>JBBPBQ010000004.1:37185098-37282777 GCA_037974755.1 Cicer yamashitae
TTAAATTCTCTTAGTTTTGTCTTAGAGTTTTCCTTCTTGAAACTCTTGTATTGATAGCTTTTGTGGACTTGTTACATTGTGTTTAAATTCTTGTTTGAGTTCTTTTTAAGAACTTAAAAGAGGAGTTTTAGTGAAAAAGCAAAAGTGGACATCATTGAAAAAAGTCACCATTGAGTGATATACACGAGTCATACATTTCTTGAGTGTAAACACTTAGTAAGTGGTGAGGGACTTTTTTATTTTTATTTTTATTTTCTTTACTTGTTCTTGTTATTTGCTCGATTATTATGGTTCTCGTTGATTAGTTGTTGTTGAAATCATGAGTGGAAGTGAACCAAACCCCCTTCTTTTAGAATCGCTTCTCTAATGGGTCATTTTACAAAAAATGGAATACTCAAATGAATTCCTTTAGAGAAGAGCTTGTGAATCAAAGAGATAAGAGATCTCATCATGGAAGATCATCTCAAATTGAAGATGGGTTTGAAATTGAGAAAGAAAGAAGATATATAGGTTATGATGAGAAGGAAAAGAGGTATGAGAATAGATTTAGAGAAAAAGAAAGAAGATGTGAAGATTATGATGACGAGGAAATGATGTATGAAAAGAGAAAGAGAGAAAAAGAAAGAAGATATAGAGATTAGGGTGAGGAGGAAAAGATGTATGAAAGGAGAGAGAGGGAAAAAGTGAGGAGGCTAAGGGATTTTGAGAGGGAGGATAAGAAGTATGAAAAATAGAAAAGACAAAAAGAATATAAAATGGAGAATCGAGAAAACAAAGAGAAGTATATCATATGTAGAATATATTAGAGAGCTTGTATTGGAATTCCGAGTATGTGAAATATCTTTATGAAAATTGATATGCAAAAGCGGCAAGAAAAGTAGATAAGTTAGCCTAGAGAGAGAAAAAGAAAATCAAAGAAAAGAAAGAGGAATAGGAAAATGATAAGTTAGCCTTCAGAGAGAAAGAGAAAATTAAAGAAAAGAAAGGAGAAGATGAAAAATATTTGAGAGACATAGAGCAAAAAAAAGACTTTAACTATTTGTATAACTTTGATAATTCTTTTGTGTAAGGGCTTGAAGTAGTGTCTCTAAAGGAGGAATGTCATCAATACATTGACTTTAAAAGAAAAGAGAAAGATGATGGTAAAATTAAAGTCTCTTTAAACAAGAGAGTGAGAGGAATGAAACAATGTTAGTGCTTGAAGGTGATTGGTCAAATGTTTCTCAAAAGGATGCTTGCAAGAAAATTATTGAGTCACCATTTGTTTGTGATGAAGAGAATGTTCATGAGACTCAACTTGCTTTGAAGCCTTTTCAAAAACAAAGTAACTTATTGTTTGCCACCAATTTCAACCCTAAGAAGGTAAATTTGGTCATGAATATCAACTTCAAAAGGTATAACTTTGTCCCCGTCTTTAGAATTTCTTACCTTGACCATAAATGTGAGAAGATGTTAATTATTTAAGATGAAAAATTTGTTTCACTGACTAATCACATTTGGTGACTTTTCCAAATTCCCATTTGACCCTGGTGGATATGACGAACTTGTGGTTTATTTGGATTCTTTATTCATGTACGGTATAATGGACCTTACGTTTGTGGTCGAATTTCTTCAAGAAGGAGGGAATGATAAAGACCTCAAGAGCATGAAGATGATCTGTATTTTAATAAATTAGGATGAACTTTATTTATTTTAATTTGGTTTGTAATAATTCTTATTTTGCTTTAATTTCGAATTGTAATAGTTTTAATTTAGATTTAGTTGATGTCATGTGTAAGTGAAAATATTTTGCTTCTTTACATTTAGTTTATTTTAGAAAGTTATGATGTAAGTTCAACATGGGCCTAGAAAATGGTGTCACTTATGACCCATTTAATTTAGATATAGTCTTACTATAAATATGCATTTGTAACCTTATCGAGACAAATTTGAATGAAATAAAATTTCTCCAATAAAATTATTATACTAATTATAATTTACTATACAAATTTATACGAGATAAATGTTAGGTACTAATTCATTAGTCAAAAGGTGCTTATTCAAAAACCAAACAGTTATGAGAAAAATATGCATTTAGTTATTAGTGTATCTCTTGAATAAGTTTCTAGATAAATTGAAGAAAATTATATACATTAATTTTAATTTATTGTACAAACCATACTTGAGAAAAATGTTTGTTACCGATCAACTATCTAAAATGTGGACATTCACGGATTAACTTGTTGAGAGAAAAATGTATGTTTCATTAATTGTATATGTCTTAATATTCATTTATTTACTATAATAGAGGTAATTATAGGAAAATAAAATTAAATAGTAATTATGATTTTATTGAAGTGCAGCTCATATTATAGTTGTGTGGACATTTGATATGTTGGGACAAAAGTTTGAAGTCAGAATACTCTTCTTTCTTCATATTTATAGTGTAAGTTTCAACGCTAAATTCTTTAGAACAAAAAATAATAATAATTTTGATAAAATAAGTGAATTATAGACTTGTTCACTCTTTGGTGAGTATATTTCTATAGTAAAACACAACTTCAATACGTATAATACTTTTATAAAACAAAATACGTATAATTCGTTAATTATAATTTACTATTCATATTTTATACTTGATTAATGTTTCTCAAGATCAATTATATAAAAATGATTTTCACATGTCTATTTGTTAAAAGTTAAACGTGTTATTAATTATCTGGATGTCTCTTGAATATTTATTTAATAGAAAAGTGAGAAAAGTATAATACATAAGTTACTGTACAAATATATACAAGAAAAATATTTCGTACGAGTTAATTAGCTAAAAGATTATCCTTTAAGAGTTAATTAATTAAAAGATAAATGTGTATTTGATAATTAGTGTGTCTCTAAAAAAAAGTTTCACTGATGCATAAAAGCATGTAATAAGTTATAATACACTAATTATAATTACTAACTAAAAATATATAGTTTAAATGTTTATGATTGATAAAAAAATTTAAAAGATTATCATTCACAAAATAATTAGTTCAAAAATAAATAAACATTTGATGTTTAGAGTGTCTCATAAATTTTTATAGATAATTATTTGAAAACAATTATAATACATTATTTTAAATTTATTCTACAATTTGTCCCTAATGAATAAAATATGAAATTTTTGTTTGAAACTTAAGCAAGGTAGGACATAACAGGACAATTTTGAAAATTATTTCAACAACTTATATCAATCAAATTTATTTATTGTCCAATATTTTCCAATTAAATATGTTATCTAAATTATTTGTATATTGCCTCTCTTAATATAGTAATAAATCTTGCGCAACACACTCGTGTGACTCATGCAGATGCATAAGTATTTTTCTAGTTGATTCTATAAGTTGATTGTAACTAAAAGTAGTTGAATGTAAAATATTTATGTTGGGATACATTTATTTAAAAGTAAGTTGAATAATAAATTTTAGACTAAAAATCAATTCTAAAGAAAAAATTATAAATTCTAACTTCAAACAAACATCGATTTTGATAATAAAATCAATTTCACCTGAGAACAACTAAATATGACAAAATCAACAATATACTTCTAGAATCAATGTTGTCTACTCCAAAAATAGAACTAAACATACACCCAAAAGGGAAATAAAGCATACACTAAGTGTTTCCTTAAGGGATGAAGTTCAAATCTTATCTAAAACACTTGTACAATAGTCGTTAATGTCACTTTTATTAATAGTAGATGAGTAGGGGTGAGAATAGGCTGGGCCGAGCTAGGCTTTGCAAGGCTTGAGCCTGACCTGCCAAAAAATACAAGGCCTAAGTTTGGTCTGTAGCCTGTCATAGACTTACTTTTTAGGCTTGAGTCTGGCCTTGATAGAAACCTGGTATGATCTGTTAGCCTACTTAAAAGCCTATTACATTTTAACATTTTTAAATAAGTAATCAAACATATCTTTAAATAGATTAACAAGTTAATATGTCAATGGAATTAAATTCTATTTTGATATTTAACATGACGTTTTGAAAAATATATGACTTTATACACATCATACTTCAATTATATTTTATAATAATACATTTAAATATATCAAAAACTAAAGAAAGTTAATATGCGTAAATTACTAAAAGTTGAATATCTATCAAAAAGATCAAATTTTAATATACTATTTATAATACAAAAAATTTATTATTTACATTTACCTGGCCTAATAGGCCTCAAAGGCTTATTATGTGGCCCGTAGCCTGACCTTTTTAACTAAATAGGCTTTTTTAGAAGCCTTGACCTTGTCTGTTTAAAAAGAGTCTGGTCTGGCCTGGGCCTGACATAGGCTAGGCCGTAGGCCTCTGTCGGTCGGTCTGACCTATTCCCACCCCTATAGATGAGTCATTGTGATTTCAGGAAAAACTACAATTTGAAGTTTCAATAAAATCAAGGAGACACTGAATTAGTCTAACTCACCGGAATTTCAAACATGTCCAATGTATGTTTTGTTCCACTTTTGGAGAAGTCAAAAATGATTTTATTGGTGTAAAATTGATATTTACATATTTTGATGTTATCGGATATAATTAATATTAGCTCCAAAATTAATTCTAACTTGAAGTTAAAGTTTGTAGCAGTTGACTTCAAACATGATTTTTATATTAAATTTATTGTTCAATTCACTTTTACGTGAATGTATTCAAATATAAATCACTATACATTCAACTTATTTTTAACTAAAATCAATTTTTGTCATCACAAAATCAAACACACATTAAGTTAATGTGATGTTAAATATATATTTTTTATAGCCAATTGTAAGTTTGATACACATAGTTGGACTTTTCGCTTATATTCGCGTGTGATAATGGATCTTTGTTTGGAAGAATTCAATTGAGTTTCCAATAAATTTGCAATAAAAAATTCCACAATAAAAATGTTTCTTAATATATATATATATATATATATATATATATATATATATATATATATATATATATATGAAACCACCGCTTAAAAATCATTTGAAACTCAAACGACAATTGATGGTGCTCTTTATAAATATAATTTAATAGTTGTCTTGATCTTTAAAAGTGAGACAAGTACCGAATTGATGTCTATTAAAATAAAAAATTGTCATTCATGCTCCTTCTAAGATTAATACTCCTATTGTTTGCATTTACTTGGCGCTCCTTGACATCAATGTGTTGTCTTATCGACTTCTTACATTGTGATCAAAGTCGTCGTTCATGCTCCTTCTACTTGTGATTGTAATAAATGAGAAAATTCATGACATTTTCTATGTTTTTTAAGTGGCTTTATCACTCACTATTAATAGTATAAATAAGTTATTTACATGTAGATTTAGGATAAAAATCCGCATAAAATACGTTAACTATAGAATAATTTTTTCATATAAAAGATAATTATTTTTAAAAGATTTTAAAATCTGTAGATAATGTATCTATGGACATTTCTGCATGAAAATTAAATAAAACCGCACCAAAATTACAACTTGAGATATTTTCCTTCAAACTTTTCTATGGTCATTTTTGTAGGAACATTTCTTACGAAATTTTTCGACATGTAATTCAGTAGGTAATTCCTCTAGAAAATCTGCACGAAATTGTTTCCGCATAAAAATATGCAAAAAAGTTGTGCAGTATTATTGAAAACGTATGTAAATCTCCAACTGGTGTTTTTTTTTTTTTTTTTTTTTTTTAATTATGGTGAACATTTTTGTTGTTTATTTTAACATATAACACTTCAATTAGAAGTTTAAGAAAATATTTTTATTTAATTTTTTTATATATATATTTTTAAAGTATTTAATATTAATCTTTTATTGTATTATTTAGAAATTATAATAAATATTAAAAATCAAATTTCAATATTGTACATCATTTAATATGAGTATTAATTGTGTTATTGCAACACTCTATATCACTTATAGGCAATTTGTCGTGTTCAAAATAAAAGCCTTAATAGCTTATTCCATCGTTGAGCATGACCAAGATTAATTAAAGTCACTTAAGTAATTTTTTTAAAAAATAAAATAATACTATTGAAACATAAAATTTAATTAAAAAAATATAATAAATTATATTTATATTTTATTAATATATTGTATTTATATTTTATTTTATATTAAATTGTGAATTTCAATAGCATTACTTTAAAAAAGCCACCAATTACAATCACGTAAAAGAAAACATTATTTAAAATGACTTTTTCAAAATGTGCTTTTTCCCATAAGTTTTGTTTTACCATCAACATATATATAAAAGAGAATATGAGGGTGAAAGTACAGTAAAAAATGATAACAAAAGCGACAAAAGACAATATTTATGTGAATATCGACACTAAAAATAGAAAAAGTTGTGGTTATTTAGAAGAAATTTTTTGACAAAAAATAGAAAACTACTTGGCCAATCATTATTTTTAAATTATTTAAAGAAAGAGGGGTTATTTTGTCAAATAATGTTTACCATGTAATATAAAAAGAGAATTATATTAAGAATTCAAATTGGGGGAATTGACTCTCCTTGAGTGTTTCTTATAATCAATATCATCTAAAAAGGAAAAGATAAATTCAACATAACTTTATCAAAATTTACGTAATGAACTCTACGTGCAAGAAATTTTGCACGTTTGTTAGTTTCATGATCAATTGATACGATTTCCACTTGCCACTTATGCAAATGAATAAGAGTAGTAATTTCTGCAAAGATCGGTTGCAAATGTTGAATAAAGGTATATCCACGATGAATTATGTCGACAGCCACTTTGGAGTCATATTTGATAATAACCTAGTGCAAGTTCAATCGAATAGCAACTTTAATCCCTGATAGAATTTCCAAAGTATCAACCATTAAAGCATTCGAAGAAGGAAGCTTTCGTAAGAACGCTTGAAGAAATCTTCCTGTAGGGTCACGTAAAATCCCTCCATATGTCGAGCTACCATTGCTGTTATAATGAGACCCATCATTGTTAATTTTGATATACCCAAATGGAGGTTTAGTCCAAGCTTGATGTTGTCTTGAGTTGTGTATTACTCTTAACGCTAAAGGTTGATTCAGTTTTATAACAATGTTGTGGACCTGGTGGTGAATTGAATTCTATAGTTTATCCCCCATCTCAAAAGATTGAAAGAATAAGAATCTGTTGCGATATTTCCACAAGGCAACTACAACGACACAGAAAAAGGTCTTCCAATTCCAAGGTGTATCCACATCAGTACTAAACACGTTCCATTCCAACCATGCAAAAAGACCTAGGCTAAAGAACTTACTCCAATTTTCTTCTTAAATAGTTATTGTCCAAAGTTCCTTAGTATCTTCGCAATTTCTAAGGACATGCATAATTTTTTTGGAGCATTGTTGCATTGACAACAAAGGATATCAGATGACATACATCTACGAAATCTTTCTTCAATGGTAAGAAATTTTCCAGGAGCCATCTTTCAAAGGATAATTTTAGTTATAGTTGGTCCCTTCCAATTCAAAACTTTTTTTAAAGAGATGATCATTCATATCTTCATTATGGGAGTTAGAAATCAAAATTTCAAATGCTGATTTGATGGAAAATTGACCATTAGTATTAGGAATCCATAAGGGCGTATCATTCATGCCTAAGAAAGGCGGTTACATAAGCTCAACGACTTCCCTCATGTAAGCAAGTATATGACAAAGAATTATGTTCCAATTCAACCCAATGGAGAATAATAGGGCCAAATTGTTCCACCAGATTATCATAGCTAGGGACCACCTATCCTTCAAGAATCTAGTAGTATGTCCATCTTTAATTGTCAAAGAAATTTTATTACAAACATTTGACTACACTTTCATAATTGATCTCCAAGTAGCAGAAAAATTAGTTCTAATGACCATGTTTGGCATACTTTCACCGCCACATTTATATTTAGCCTTCATAGCTTGAAACCAAATTTTATCTGAAGTTGCCAAGCAAGTTTACACATATAAGCTTCATTTACAACATGAGCTACTATCTTAGATGTTGTGTGGATAGGATCCACAAGCAATGGTGAGTTTGGGTTAGAATTAGTAGTGGAAGAAGGGGGTGAGGTTTGATAGTTGGTTTGGGGAGGGTTATTTTGAGAAGTTAATGGTGTGGAGGAGGTGTTCGGTTGAGGTGAGGTTGGAAATTAATTGTCTAGAGGATATGGGTTTCTTTGTAGCGATAGATGTCCAAGTTCTCCTCTAAGGTTTCTAAAAAAGAAATCGTCAAAGGTATCTGAGTTAGATGATGCATCGATCATGGTTGTGGTTTCTTGGTTGGATGGTGTAGAGTTAGGTGAAGGTTCAACAAATGGTTTAGGTTCAGAGGTTTCATTACCACTAATACTACTATCATTAACAGAAGTATGAATAGAATTAGTAGAGGGAGTCACCTTCTGTCTTTTCCCCAGAGTAAGGCTAGCTTCATCCTCATTGGCGTTTCTTCTTCTTTAACCATTGTAGTAAGCACCCTAGTTTGCCTATTCCTTTTCTTCTGATATTTCGGTGCCTTTCTAGGCATATGAAAACATACTGGAGGTAGTTCCTAGTTGTTCTAGTGTATCCCAATATAAGCTTGGATCACCTCCTTATTGTCATATTTATGTGCCGCTCTTCCTTTTTTTCACATATTTTTGTGCCGGTCTAGGCATAAGAAAACATATTAGAGGTAGTTGAAGTAGCAATATCAATCAGAAGGAAAGGGGGTCTGAATTATGATTCCCTTTTTAAAAAATTAATTCCTACTTTTATTGTTAAAACTAACTCAAGATCAATCTTGGTTGCAAGACAAAAATGCATAATGTTCTTGGTTTGTGAAATAAATTAAACATATTATTTCTACGTGATCAGTGATTGTGAGTGAGAAATAATTATGGACAAGGATAAGAGAATCACACAATGAGGTATCCTGGTCCACCCAAGGTGGGCTACGTCCAATCCTCACTATTTGTGAGCTTTTTCACTAATGTGCTTTACATAAGAACGTTATTGCTTTCACATAAACTTTCTTGATCACTCTTGATCAGTTACAGTTTTCACCTTTCAACCTTGAAAGGATTTCTTAGAATTACCTTTCAGTCCAGAAATGATTTTTACATGTTACCTTTTAATCACAAAAAAGGGATTCTTACAAACCACTCAAACTATCTTTAAGAATATAGTCTTGAGTTTTAAATGAATTTATGAAAGAAGGTTGATGGATCAGAATCTACTCAACACTTGTTTGAGATTGATATTTAGCAAAAAAAACTCAATAAAAAGATCCTTGAATCTAGGGAATAAGAACTGGAGCTTTTGCTTGATTGAAGAGCTTTGATTTCTCAAGTATGATTGTTTAGAGATGAATTGATTTCACTTAAAAATCTTGTTGTTGTCTTCACCTTGAGGTTCTTCTTATAGGCGTGATGAAGGTTGATGACAGCTCATATAGCCATTATAGATCCAACTGTGATGTTTTAATAGACACGTGTTTTATTTTGTCCAGAACGTTTCTGCTTTGTAACTAGAATGTTTTTCGTTTGTGCTTGAGTGAATACTATGACTGGGATCTTTTAGCAGTTGTTTGGTGTCAGTATTTTTGCTTTGTTCGCAAGCTAAACTTTCCTCAAAAAGGTGCAGCATCAGTGTCTTTTTCATCCTTGTTGTCCTAGTTGTACTTGTTCATAGGCCATCAATCTGGAGATTGATCTTTTTATTGTTCTTGATGTTATTTTGCTTCTTTTAACCTTTTGGGCTTGATCATGGTTTTGAGTTGCCTTTGTATTTTGTTTTACTTAAGATTTGTATTTTGGGAAATGATTCATTTCATTTTTATCTTTAAGACGAATTAACCATAATGATCTTGTTTGATAAGGCTAATACCGTCCAAAACCAGAATGATTTAGGTTTTTCCAAACTCCCGCTCTTATGAACCAGAATGATCTTGTGTTGTTTGTGTAATTGTAAATGATTACCTATCTTCGATAATACACGCAAAAGCACAAGTTAAATAGCAACACAATTATAATCATTATTATCTTCAAAATATTAATTTAGGATTTTGCCTCAACAATCTCCCCCTTTTTGTTGATGACAAACATGTTATTAGATTTTAATTTTGATTCTGATGATATCAACTAAGGGCATTTGTTAAAAAGCTCCAACTCAATTTTTTCATCAAGTAATAGATACCTTTGAACTAAAATATATCTTCTTCATTAATAATCAAAAGATTGTTCATACATATAGTTCAAAAAACAAAAAAAACACACACACACACACACACAGAAGTACATATTGAGATAAAAAATACTTCTTAAATCTAATAACTAGTTATCCTCCTTTGTCACAGCAAAAATTGTTGGGAGGCACATTGAGAGAAGGCAGACTTAAAACGATAAAGATGGAGAGGACCCCTCAGAGGATGAAAATATGGAAGGCCTGGTGGTTCAAGTCCTAACTTGGGTGCTAGCTGAGTGGCCATCCAATCCCTTAAGATCGCATTCTCCCTATCTTGATGGGCCTGCCTATCAATGATAGTTTGAAGGGATGTAAAAATCTTGGGAATATCCTTATGAGTTTTCTAAGTGTTCTTCTCAACTTTTGAATGCTTTGGAGGACGAGGGTCTTCATCCACTTGCTGAGGAGCTGAAGAAGGTTGTCTTGGAGAAGAAGCTACTGTAGTGTAGAAGGAAAAGAGTGTGGCAAAAGCTGAGCCAATGGTGGAAAGAGTGTCAGATATGGATTGTGCCTGAGGGGATGAGGAAAAATAAAGATCTATATCTAGAAAGGTCAGGTATTGGTTAATGCCAAATAGAGAGGATAAAGTTTTTTGTTAGGAGACAATAGCCGGAGACAGGTGAGAAGTTCTTTCACATTGAATTTGTGAACAAGGATGACTTTAAAGATTAGGATTTTGAAGGGAGTGAGGGGTTAGGATACCAAAAGTGGGATTAAATTCAAGAGGGATGGAATCATATTGAGTAGTAGTGAAAGGAAAAGTGTTATGTTGAAATGGAGAACGTTCTTGAGAAATGTTCCAAAATTCTAAGAGTTTGGATTTCTGATTATTTTTCTTTCAAAACGCTTTCTTTCACTAGAACCAGGAGAGAAAGGGGTCTGATTTTGATGGATTTTCATAGATGGTGGAATGGATGAATCTTTCTTCATGTGTGAAATGTTTTTAGAGGAAAATTTTGAAATTTTGAGGATTGATTTTTCATTTGAGAGAGGGACATTGAAATATCTAAAAAACTTGGTGAGAACCATACCGTAAGGAACAATATTTCTCTTGTAATCTCTATTGGTCGAAGCGATCATGTTTTGGATGATGGTATATGGAAGGATGAGTTTTTGGCAATGGAGGAGGTAATAGATGACTAGAGCATCATTGTCAGAGACGTATTCATGGCTGCCACAGTGGGGAAGGATTGAATGATGACTGATATTGTTAAAAAAAATTAGAAGGGGTTTCAAATCCGCAGACACATAGTTGGTTGAGCTAGGGATAAAGAACTCATTAAAAATCATATATTTGTTGACATTTAGGGTAGAGTACCAATCTGTCCCAAAGGTTGTTGGCTCTTCAGTAGGTAAACGTAATATTTCAGCTAAGATAGCAGGACTAAGTCGGATTTCTACCCCTTTTAAGGGTGAGACAAATAGAGCTATGTCGGCAAAGGTTTGAGCTTTGCAGTAAAAAGCTCAAATGACTTCAGCATAGAACGAGTTTGAAATTCCCAAAAATTATGACCAACCAAGAGTGTCAGTATGTTGTTTGATTGATATCAATTGGTAGTGGGAATGAATGGACGGTGTACTTATCCCCCAGGTACCGGGTTCGACTCCCAAGGAATGCACCTTTTTTGTAACAGCTCAGCCCTTACCGTTACCGGCACTATTGGTCACGACCTTCTCGCCCCCTCCCTTTCCCCTCGTTGGAAATAGCGAGTGTTTGCCTTATCCCCCAAGTACCGGGTTCGACTCCAACGGAAGGAAAAAACCCACTATTTCCAACGAGGAGAAAAAGGGGGGAAAAAGGTCGTGACTAACAGTGTCGGTAACAATAAAGGCTATGTTGTTACAAGATCAATTGGTAGTGGGAATGAGATGAGGCGGTACTTATCCCCTAGTTACTGGGTTCAACTCCCACGGAATTGGTAATGGGAATGAATGGACGGTGTACTTATCGCCTAGGTACAGGGTTCGATTCCCACAGAAGGCAAAAATTCACTATTTCCAACGGGTGGAAAGGGGGCGAGAAGGTCGTGACTAACAGTGTCGGTAACGGTAACGGCTGGGCTGTTACAGTTATAAACACAAATACTCTACCAATGCCAATGAGTCTTTTAGCCCACTTGTCTTGAAAGAGTTTTTGGTAGTTGGTGAAGAGTAAAGGTGGGATAAGAATTTTTGAAGCTGTTTTCTTTGAAGCTTATTGTTTGGTTTGAGGTTTGTATGAAGATTGTTCTTATTAACTTGAACTGGGTAAAGAACGATCTGGTGAAATAGATTTTGATGGAAAACGTTCTCTGTTTTTGGTTTTATGTGCCAATTGTTTAGATTTTTTCAGTTTTTGTTTGGCTAAAAATTGAGATAAGGTTGAAGATGATTTTGTTGATTTGAAGAGTGACTTTGTAGATTTTTTAGGAACGGATTTGGATTTTGTAATTAGTGTTTTTGAAGGCGAAAAAAGGCGTTTTTCAGGTGTTGATGCTGAAGTGGTTGGTTTTGATGGTGAAGTGATTATTTTTGTGGGTTTTGATGTTTGAGTAGAAGGCTGTGAAGATTTTTATGCATAAGGTTTTGATGATTTTGCTGGTGTTTTTCGTGGTGATTTGGGTGGTGATATTGAACCAGAATCATCATCAGAGATAGTATAAATGGTGGTATCATCACTCTTGGATTTCTTGAATGTACCAACTCCAGCCATTATTCTCATCAATCTTCGTTTTGATGAGGGATTATTAGATTGGGTTTTGATAGTTTTTTTTCAGAGGTGGTGGGATTTGACTGGTGTTTGGAAGATTACATTGGTATAGAGGAGGCAGTATAGTGGAGAGAGGGGCGAGTGAAATAGGAGGTGGACTAACATCTAGAGATGAAGAGAGATAGTCGGAAAAAGTTTTTTATGATGAAGAAACTTCTGGAGGTGTGGGTCTTTGTGGTGGAAACGGTGATCGAGATGGAGATGGAGATGGTAAGGGAGATGGGGTTCTAGGAGTCAAATATTTACGAGCACAAGCCTTGGTGCGAGCCATGTTTGTTGAGAGAGAAAGGAAGAAAAGAGATGAGGGAAGAAGGACGTTTGCAGAAAATGAGAGTACGAGTGTGACAAAAATATTTCTATTAATGTTCTATTCTTACGTTCAACAACTCCATTTTTTTAGGAGTTCTTGTGCAAGAGAGATTATGAGAAATGTCATGTTCATCAAAAAAGTTTTTAAAAGAAGCATTTATGAATTCTCCTCCATGATCACTTCTTATAGAGATTATGTTGAAGCCTTTTTCATTTTGAACTTTTTTACAAAAGGTATGAAAGGCATCAACATAATCATCTTTTTGTTTTAAGAAGAGTACCCATGTATAACGTGAGAAATCATCAACAATGACAAAACTATATCTCATTCCTCCTAAGCTTGTAGTTTTGATAGGACCTAAAAGATCAATGTGAAACAATTCAAGAGGCTTTTTAGTTGAAACAAAATATTTTGAATGAAAATTGCTCTTGACTTGTTTTCCTTTAGCACAAGCTTCATATATTTTATCTTTGTCAAAACATATTTTTGCCAGACCTCTAATAAGATCTAGTTTGGATAATTTTGAAATTGTTTTCATGCTAACATGTCCAGTTCGTTTGTGCCATATCCACTTATCTTTGTTGATGGACATAAAGCATGATTCAATAGGTAATCTTCAAGATATAACACATAAAGATTTTTCTTTCATGATCCACCGAAAAGAAGTTTTCCAGAAGTTGTCTGCTTGACTTCATATATGTTTGGTTTAAAGATAAACTCAAAACCATTGTCACACAATTGACTAATGCTTAAAAGATTATGATTTAGACCTTCAACGTATTGAACATTAGCAATTTTTGCAAATTTTTCCTTGCCTATAATACCTTTACCTTTGATTTTTTCCTGATCATTATTCTCAAAGCACATAAAACATTGTTTATCTCCTGTCATATGTCTTGAATAGCCACTGTCCAAGTACCATGGCTTTTTCTTGATATTTTGAAAACCATCCTGCATTTGATGTTACTAGATTTTTAGGTACCCACTTGGTCTTGGGTCCTTGAGAGTTAGCCTTTTCTTTAAGCAAAAAGAACATTTTCTTATTACTTTTGGAGAAGGTTATGTCTTGTACCAGAACGTTCTTCCTTTTTAAGAGGTCGTCTTGATTTGTAATTTTCATCCCATTTTTTGAAATAACATGCATGATCAAGATGTCCAATTTTATTGCAATACGAACATTTTCTTTTGCATTTGTCTTCTTTTCTTTCAGGTGCAAAAAGAATTTCATAGAGTTTTTGCTTTTGGGTTTTATCAAAACCGAGTACAGCTTTATCAAATATTCCTACCTGAAATCCCATAATTTTTTAAAAGGTTTCAATGGATTTAATAAAGATTGACAAATCGTTTTTAAGATATTCAATTTTTGTTTTGAGCAGAACGTTCTCCTTTTGAGTTGTAGATCGTTCTTGACATTCAGATTATTCAGATGTTTTAGAATGAGATTTCTGCAAACTTTGAATGATATTCTTTAGTTCATCATTCATAGCTTGAACTTTCTCTTTTTCTTTGCAAACTTATTCTTTTAAATAACCATATTTTTTAGCAAGAAAGTTTGAGTCATTTACCAAATTATCAAATTCTTTTTCCATTTGTTAACATAAAGGACATAGTTCAAAAATGATTACCTCATTGTTTTTTGAGTTTGCCATTAGACACATTTTGGCTTCTTCATTTTTTTCTGTATCTGATTCTTTAGAATCATCCCATGTGACCATCATAGATTTTTTCTTGATTGGAAATATTTTTGGTGCCTTTTTGTTTAAAGGACATTCAGTTTTGTAATGTCCTAGTTTGTTGAATCCATAACATGTAATCTAACCCTTATCTATTTTTGTTTTAGAGTTTTCCCTTTTGTTTGGAAAACTTCTTTTAATCCGATCTCTTCTTCTCATCATTCTTTGAATTTTTCTTGTAAGAAGAACTACTTCTTCATCAGCTTCTTCTTGACCAATTTCTTCTGAGTATTCTCTTTCATCTGGTTGTGAGGATGTGCTCTCTTGAAGATTTTGAGAGGCTTTTAAGGCTATTATTTTGCCTTTCTTTGCTGGTTTGTCTTCTTGCAGTGGTAATTCATCTGCTCTTAAGGTTCCAACGAGTTCTTCCAATTCAAGTATATCAAGATTCTTAGCTTGACTTATGGCTATAACCATTGGTCTCCATATGATTGGGAGACATCTCATAATTTTTCTTACTCTATCTTGTATTGAGTATGCCTTGCCAAGAGAGCGCATTTCATTTACTATGGTTGTAAATCTTGAATATATTTCATCAATGGTTTCTCCTTCATTCATCTCAAACAGTTCAAACTTTCGTAAGCCAATATCAATTCTTGTTTCGTTGACATGGTTTGTTCCTTCATGACGGGTTTGTAGTGTATCCCATACTTTTTTAGCCATATCACATTCATCAACTCTTTTACTTTCTTCCCTGCTCAAAGCACAAGACAAAAATAAACGAGCTTTAGAATTTAGAAGTACCTAAGCTTTGTCTTCTCTTGTCCAGACTGCTTCTTTCTTTTCAGCCGATGTTGAATCATTTTGATCAATTCTTGGTATAATGTTTCCATCTATTATGATGCGCCACATCCCTGTATCTTGTGATTTCACGAATACTTGCATCTTATTTTTCAAAACTAGTAGCATGTACCATCAAAGTAAGGTGGTCTATTTGATGATCCTCCTTCAACGATATACTTAGCTTTTGACATTGCTTCCTGAATCTTTTCCTCTAACACTTTTTGAGTATTAATTCTTAGAACTAGTCTTGGTTAGTGAAAATAAATGAAACATGTTATTTCTACGTGATCAGTGATTGTAAGTGAAATAATTAAGGATATGGATAAGATAATCACACAATGATGTATCTTGGTTCACCCAAGGTGGGCTACATCCAATCCTCACAATTTGTGAGCTTTTTCACTAATGTGCTTTACACAAGAACGTTCTTGCTTTCACACATACTTTCTTGATCACTCTTGATCAGCTACAGTTTTCACCTTTCAACCTTGAAAAGATTTCTTACAATTACATTTCAGTCCAAAAATAATTTTTACACGTTAACTTTTTACACTTACCTTTCAAACTATCTTCAAGAATATAGTCTTGAGTTTCAAATGAATTTATGAAAAAAGGTTGATGAATTTATGAAGGAAGAAGGTTTGAATTGTGATTCCCCTTTTAGATTATTAATTCATGCTTTTAATGTTAAAACTAACTCAAGATCAATCTTGGTTACAAAACAAAAATACAAAACGTTCTTGGTTAGTGAAAATAAATGAAACAGATTATTTCTACGTGATCAGTGATTGTGAGTGAGAAATAATTAAGGATATGGATAAGACAATCACACAATGATGTATCCTGGTTCACCCAAGGTGGGCTACGTCCAATCCTCACAATTTGTGAGTTTTTTCACTAATGTGCTTTACACAAGAACGTTCTTGCTTTCACACATACTTTCTTGATCACTCTTGATCAGTTACAGTTTTCACCTTTCAACCTTGAAATGATTTTTTACAATTACCTTTCAGTCCAAAAAGAATTTTTACACGTTACCTTTTGACAATTACCTTTCAAACTATCTTTAAGAATATAGTCTTGAGTTTCAAATGAATTTATGAAAGAAGGTTGATGGATCATAATCTACCCAACACTTGTTTGAGATTGATATTCAGCAAAAAAACTCAGTTAAAAGATCCTTGAGTCTAGTGAATAAGAATTTAAGCTTTTGCTTGATTGAAGAGCTTTGATTTCTCAAGTATGATTGTTTTAGAGATGAATTGATTGCACTTAAAACTCTTGTGGTTGTCTTCACCTTGAGGTTCTTCTTATAGGCATGATGAAGGTTGATGACAGCTCATATAGCCGTTACGGTTCCAACTATGATGTTTTGATAGACATGTGTTCTATTTTGTCCAGAACGTTCCTGCTTTGTAACCAGAATGTTCTTTGTTTGTGCTTGAGTGAATATTTTGACTGGGATCTTTTAGTAGTTGTTTGGTGTCAATATTTCTGCTTTGTACGCAAGCTGAACTTTATACAAAAAGGTGCAGCATCAGTGTCCTTTTCATCCTTGTTGTCCTAGCTATACTTGTTCATAGGCCATCAAGCTGGATATTGATCTTGTTATTGTTATTGATGTTGTTTTGCTTCTTTTAACCTTTTGGCCTTAATCATGGTTCTGAGTTGCCTTGATATTTTGTTTTACTTAACCTCTGTATTTTGGGAAATGATTAATTTCATTTTTATCTTTAAAACGAATTATCTAGAACGATCTTGTTTGATAAGGTTGATACTGTCAAAAATTAGAATGGTCTTGGTTTGCCTATACTAATGCTGTCAAAAACCATAATGATCTTGGTTTTTCTGGACTGCTGCTCTTATGAACCAGAATAATCTTGTGTTATTTGTATAGTTGTATATGATTACCTATCTTTGATAATACACTCAAAAGCACAAGTTAAATAGCAACACAATTATAATCATGATTAGAAATTAATTAACTTGTTTGATTATCTTCAAAATATTAATTTGGGATTTTGCGTCAACAGTAGTTCCTAGTTGTTCTAGTGTATCCTAATATAAGCTTGGATCACCTCCTATTGTCCTCTTCAAAAATTGGAGCATGTGATTCTCCAACTAAGAAATGAGTGTCTTAGGGCCCACTTGACTACCTATTGAGTCTCTGAATTTTTGTTATTGGCTTGATGTTGTCCTTGGCAGCAATAATTCTCATCTTGATGATGTTATTAATATTGAACACAGGGGCAGAGAAAAAAAAACTACATGTTCATCCTTTATTTGCCCTCCAAAGCCTTGATGAGTGGAGTCTTCATCAGCATAACAGTAATCAGCCTTCACATCACCTCACATGTGTTAGAACCATGTTGGTTTGAAGAACAGTGACCTTAGATTATTTTGATGATATCAAAATTATTTGTCAAATTATTCATTGTGCTAATGAATTTTTTTAAAGTGTGTAGACCCTCTGTTGAAATTTTTAAAGGCTTTACACTGCATCCTTTGACGAATAAAGAAAATAGATGAAGAAATCAAAGCAATGCTTTGAAGATTATGTTAAAGTTGTGTCTGACTCTGATCAACGTGCCTTTGATATATCTGATAATACAAGTTCACTCTGATAATTCTATGTCTAATAATTAAGGCAAACCAGTTGATCATCTGGTCAACGCATCAAGTCAACACTCTAACAAAGTTAGCGCTCTAATAAAAAGTTAACTTTATTAAGTCAAACATTTGAGCCTAGAACTTTGAAGAAGTCAGCATCTCAACATTATTTGCTCATCAAAGTTGGATTTATCCTCTAAGTCAAGAAGGACATGACATCTTTTGGTTTTAGTGTTTCTTATAACAAGATATGTTGAATTAATTATGAAGACGTATTTGGAAAAAAATAATAATACTGATTCAAGATCTTTGAAGATTTGATACGATCCATTATTTTACATGTTGATTTCATGCAATCACAACAATGATCAGAAACCATAATTGTTTTGCAGTTTCTCTATAAAATGATTTCCGATCTCCATTGCAAAATATTACACATACGATAAACCTACTACAGTCATATATAACAATCTGTGAAAACATTGTATTATTTTTTAGTGTTGGAAAATTTCAAATACATTATGAGAGCATACCTTGTAAACATTCTCTTTTGAGAGTTATTCAGAAAAAAAAAAAAAAAAAAAAAAAAAAAAAAAAAAACCTTAAAGACTCTTTGGAAATTAGCCCAGTAGTGCCTGCTTCCCTGAACAACTTGATTGTACTAATCTATAAGGTTGAGAACACTTGAGAACGGTCAGTTTGACTTGTAGGTATTCAGTGGAAGTGTGCTATTTTTGGTGATTAGTGGATTAAATTCTTTAGAATGAAGGGACTGGACGTAGCTACTGTGTTGGTGGTGAACCAAGATAAATTGACTTGTGTTTCCTCTATTTATGTCTTTATTCACTTTTTCTTTATCACGTTTTTATAACATCATCTGCTTTATCAAAAGTTTTTAAAAGTTTAACAACACAATTCAAACTCATCTTTCTTGTGTTTTTCACTCTTTAGTGTGTTCTGAAAAAAGATTAGGGAGGTTGGTATTTATCTTCTGATAGATGTTGCACATCAATCCCTTAGTATGTGATTGGTTGAGAGAAGAAATTGAGAAGAGAGAAAGAGATGAGAAAGAGAGAAAAAAAAAAAAAGAGAAATATAGTAGATTTGATGTCTTGTTTGGTTCAAGAGAAAGAAAAGAGAAATAGAAGAGAGAGGTATTGATTATTTTTTAAAGTACTAAAATACTCCTTTAATAGAAAACTCTCATCAAACTCATAAATATAGTAGATTTGATGTATTGTTTGGTTTAAGAGAAAGAAAAGAGAAATAGAAGAGAGATATATTGATTATTTTTGAAAGTACTAAAATACCCCTTTAATAGAAAACTCTCATCAAACTCATAATTATTTTTTTCATTTTAAATTTTCAATTAATATAATTTAAGTAATTAAATCACTTAAGTTAATTTAATTATTCTCAGTTAATTAAATTATAAGTTTAATTTTATTTGATTTGGTAATCTAAAAATACTCGTATAATTGAATTTAATTATTTTCAATTAATTAAATTATAAGTTTTAGTTTATTTGGGTATGTGACGTCGTCAATAGCTACGTTCGAAACAACCACTATGTGGCTTGCAAATATAAAACTACAATCTTATGATAGAAAGGACCGTAGCAAGGATCAATAGTCAGATGTTTTATGTTACACAAGATCCTCATATCTGAGGCGAGTGTAGAGCATACTTGCATCTCTTTTGGGGAAATTATGATATGAACATAATACTTAGAGTTTTCAGGAAGAAGAGAGAACTTAGAATAACACGTTTATCTTAGGCACACAAACGATTTTTATTTTGATTGCTTCTGATTACTGAAGGTGCGAACACGAGAAAGGGGGTTGAATTGTGTTTGCACAAGGTTGATAACTTTTTGATAATTTATAAATAATTAAAAATTAGTTTGGTTTTGGTGACTTACTTGGATTAGAAGCAATAAGATTTAGAGGCAGCAAGCAATGAAAGCATAAATAATTTGACGCGTAGAATTATCCTGGTTCACCACTAACTTGGCTACATCCATTCCCTTCATTCAGAAGGCTTTAATCCACTAATTCAAAAACCTTGAATTACAAAGCACCTGACCCTCCAAGTCAGTCTTCCAAAACAGCATGACAACCCCAGACTTTTGAGGAACAACACCACCTTGACCCTACAAGCCAAGTCTTCTCTTAACAACCTGACAACTCCAGATTGAAGAAGGAACTAAACCACTATCGGGTTGGATACAAGAGATTGAAACTTGAGTAGTTGCTTCTAACTAAGCTGATAATAATAATAACTCTCACACTTTAAGAAAAGAACACTCAGAAAATATTTCTAATCTGAACAAGTGTTTCTCTCTTTGAACTCTAAGATGAATTGAGAACTTTGAGCTTGAGTTACTCTTTTATGCTTTTCGATGCTTTTCTCCTTCAGCCTTGAGTGTCTATTTATAGTGAAATTTTGGGCTTCAATTTAGTCCTTATTTAATTCTGAATTGTATCTTGTTTAGATTGAGTTTGCAAATTCTTCAAATTGATTATGTTCCTATTTTGTGTAGATTGACTTTGTAAATTCTTCGGAATGATTCTGTTCCTATTTTGTGTAGATTGACTTTGTAAATTCTTCAAATCAAATATTCTTCAAATCTTCATTAAATGTTGATCAAATATTCTTCAAATCTTCATTAAAATGTTGATCAAATATTCTTCAAATCTTCTTCAAATCTTCATTAAATGTAGATCAAATATTCTTCAAATCTTCATTAAATGTTGATCAAATATTCTTCAAATCTTCAATTAAATGTTGATCAAATATTCTTCAAATCTTCTTCAAATATTCTTCAAAACTTGACCATATTTTCTTTTCAACTTGGTCAAAGATTTTCTTCAATTATAAATTTGAATCAAATCTTATTTTAGATTTTCATCAATTATAATTTTGAATCAAATCTTATTTAAGATTTTCTTCAATTATGAATTTGACTTAAATCTTATTTTAGATTTTCTTCAAAAACATGAATCTTCTTTCATACTCTTTGAAGTCAAATATATTGTTCTCATAGAATACTTTTGTTAACATCAAAACTCTAAATGTAAAACCAACTTGGTTCCAACAATTACAAATGATACAAGTCTTCTCCTTTTATAGCCAAGGAGATACATGCGAGGACAAAGTTCCTACTATTCATACACATGCCATCACTGGCCCATTTCCCACTACGAGGAACATAATTATATGCCACTATGACCTACTTTTAACTAGTGCATACACATTATTGGCCCGCTTACAATTATGGGAGACATTATCATGACACCTTTTGACTATCGGGACACAATCATGACTCCTTTTGACTATCATGCCACATTATTGGCATTCATTATTGCTAGATGACAAAATATAATAATTCCTACAGTAATTATACAAGACACAATTATGACACTTTTGACTTATCAATCTTTAAAGATAAGCTCGTGACTTGGAGATAAATTCAGATCACACACGCATTATTCTAAAAAGTAGCTAGGAGAATAATGTGACTCATATTGCCAGATGTCTTCCAGTATTTCTCTCACAGTTTCTTCTTTCGGATTTGCTGAAGGATCAATATCCATGGGATTTTCTTCAAAATTCATTGTAGCAAACTGTTGTTCAATTTTTATCTGAGAGTTTGGTTCGGGTTGAGTAGGTTGACCAGAGCTTTCTCCAATTTCGTGACTTACACACGAAAGTTTTTGTGAACTAACCGTTTGCCACTGTGATGGAAGATCTCCATGACTTATGCAAGTTGTATCAGCCTGGGCTTTTCCTCGATCATGAAGATTAATAAAATTAACATAATCCATTAATTCTTTCATAACTTTTGAATTTAGAGGATAATCATCAATGGTTTCCCATAGATCAGCATAATTTGTGCAAATAAGGAGATTAGTTCTGGAATCTGTCTGATATGGCCTGTGTAGCATGAAAACTGTCTTAAGGTTGCTGATGGCTTCTTGAGTTAATCTTCCTTTAACCTCCTCTAAGATTGATCCTAGTTGATTTCTCCACCATTCTAGTGGAGAGTACAATTCAAGTATAGTCCAAATCAAGGTGTTATGATTCTTTGGATCTGTTAGATGTTTGTACATTGCTTCAGTTTGGACATAAACAAGCATAACATACAAACTAGTTGCACACCAAATATACCACAAGTGATTTTCAGTAAACTTTGAATTCGGGTTTATCTTGAATGGTAAATGATAGGGTGTGTCTATAAGAAAAGGGGAGTGGTATGGAAACTTTTTTATCTTTTTCATAATTTTCACCATAAAATAAAAAAGATTATTTCTAGCGTATTCTTTAAGTTGGGATGGTGAAAAAGACGAATCAACTCCAGGAGGAAAATTCTTGACCGTAGAGGCATGTGCTGGTAGTGATTTGATCATGATAAGCAATTGAAATAAAAACCCTTTGTGTGCTTGATTATAAACATGTTCTTCTAAGTTCTCCCTTCTTCCTGAAAACTCAAAGTATTATGTTCATATCATAATTTCCCCAAAAGAGATGCAAGTATGCTCTACACTCGCCTTAGATATGAGGATCTTGTGTAACAGAAAACATCTGACTATTGATCCTTGCTACGGTCCTTTCTATCATAAAATTGTAGTTTTAATTGATAGTTTGTGGCTTGAGATTTGTAAGTCGTGGAATGGCGGTTTGTTATCTCGCATTTTGGACGATTCAATTAAGACTATTCTTATGGTATGTAAGGCTCCCGGCCAGCGTGGTATCAGAGCCTGCTGTGTTGCTAAGAGAGGGGGTGTATATGGTATGAATATGATAAAGAGAGTGAGTAAGGAAGGAAACCAATCAATCATGGAAACACCTGAACCGAGCCAACAACCCTCTACTCTCACCTCTTCACTATCTCTTCCTAAATCTTGTAAAAAGACTGATTCCCACAAAATAGAAAACCTCGTTGAATACTCTTATGTTCCTGAAGATGCTCAAATTGCTGAAACCATACCACCACTTTTGAGCCCATATAATATCTTTATAAGACAAAGATCTTTCACCAGATCTATCAGAAACCTAATCACAACTCACCGTCCTCACATGAAAGAATATGTTCAGTCCTCACGACTTGATCAGTGTAGCCTTAGGGCGACAAATCAAGATCAGTATGTTGATTTAGAGATTCCTCAGAATCTTATAAATCATTGGAAAAATGAAGGATACACAGCTCTACAGTTTGGAGCTGTCAGATTGATCCTTTCTCTCCATGGAAGGAAAAATCTCCCTGTTTTCTGTAAGATAGCGTTGTTAGACTCTAGCTATCTTCACTATGAAAACACAATAATCGGAACTGTCATGACTTCATTACATGCAGGAAGTGTAGTTCTCACTATCTTCCCAAACTACAACGTGAGTCTTAATGAAAGTACCTTGTCCACAAGACTGAAGGTCCCTGTTTTCTGTGGCTTGAGATTTGTAAGCCGAGGAATGGCTGTTTGTTATCTCGCATTTTGGACGATTCAATTAAGACTATTCTAATGATATGTAAGGCTCCCGGCCAGCGTGCTCAGAAGCAATTGAAATAAAAACTCTTTGTGTGCTTGATAATTCTAGAAAGTACAAAAATGAATAAAAAAATTAGAAAGAGCAGGAGTATCATTGGAAAAATTAATATAGTGGCATGTCTTTCTCTCTTTCTTTGCACATAAAAGAAGATTGCAAAAAGTGACGGACCACACTATTTCAATCTTTTTCTCCTATTTTTCTGCACACCAAACAAAAGAAGTCTAGTATTTGTTTTCTATTTTTTTTTTTTTTGTAACTATCTCTTCACAATTTCTCTTAAACCAAGTATACCTTTATGGTCTTTGCTAATATGGTCATCAAAACTATCTTTGGACACCACACACCCAATAAGAATCTTGAAAAAAACTTTGTATTTAGGTTTCAAATGAACATATTTGGTGTTAACTTTGGGGTCTTCAAACAATTTCTTGTTGATTTTAGTGAAGCCAACCCTAGTTTCATACCCATTTTTAATTATAATGCATTCATCCAAGCATCCGGTAATAGCAGTTATGCTTTGTTGAGTGACCTTGATAGGAAACCCTAAGATCACACTTGAAACTTCCCCATCTTTGTTTGCATCTACAAACCTCTAGAACTCTATAACTAGAACATCTAGAGCAGTGACTTGGTCTAGGTTAAAGTAATCAAACTATCCAATACTTGCAAAATATTCAATAAAATTGAACCCATTCTCGATAAGATTAGTGAAGTCTACTTGTGATTTGTTAAGAACATCCAATTGATTCACATTGCATGTCATTGTAGGAGCATAAGTGACATGAGAAAAAGTAGCACTTGAGGCCATTATTGAATCAAGCAAAATTTCAAAAAAGATTTGGAATAGAGTGTTTAAATAGTTTCTAGGTTTCAAAAGTGTGGAAAAATAATCATGAAGCTAGTGAGTGAACGATTGTTGGTGTTTTTGTTAAAACGTTTAAGTTGCAAAAGAAAGAAAGGGCAATAGCTATCACACACATGTTAAACAACAAAAGACAACGTGTGTTAGGACACCAAGTAATCACACAATTTTCAAGAAAACAGTTCATATGACACACAATAAATTTAATTTTAATCAGCCAGAGGCAGAGGAAGAACACAATTTATCAGAGGCAGAACATATGTGTTACCCAATTAGTTTGTTTTACCAGAGGCAGACTAAACTTGCTTTCTGAGGGAAAACATAGTATGTTCTAACCAAAGGCAGAAACATATAGAGATTGCAACATCACTCTTTTATGAATTGAATGTTTAAATTATTCTTTATAAAATTGAATCTATGTTCTACAAGTGGTTTGTAAAAATATATGCTCACTGATGATCGTGCCCACAAATTTAATGTTTAAAATACCCTTCTAAACATAGTATCAGATAAAGTGATGTTTAATCTCTATATATTTTGCTCTTGAATGCAAAATAGAACTTTTGATTAAACAAATAACATAAGTATTACCACATAATATAGGAATATTATTATCATTTATTTTGTAGTTTCTAGTTGATGTTTCATCCACAACAATTGAGTGTTGCAACTAGTTGCTGAAATATACTCTACTTCAGCAGTAAATATAGCAATGATTCCTTGTCTTTTGTTTGACTAGGAGATCAAATTCTCACCAAGGAAAGTACAATTCCACTAGTGCTCTTCCTTTCTAACTTATCTCCAGCATAGTCATCATCACAAAAACCTACTAATATGTACTCAGAGGACTGCTTATAAAACAAACTAAGATTATTCGTACCTTCTAAAGATCCTTCTAACATCAGTTAAATGTGATTCTACAAGGTCGGATTGAAATCTTGCTCGCACACACTAACTAAAATATCAAGTCTGGATGCAATTAAGTAGAGTAGAGAATTAATCATCCGTATATCTTTTGATCCACCTTTTGACCTAATTCATCCTTATCAAGAGAACAAGTTGTTGAGACAAAATCTCTCTCAAATGATTTTAATGATAACAAAATTACTTAAGAGATTATGATTATGATTAATGACTAATATGTGTTCTTGAGTGGATTTATAGCAGAAAACAGGTTATTCATCATAAAGACTAAAAGGAAGAAAAACTGATTCAATACCACCATGTTTGTAAACTGGAGGATGGGTTGAATCTATGAGAGGATGGCCTCGTAAAAGCATAATATACATCCAGCAAAGTAACCATGATTTTTAATCAGGTTAAGATGTCAAAAGCTGTAACCAAGAATGACCAAATAAAGCACATTATCTAAAGAGGTCAGAAAGCATATTTGGACTAGTACGAGGATATGCAGTACTAGGTAGAGAACGGCCAGTACTAGGTAAAAGGTTGAACAAATTGTCACATCATTCTCCAAAAGTTGAATTCAACCTAGTAATACAACATTCAGACGGCTGTAGCTCACATAGTCAAAGAAATAGCCTTTCATGTATTGGAGAAAGAAAAAGTGAAAAGGACTACAAATGACCAAGTACCTAGGAGGGTTGAACCTCAAGGCTGAGGATGGACTGTAACTGTTCAAGACAGTTGGATGGCAGTTTTGTAATTTCAGCTCAAAGACCATTGGACTCTTTGATGAAACCTCCCAACGGTCATAAAGTTGTTTAACACATGGAAGAGCTGTACAATGACTCTATAAAAGGCATCAAGCTCTTCATCATTAAACACACAACAATATTGCAGAAAAAGATCAAGAATCTTAAGTTTATCATAAGCAATATTCATCCTCTCTTTATACTTTCTACATTCATACACTAGATCTTTGAAATATCTTTTTAAAAAGTGTTTAAGTAAAGAGAAAGAAATCATACTCATATCACTATGTAATTTTCAAGTAAGTTGTACTTGAAAATATTTGAAACTTGTAAGGAACAAGGTTGTAAGCTTGGTGAAGCTTAAGAATACACAAGTGTAATCATCCTCTGCGAGAGGTTGATCTGATTGATCTTTAGTGAAATCTCACAAGTGTGTGAGGACTGGACGTAGCCATCTTTGGGTGAACCAGTATAAAAGTTGTGTGTCTCCTCTCTCTTTATACTCTCCTTGCATTTATTTTGTTCTTATTTAAAGGTTTAAATTTCTGTCCTCAAGTTCGCATCCTCTCAGAGAGGACAACAGTTCAAAAACTCTTTAAAACATTTTTAAACGCCAAAATCCCTATTCAACCCCCCTTCTAGTGATATTTAGCTCCATCACAAGTGGGATGCATAGGGGTGAACATGGGTTTGCATTCATCCATCTTAAATTCCTTAAGAAGTGCTCTTGTATATTTGGTCTGATGAATGTATACACCTTCTGAGCTTTGAGAATTTGAATTCTAAGGAAAAACTTAAGCTTTCCCATTATACTTATTTCAAATTCATTATGCATTAACTAAGAAAATTCTTGACATAACTTAGCATTAGTAAAACCAATAATGATATCATCAACATAAATTTGGACAATGTGAAGGTCATTTTTAGATGATTTTCTAAACAAAGTAGTGTCTACTTGGTCTCTTTCGAAACCATTTTTAAAAGAGATCTGCTAAGTCTATCATACCAAGCCATTGAAGCTTGTTTAAGATCATATAAAGATTTTATTAGTTTAAAAATATTGTCTAAAAATTCATTATCTTCAAAGCTAGGAAGTTGTTTGACATACACTTCTTCATTTATATAACCATTTCAAAATTCACTTTTCACATCCATTTGATATAAAATAATTTTATTAAAATCGGCAAATGAAAGTAAAATTTTGATAACATCTAACCTTGCCACAAGGGCAAAGGTTTTAGTGTTATCAATATATTCTTACTGACTATAGCCTTAAGCTACAAGTCTTTGATTCTTACCACTTCATCTTTCTCATTTAACTTGTTTAAGAAAACCCATCTGTTTCCAATAGGTTTATTTTCTTTGGGCATATCCCATACATGATTACTCTTGAACTGGTTTAAATCTTCTTGCATGGCCACTATCTATTCATCGTCTTATAAGGCTTCATCGATTGATGCAGGTTCCATTTCTTATAAAAGTCCAAACATAGATGATTCTTTGAAAGTAGACTTAGTCAATAGAGAACCATTCACATTCTCTTTGATCAATGTGTCTGGATGTGATGATTTGTATTTCCATCCACGTCTAGGTTCCTAGTGACTTTGACGGGTAGATGGTTCATTATTATTTGTTTATGTGCAATCATGGTCATCTCCAGGTACTTGAGAAAGAAACTTTGATGTTTCCTTTTATCTTTATAGTTTCTCTAATATCTGTATATTTACAAAATATTCATCTAGCTTTGAATTTCTAAGGTCAAGCTTCTTGTCATCAAACTTGACATGAATTGATTCCTCAACAATCATAGTCTCTTTGTTGTATATTGTGTAGGCTTTAGACCTTTCAGAGTATTCCAAAAAGATGCACTTTTGAGATCATGAATTAAACTTGCCAAGATTCTCTTTAGTATTCAAAATATAACATGTACATCCAAATTAATGAAAATAAGAAATGTTGAGATTTATAACATCCTCTTACTAGGTTAAGTTTGTTCAAATTTGAGGGACGACTAGTAATGTCTGCCCCATAACCTCACGCGTTGCTTTCGAGGAGAGACCAAGGTGGAAGCAGCTCAAAGGGAACTTGTTGATCGGGATTGAGCACTTAGACAGTTGAAATACCATCTCGATCAAGCTTGAACGAACATGAAGGACCAAGTTGACAAAAAGAGGGAAAATGTGAGTTTCGCCATTGGGAAATGAGTTTTCCTCAAATTGAGGCCACATGTGCAACATTTCGTCGAGGCACGTATCAATCTGAAGCTTTCTTCGAAGCTTTCTTCGAGGTACTATGGGCCTTTTGAGATAGTAACAAAGGTAGGTGCAGTTGCATATCGCCTGCAGCTACTTGCCATTAACCGTATTCATGTTATTTTCCATGTCTCCTTGCTCAAAAAGGCTACAAAAAACTACCATCTGGAAATTGTACCTTGAATTTGATTTTGCTGATATGTGGGAACCAGTAGCAATGCTTGTTTCCCGCACCATTACTCAAGTAGGGTTTGATGTCAAGTAGTGGCTCATTTAGTGAAAAGGCAGGGCTATCAAAGTAGCTACCTAGGAGGAGGAGTTTGCGATGTGTACTCAATTCCCTACTCTCTGACTTGAGGACAAGTTTGTGTCTCAAGAGGGAGTAATGATGGAGTCAATAAGTAATGTGAATGTGGGAGATGCTGACATGTTTAGGAAGTTACATGTTGCACCCAAAGTGTGGAGAGTGTATGTTAGAAAAACTAAGAAGAAAAAGAATGGTGAGTTGGCAGGAAAAGAGGTAAGGCATGATGAGTCTCTATTCCATGTATATGAGGAGAAAACATTTGTTGGGAGTGATTGAAAATTCTGTTAGGGGAGAGTAGAGTAGATTCTATTTGCAGTAGTGAGCGTAGCTCTCAAAGGTAGAATAAAGAGTTGTTTCCTCTACTTAGTTTGCTTTTACCATAAACAAAATACATTGCATTTGCTCATTTATGTTTCCCTTTTACTCTTATTATTTCTGTGAATCTTAGAACCTATCAAATAGAGACACCACAGCTCTAGGTAGGGTGCTCAATTTACTCATGTCGCAGACCTTACAAGACTTTAGAAGAATCTTATTCTATTATAATACTCATTCCGTTTTAAAACAAAGTATTGTATTATATTGCATATACACCATTTTGAAACGAAGGGAGTACCGTATTGTATGGCTTATACAGCATAGATTTTGATTAGGTGATGTTTGAAGCAGAGGTGCTATAACATAGAAACTTATAAAGAACTGCTACATCCTCGTTTGATAAGTTGAAAGGGAAAACTATATGACGAGAGGGATATCATAAAAACAGGAGCTGTGAACGACACTCTGATTTTTCAAAATCATTCGGAAATTTATTCTTGATTTTTTACAAAACCACATTATGAATGCACCTTGACCACAGATTACTTTCCGATGTTTGCAAAGCAGTGATAGGAACAATGCACGAAAAGGCTGTGGAGAATCTAATGAGACGAGATAACAAAATGGGAAAATATTAAGTGTGAGCATGATATTATAAGGTCTCAAAGTCCTTTCAATCATGTGGTTAAACGCTACATGAGTAGGTGTGTACCCTAACCAGCGACATATTATCCCCTAAACCCAACCACCGTTGGCACACGCATAAACCAAGTGTTTCGCAACTTATATCTAAACATTTACCCCCTTGTATTCAGGTCACTCGTTCCTAATCCTCACCCTTACCCAGCTCCCCAACTCTTCTGCAATACACAAGAAATAAAATACGGAATTCCCAGACTAACATTTTCCACAAATTTTTTGCATAGATGTTACCAAATGTTCTCATAAATAAAAGCTTTATAATATGACTGGTTGACCCGTTTACAGAAAATAGGTGAGAATAATGATGTAATTCATTCCGTATATGTAATGAATGATAAAGAAAACAATTATGCCGTCTATGCTTAATTTGAATGCAGTTGATAAATAAAGAATAAAATAAAAGCAAGGATAATAAAGAGTAACAACAGGGGGAGAAAAAAGGGAGGAGGGATTGTTTAGTTGCATCAGATACGAGCAACGTAAGAATTTGCCTGTGTAACATATCTAACCCACCGATATGGCTCATGCGTCCCAGATTTCTTTCCTATCTGCAAATATTTTACCTGCATTTAGGAAATGTATAAGCACTTGGCATGTACAGATGGATCCTTCATTTTAGGGGACCAGAATATTCAAAGGAACTTCGGTTATACACTAAAAATGTAGATGGCAATTATTTTGGCATCCATAAATATAATATTTCAATTAATATAAAGAAATGCAGATAATTTGATATTAGCAGAATTCCAAAATTTAATTATCATAAAAATGTAAGGGTAGTTCAGCTGGCAGACAATGAAATGACAATCAGTCATGTTGAGTATTTAATTATCATAAAAAGGAATTATTTTCCATGTTCAGTGCTAACTAACATGATCACTATCTTAAGTCAAAAAAAAAACATGATCACTATCTTGACCAGGTTTACAAGACTGTTAAGTCATAGGCTCACAGCAAATAGAAACCACATCTAATGAGGCATCATGCTAATGTTCAATAAACAGATTAAAGAGATCACGGAATAGAAATAACTTTTTTTTAAAATAAGAATGGAAATCATTTTTTTTAATAAGAATGGAAATCATTTAATCAATCTAGTAGGGTAGCAGAAAAGGAAAACTTTGATAGAGGGAAGATTTTTGGTCAAATGAAAACTATTAAAGAAAAACAGCAAGTTGACATGTCGGTTTACCTGAAGCTGTGATACATTGTACATTGGTATAGTAAATGTCATGCTAACAGGTCCGGATTCTTTCGTTATATTACCTGTTAAGAAATAAATTTGCACAAGTTTGATATATTAAACATTCAATCAAAGAAAAAAATAAACTATCTGTTTAGTTCATGCGCTAACTACAAGAATACATACCATGTGATTCCTGAGAAAAGGTTAGCTTTGCACGTAAAGTATGCTCAGATCCCCCAGTAATCTGTTTCATTGCCCTTATCACTGACCGTTTTCTCCAGGAAAAAAGTTATTGACTTGAATTAAAAAAATTGAGAAGTGATAAGAAATATTACCTTCTTTAAACTCCATTCTAGCCTCTTATTTGCTTCCTTAAAATCAGTTGTCTGTCCAGTAGCTCCAGGTTCCAGTTCAAAACTAACTCTGAAACAATTCCATATGACAACTCACATCAGGGACTATAAATACAAGCTATCACCAATACCATTTTTACATTTTTTTCATATGCAAGGAAATGTTGTTTTACCAATTTCTTGAATCGGAAGTTACCCATATAACAAATGTGCAAGAAGCATGATATGCCAACTCCCAGAAATTAAAGAACATGAAAATGTTATTCACTGATGATTTTCAAACACACAAAGGTTAGATTTATATGAAGACCACTTTAATAATAAATAATCGGTAGCTCTAAGGTACCAACATAACTCAGATTTCATGTTCTACTGTAATAGATAAATAAGTCTTCCAACCAGCTGTTGGTATATTTCTCTGTCTACTGCACCGTCACTCTTCCTAGCAATTGAATTGAGCAACCACACTAACTAATAAGCTATGTCCAATCTTATGTGGGACATACAAATAAGTCTTCCCACCAGCTGTTATATTTCACTGTCTACTCTGCATCATCATCCGTCCTAGGATCAGTCATTCTAAAATTCCTAAACTTGTCCTAGTTTTTAAAAATTGAAAATCGATGCATAAAACACTTCTCCATATGTTTTTACAAAGAAAAATTTGATTCTGATCTCATCTAATCAAATTACAAAGCTTTACAAGCTTTCCATTAAAGATTTCAGAAATTATGAAATCAATTCAAGTTTCCAACTTTTCTTAAGATATATGGAATCAGTTACCAGCTTCCATAATTGACTCTGCAAAAATCTTGTCGAATTTCTCAAAAATTATTTACTTCAATATAATTGATAAACATTTTGAGTAATTGAATATATTGTTATTATTTCATTTCCAAAAATTATTTAAAACAAACGTAACTGACTACCCCATACTGTCCTCCTTCTATCCCTTATTATAAGAGATTAAGACCCTCTAATAAAGTTTACACATATTAAGAAAAGTAGTTCTAGTAAATTTTTCCAAAAAATGTATTACTTTTACATATTTATCCCTGCAAGAGTCTAATCTTTCTAGTACATTCTATGGGAATTCTTGTTCTACTCTGATTGATTTGTAGAACTTCAAAGTTGTATTATATTCAATTTTGAGGAATTCTACCTTTTCAGTCTATATTGTTTTTCTGTAAGGGTGAGGTATCCGTTAGAACGGTATAGGTTGAGACATCCCTGTTGGCTGTGTAATTTGGGGTCAGGCATTCCTGAGGTTAAAGATTGTATCAAATTTAATATTTAAGAGGAAAACCTCAAGTGATTGCTTGGGGAATGGAAATAGGTCAATGATGATTGGTGAATTAACTTGAATAAATTGGTTTGCACTTCTCTTTACTCTATTGATAAGCAATTTGTTTTTTTATTTTCATAACTTGTAATTCTCACTACCAGTATATATCATACTAACCTTTATGATACAATTATAGAAAGTGTTCCTCAAATTACTAAATGGCATTCTTTCAAATTTTATTAACTGCTTTGTTAGTTTCTACCATATGCAAAGTGTTAAATATAAAACCATTCAAGCTTTTAGTAAAGTTGGTCCTTGATATGGTATCAATACCTCATGAACTGGTAGTCAAGAGAACAATTCTTGCGGAGTCAATTCTTCAAATAGGAATCAAATTTTATCATAAGCAAAAGAAGTCATTCATAGTATTAGTACCAAATTTGTTAAATGATGGCCATGGCGGAATGATGTGGCGGATTTTTGGACAGCTAACATAGGTAATTTGTGAAAGGATGCCCGCCATTCCGGCACCATAGGCCGCAACAGCATGTTTATATGGAAGATTTATGGCCATCTGCCATCCATCATTGACAACACAGATTAGCACACACTTCATGATCAAAGGGTCCTTGCATGAGTGGGAATGTTAAGAATATAACTATACATGGGCCATTACCTAATAGCATAAGTTGTTAGATGGGTTGGTGATGAAAGTTTTCATTTCTTTCAACATTGATATAGGGCTGTCCCTTGAACTCTTATTTCAATGGTGTGAATTACGTGAGTCAAACAATGATCTCAAACAGCTAATACAGAAAATGATTGATAATATCTCTAGAGTCGAATCATACACATTAATTAACAGTTCATAGTTGGTGTTCAAATTTCCTTTCAGCACAACCAGTGGAGAAATGCAATCATGTTTCTCCTAGGGGGACGATTAAAAATTGTTTTTAACTAATTAAAGTATATAATTAGTTCCTTCACTTATTTTATTATTTTAGTTCTTAATATTAGTCAACAATCCCATCCAGAGCTTTATACCTAGCTCTACTCCTGTTCAAACCTAGTAAGCATCCTATAGTAAGACAGCCATGACACTATTTCAAAGATTTCAATTGTTGAATGCATCAACAAGTTCTGTCGAGGTTTCTAATTTATACTGTGAAATATACTTTGTTGTCATTTATGAACTGATACAGAAGTATATAATAATACCTGGTGGTATATTTTGGTAGTGGCATCTGTACTTTGATAGTGTTTGCTGTTATACTTGAGGCAAACTCAGCACTTACTTTAAGAAATACTTCTGCCTGCAATATCAAATTCGGAAGTGTTATAGAGTGCAGGAAAGCAACTTTCAGATTTGAAAAATTGTTTAAAAATGGTAAATACTAAAACATTTAACATTGGAAAATTGTATCTTAATTTATTTTTCTGTTGCTATGGAGATATCCAACCTAAGAGCAGGGATATTGGAAAAGGGATCTCTCAATGGAGAGGGAACATTTGTATACAACATCTTTTAAATTAACACATTTTGTTCCAATTAGATACATTGTAATACATCTGTAAGCTTATACAACAAATGTTCCAAGAGAATTTATAAAATGGAATTATGACAATAATATTAATATGTTTCAGCTACTCTTGCTATTGATCAGGAAAACAACAAGAATAAGAAGAAAAATAAAATTAAAATTAAAATTAAAAAGTAGATATCACCTTAAGGGACCCTGTTTCTTCAATCAAAGCATTGATACGAAAAGGAGGCTTAAATGCCTGGGTCATACGGTAATTCATAACCGGAAATTCACCGTCCGGTGGAATCTAAAAGTGACAGTCCAGAACAACCGTTAAAATAAAAAAAAAACAAAAGAAAGCAAGCAAGCTGGAGAAGTACTTTTAAATTCTGATTCTTTTTATATTCAATACTACTCCTGAACTCACCAGGGATAGAGTTCGGTTTGTATCAAAACTATCAAGACGAACAGATTCATGGAAATTACAGTCATCTAATACCACTGCTCCTGAGCCAGAGGAACTCCTATAACCTGCTCTAGAAACATTTCAAAAATAAATTTTTTGATAGACCACTGGATAAAAATTGTTTGTACTAATATCAGTATGAAAGTCTATGGGACAGCTACAAAAACAATAATAAAGAACAGAAGAAATAGACATAAATCATAATGAACATGCAAAAGCATCAATGAATATGCAAAATTGGTTATCATATAAAACTCACTAATCAAAATCCATCAAATCAAGTATGGTTTACACAGACAAAACACTTTAAATCTTCACATAAAGTACTAGAATAGAAAAATTAAATCCTAAGCATGAATCTTCAATTGTGAATGAGAACAGAGAACAGAAAATGAAAAGAACCAAAACTGAAAAAAGATACCTGAAACTGGTCCCTGGCTTCTTCCAATGGAAAGGTCTTCATTAAGAGCTAATCGAATTTCAGGATTGCCAGTAAGATAGCTCTTCATTTGTATTGTGCCATCAATCTCAGAAGTCAATATATATCCCTGAGCCATTAAGAATACTAAGAATGACAAAGACAACATATGGCACATGAACAACTTGAAATACAACTAACAATAACCAAACTTATCACACTAGATAGCACTTCAAATTCAAAATGCAAATCAACAAAACAAAAGCTGTTTCCTACTAGGTAGCTGCATGGATTGAACAATGTCATTTGGTCAAATACCAAGGTCTTCAGATCTACATCTGTTTTAATGGCTTCACTTAAAGTTTTCCTTGGCCTTCCTCCACATCTATTTATTGGGTTATCTCCATCTACTAAACTTTTCATAGTAGGGTATCTCTCAATCTTCACATGGACAAGCCATCTTAGGCGAGAGAGATTATGTCAACTTTTCCTTTAAAGGTGTTACTTTTAATTTCTCCATGATCCACTCATTAACCACAACATTTTCATTTTGCAACACTTACCTTATGCTCTTGCCAGAACTTTACCACCTATTATTATGCATAACAAAGAAATCATCCAACGGTGACTCATTAAGCTTCATTAAATTAGTTTATCCATTTACGAAGCTAACAGTAATTAAAAAGACTCTTAATCAAACTTGATGGTTCTTCACTCAGATTAAACAAGTTTCAAGAACTCAAGAGACAGGAATTAAATTTGATCTCTAATACTGAGTCCCTCAACATATAAAATTGTTTTGCCAGTTAAAATCTTGGAACCATACGCATAGCTTTTATACCCATGAAACAGGACAGATGAAGCAAAAAACAGACCAATATAAAATTCAAAGTCATATGATAAGTATGTACTCACACTAGAGCTAAAAGTGAGACTGATTTTCTCAATTATATCTACAAATATTTCCTCCCTCCTTCTGCCCCCTGGCTCTGTTGCAACAACAGATTTTGTTACAGCTATTCCTGGCATTCTTTTAGTCCCCTGCTGCAAGAAACCAAAATTAAAAATTACTATATCATAAATGCATGTCAAAATCACAAAAGCTATTAAGAGCTTGAAAGAAAAGATATTAAACATCTTACAGAAAATATTGCAGCAGGTCCAAGAGGTGACAGACGTGCTGCATCAATTACAAGTGGCTCATTGAAAACATAGGACTTCAACAATTCTGTAGATGTTGTTTGCACATAACCAAAATCCTGGTTCAAATATTGGCATCAGGTCCCTCATTGGTAAAAAATTTGGACACGTAACTAATTGACAAGAAATCTCATGTCAAGGCAGGAGTAAAACATACTAAAAAAATCAAATAGGCATTTGTTCTTTTTATAACAGAAAACTAGACACAACATCAATAAGAAATTTTGTGTGGCTTGTATTTCATTTTAACTTCCATAAAAAATTAAGAGCATATCTGTCAAACCTATCATATGTTACAGCTATTCACTGTCCAAAAATATATTTTGAATTGATAGCAAGACTCAACAGTGAGTAAAAAATTATTATTAGATTAAAATAACAATAAAAGGGAGACAACCATGATAGAATGATAATTTAATTCAAAGAAGAAACATTACAGTTGAGAAAATATAAGACTGGTTATAAAGAAGTAAAGAACCAAATGGGGAATGAGAGGAAGCTCACAATAACTTCATCGAGTAACTCGTACACCAGGACAAAGTTTTTTCGTAATGAGTCTTCATTGAGAATCCCAAGGTAATCTTTAATAACGCGAGCAATTCTTTGTAAAAGCTCGAAGACAAAGGAAGGTGATATATTAACCCTTGTAGTTGCCACAAACAGTAAGCCAACAACTTTCACATGAAAGTAATTTACGCCATCTACGTTCTGTCAGAGAACAAATAACACAACACAAAAAGAAATCAGCATACTCTACCAGAAGTGTTGCAAATGACATAACAACAATAAACATTTACAGCTTCAATAAAATCCATTTTGTGAGATATAAACGTACATTTTCAACTATGAGAAAACTTGATATTTGAAATATTACTACTATAAAAACCACAAGCGATCGCAATAATAGGTATCAATAACAGGGAATGGATGTAGCATATATTAAATAAATTGAAGGACATAGCAATAATTAGCAGGACTGGCCACTCATCTACAAAGTACCAACAGACTGGGTTCTCTGCTCCCCCTCCCTGCCTATTCACATTTGCAACATTATTTAGATTTCAACGTTTTCAATTGTATTGTGCAGAGTAAAAGTGTGAAACTGTGAGTGTTCTAAAATGGCTAACTACATTATACGATACAGAGGAAACAAGACAATCAATTATCCATAGTTACATACTCATTTCAAACCTAAATCATGTTAATATATACTCTTCCTGATTCAGAAAGATAATACCTACAAAGACAGGTGGTGCCTCCTCCAGTCCGCCATCTTCCCAAAACTTTACTTTTCGGAAAAATATCTCAGCACTTCCCTTTGGGACCTCACCACGATCTGCAATAAAGACAATTCAGTAAAAAATAGCCAATGAGGGTTTAGCAGTCAAACATTCATGCATTACAATAGATTCCTAATATTAGTTAATATAAGAACTCTCATGTTATAGTAGAGTTCTTTCGATAACGTTGTTTACTCCACTCCATTCACCATTCACAAAAACACTTGCAGATAAGCAGGTTTTCATTCTATTCAGATGCAAAATTAACATTTAAATTTCAATTTGCTTGAACTAGGAAATCTTAGATTACAAGCAGCTACATAAATTGGACAAGACAACATGAAAAATGACAAGGTACAAACAAAGCACCAACAAGATTTAAGCTTTGGTCAAAGAAACTCCAATGCTAGCAAAAGTAGCTCTAAAATTTTGAGAAACTTGTAATAAATACAAGAACCATTTAAAAAATCATTTCTACAACTTGTTATAGGCACAACGTCCAATACAGGTCTCACAAATTATATGTCAAAATGTAAGTTTCTCTTTAAATCAATGTTATAAAAACCAAACCTGACATCGAATTGGCAAGACATCTGGATCATGGTTCAACTATTTAAACCACTCGAACCGAGACAAAACTGTAATCGACCCGTCCAATTAACCAAACCTAGATAATGCTGGTTCTTGGTTTAACCGGTTAAACTGTCCGGTTCCATTCGCTTTCAAAACAATGTTCGACATGCATATACACAAACAGGTTCCAAACTCTAACAAATATATACGTATTTCTAAATTTCTAACGCGTTTGAGCTCATGCAACAAGATTTATTAAAAACGCATATACCTCAAGAATATTTTAGCATTCACATATTACAAACCAATTAGCAACACAAAGTTCATGTTTCAACATTTTCCAATGGAATTTACTAGTTATTATTAGTGATTATCACACAAACAAGATTGATTCAAGTAAGATCCAGATTTATAAATTTGAATCAATAATTTCGCTACGGATCAACAAAATGAAGTGAAACACTGTAGATGAAGATCAATCGATGAAAATGTTGGATCAAGAAACAGCATCAGAATCAGATCTAAAATCAAAGAAAACAAAAATCGGAATGGAAAAGTGTAGTTGAGAGAGAGAAGCTAACAGTCACGGAAAACGATGTTATCTCCACGCTGTGAAAGAACAAAGAACTGCGAGATCATGGCTCCGCTAGATGGTGCACAGAGTTCTTACAGGTGTTGCTTTTCTGATGGTTATTTTGTGACCAAGGAAGACGATAATTGAACAGTATTCATTGCAATTAACGGTGGTGATGGTGTATATATTATTTTATTTTCAAGGAAGAAAAAATATTAGTAGATTTCGATATTTTACGAAAGTAAAATGGCCAAATTCTGACTATAGCCAATTTTTACAAAGGAAATACCACTAATAATAATTATATGAGTTTAAAAGTAATGCACGTTGAATTATATCACAATTAATCATTTTTAAATTAAAAATAGTTATTAAATATTTGACAAATTTATATTGTTTAATACCAACTGTGCATCTTTTAAATCTTAATAATATTCTTTCACAATATTAATTAATTTATAATAATTTTCTTAAACTCCGTAAAAAATTCATAATTACGTTTTCTAAAAGTATGATATAATAAAAGAATTTTATTAAACAAAGAAAAAAAGCCATCCTATTATCATAAATGAAATTTTAAATTTTTTTTATTTGTTTGATAAAATGAAATTTTAAAAACTACTACTATAATATATTGAATATCATGGTTATTTTTATATAATCACTTTTATATTAAAAATTGATCGACAATTATAAAAATTGAATATTAATAATTTAGAATTTTACTTATGAATGATTAACAGTTAATCAAAAATTATTTTTAAAATTCAAATTTAACTTCTTTACCGTCATTTGTTTATAACTAAAATTTATTAATTATTTGATTTCAATTATTAATTATTGGAGATAATATTTTACCTGATAGTCTTTTACTTAACATATGACAAAATCAATATATGACGTATTTACTTCAAAAAAAGTGTGTTTTTCATGAATTGGAACACATGAGGAACTTATATCCGGGTACAAATCCAAATAAATAATATTTGAACACACAGTCGAAAATAATAAAAATTAACAGAAATAATTGAATCATATCATTTAATTACTTTTTTTTTTAATATTTTTGTATTTGCGTGTTCCTAAATTTTTGTGTTTAAATTTTATGCTCAAACAATTAATTTTCATAGAAATAGATGAACACAGAAAGAATAGATAAATCATCATTTTAGTTCTTGAAAGTATAGTACGTTGTCATTTTGATGTCTAACTCATTAAAAAATTCAAATTAGTCATCATCATCAAAATGTCGATCATTTTAGTCTTCGACGTTATAATGGTCATTGACTATTTTTAAAGTAAATTGTAACTTTCAAAGACTTTTATGATAGTAGTAAGTTATATTTTTCAACGACTACTTTGATGATTTTATTACTAATTTGGATTTTTTGTTAAATCACGACAGGGACTAAAATAGTAGTTTACCCTAGAAAAAATTGGAGGACATATATCATCAAAAATATCTTACATCGCGATGAAGCCTTCAAGAAAAGACAAATATTTTTCTTATTCACTTATTCATACAAGCTAAGAATAGGTCAAGTTGTCCGATAGATGCGTATCTCCTAACCTACAAGTGGTTAAATATTTATTTAAAATAGATAAGGCATATGTTTTTTTAAAGTCTATTTAGATATAAAAAATAAAAAATTAGGTTGTAAGCCATAAAGAAAGTCTTAACCTATGAGACCAACCTATTTAAATAAACATGAATGATATTTTTATTTGACTAATATTATTATATATTAGATTTTGAATTTTATGTTAAATTATAATTTTACTAACATTTTAGTAATTTAATCATATTATTCTACATTAGTTTTTATCATATATTTAAATATATTATAATAAAATAGAAGTTACTAAATATGATGATATATAAAATCAAATTTTTTAAAATGTAATTTTAAATCTAAAAAAATACTTAAGTTTATTAACTTATTAACTTGTTAGTCTATTCGAAAATAAGTATCACTACTAATTTAAAAAATTTAATATGAAATAGATTTTTAAGTATGCTAACAGGTCGTACCAGACTAGACTTAGACCTTAAATTTATTAACAGTTAAGTCTTACAAATCTTAGTTCGATCTAACCTATGTCAACCCCTATTTATTGCAGGTGTTTTATATTGACGAGGATTCTCAACTCCCCTCGTCTCACCGAAGACGAAGTTGAGTAACTGTGCAAAAAATGCATTAAGACACATGCCGACACCACCTCAGAGAGAAGAATCTTGTGAAAAGGGTACTCTAAATTGGATACTGTTGGTTCACCATACAAGAAGATGCGCAAAAATATGTTCATAAATGTGACAAGTGCCAATGGCACGAAGACACTCATTTAGTTCTACTTGTTGAGTGGACAACATTCACCTCTCCTTGGTCGTTTTTGTTGTGGAGAGTGAGTATCCCCAATCCGTTTCCTTGGCACCAGAAGAGCTGAAGTTCCTCATAGTCGTAGTCATAGTCGATTACTTCATGAAATGGATAGAAAATGAAGCATTGACCAAGATCACAGTAGGAAACATATTTTATTTCTTCAAAAGGATAATCTTAACTTGATTCAACATTCCCAAGTAGTGGTTACTGACAATGGAACATAGTTTTTAGACAACTTTTTTTTAGATCTTCTATCAAGTATGAACATAAAGCAACATTTAACCTCAGTGGAGCACCCCCAAAGAAGAGAATGCTAATGAAACAAGAAATGAACTAGATTTCCTCAAACAAAACTGAAGCATTCTCACCCTAAGAGAGTTCATCATTAACAAAAGTGGATTTAAAGCATAAAAGAAAGTCATAAAATGAGAACTTGAAGAAGAAGACTGCATCCTCTGATACAATCTCATATCTACCGATTTGAGTAAATTGTCACTCAATTAGGAAAGACCCTACAGAATTGTCTCAAGAACAGAAAAAGAAAGAAAACATGTGTCGTAGAAAAATCTACTTAGAGAGCTTGTCCCAAGAACATGGAATGCATCTAAACATAAATTGTACTACAGTTTGGAAGACACCACTCCATGAAAAAACATGTAAGCGTTCCATTTGAATTAAATAAACTTTACTCCATGTATTTATTTTTGCATACAGATACACAACACCAAAAGCTTCTTTTACGGCAAAGAAGTAACCTATTCAAGTCATAATCTTCTCAAGTATGCAAACTCAAATGGTCGAGTTTCACAATTAAGGAATAAGCCGATTCAACCCAACAATCTTTTCAGATCTACAAACTCATACGATTGATTTTCACTACCAAAGAAGAAGCTTGTACGCCCAACGGTTTTCTCGAGTCCTTAAACAGTCGAGTTTCACCACTGAGGAGAAACCAACACGACTCAACTGTCTTCTTGGGTCGAAAAGTTCAAACAAATGAGATTTACCATGAAGAAGAAAACCTATTCAATTTATATAGATTTCCCTAATACCCATAAAATGTTTTTATTGCATTGGACTTAGCAAATATAATGGTAAACATCAAATTGGACATCCAAAAATGTTGAACACACAAATTTCATTATTCCAAAATACCTTGTTGGTTACATAACTATCATGGCACTACACCAAGAGAAGTATAAGCAAAATAAATTAGAAACAACAATGAGAAACCAATTATCGCACGAGGTTGAGACGTGGGCTTCATTAGCTTGTTGTCGTCAACTATGAGCAACCAATTAATGCCCTTTGTATCATACTCCAAAGCAACATCGACAAGGCGAATTTGCTCCACTGCATTTCAAAATATTGGGCCCCGACATTGATGATGTCATCTTTGCGAAGGTTGATCAAAGCTTTGTCGGTGGCAGCAATGTTCTTCAACTCCCTAAGCTCCTTGACAAGCTCCTATTTTCTTCATAAAATTTACTTAGAGAATAGTCAAAACCCTTTTCTCCTTATTCAACTCCTTAACCGCTGCAGTCAAGTTGACATTATTTGTACTTATCCCCACGATGTTCTCAACCTTACCTTTGAGAATGATGATCTTGGTCTCATACTCGATCTTCTGTTATAACCAAAATGGTTTGAAGAATAGTGATAACAAAACTATATGTGATAACAATTTATGTTTTAATGTGTTTCTCTAAGTGTGTTGACTTTAATACATGCTTTGAAAGTATTCATTTGAGTAAAAGACTCTATTCATTATGCAACGCGCGTTCAAGACTCTTATCAATGTGTCTCTTTATGACTCTGATCAATGCGCCTTAATGTTCGCTCTGATTTGTCTACCTCTAATAAGCACAACAAAATAGATTTTTTCATCCTCTAATTTGATGCTCTAAAGATAGCCAATCCTCTATTAAGCACAACATTCAAACACTCTCTGAAAAATAAGTTTGACTAAAGGCAATCATCTGATAGAAGCATCTACAACAACTTGTTGAATTATTTAATTCAAGCGTCTATGAAATGAGAATTTTCTAATGATCACATCCTCTGATTATTCTGATGTGTCATAAAAATATATTTTCTGAAAAAGGAATGAACCATGAAAAAAGACAAAAGAATATTTTTTGAAATTCACGTCAATTTTCCTATATAGTATAATCAATACAAATCGTACAAATCATGGGCATAAAAATTGTGCAACTATTTTCTACAACAGTTAGAAAATCCTAAAAGAATCTACTTGCTCTATATAAAGAAATGTGTTGCGCAACAAGTCAAATAGCGACGAGAAACACAAGACACAACTTTGAGAGAACAATTTTTAAAGAAAAGAGCAAACTTTCTCTACGACAAAACATTTGTAATATTGAAAAGAGAAAAGTTCTTGAAACAATTTTACTAAGTGTTTTTCATTGTAATACCTTCTTGAAAAGAGTTACACAAAAACACTTGAAACAATTTCATCTCTGTACCTTAGCCCAATAGTGGTCGTGAACCTCAAAAGCTTGACAATACTAAGTTAAAAGTTTGAGAAGACTAGAACATAGTTAGGTGACTAGTAGATATTCTAGTGGTTGAAAGAAATTAGTTTGATTTAGTGAATTAAATCCTTCAGTGAGAAGGGACTAGACGTAGCTACCGTATTGGTGGTGAACAAAGATAAATCGGTTTTATGATCTCTTTTCCTTATTTCTTTATTTTTGTGTTAAAGTTATTTTGTTAAAATTGTCTTAAGTTTCTAACTATATGCATTAGCCTCAAAATCAACAAAATTACGTCCATCTTTTACGAGAACGGCCCCCTCATCCCAAGTATGATCTATTATCATTGAAGAATCTACCATTAGACGTCCATATAGGGTGGGTTCCAACGTCTAAACAACAACAACTGATGATGGGAGCGCTACAGATGGAGTGGACGAGGATGGCTTTCTAATGTTTTTCTTTTTCCTCTCTTGCATCTCAATCATCCTCTGTAAGCTTTCCATATTCTTTGCAAATGAAAATGATGTCAGTATACTAGTACAAATAACACTTGAAAGAAAAAGAAAAACAAGACCCTCCAAGAACTTTGTTGGCTTCCTCTTACGGCTAACAGACGACAAGGTCTTTGGTCTCAAAATAGACCTTTCTACATCTACCAATGTACTGTCTTTGTTGGTCTTTTGGGTTTCTGTAAATGTAACACCCCGATTTTTAACAATGAGAGTGTAATTTTTTTTATTTTTTAAAAACAACTAAACACTTTAGGCTAAAATATTCATAATCGTATTTAATTTAAATAAGAGTAAAATATTTAATTGTAAAATTCTTTTCCAAAAATGACGATTAGAATTTTTGTTGCATTATATAAAATGGTTTCGACACAAATAACTTACTTACAACCGAACAATTCACATTGACCCAAAAAAATCACAACTATTTCAGATGCATAAATTCCATTGCAACAACAACATTGCAATAAGGAAGGGAGAATAAATAAAACCCTTAATTAAAACCCTAAGATGATCTTGAACTCTAACTGAGGATGGCTGGATACTGAGGGTCCATGGGTGGCATCAAGCCTCACTGCTTCCGATTGCTAATCCAAAATCATCGCTCTATCACGTCTTCAACGTCGTTGCAATTCTCGCACGACTCAAAACTCTAAGAACCTAGGACGTAAGCCCGGTCCACAATAATAGTAGAGGGTCACGATCTAAAAACAGCATATATACAAAAATACAAAGCACGAAAGCATAACATGACATGACATCAATTGATAAACAAGCATGCATATAAATATTATCATATAACAAACATGACTCGTGTGACAAAGCACCCTAATGCAATGCTTATATGTCAATGAACATGATTTTGGAATTTCCTCACCCTCCTCGAGGGGCATAAATCATAAATGTACTGCCTCTCACAGACTAGTACTAATTACTGAGGTGCCACCTATCACAGATCAGCACGATTTACCACAGTGCAATCTATCACAGACCTACACGACTCAAAAATCCCCGTAAGGATAAGGTGGACCAATCAACCCATGGAACCACCCCATGGCCCATTACGGTCACCACTAACACCGTGGCCCATCACGATCACCACTAACTATGAAATGCATAAGCATACTTTGACTCTTTCACATCAATCATTATGTAAATGCAGCTATTAAAAGACTCATCTTTTTAATACTCATTAAGCACTAATAATTTTTACTACTTTTTCACAGAGCATACTCAAAACACATTCTCATCAATAAAATTCATAACACATATGTTATCAGTTATGAATACGTAATCACATCAAATACATAAACAATCGTGTGCACATTTATTCACCACGAGCACAAGGAACATGTATATAAACGTACAATGTATTCAAGCATATATCATATCATTAGAAAGTGCCCTTACCTCGACAGTGCTTTATTACACAAACAACTTACACTACGCCATCATAACCTATCCGACGATTCCAACAACACCTCTCAATTTCTTTGTACCTCAACTAGTGATCCTTAGCTCTTTGCAATCATCTCAAGTAGTGAAACAATTTTGTAGTTGGAGGTTTTGTGATTAGAGGCCCCTAAGTTGCTCAAAACTGAAGGAGAAGGTTTGGGTTTGGAGAGAAATGAGAGAAGATGTTTTTGAAAAATTAAAGAAAGTGATAGTAAGATGATGATGATGATGATGGCCATGAATTGCTTTTATAGGGAAGGGGAATTTTTTTTCCCCCTTCCCTTAATTAATCTACTATCTTAATTCCAAATTAATCTCTAAAAATTTCTAACCACAAAAATTAATCACATAAATTTAATCATAAAATCTCACAATATCCTTTATGACACTTAGTCATAATCACATCACATCACTCACTTCTAGATCTACTTTATTAAAAATATCTAGATATTTTGTGACTTTAAGTCACATCATCTCGTTCAGTCTCCAAGTTCGTTCTTAAACGATTCGCATTTCGTTCACAGATAAATTTATCGGTAACTTAAATTTTTTATAATAAATCTACAAATTAAAGCTTTACAAAATTTCGCGAATAAATTTTTATCCGACGAAATTTTTGTTCCTTAACTTAGAAAAATATAACGAGATCAAATTCTCATTATAGTCGATATATAAAACACTCGATTAAATTTTGATGCCATACAGATTTCGTCAAAATTTAAACGGCGGGTATATTTTGCCCTTTTTAAAAAACTCAGTAGAAAATTATTTTTGAAATTTCAACAATGCCAAGACAATCACATAGTAATTTAACAACAAGAAAACATCCGAATTTTTTTTTTCTTCCATATATTAATTTGCAAGTGAGACACTTACAACAATTTTACAAACACACAATGAAAACGATAAATAGACAAAGTAATAAACAACATAAGGCATATTAAACAGTAAGCCATAATTCTTGTTATAAATAAATTACGGGTCTTATAGTAAACCCATCAGTGAACCTTTTGATGGTCGTCCAATCAAAAGTTTCGGGAATAGGAAATTGTGATTTCTTAAATGTCAACTTCTTTCTATCTATTCAAAAGTGACTATCTAACTAGAAGAAATACAAGTGTGATTTTGTGTTTTTCAGGACCTCTCTATTATTGTCGATTGTCGGTCCCATTGACATCCAAAACTTCGATCGTTGTAGTAACACTCATCATCGCCACATACGTCTGAGGTTTGAGAACGTAATACCTATCCTTGAATCCTTGGAGAGAATATGGGAAATGAGTGAAAACCCTTTTTGGAAGCTTAAAGGAAAGCCAATTCTGTCTAACGGCATCCGGATTCCACAAGAGACCGAAGAGGGAAAGAAACAAAGAAATTGAGGGTATGGCCCCTAGAAATGGACATACCATATAAAAGGCTTTCACATAGGCCAACGACTTTCGATGTATCTGAGAAGGGCAATGATCTAGGTGTCGAAATACTTTGGAGGTATCTAAGGACTTTATTGGTTACCTATGGTTAGCAAAGTTTTAGAATAAATTTCTAAAGTCTTGAAAATATTTTTGATGCTCAGATCTGTTAGCTGAGGTCTTGCCTACTTCTCCAAGAGTTGTTGGAGAGAAACTTAGTAGTTATTCATAGTTATGAGTAGATGGCAATCATCGTCACATATTTTTATCTATAAATTATTATTTTACTCGTTTTCTATTTTAAAATATTTATTTAGGAAAAATGGGAAAACACAACCTTTGAAATTTTTTCTATGTCATCATTTATTAACTATCATGTTCTTTGATATATAATATGTTTATAGTTTGACTTATTTACGAGTTATAATGTATTTAAATATTGAACGATGTAATTGGATTATATGTTTTTTTTCATACATAGCAATGGAATGAAAATGATTTTGAAATGTGTGTTTTGGAAAGTTGTTGTTATAGTTACGTAATCGTTAACAGACGTAGGTGCACCTAGCTACATCGTTTTGATTAGGGTGAGTTACCTATTAGATGGAGGTCACTCCAATGAAAAATGTATCCTTAAGATGAGATGGCTATCAATGAGATGTAAACCCCCTAATTAATGCGATATGATGTGTTGTGGGATTAAGAGGAGAGTGTTATCCGTTAGATGGAGTCGCCCCTAAGGGAAGTGACACCCTTAGGAGGAGAGAGCTATCATTGAGATGAAACCATCTCTTGGTTCTTAAAAATTTATATTTGTACATGTTAGATTTTCTATGATCCTTTTAAGGTTGCTCATTTTGCTTTCACCTCTTTAATGAATTGGATTTTAAATATCTCTACTTGAACGACTAAATTTATAAGTTTAATGATTTTATTATGTGTATACTTTAATGAGAATTATCTATATTTAATGTAGTATTGTTGAGCATAATTGCCATAAGATTGTAAAATTATTATTTGTGCCTTTTTTGTTTTCCTTCTAGTTGGTGGTGGTTGTTGTGTTATCACAAAGTCTTTGTGACTTACTTCTTCATGTTGTTTATTTTTTATTTAAGATTCGTAGGTAGCTGAGTAGCAAGTTGTTAGTAGATTCATGTATTGGCCACATTTTTGGTAGGCCTCCTTGATCGGTAGCATTTTTCTTATGTATCTGTTGAGTCGTGATGTATTTTGTCACTATTTTGAGTTTAGAGAGTTATTTTGGAATGTATTAAACTTTTAGATTTAGTCTTTTGAGATGTTGGCTAGATTAAATGTTGAAATATGATTTTTATATTTGGAAACGTCGAAATTATAGAAGATACTTTGTCGAAATTTTGAGATTTTTTTATAAAAATAATAGTTATTTGGAGCTATTTAATTGTTTATTTTTTTAAGTTGGTTGATAGACTTGCTAGACTACAAGTATTAGTCTGTAAGGTAGCCACAACATCAGTTTTCTTCGAGTTGTGACACCTTCACTTTGACGACCTAAAAGGTAGAAGAAAAAATGAATTCAAGTTCATCAAATCTACCATTCCACCACCATCCAAGAAGAGAAAGGGAAAAGGATCACTAGCCACCTCGCAAAAAAAAAAAGGGCACAGTAGCGCAACATAACCTTTGTAGCCTACCATTGTGTCGAAAAATTGCAATACATTATCCTATTGCAATTTCACCAAAAAGCTACTCATTTCATTTACCAACCACGACAATAGAGAACGTTCCCACCACTATGGGAAATCAAACATCCACAAGAAAGCCATAAAAATGCAGAAAGTGTAAAAGACAGAAGTTCCAAGCAAAGAGAAAATGTAGAAAAAACTACATATCCATCAAATTAAAGGAGAAACTTACCATACGGTGATGAACTTGAAGCTGAAGATGTAAAAAGAGATCTAAACATAGAGATGTGAGTTAGGGAAACACGAACATAAGAGTTTTACCTTCGAAGAAGAAAATAAGATCTTGAAAGAGAATAGGGATAAAAAAAAACCTCCAAATGAATATGACATATATTTCTATTGGGATTCTAGAATGATGAGAATTTAATAGGTTAGATCCAATGGCTCTAACCACACCTTGAAACAACACATAATAGGAATTGAAATGATATACTGTACAAGAGTGCATATGGATCTAGGCCACACGTGTCATTTGGGAAACCAATATGAGTCATTTCATGTCGCATCAAAAGGCGTCTCAAAACAATTCAACTGACATGCCAATGAGTCTCAAATAAAGTCACAATGCAAGTCAACAATCAACCACAAAAAACTTATATTCGAGATCATATTGATACAACCCACAAACATCAAACTAAATACTTTATTGAGGTTGTGGTGTCAATGTCATTGAACTTAGATATCATCATAACACAAATGCTCACAAATAATCTCTTAACTTCGAACATGAATGTTGTCATAGTCAAATATCAATCTCAAAAGGAATAATACTTATGAAGTCGAACATAAATTTGGAGTAATGCAAAACTTTTCACCTCAAGGCATAATATAAGATTATTGCCTCTTATACTCAAGACTGACTTGGAGGGAACTATTATAGACTGACCCAAGACCTAGTTTGCCTTTGCTAACAAAGACAAACTGAATATCTTTACCAAGTCTGTCGTAGCCCACCTTTGCTAAAATTGACATACAAATACAACAACTCTTAAGCATTAAAAGTGTGTCCTATCACGTTAAATATTAAATACTGATCTTTAAAAAGGAGCAATAACTTGCAATCATTTAGTTTTTGCCTTATTTTTTAGGTACATTAGATGTAAAAAACTAGCAGACCAAGACTATTTGGATTAAGGTCGAGGATGTCCGATTCAAAAACACCTCTTAGTCATCAAAAAATAATAAACAAAGAGTAGGAAACAATAGAATCAACTATAACACCATCAAAAGAAGCATAATGACCCTTATTAGCCAACAAATTTTCGCAAGGGTTGGCCTCTATGTAGCCATGAGTAACCAAAGCTTTCTAAGAGAGTAACTTAAGAAGATTGACAATTTCTGCAAAAGAGGTTGGAAAAATAAATTAGTAGATGATCTAGATCTCACCATATTACCATAATTTTTGAGTCAATCTCATATAACTCAATCCCTAGAACAGTCTTAAGCTAATTTTATACCCAACCAGAGGGCTCATAACTCAACCCAAACTACATTACAAGATCCCAAGTTATAGTAGAAGCCCATCACAAATTTTTCGTTGAAATTCAAAATGATACTAGCACACACTGAACTCTTCGAGAATAAAATGTGAGAACCATCAACATTTACCTTAAAGCATTGAACAGTGGTAGGTTGCCACACGACATACGACATCGGCATGCTTATTCTTATGGTTGGTACTAAGAGGCCCATTTAATTTATTTTGATAACAAATTAAGTAAACATGCGAAGCAATACACTGAAACATCTCATGGCCATCCATATCAATCTAAGATAAGACAAGTTCTACCAAACTTGCCAGAAGAAAGATTAATGTGAAGTCAACTATACTAACCAACACTAAAGAAAAGACTATTATATTATTTTGGGTCAATCATTGACTCCCAAAACTCCTTCATAATGTCAAACTCCCACAAAAGATGCATAGTAGTCTTTGAATAATCTTTGCATGTAGGACAAAGGTTATTAGAAGCCATACCATACAATACATACATCTAACTTTATTAGTCAAGAGTTTGTCATGAGAAATTCTCCAAAGGAATGCTCGGTAGTGACTAGTGATTAGGACCTGCCCAATTCCAAATTTCTTCAAAGATTGAATTAGGAGGCAAACTTGATTCTCAATATAATGAAGAACATCATAAGAAGTTTTATTAGTGAAAGATCCATCTGCAATGAGACCCTAACAAAGAATCCAGTTAGACGGTTTAATGACAGCAATCTAGTTACAAATATATTAGAAACAAACCTTTTAATACACTCTTAATTCTAATTAACATTCAAACTACAATATTCCACAGGAAAATTAATCTCTACATCAGGAACAACATGATCAACCAACTCAGCCATAAAACCATAAGACCTCTTGACAAATACTCCTTCCAAAGTTCTGTATCTTGGCCATTTCTAATCACCCTAGTAACATTATTCTTCACTCATATCATCAATCATGAAAAATAGAACGTTTTTGCTTTATATTTTTACATTATTACATTAGCTTCTTTACATAATATATAATCATATGACAAAGCTGAGATACCCTCAGCACCAAAATTCTTTTTCTTTGACAACATAACTTCTTCTTTCTTCTTTTACATTGCAATCTTTAAAATCAAGGGTCCATTTCTCAAACGAGCAATTGGAGAAATTATAATATCCTCCATGAATAGAAATCAACTCTTTCCTCACTCTATCTTCAATCCATGGATAACTTAGCAAGTTTAATAATGATTGATTGATGGATTCCTGTAACAAATTCAACGAACAAAATCTTATTATCTTTCCAAAATAATAAATAAGAATTCCTAGATTTAACCTATGCAGTCGGTATAACGTCAAAAACTTTAGGGCCCGTTTGATGGACCGGATAGGATAGACACAGGATAGGATAAGAAGCAGGATAGAGACAGGATAAGATATGGGTAGGATAAAGAGTTATCATGTCCTGTGTTTGATGTGCACATGATAACAAACTTGATAAAATTAGTTTATCCTATTCAGTGTTTGATACACAACGGATAACAAGATGATATGATTTATATTTTGATAAAATGACGAATTTGTCCTTATAATCTATTTAATTTTTTTTCTTTCAAAATAACATTCATATAATTTTTTATAAATAAACAAAAATGCTAAAAAAAATGTAAATAATTTATGAAGTAATTTTATATACTTGAAAAAATTGTGATTTCTCTATCCATCACAATTGAAGAATGACTCACTATCATAAAAATTGTGATTTCTCTATCTATCACAATTGAATAATGACTCACTATCATAAAAATGTAAATAATTTATGAAGTAATTTTAGTATTTTAAAATTTAAAAACTAAACAATTTGTTTGGATTACTTGTTTTTAAAAACTATTTTGTAAAACTATTTTTAATATTATACTTTTTAAAACTAAAAAAGCAAAACAGATAAATGGTGTTTTACTTTTTATTTTTCAGTTTTTTTAATTTTCTAGTCAAATACTGTTTTAAAAATTAAAGTTAGCAAACAAGTTTTTTAAAAATTTCTTTTTAAAAACAATTTTTTAAAATTTATTTATAAAATAGTTTTCAAAAACTAAAAAGTAAAACACAATCAAACAAGCCCTTACTATCATAACATTATCTCGAAAAGAAAATAATTATTATTTTTCATCAATTTTTTATATTGTTATAGAATAAAATAAATAAGAAAACAACATAAAAAAAATGGAAGAGTGCCACTGGAGACTCGAAAGTTGAGTCTAGAGGAAGAGATAAACGCGAACAATGATATCCGGTTGTTAACGGATTATTTTATCCTAACTCAAATTAAGGATAAGATAATGCGGCTGCAACCTGATAATTTAAAAAATTTGATTAGCGTATCATATTTTAAATGTGTATAAATAGTCATTTTTGTCTATAAATGTGTATTATTATATTTTAAATGTATAGAAACTTTAAAAATATCCTTGAATGTGTCTTATATTAGTAATTTTATAAATCAAACTGACAAATACAAGAAATATTCGAAAATCAAACTAACTATGAAAAGACAAATTGGAGCACCAAATCGATAAGGAAAAGATACATTCAAAGATATTTATATAATTTTGAAAAATTCAATAACTATTATTATACCGTCAGACATATTTATGGACTCAAATGATTGTTTACTTCCGAAATATATTTATGGTCTAAAGACTCTTGATTATATACATCAACAGCATGACCAATAGATTTAACTTTTTGTAAAAGTTTTAAAAATTATGCAACTTCACATAGTATAATGAAATATGATGGATACCTTCTCACAGAATCTACACTGTTGATTAAAGCTAAGATGAGATGTTGCAGATTTGGTCCTCAATTTGGCAACTTTCCCATTGGCAACCCAATTGTGTATAAAGTTTCTAAAGGATGAATGAATTCAAATAAGAACTAAAGCTATAATAACCGATTTAATGGTGAAATAAAACATTTTCAGTTGAAATAATTAAAAAGAAATACCTTGGTTCTGTATCTTCTTGCATACTCATCAGAGTTTCAATTCCAGCACAACTACTATGACCAATGACTAATATATTCTCAACCTAAAATATCAATAATCACTTCAAATTATGTAGTTATATAGTGTATATTTGTATAACCAATCATACCATATACACAAACAAATGCATAATGCTTTTCATCTCTAGTTTCCTAGTAAATTTCCTTCATAAAAAACCCATTCTAGACATTCATTCTCTTTTTATGAAATTCTTGGCCAATGCTTTTCATGGCAACTTACACAGAAACTAATATATTTTTTCATTCAATTTTGCTGTGTCAATGTTTGTAACCTAAGCATAGACCCAAACACTGATCATGATAGTGATACTACGTCGACATCAATAATAATTTAAAACAATAAAAGCAATTAAATATAACTATATGTACATGAAGTGTCGGTTGTATATTAGTTTGCAACGATCTTTATAATAAGGAAGCTTTATTGTACCTCAAGAGTAGTTACTGCAAATTGAAGAGCAGCATTACACTCTGATGGTCCATTCTGCCCTCCAAAAGAAAAAGAAAAAATTCATGACACGAAAATAACAATTAAAAATAATTTGAAAGTCCTTTTAGGTTATATATTAAAAAGAGTTTAATTTTGGTACAATGTCGGTGTAAAATATTTTATCTTGGCATTCAATCAGTATCAATCATATATGTGATTTTTAAGATAGTTTTAATTAAAATCAAATATTTTTAGATCAGACAATTATAATTGATTGACAGTATAAAAATTATTTATATTGATAGTGCATACCATCAGAAGCAATTATGCAAATACCTTCATCATAGGTACAAGATTGGCAATGTTACGTATCATAAAGACTTCACCAGGTTGGAATCCTAATATGTTAGAGGGACATACCCTTGAGTCTGCACAAGCAATGACCATAAACTGTACTTTGATTTATTAGTTTAATTAGAACAATGTCTCAGTTTAATTACAACATGGATTGCTTAAATATATTTGTTAATCACCTTTGGATATTGAGCTTCAGCAAGAGATTGAAAATGCTCCAACTCTTTTCTGTCTAATAAAAAAAAATTAGCATATAAGATACTTGATTAACATAAAGGAACAAATATTAGCATAGTTGAAAAAGAGAAAAAATGTGAAATTCAACTCTTACATGTACTTATGGTTCTTGAAATTTAAAAACCTCTGTTTCATCAAACAGAATAAATTAAGGTAGCCATCAGTTTCAGCCATATTCCCTACATCAAGACCTTTATCAGGAACCTCTGATTGTTTCTCCCTAAAATTAAAAGATCAAAAATTGATATAATTGTGATCAAATTGTTATTTATTATTTCACTATAGTTTAACTGTTTAGTATTGTATGAAAAACAAACTCAGTTTTGTTTCTTGTACGTAAATTAACTATTTTATGGATAGTAAAGAAGGGAAATTCTATTGTGTACCACCTTGACATTTGGTCTACCATGAATAAACTCTATTGAATACACTTATAAAAAATATAATTTAATAGTTTTCCTTCTTTTTATGGCTTAGATTCATCGTCGGTCATAGGCCTATGCAGTAGATCAAAGGACCCAATTTTTTTTATTTTTTATGAAAACTATAGAGACACAGAAAAAATTATTTAAAAAATAAAAGTTCACATGTATTATAGAATCCAAAAAAAAGAAAATTCAAAATTGAGAAACAGTTTTAAAAAAAGGTTCAGATTTTTTGACAAAAAAATAAATAAAACAAATAGAATTAAATTTTCAATATTATTGATGTTATTTACAAATTTTTTATTATTTTTTTATGTTATTGATATTATTTACAATTTAAATAAAGAAATGTTTTTTTTGGTTAGTTTTTAGTGTTTTTGACATTATTAGTACAAATTTTAAGATTAAAACATAGTTTTCAAAATGTTTGTAACGGCTCTAGTAACACCTGATTGGTGTTGGTTCGAGATAAGTTGAATTTTAAAGAACATGTGTTTTTTTTTATTTTTTCGAATTGACATTATTCGAGTTATTGTCTTAATTATAAAATTAAAAAAACCGTTAAACTATACTTTCAAAGAGTGTCGTGACATAAATTTTAAGCACTAGTCTTGTCTAGGTTAGTATCCGTCAATCTACCTAATTTAGCATACCATAAAGTGAAAATATTAAAAATTTCCACAAGATTTAGGCACAAACTCAAACTTACTTGAATGAAGGCAATGATGCTACAGCTGATGCATGGCAACCGTCCGTTTTTACCCAATTCATCTACAAAACAAAATCAAAATCAAGCACTTTGAACAAACATTAAAGAAAAATAAAAGACTAAATTATAATTTTAGTCTCTTATCTTTATTTTAGCTTTCAATTTAATCCCTCTTTAATTTTTTTAATTATGAAATAGTGCCTAATTTTAGAAAGTTATTTCAATGTGGCATTAAGTTTGAAAAGCATTTTTTTTTAATTATGAAATACTCCCTTATTTTAGAAAGTTATTTTAATGTGGTATTAAGTTTGAAAAGTATAATTTAGCATTTTAGTGAAGAAATTAATAAGAGATTAAAGGAAGCTCACAAATTTTGGGAAAGGTCTTGATATGGAGGAAATCACAGAGGAACAGCAAGAGTCTCCATGGACGTATGAACCAACTAAAGGTGCCTTTGATCGGATAATTGAACTAATAATTCTGGACCCTGTAATGCATTCAACTACTAGTGATTAAATTCAATTATTAGTTTACAAAAGGAAAATAAAAATTAAAAGAAAACACTTTGTGATAATACTCACGAATTGGCCACACCATCTCTTCACGTCTCTAACAAATGTTTTGATTAAGAATACAGAGCATAAACTATCTTTGCATCGAAACGCATGTCTTTTATCTTTGATCAAGATGAAATCATTATCATTATTATTTTTGGAGTATATTAAATTAAATATTTATATTTATTGCTTTATGTTGTGGGGTGAGGAGAATCTCGTGGCTATTAATTATTCCAAGATGACAGAGAAGACACGACTCAATTATATAAATAAATTAACTTATCCGGTTGTTGCACGTAGTTATCCAATTTTATGGGACTTTCTTGTTGCCTAGGTAACATTGACTGTATATATATATATTATATATTCCTTTCTTTTGTTGTCCTGGTATTTTTCTTTTGCTCATCTAACAAAAAATAATTTATGATCAATTTTTAATTTAGAATTATTTTACTAAATTGTGTTTTCTTTCTCTTTTATTTAAATAAGTAATTTTTTTCGCATATTTTACTTTTTGTTATTGTGTTTTTCGTGATTTCGTCGTCTCAACGTGGCGTTGTTTTTGTTCTTTGTATTGGTGTGACGCTATTTCTATTTCTCGTCTAAGTGTGGTGTTTGTTTGGTTCAGATTGAGAGATAAACTTAATCAATGATATTGACGTCTTCAACGTTACAACTTCGAAAATATGAGTACTTCGAACATTTCAATTTCGTCGTATTTGTATGTTTTGTTACATTTGTAGACATTGTGTCGTCTTATGCTTGTATATTTGTTCACATATTCATTCTTATCGTTTTTAGTAACTTTAAATTATATTGTTCTTGATCGATGTAATTTCTACCAATTTAAATGAATGAATATTTTTTTAAGTACAAAAAAATTGACTATATGTATATCTTGTATCTATATGTAAAAATGATATTTGAACACACAAAAATTGACATATATCTCAAATAATATTTCAATTTATTTATTTATTATTGAGACATCTTTTTGTGACACATATAAATTTATATTATTAACCATTAAAATATAAAAATATTAACTAATTATTTAACACATATCCTATTAACCACTTTAGAGTAATATGATTTAGTGGTTAAAGAAATACTCTAAAGTGGTTAATATCATGTATTTTAGTGATTAATGAGATATATGTTTAAAAAATATTTTAATAGTTAATGAAATATTCAAAGTGGTTAATAATTTTTTTTAATGTTATATTAAAAAATGTTTTTAATTATTTTTTTTTAAATTTCTTTTAAAAAAAATAAACAGGACACCCCACACACACACATATATATATATAGTGTATGTGTCAAAAGTAACACGACTGATCTATATAATAAAAATATAATGTCTTAAGTCTAATAAAAAAGATATATAATGTCACGGTTGAGTCATTTTCATTGTTGGCAATGCCTTATATCCTAATTTGAGTCATGCCAATCTTCAAATTTGAAAAGGTTGCTCTCACTATAAGAAATTTGGTTATCACATACGGTCAAAAGATGTTTTATATATTAAAAAAACGTATTCATTTATTTAAATTTGTAAAAATTATATTGATCAAAAATAATACAATTTAAAATTACTAAAACAGAAAAAAAATAAATATGCAAACAAACTCATATCATCTAAATTAATAAGATAAAACAGCAAAATGTTTACGGTAGTAACAAAATCTACAAATATAACCTAATCAAAGTGTAGTCCGAAATACATATCCATTTGAAGTTGTAATGTTGACGACGCTAAAATTATTGATTGAATCTGAATCTGCACTTGATTGAAGTTAATTTGTCAATTTAAATCAATCGAACATCGCACCAAAATAGGAAATCAAACGTCACACCAAAAAGGGAAAACCTAAATATATGTGAAAAACACTTATTTAATTAAAACGAGAAGGAAATAATGAGTTGGAGGGGGTAACTTTAGGCAAAACAAAAGACCTTTAACAACCGTCTCTAATGGATAAATGAAAAAGAGCTAACAATAAAAAAAAAAAAAATTCTTCCATCGACAGCTAGGTCATGTTGAATCTCACCAACGGACTTGCTCCACGGTCAAAAGATGTTGATAATGGTAAAATACCGTTCATAATAAATAAATGGTTTAAATATATAATTGGTCTCTAACTCATTTTTTGTTTGTTTTAGTTCTTCTAAGTTTTTTTGTTTGATTTTTGTTTTTGATCTTTGTTATTTTGTTTTAGTTCATGCAAATTTGGTTTTTATTGAGATTGATCTTTACAATTCTTAATAACGCTAATAATTGAGAGTTTAAAATCAAATAATATATATTGTATGAATTCATTTCAATAAACATCATTTTTATAAGGACTAAAACAAAAAGAACAAAGATAAAACAAAAAATATTTTCAAGAACCAAAATAAAAAAAACGTACAACGATTAAAACAAAAAAAGTGCATATTAGAGGGTCAATAATGATATATTTAAACCGAAATAAATTATAGTTTGTTGATCAATGACCACATAAATGTTGATAATTTTTTTTGTTCTTGGACATATGGTTATGATGCAGTGTGTACAATTATCAATAATCTTACCGATGAGAAATTACCCTGCAATTTGGGACGTCGATTCATACATAAGGTGACTTGATTCACCAGTCACAAGCATTTTGGAATGATTTATGTATAGTCAATTTATAAGTTAAAAATCGCTTAAAAAAGATTTTTGATACATTGCATCATGTTCTAAGATGTTTCTAACAAGTATCTAATATTATAAATGATTAAATAAGATTTTCAAAAGGTTTTTTTGATTCAAGAATATTATGGATATTGAGAATTGAACAATCAACAGAGGCCCACAAAATCTCAAAGCCTCTTTTTTACCCCTTCTATCGAAAATGACTCAACCAATTTTACAGCATTATTATCATCAATGCAAGAGAAATTCAACTCATCTAAAATGGGTCTAACAACATTTATTGACTTGAAATGACTATGGAAATAATAAAAAGCATCCCCTTGAACACCCTCCACACCAACCATTCCTTCACCATTTACATCATTGCTTAGCACTACATCAATTCTTCAGCTTCTGGCCTACTACCATACCATGAAAATAAATTTGGAATTGGCATTGTCTTCCTTCAACCATATTACATGTGATCGTTGCCACTGAATACGTACCTATGAAAAACGAATGAATCTTAGCTCCAAACTCTCTTCTAGAAATAACCTCATTCTCCCTCAAATCTTCGTACTACTTTTTGTTCCTTTAGTACACTTTGACCATTATTTCCTAAAATAGAGTAATTATTACTCTCTGGACTATAATTAGCCACTTCTTTGTAAAAAAAAAAATTCATCTCAAAATAAACGATCATTTCAATTTTTAATTTCAATTGTACCATTTAATTAATACTATTTGCATTACTTTTAATGTAATATTTTTCACCGTATATTTATGATATTAATAATACATCAATACATAACAAGATAATTTAATAAAAGTAGTATTATCTTTATTTCATTTATATATTTTTTTTAATATGTCTGAAATAATCAAACCACTCACTTGTTATGAAACAAAGGAAATAACATCTTCTTTAGATCTCAAACTATTTGGAATTTCACATTTTTTTAATTAGAAAATGAGGCAAAAATGTCCCCCGACAAGTACTGGATCCAGTGTCTGAGTCATCTCTTATACCATTTGAGCCAAAATTCACTTTCAGCATCATTTGAACTACACCATTTTCACCACCCACTAGGTGCCCATAATATGGCTCAACCTGCACAATACTGCACCATTCTCTCATCCACACAACCTACAGAAACACCTCCCTTAACAAAGACCTTTACTCCTGATGGACCATTGACACGACCCACAAGCGACACATTATAATCAAATAAAAATTTTCCTTTTAATTAATTAACTTGTGAAGGACAATTTTTAACTAATTAACCCACAAAAACTATTTATTATATGTATGTTTGAACAATAAATTATAATTGAAGAGAAATTATAATAATGAGTTATTAATTTATCTTTTAGCTAATTGATCCATGAAAAATAATATTTGAACTAATTAACCAAAACAAACATTTATCTTTTATATATGATTTATATAATAAATTTTAATTAAAGTATTTTATATGCATTAAAAGTTGCGCTTTACCGTATAAAGAAATATCTTAATAAAAAAGAACCCTTAAAAATGATTAAATAACTAAGAAAAATTAGATTAAAACTATTTTTTTTTTGACAAAAAAACTAATATTTTCTCACAACCAACAATCGCAGGATAGATGTATAATTTACTATTTAATTATTAATATATAATTTACTATTTAATTATTAATATATAGGTTATCTATTTAATTATATTTTTTCAATAATTTTCTTTTATATAATTTATAGATGTTCAAGAACAAACACACATTTCTTCTTTAATAATTAATTGATCTAAGAATATCATTTTTCAGTAAATTAATCATTGACAAATATTGGTGTCATGTATTATTTGTACAATAAATTATAATTAGTATATTATAATTTCTTCACTTCTATGTAAAATATAAATTCAAGAAATATGATAGTTAAATGCATATTTATCTTTTAACTAATTAATTTGTGACTAACATTTTATTCTGTGTATAATCAAATATATATTTCTCTCAACTAATTAATTTGTAAATGATCATATTTTAGCTAATTCACCAGAATTAAATATTTATCCCGTATATGATTTGTACGATAAAATATAGTTTGTGTATTATATTTTTCTTTACAATTTTGTTCTAGAAAATATTCAACATACACAATAATAATCACATATATGATTGGTCTCCCCCATTTTACTAAATATGCTTTTTAACTATCTAGTTTCCAAGGGGACCATAGAAATCTAAAATTTGGTCGGGAGATAAGTAAAGTCTGGCTAACCAGGATTCGAACTTGGGTTCTCCCAAGTTAAATAATAACACTTTAATAATTTCTGAATATTATTAAAAGCATTTTTTTCAGAAATTTTTAAATTAACTGATTTTTTTCTTTAATTTTTAGAACTTTTTAAAACAAAAAAAAAAGTAATCTTTTTTTAAATTTGCAGAAATTTTTTAAATTGTTTTTTATTTGAAATTAAATTTTACATCGCCTTGATCTTCCTCATTATCATGTATATATCTCAAATGATTGTCGTATTACCAAATTGTAACTCAAATCAAGAAGGGAAATGCCAACAATTTTAAAAATGGGGACCAAAATTTTGGAAAAAGAAATAGGAGGATTCAAATTGCATATTTGATAAAATGGGTGAATAAAATTACATTTTAGCCTTTCTTGTAACTGATTAAATAATTAATTATTGCCTTTTAGCTAATTGATCAATGATAAAAAAAAAAAAAGGTCATGTATGGTTTGTAGAATAAGTTTTAATCTCTCTATCAAATTCTTTTTCCCACTTTTAAAATATAATTTTGGTCATTTATCTTTTACCTAATATTTGTTTTGGTCTTTTGTTTTTTTTTAATTAATTTATGTCCTTTATCTTTTATAAGTAACATATTTTAGTCATTTTCACAATCACACAAAAGTTACATAACATCTAATCAATAGAATCCCTTCTAACAAATGTCAATATGTGTCTACTATAATATTCTTTAAAAAAATTTCATTGAACCTAATAATATAGGCTTGTACTTGAAAAGGACATTTTATTAGAGTTCTCTGTATTTTCATCTCGTTGTTGTTAAGTTAATTTGCACACTCAACTTTATAACTAATTCAAGATTAGATCTCAATAGTTCATGACAGTAACGATACAACTGTTTGAAAGGGTTATGATGAAAATGATTAATATTCATCATTTATAAACGATAAATGATGAAAATAAATTAAAAAATGATAAAGGACCAAAATGAATATTTGATAAAAGATAAAGGATCAAAAGTATATTTAGGCCTATATTAAATATACATACTAATAATCAAATAAACATTTATCATTTAACTAATTGATTTATAAATGACCTACTTTTAGATAATTGATCATAAGTGACAAATATTTATCGCATTTATAATTTGTACAGTAAATTTATCGGTATATTACAAATTTTGTCACTTTTATGAAAGTGATATATAAATTTTGTGAGAGAGAAAGTAATATACATGATGAAAGTTAGTTAACACGAAAGTAATGTGATATGAATAATGCTGCACAACATACTTTTTTTAATTGGTTAAAATTCACATGAAATCCGCATAATTTAATGAAACATATGTAAATTTTAATAAATAAAAGAAAATATGTTAGAAAACACTCCTCAATATAATATTAGATACATAAAATAATAAATAATGAAATACAAATTTGACCTCAATTTTGGTGTGCGGTCAGGAAATTAAAGAAGGTTAAAGTAAATTTTTTATGGTAATTTGATTTTATAAATATATAAATATAAATATAATAGATACATTTTTTGACAAAAAACAATTTAATAATAAATAATTGTAATATCATCTTGAAAAATATCAACTACACAGTTGTTTTTGAGTTTTGCTGGCAAATGGTTTAAAGACCTTACTAAAGAATTAATAAATTATTTATTAAAAAAGTTAAATATATTTATTTTTAACGCGTTAACTACTTTATTTTTCTTATGAAGACTTACTATTTTAGATTTATTAAAGAATGTTCTTGAAACACTATTAACAATTTTCATTTTTTTATATCCTTATTATTATGAGCAAACTATTCTCATGTGTAATTACACAATCATTAGTTAAAAATTTAAGTTTTTCAATGCATTTCCTTCGTCTTGATATTTTGTTCTTATAGAAAAAGAGTCCGGAGGTGTACTATAATACAAGAGAGACAGTAAGCAGCAGTACATAGCAACATCTATTGAATCAAGTAACTAAACTAAATCGATTAATTGATTTCAGTTAAGGTCAAATATTTGAGAACGTTCAAATCAAATCCCGACTAATATAATTATTTATTAAATTTTATTTATTTTTCAACTAAATTTAAAAACTTCTAAAATAATCTTTGTTTTGCCTTTTTTTTTTTCCAAATAATTTAGTGACTAAATTCTTAGACTTTTAATGTGGAGAAGTCAGAATCTTGAGTTCATACTAAAAACTCAACCATATGAATGTCGGTTTGGCCATATTTTTTTATTCAGAAAACTAACTATATACTACATATTTGATATTCTATGATCCATATAGAAAAAAGAATAATCGCAATTACTGTTAGTAGAAATCCTCGTTCTTGAACAACAAAGAACAGTCAACCTCAGCACTATCTCGAACCCGTTTATGGCCCAAAAGTAATGGACCCATCCCAGAGCCCAAAAAAGCCCGATCTTCTATCACAGCTTTCAAACCCCTTTCCAACATTCCAACTTTTTCCCCTATTGCATCACCCTTTGGCCACTGTACCACCACAACACTCTTCGTCCTACCCCCAACCGTCATCATCTCCGCTCGAACCGCTTTCGCCCGAACTGACCGGATTGCCTGTATTAGATCCCGGTTCAGACCGGGCCGATCCTCACAACAAACCGTCGCTTTCATCCTCCGAGGTTCCCCTTCCTCCCCGCTGTAATAACTCACCGTCGCCTCATCCGATTCCCCCGGAAATGGCCACGCCTCAGCTCTCTCCAAAGAATTAACTGAACTGGGTTCTCCGCTACACGAAGACGATGACTCTCTGTCATTATACCGGTTCGCCACGTCACCGGCTTCCTTCTTTAACCGTTTCACGTGTTGTACCACTTCGGCTAGCAATGACGCCTTATCTGACTGCACATATGAAAAGGAGTTCTATATTTACGAAGTTGCCCTCGGTGGAAATTTTGAGAAAATACCAATCAATTTTGGTTGCAAATAGAGGTAGAAAATGTCTTGTTTGATGGAAGAAGATTTAGTAACACATTTGATAAAAACTAATGGGTTATGCTAATAAATATCAAAACATTTATTACATAAATTTCAAAATGTTACTTTTTTTTTTAGGTTGTTTAACAAATTCCTCTTCATTTTCTAAAAATAATAGATATTTGGAAAAATTAATTGCGATTGATATGAATTATCAAAAACCATAACTTTAAAATTGTAGTCGCAATTATATTACAAATTTTTATAATGCTGACAAATGATATTATATTTTGAAAAGATAGATTATTAATTGGTTGAAATTTTTGTACAAAAGCTCGTGCAAGTGTTTTCGTACTAAATAGTTTTTTTTTTTTTTAATGGAGAATAGTATGAAAATGTGAAATGAAATGAATGACCTTGATGGTGTTAGGGAGGAGAGAGCGTAGAGTGGAGAGATGGGCGTTGATTCGCTGTCTACGTCTCCTTTCAGCTTCCCTGTGACTCTTGCATGCTTCCGTCGATTTTCTCTCGGATTTTGATCTCTCACCGTTGATTTTCTCTGAGTCTTTATCTAGCCAACTCTCGATCCCATAGAATCTCCGAAAAGGAAGCATCTTTCTTCTTTTTGGTTAGTGAGAAAATGAACAATATGTGTTTAAAATTTCAATGTAACGAGACCAAATATTTTAAGGTCTGTTGTTGATGTACGGTAGGATCAGTGAGCCTAGTATTTGGTTTTTTAATTGGTGAAAATAAAAAATAAAAATAAAAAAAGTATGAAGAAGGAGATGAAGGAAGAAAAGACTTGTCGATGGTGTGTAAGAAGGAAGAAGAATAGGAGTGGTAAGTTTTAGGAATGTTAAATGCTTATGAACTCTCAGAGAGAGAAGCTAGCTGGGGAATAAGTTAGTGCCTCTTGTTTTTGGACATGTGTCTAGCAAGAGACCAATATATATACACACATTTTTGTATTCAAATAATTATATTTGTAAACCTTATTTTTTTTTAGTCAATTTAACATTTCATTTTATCTCTTTCTTTTTCTTACTACATTTTTAATCTATCACATATCTTTTTCTTTAGTTAATCTATACATCTATGTGGGGTATCCACAAAACATTTTGCTTTTGTATTTAATGTAGACAAATAAACATCAAAAAGTTTTTGCTGTTTTTTTTGGATCAAGTGATGTAGCTTTATTTTAACCTTTGTTAACTTTTTCGTAATAATATGACTGTAGTTATAAGGATGGGTGGTGCTTTTTTGGATCAAGAGATGTTTCTTTTGACCTTTGATAGCCTTTTGGAAACAATTTGACCGTCATTATAAGGATGAGTGGAAAGAAAAAGTATGTGCTTTTATATTTGAAAAATGTTTAGTGTATCCGTATGCATTGACAGATCCAAAAATCTTGTTTATTGTAGCTAAAAAAAATAAGTATAATGTTTTTATATAAAAAAATTATAGTATAAAATCTCAAACCGTTCTTAATTAAAAAGACAATAAAGACTTATTTGATTTTGTAAATTAAAATAGTAATAATCCATAATATTATAAGTTTTGTTATGAAATTAACAAAAATAACAGGAAGATACAGTACATAAGAAAAGTGATAATGGTGAAGATAGAAAAGAGAAGAATATAGTATTACATTATCTTCTTTAATTGTCTTTACTTTACATTGGAAATGAGTTCTATTTATAGGACATAAAACTTGTAGTTTACAAACACGTGAATGCTCAAATTAACACTAAAAATAAAGGCAACTAACTAATATTAAGGAGTAAATAAATGACCATAATATTAAAGACCACTAGCACTTAATAAATCTACTTACTCACAAATGAAATGGGAGTCATAGGAATGTGGAAGACAATAGAAATGGATATCCACTAAGTACTATATTCATAACACTCTCCCTTGGATGTCCATTGAGGATGTGCCTCGTTAAAATGTTACTAGGAAAAACTCAACGGGAAAAAACTCTAGTGAAAGAAAAAGAGTACAACATCTTTTGTGAGAGAACTCCTCATTAAAATTTTTACCAATAAAACCCAATGAAACAAAACTTTGGTGAAGAAAAAAAGAGTGAAACATATATTTATTTCTTTATCCCTTGATGTAGACAATAATCATGAAACGACAAAGACTAATTTTTTATTGAAAATCTTTGATTGATGGTGACTTTGTAAAATTATCTTTTCTTTCTCCTCTTCAAAATAGAAGTGCATGTGATATTATTTCCGTAGAATCGTTGCAACTGTCTTTTCTAGAAGAAAAGCCACAAACATCTTGTATTTGATTAATCATAGACTTCAACCAAAATACATTATTGATTTGTTTCATGTAGTGGTAAAATTTCATCATCATTTGTCGAGGTTGTTGTTGTGCTTTGTTTCACAAATCTCTATGAAATGATTGTACTTACTCGTGTAAATATCTTGTATACCATTATGAGGATTAATTAAATAACTCGTATCTCTAAGATAAAAAAAATATGTACTTGACCATGTTCCAAAGAAATACAGGTGTCTAATGAATTAAGAACAACTGATATTTCACAAAAATAATTAGCAAGATATATTAGCATTTGATTCCACTAATATATAGTACTTTATGACCAAGTATTAATCATTAGTTTTTCGAGCTCTAAAAAACATTTATTTATAATTGGTGACCTTACACCAATCAGAGTGCACAACTGATTTGATTTTTTCATATATCACCATTTTAGAACATTTGTTATATAAGCTTCATAATTTACAGAAATATTATTCAAATACTTATTTTGTAATCTCAAACAAATCTTTATATTTGTTTGATATTCATCTCAAACTATTTTTTTTTAAGCAATTAGATTTCAAATGATGTTTTTTCAATATCCTTGTTTAGAAAATATTCACACAAGATTATTACACAATGTGTTTCTAGATTGTTTGAGCACATAAATAAACTTACCCATTTTAATTTAGTCATCTTTTCAATAGTTTGAACCGTATGTCTCATGAAAATTCAATCCTTCAAGGAGTTTCGTTTAATCATCGCTATTAAGTAAACCATACAAATACGTTGTAACACTTCTTTCATATAAATTGAGCCTTTCATGGCTACTAACTTTATTCAAGTATGAAAAGGTTCTTAAATTCACTTCAGGTGAATATGTATTTTGTCATTCTTATTTTACTTTAGCGTGACAAATCAATCATATCTAATTAGCTTCACATCATCAGATGTGCGGACTATAAATCCATAACGCTTTGCAAAGCGAGCTTAATTTCACTTCATTTTGTTTCTTTATATTTTTCAAGCACTTTTTGTCTATAATCTTTAATAAGCTTTAGTTCATGATCCTCATTATCATAAATCACATATAGCGCTAAATTATATGCAAAATTATTGTCAACGCTGACTTCATTTTGGTTCCATCATATTCTATTTATGACATAATTTATTGAGATCTCTTTATTTTCACAAATTTCAGGTGCCTAATCAGTTTTTCTAAAATTGAAAAATTATGTCAAAATACTCTTTTGAAATTTTCATATCCTCATTAGGGTCATCTTTCTTTGTAGCTCTTTTTCTTTGTTTGAGAATTTTTGTCCTTGGAACCGATTTGCCTACCATGCTTCAGGAGCAATCGAGATTCATTTGCAATATTAGATTTCCAACAGGGACATCCATTTTTATTGGAGCAGTAGCAGCTGATAATTTGTTATATAAACTGTGCAAATGAGTTATCTTTTGAACTTTTGGTTCGAATGAGTTTGTATGAGGATCAATACGAGAAATAATATATGTCAATAATTATTTTTAGCTACTCATTCTCTCCCTCTAATATTGAGAATACTAATTCAACAAATGATAATCAACAAATTCATTTGAAAACAAGTCTCTAATTTGTTGGCTGAATATACTCTATTAAAAACGGAGATTTTATATCCAATATGTATTCTCAATATTCTTTTACATCTCATCTTAGTGAATCATATTGGAACAATTGAATTATACACAACACATACAAAGAACCTCTTAGATGGAGAGTATTATGTTATTAATTCAAAATTGATTATAAATTAACAGGAGGACTTACATGTAGTAACTTGTTGGCTTGATGCAAATCAATATCTCAACATACATTGCATGTTCCCAAGTAAAAATATATAAAATTGCAAGGTACAATCTCATAAGTATTAGTCTTAAAATCAACATTAGACGTCTAATGAATGGTTCTTCAATTTCATTTTTGTGTATCAACATATTCTATATGATGTTCAATATGAATTTCAATACAATACTTATGAGAAAAATGACTCCTTAGTCAAATTAGTTGACACAACAATCTCACAAATTTCTGGTTGTGAGTTCATAACAAACATACTTCGGCGTATTGATCCACAAATACCACCTCATATACATTCTAGAAATGGCAAAGAAGAATTATCTCAAATTGTCAACTTCTTTTGAGAACTAGTAATATACAAAAGTTATTTAATTGAAGAATCTTCTAATTCTTCGGCGTATGTTAACATATATTTTTGTAACTATTTTTTGCATCATAATAGATCTGGAATAACCTAACCGATCATGCTAACAATAAACTTAATAAGATATGTAAACTTCAAATTTACAGTAATATGTGTTTCAATTCTTATGATTCATTTGAATCAATAATTAACAATTAGAATTTCTAAAAAAATATCCAAATAAAACCATATGATATTCAAAAGATCTGATTTACCTTTTGTAATACTATATACATATATCAAAGATATTTTACATATAAGTAAATGAGAGCACAAAATTCCCATGAACAAATAAAACTCAATAAATCACACATACATATTTTATCTAAATAACTATAAAATAAATCAAATTAAAATAAATTATTTATTTGCTCATCAGAAATTGCACAAAATAAAACATGAGAATTTTAAAAAGAAAATTTGCAACTCAGATTATTAATATAACTTATCTTTGAATATATAATGTTATCAATGCATATATAAGATCAAATTTTTTTAAATATCTTTTCTAATAAAAATTTAAATATTAAATCATATCTAACAAAAATAGAATGATAGTATAAAATAATTAGATTAAGAAGACTTAAAGAAATAGCTCATATATTACTTCTTAGTTCTCACATGTAGAATTTGTGAGACACATATCTTTCTTGTAATGATTTGTAAAAATTTGACATAAAACTAACAAGTATTACCAATATCATTTTGTATTTGGGACAAGACAACAAGAGAAATAATTATAAAGGAAAATGGTATAAGTCCTCTTATTATTTCTCCTTATAAAATATTCTCTTAGAATTTCAAGTTTAAGCAGGAAGAGAAATTAAACTTATCAACAATGTATATGAGTTATTACGTCGTCATATACATAAAAAAATTAAGAAATTAAGAATATAAAATGATGTACTTCTTTAGAAATTAATCAACTATACCATTTCTTTCTTTAGTATTTCTTCCCACTATACCATTTCTTTCTTTAGGATTTCTTCCCATGAAATAATGTTTATATATAAAAATTTATACATAAGTAAGGAGATAAATGATCCTTAGTGAAACTAAATATCCTCACAATATATATGAGTTAATATACTATTATATCTTAACCACAAACCATTCTCACGATAATTTACTTCACCACTTTTAGAAATAATAAGTATCTTAACCACAAACCATTCTCATGAAATTTTTTTCACCTTCGTATGTTATTCATAAATACCACATAAATTATAATTTCTACTACACGAATTATCATAACTATTCACTTCTAGAAATGAAGTTCAATTTCTCAAAATTGATATTTCACTCATTTAATCAACTGCTACTCTTTTGTTCAATTGAAAATGTGACTAATCTTTTAAAATATTCTTGAAATTATATTTTCAATTTTTCTACTTCAAGAGCATTTTAGAGTGGTATAGAAATACTAAGATCAAATAGATATTGTAAACTTTAATCATGGTATAATAATTTAATTCTTCAAGAAGTATAACAAAATTCCAAACGATAGCCAATAAAAGACATGTTTTGAGCAATCCTATAAGGATGCTTGAATATTAGTTCTTCAATAACTATAACAAAATTTCCAATAATAGCCAAGAAAAAACATATTTTGTGCAATCATGTAGAGATGCTTGAATTATAGTTCTTTAGGAACTATATCATAAATGATTTTCATAAACATCTATTAAGAACAATTAATTCTTTGAACAATCCCTTCAAGGATGTTTGATTATTAAATTTTTAGTTCTTTGCGAACTATATAAAAAATCATCATATACAATTATCCAAGAAAATCAATCTTTTGCAATGCTTCAGGGATATGCTTTAAAGTTAAATTCTTCTGAAATTTAATAAGAATTAAAAAAAGATAAAGGTATGACAAAATTATGCAAGTAAAAAAACTTTCTCAACAAAATTTATATGCAAAAATAAAATAATGATATGAAATAAAATAAATACAAATTTCAAGAAATATGTTCATGAGAAGAAGATAATTAAGAATTTTTTTTATATTATTTTTTTAGAGTAAGAAGAAATACACTTAGAATAAAACCTCTAATTTGATTACGTCAGAACTATATGGTATAAAAGAATATAATATTGCACTATTCTGTTCAATTGAATCTACTTTATATCGAAAATGAGTCATATTTATAGAACATAAAACTTGTAGGCTATAAGCATGTGAATGATCATATTAACACTAAAAATAAATGTCACTAACTAATATTAAGGAGTAAGTGAACTACCATAATTATAAAAGACCACTAACACTTAATAAATCCACTTACTCACTAATGAAATAGGAGTCAAAGGAATATGAAAGACAATGGAAGCGGACATCCGCTAGGTACTATATTCATAACAAGTTTTTATAATGAAGTGGTGAAAAATAATCGATAATATCTTCACATAGAAAACACTTGATTCTCTAACGTAAAAAGAATAAAGGTGGAGAGCACAAAAATATAAGAGAGAAATATAATGAGAGCAAAGATGAAATAAAATTAGAGAAAAAAATGGTGAGGACAACATTTATTTTTTTGTCATGGTAATAAAATGTTTAAAATTGTATTAAACTAAAAAAAAATTATACTAATAAAAAACCAAAAACAAAACTTGTGAGGAACAAGAGCCCCCATTACCTCATGAAGGAATTTACCCCTGTCGACAGAGGGTGTATACGCCTTGAGAGATAAACAGATAAATTAGATAATAATGTAATAGATGTGATATGTTGATGATATGATATGAAAAAAGATATAGAGATAAAATGAATTGTTGAATATGTTTATACAAATTTAAAGGTATGCATATCATTGTTGCTCAAAGACACCCTCTAATTTTTTAACACCTCATTTTTTTCTCACATCAATATATATCACATATATCATACCACATTCTCTATTTCTTTTTCATAAAGTTTTTTTTAAATAAGTATAAGATGTATTCAAATGAGTACAATAGGTACTCCAACCTACGTACAAAACAAAAGAATCCTCTGGCCCACCATCATAGTAGAGAAATTCTATCAATTTTCTATAAAGAGTTGCAAAATGCTTGCAAAATCATGTGCTCAAAAATCAAAATTGGGAGAAAAAGCATTACATTAAGACCTTCCAAACAAACAAAGCATCTATGATCTAGGACCAAATCAACAAGTATATACTAGAGAGTATATACACCATCGTCTTGTCTATGTAGTATTGCTTTCACACAAACCCATCAACCTTCCTCCAAAACCATCGCAATCACTACGTGTTTGGTTCTACGTACTATAACAATAAATTGATTTTAAATAAATTTATTTTGCTTAAAAATATATTTAATGTAAAATAAAATTATACTGAGGGTCAATCAAAGTCATTTCTCTTATATTTATATGAGAAAATATTAATCAAAACTATTAATTTTGATATTTTATTGTATTTTTGTAATCATTTGAAACAAAAATTATATCATAAATTATTGTGATTGATTGTCCGTATATAATAATTTTACATTAATAATGTACACTCATTAATCTCTATTTATATATAATTGAGAAAAAAAAAAGTTGAAAAAAACTTGAATGGAGGTTAGAGTACTTTCAATTTAGATGGTTATGGTTTAATTAAAATAAGGTTTAAATATACTTATATAATGTTTAATTTGTTCTAATAACAATTTTGATTCTTATTTTTTTTTCTGTCTAAATGAAATAGTAATTTTTTTTACATAAATACAAAATTTTAAATCTAAAATATGATATTCAATATAACAATATCGACATTTTTATCGATTAAACTAGTTTTAACTCTTAAGGATTTTTTTATTCTTATTTCTAAACCTACCATTTTAGTCACTTAGTTTTTAAAATGTCTTGAATAATTCCCATCTATGTAGAAGTTTAAATTTTATGATTTAACAAGTGTAATTACTTATTTGAAAACTCAATGATGACACGAAAATAAGTTAGTAAATGAAAATATATTTAGCCTCTCAAAATGCTGCAAGCTCTGATTTGGCTCTGCCCAAGAAAACCGCCTCTGTTAATATGCTGTTATTTACTTTTCATTGTTGATCCTTAAGAGGTAAAAGCAAATTACCAATAAAAGCAAAACATAGCCGATCTGTATTGCTTATATGTATGCATGTTTTTCCCATATAGTCAGCACTTTAACCTTTTTTTTTTGGGTTCTTTTTTACTTGCCATCAACTAATTGGTTATTATGTACTCCCTCTATTTCTAATTATTAACATCTATTAAAAAAATTGTCTCTATATTTGTTAATTTTTTCAAGATAATTTTAATTAATATTATTAATTTGTTTTGAAATATAAAAAATTAATATTGAATAAATTTATACTTAAAATAATTTAATCATATTTATTTATAAAATTAACATTTTTATTTACTCTATCAACTTTTACAATTCACACACTCCACATCAACGATTTATGATAAATATATTCGGTTTTTTTTTTTCCATGGAAATTGTAGCATAATTGCACAACATGAATAATATACAAATTTGAGGGTTCTTTGCTTATAATAAAATGAAAAATAGTAACAAGTTTTCAAAGTCAGGTACAGATACAGAAGGGGGCAGGCATGCTGCAAAACCCCCAATCGACATATATACTTTTACCATACAATAATTCTCTTATTCTTATTCAACACATTACATTATTATAAAAGCTATTATACTATTACATTATTTAACTATATAATACTATATGTGCATTATCATATGTTATTTAATTATATTATGTTTTGATTTTTTTAAAAAAAATTATGATATTTAATTTTAAATAATAAATATTATATAAACTTAAATATCACAGCTTTTTATTATTATTAGTACTACTAAAAAAACATACTATTTATTATTAAAACAATATTTGATTCTCCATTTGTTAGATTTTTGAATCCGTTTCTATCACATATATTTGTTAAGACACTAATAATAAAAATATAATTTTAAAATTGATACATTTAACTCATTAAAATTTTAAAATTTAATATTTTCTATACAAAATATCACATTTATTTTTTAATTCTTTAACAAATACGCTTAAGTCAGTTGTTAGTATCAACCTAATAAAAAAAATAGTGGAATTAATTGAACGTATTACTCTAGATGCATTTTAATATGGACTATGATCTACTATGAAAACTAACAATAATATTATACAAAATTTGAGATTTATATAATAAAATATGATAAATTTTAATATAAACTATGATCTACTATGGAACACTAACAAATATTTATTATAAAATTTAATATTTTCTATACAAAATATTACATTATTTTTTAATTCTTTAACAAACACATTTAAGTCAATTGTTAGCATCAACCTAATAAAAAAAATAGTGGAATTAATTGAACTAAGTACACAAGAGGTTACAACATTCATACCCGTGTTACGCTAGATGCATTTTAATATGAACTATAGTCTACTATGGAACATTAACAATAATATTATATAAAATTTGAAATTTATATTATAAAAAATGATAAATTTTAATATGAACTATGATCTACTATAGAACACTAACAAATATTTAAAACTCTTACGATCATAAATATCGTTTTTTAGAAATAGATGTTAATAGTCATTTTTATTTTTATAATTGAGATAATAATTTGAATGATATCTGTTTAATTAAAATAACAAAAATAAAATATATATCATATATTAAATCGATATAAATTAAATAACAATTTTATTAGTAGAAATAAAAAAAGTTACAATTTTTTTTATAATAGACTGTCTATAAAAATAGTACAATCAATAATTCACCTTAAAAGATGCCTAGATTTTTTTATTCACTTTATAACTCATCTTCGTAGTCAAAATTTTGTGTTAAAAGAAACCGTTGTTAAGCTTTTTAGATCATCACTCAAACACAGTTGCTATATTAATTTGATTGGTCAATACTATGTGATATTAGGACATTTGTTATTACTTGACTTGAATTAATATTCAAATTAATTTCTTCCCACTTATTCTATCCCTAGTCAAGTGAGAAATGATATATGGCAATGTTTTAACTCCATTATTGGCTGACACATTCTTTCTTCTCCCACTTATTGGTCCTTTAGCCACACATTCCTTCAAGTGAGCCCAAATGAATGAAATAAAATAAAAATTCTGAAAAATGTGCATGTGAAAATGTCGGGTGGACCCCACCAAGGGAGGAAGGAAAAATCAACATCCTATGTCAGTGGTAGCTGATCCAACAGCAAGAGCAGAGGAGATTTCAGATGGTATCACCCAATCGGCAGGAAGCAGAAGGCAGATACAGCCTGAACTACCATCACCTATCTATTTCAATTTCATTCTCTAATTAATTAAACTCTAATTAATTTTAAGTTTAAAAATAATTTTTGATTATTTATATTTTATTTAATTTTTATTTTAATCATTTATTTTTTATAAATAGTGTATTTTAATCATTATCACAATTATAACAACCATTATAACAACAATTTTGGAATTGTTTCTAACAAGTGTCATGTCAATATGTATCTAGTATAATATTTTTCTTTTAAAACATCAATCTAACTCTATAATAGATTTGCGTTTGAAAAAAATTCTTTGTGCATGCTTCGAAATATCTTAGTAGTTCATGACAATAATTATACAGTTGTTTGAAAGAATTATGATGAAAATAATTAAAATATACTACTTATAAAAGATAAAGAACAAAAATAAATAAATAAAAAGATAAATAACCAAAATGGATTATTAAGTAAAAGATAAAAGTTCAAAATTATATTTAAACCTTAATTCTAACTTGATAAAGTCAATTTATAAAAGTTCAAAATCATATTGAAAATAAATTTGTGACGTTGATATAAAAATAAATATTTTTTAAAATATTTTATATTGATGATAAAAGAAGATATCAAAAGAATACATGAAATGTTATATATATATAGAACTAGTAGATGTTTAACATAAGTACTTCTAACTAACTTTATTATCTCTAATACAAAAATATATTTAGCCAAGACTTAATAAACTAACTACCTCTAAAAAAGTTTATTATCTCTAACACAAAAACATCTAATCTTACCGGTCCCCTACAAACTCAAGAGAGAGAATTCTCAACTTGAGTTTGAATTACAATGTAACACAAAATAATATTCTCTTTTTCTTTGTCAACAAAATACAAAAAAATAAAATAAAAATGAAAATAACAAATTAATCACATTAGAACTAAAGAACTAAAATATCCTATTGGTGATAACGATGCCTCTCGAGTTGAATATAAAGAACGATACACATATAAGAAGATCGAAACTAAAATTTAGGCGGATAATCAGATCCAAATATTTTCCACTCGGATCAAACACCATATATGAGTATGGTGGAAATGTAACACATATAAGATTGGTACGCTCAACCACTATCTTCGATGTTGACACAGTAGCTATTGAACCCAATATCTCACTCTCAAAAGGTGGAAGACGACTTAAATCTGGTGCGAAGCAAACAAAATTGATCGAGTCGGTTCTTGACTTATATGATGAAAGACCAAAGAATGGTGCATGCACAAAATCACAAGATTTGTGCATATAGTTGTCGCCATTCTTTACCCGAACATATTCTTAAATTGACGATTCTTGCTGCAAAGATTCTAAATAACATTCTTGATCTTTTTTGATGAAATTTTCTTCATCATCGCATTTAAAACCAAAATCTTCATCTTTATGATCGTTGTTCGTTGTGAACAGTAAAACAACGATATTGCTTGGATCACAACCAAAACTTTGATACGATGTTAGAAATCACATGATTAAAGAGTCGAAGATTCGTTTCATATTGAAAATAAGCTTGAAAGCTTGGTACAAAATAAAATTCTTTAGAATATTCTATATTAATAATTAAAAAAGATATCAAAAGAATACATGAAATGCTCTTTATATAGAGCTAGTAGATGCTAACAAACTAACTACTTCTAACTACCTATAATTAACTTTATTATCTTCTAATACAAAAATATAGTTAGTAGAGACTTAACAAACTATCTACTATTAACTACCTCTAACTAACTTTATTATCTCTAACACAAAATATCTAGTCTTAACAAAGATCATGAGAGGAACATCTTAGGACATCTTTGGTTTTGTGATAACATTGACAAAATTATGGTAAGCTATCATGATTTTTAAAATTATATTGAGATTCAATGTGATTTTGCCAATCACACGGTAAAATTCAACATGTATATAATACTATCTCTGTTTCATAATGAACGTCAGTTTAACAAAAAAATAATAATTTCAAATCAATGTTATTTTCAATACAATTTTAATTATTTTTTCAATTGTGCTTTCCAATTAATATCATGTACATTACTTTTAAAATATTGTATCATTTTACATTTATAATAGGGTAAAACACAACAATAGTTAATAAAGATGATTTGGTGAGATGACTATTTCATTTTTTTTTACTTATTACATTTATTAATGTATACAAAAATTTTAAATGACATTTATTTTAAAATGGAGGGAGTGAAATTTTTACAATTTTACCTCCAAATTTTTAAAATGAGAAATGGACCTATAAAATAAAATATATCAAATAGTTTATTTATTTTTTGACTCAATATGAAATAGTTTATTTGTATCTTTCTTATTTAATAAGGTACAAATATTTTAGATATACTTTGTCTAGATCATTGTGTTGGAGTATCTTTTCATAAATTTGTTTTAGATTTATTTTTATTTTGCGATACATGCATATACTAACTAAAACTGATTTTATTTTTAGTTGTAGGTATCTTTCACATCCAACTTAATTGATTTATCGAATCAGGTACGTATAACCACAATGACCAACAATATTTGATTTCAATAATTTTATTAGAGCTGTATTTTTATAGCTTAGATTCAAACTAGTGATTTTTTTTTTAACCAAAATTGATTATAAGACTTTGATTTTAAAGATTAAAAGTATATTCCTCTTATAATTGTAAAAATTAAAATAATGATTCACTCTTTTGTTTTCTTTGTTTTATATTTCCATGTTATTCTTTATTTTCACTCATTAATTTGTATAACCCTTATTTTTTTTATTTTTATTTTTTATCTTATCCGTATCGTAACGGTTGTAGTTTTGATTCATATAGTACATGATTTAGACATCTCTATGATACAATAAGCATGTCCTCCAAGCTCACTATTTCGACCATATCCCAAAATGCCTTATGGGCATTAAATTGACCCCACCTTGGACTCTTGTTGAGTTTTCATGTGAGCCCCCCACACAACCATATTGTATCACACACTTTCGCCATGATAGACAAAAAGGCAAAGAGAGAAGCATTAATAGAACTTGGGGAATTTATTGGGCCCCTAAGGACGTGACAATGTAGATGTTTTGTGGTTTGGGGACAAAATTTCTTCACATTATTGATGCCTTCTTTGTTGTTGGATATGATGGACATGATGATAATATTATGATTTTTTAATCTCTATAAAATCTCTTTATTTTGTTTTTAGATTTTATAAAAAATATCATCAATTTTTTAGTCATTTACAAAATTTTTTGTTTTTATTTTTGATTTCTAATTTTGTACCAACTATTATGTACTTTTTGAATTTTTGAATAACTTTGTGTTGTAATACTTGAGACATTATAAAAAAAATCTTATAAAAAATTAGAATTTTTTAACAAGACATAAATTAAATATGAATTTTGAAGTACAAAAAATTTAAAAATTCATATTTAATTTATCATTTGTTAAAAAATTCTAAATTTTTGTACGAAAATTGTTAAATATGTCATAAACTATGTTGCAAAAAATTATTTAAAAATTCAAGAGATACAGAACAGTTGGTTTAAAATCAAGGACCGAATATGAAAACAATTTTTTTTTATAAAAACTAAAAATAAAATAGTGAGATTTTATAAAGACTAAAAACTTTTTTAACCCTATTATTATTATTATTATTATTATTATTATTATTATTATTATTATTATTATTATTATTATTCCTTTATTTTATCAAATATCATTATACAACATTCTCTTCAAAATTTTGATAGTTTAAAGGGTGACGTTAACAAGTGTTCTTAGGGTACTTGTTAATTATTCAAAAAATAGAAATTTAATATTAAAAAAAATAAAATTTAAATTTTTAAAAGTTGTATACACAATTTTTAATATATTTTTCAATGTAATATTTTTATAATTAAAAACTTAACAAATACCCTAAAAACACTCTTTAGCATTTATCTATTTTAATCATTGTAGTTGCCCTTTTGAGCATATATTTCCACTATAGTTTTTTATTAAAGTTAAAATTTTCATATAATTTAAAGAATGTATATATCAAAGTTTAAAAGGCTGATTTTTTTTTCTTATAAATATATTATTGGCCCTAAATTCTAGGTTCACAAAATTATAGACATCTTGGACTTCAACATTTATAAATGTTTGACCCCTTTTCTCTTATCTCAGTACATCTCCAATGGATATAATTAAAATGAGTTGCTTAATTAACTCTTTGTTGTGAATCCTCAAAGCCACGTTAGGCAATTCCCTAAATTTGTACTCCAATGGCTTAGCTTTGTATAACTTTTATTATTATTATTATTATTATTATTATTATTATTATTATTAATTTTTTTTATTTTTTATTTTTTATTTATAGAAATAATAATAAATTAAAGGATAACAATTAACATTAATAATACATTTATTTATTTAGAATCATGATGAGTATTCTCATTTTTTTCTTTCTAAAAATTAACTTTCATTCAAATGCTAACATGAGAATATTACAATTAAATGAATCATAGATTGAGACATTATCCATTCATATTTTAGAATCAGCAAGAAAGTAAAAAAATACGTTAACGATACATATAAATAGTTCAGAAGCCAATAAAAAATTAGCTAACCAAAAACTTAATTCAAACAACCAAATTAATTTCTTACAAATATGGTCAACGATCAAGAATAATGTAATCCACAATATTTAATATCATCCATCTTCGGAAAAAATATTTGCCCGTGTTTGCTCATATCGACTATAATTGGTCTTTGACATGACTGATTCATGCATAAGGCTGCAATATACGACCCTTCCTCAAAATAAGGTATCGACTACGAGTCATTCTCAGAAATTTCAACAAACACAATAAGTGAAAACTTAAAATAAACTAAAACACCACAACAAGACAGGAAACAAAAACGCCGCACTAAGATGAGAACAAAATAACGTTGCACTCAAAACAAAACAAAAATGACAAAAAAAAAATATATATGTGACAACCACTTAGTTTAATCAAATGAAAGAAAAAAATAAGTTGGAGGATGATTTCAGGCCAAAAAATGGCCTTAAACCATCCTTCTCCAATGACCATAAACCACCCTTCTTTTATTTGAGAAACTATAAACTATTCATTTTCTCTCTTGGAAACTCAAAATTCAAACCATCTTTTTTTTTCCAACTGATGAGAAGAACGATCACACCTCTTCCCTTTTCAAATCAGCATACACCTTGTATAGATCAAAGTCATTGATTGTTGAGAAAAATTAGAGATAACTATCTCAATAATGTGGAATATTGTTTCCCCACTTGTGCAGATAAATTGTTAAACAAAAAATACAATTTCACAGAGCAATAAAAATTGGCAGAAAATTAAATATAAGACAGACACAATTTTTAACGTGGAAAACTTCCCTCAAAATTGATAGAATAAAAACTACGGGACCTAGTCCAGTAAAACCTTGCACTATGATTATTAATAGGTACACTAGAGTCTTCCTAGTAACACTAAGGAATATCAATCAACAACAATCATTACCGAAAAGGTGGAAACCAAACAAATAACAAACAACCTTCCACTAAAGTGGGAATTCTTAAGTAACTCTTAGAGAAGGTAAAATTGTATATTAAAAGAACAGACTCAGTGGTAGAAGTAACATATTAAAATTATAGACCAAACAGAGGAAGTTTGCTATAAACCTATTACTATCGAAGCCAAGCTTTTTCCTTCTCCTCTCTGGCACATGCGATAAAGATGATCTAAGCTATTGTTTTTCTAGTAATTCTCTCTCATTTTTCGTTGTTCCTCTATCTCAACTTCCGCAAAAACATTAAAATTATTCATCGATTTTTTTTTGGTCTTAGAAGAGATGACAAATTCCATCATAATTAACTCACACAACTGTGAGATCTTGGGTTCGAACATGTGACAAGACGTCCAACCCAGCAATATCGACATTTTCCAACCAATTGAGCTAGGACTTAAGTGAAGTAGCAATTTCAATCACAAATATGAGGGGTTTGAATTGTGAACCTTTTAAATTTTTTATTCCTGTGCTTAATTTAAATTAACTCAAGATCAATCTTGGTTGAAACAGAATGTCCAGAATGTTCTGGATATGTTAGAAGTAAATAAAACAAATTAGTTTATAATGAAGTGGGGCTTGTGTGTGCAAATAATTAAAGAAAAGGGATAGAAATATCATACACAAAAAGTATACCGGTTCACCCAGCTCGTGTTAGTCCTGTCCTCACAATCATGAGATTTTCACTATGTGCTTCAGAACCAGAATGTTCTCATTCACACCTTTTCTCTTGATCACACCTTGATCAGTTACAAGCTTCATCTTTCAACCTGAAAAGGATTTTTACAATCACCTTTCAGCCTTGAAAGGATTTTTACAAACACACTAAATCTAACATAAAAGATAGACTTAAGTTACAAATGATGTGTATGATAAAAGTGTTTGGGATCTTGAAACTTCTCAATACTTGTTTATGATAAATAAAGACAAACTTAGTAAATGATGATCCACAAATATAGTAAAGAGAGCTAGAGTTTTCTTGAAGAGTTTTTGACTTGTTACTACTTGAACAAGTGTTGGTAGATTTGTAAATTGAACTTTTACCTTCATCTTTTAATTGATCTTCAATTTATAGATGATAAAAGGCTTTGAATATTCAATTTAAACTAAATATAGTTGTTGGACACACTACCCAAGTGTCATATATATATATATATATATATATATATATATATATATATATATATTAAAGCAATTAAACATGTGTTTATATTGCTGTCCAAAACGTTCCTGACAAATGAAGAACGTTCTTGCTTTTGAGTCTGATGAAAAACGTGAATGAGTGAGTGAATGAGCTGTGAAATGTCAGTTGGTACTGTTTCAAATCAGAATTATGCAGAGCTTTCTGCAGAATATTGTAAGTATAATGTACTTGGGTCCTTGGTCACAACTCATCAATTTGGAGATCAATCTTGAGGTTGTTCACCTATTTTGGGCATTCAGTTCGAGTTTTGGGCTTCACCATTGATTTGAGCAGTCTTGATACTTTTTAAATTGTGGTTTAGATTGTGGAAAATGACTTGTTTTAATTCTGTCTTTAAAAGAGAATAACCATAATTTTCTTTTGTAAAACCAGAAAGTTCTTGGTTTCATGTTGTGTGGAAAACGTGAATGAGTGATTTAGTAGCTGTCTAGTGTCAGTCCTTTGTCTCAGAAGCATGATATGCTTTCTGCAAAAAGGTGCAACAATAGTGTCCTTGTTGTCCTAGTTGTCCTTGCTCATAGCTCATCAATCTAGAGATTGATCTTGATTTTGTTTGCTTCTTTGGGGTTTTAACTAGACATTTGGGCTTTGATCATGGTTCTGATTTGCCTTGATATTTAATTCACTTGAAATATGGGAGTTATTCATTTCATTCCAAACAAATTGTCCAGAATGATATTGTGTGAATATAACTGGTACTTTCGCAAACCCAAATGATATTTGTTTTTCCAGACTGCTGTCTTTAATAATCGAGAATTATCTTCGTTTTTCCAGACTGCTGTTTTTAGTAAACCAAAATGATCTTCATTTTTCTAGATTGCTGTTTTTAATAAACTAGAATGATATTTGTTTTTCTAGACGACTATTTTTAATAAACCAGAATGATCTTCGTTTTTCCACACTGTTGTTTTTAATAAACCAGATTGATATTCGTTTTTCTAGACTACTGTTTTAAATAAACCAGAATGATCTTCGTTGTTCTAGACTTCTGTTTTTAATAAACCATAATGATCTTCATTTATGATCTTCATTTATGATCTTCAATTTTTCATACCGCTGTTTTTAATAAACTATAATTATCTTCATTTTTCCAAACTGCTGTTTTTAATAAACTAGAATTATCTTCGTTTTTCCAGGCTACTATTTTTATTAAACCAAAATGATCTTCGTTTATCCAGACTTCTATTTTTAATAAACCATTCCAAACTTTTGTTTTTAATAAACCATAATGATATTCGTTTTTTCAGACTTTTTCTTCATGAAGATGCTATCTTGAAGATGTAATAATCATTCTCTTGAATGATTAATACATGATATATTCTTTTTGAGATTCTTTCATTATTGAGTAGATACTTATGCACTTTGATGATGTGAATGACTTCTTGTTTGTTCACTTATGCAATTCATGTTCCACAAATAAAACTCAAGTGCGACCTATTAAAAATGTAGTTAGTATGTCCTTAGGCAATAACTCAACTGAAAAATTCCGATATTGTTAGGCTGGACGTCTTGTCCCAGATTAGGTTGGACCTCATAGTTGTGTGAGTTAATTATGGTGAAATTTACCATCTCTTCTAAGATAAAAAAATGTAGTTAGTCTCATGTAATTTTATAAAAATAATAAAAGAACTATATGTAATTTCTAAATTATCCCACTCTAGAATTTATTCCATGAGAATACAAGAGTTATTGGATCATAAAATCTAAATTATTTGGAAGGGTAGTTAAGGATTAATATACCATTATAAATATGGTAAACATAGTTAATATTTATTTATTTGAAATTGTAATGAATTGTCAGTGTAAAAATTTTATATTGTCAGCACATGACAATCATTTGTGGGCAAAAAGTTTTATATAATAATTGTAATTGATTGAGAATGTAAAAACTCTATAAACCAACAATGTATATGAATTAAATCCTACTTATATTTAGATTACAAAATATAACTTTTTATTCTTTATATTTAAGACAAGAGAGAGTTAGTGGCCTTTGCAATCTCTTAGTGCCAAGTGACAACTCTAAACTTATGTGAAGGAGATGATCCAAATCCAAACTACAGATTTTGGATCACCTCCTTCATCTTCTCTCAACCACCCTCTATTTTTCTCTATTTCTCTTAATCTAACTCTCCTTCTTAATAAGATTAAGAGAGACATATAGAGAAAGAGAGAGTAATTGAGAGAATGTGAAGGAGAGAATTCAAATCCCAAAACCATTTGGTAGGTCATAGCCTTAACATAACATTGGGTGATGTTGCAAATTTGGGTAATAATACTAAATATTTTTTTATATTTTTTATTTATAAATTTTGTATTATTTTATTATGCAAAGTTTTAATTTTTTTTAAGAAAATGTGATGACTTCTCGTCAAATGCATTTTTTTTAGAGTATTTTGAGTCAATTGTTTAATTTGTTTCTTTTGATTTAATGTTTGTTTTAAAGGTTATTTTAAATAAATGGTTATTCGATTAAATTATATTTTATGTTTTTTTTATTAACCAACCATTTTGCGTAGTTTTGTATTGTTTCATTGGTTTAACGCAATGTTGAGTTTTGGTGACAAAGAAACACGATCTCTATCGGTATTTTAATTATATATGGAGTTGTAGATGACCAAATGGAGTCAAATCTATTGCAAGTTAAATCTAACATCCATAACTACCACTTTCATGAAGACACCAAAATCCAAGTCAGATTATAAAATGGTGAGTGAAATAAGACGGGGAGCAGTTTGGGTGGAACAAATAAGCTAGAACAACACTACAACACAATTGCGCCCCTAATCGACGCATTACACCCCAATGCTTTTCATGTCACTTTTTTCCAAGTCAAATCTATTGCAAGTTAAATCTAACATCTATAACTACAACTTTCATGAAGACACCAAAATCCAAGTCAGATTATAAAATGGTGAGTGAAATAAGACGGGGAGCAGTTTGGGTGGAACAAATAAGCTAGAACAACACTACAACACAATTGCGCCCCTAATCGACGCATTACACCCCAATGCTTTTCATGTCACTTTTTTCCGCAAAATTAGCGTTTTGGGACTCTGATCAACACATTGCACTCCATATCAACGCAATTGAGCCAAGACTCGCTAGCAATGCGCGAACACGTGTTTTTAGTCTCTATTTAAGCTAAAAATTCATATTTTTAAAAGAGTTCTAACTTGGGAGGACTTGTAGAAACTTGATCATATTGTACACATTTTGGAGGTTAGGAACTTGAAAATTTCACTCTTTGAAAGTAAGAAGTAAAGATTCGTTTCATCTTCTTCATTGTTACACTCTTCTCAATCATGAACTAATTTTCCTTTTGATTAGGATGTAAATGACCCCTTTTGAATCTATGTAGAATTGAATCCTGATTACTCTTTACGCAATTTAAGTTGTTATTTTTATTCATTAATTCTTATTTTTAATGTTTTTCGCTGATTAGCCATTATTGAATTGAATTTAGGGATTTCTTCATTATTGGAAAATAGGTAGTAACAATCGGACTTAGAATTGATGGCCATGTTTCAATATTTGCTATAAGAATATATAGTATTAACATGTGTCTGCTAAATTGGCGAATTTTCATGCTTTGAGGAACAAGCTAGATCTCATGTTATAAAAAAAGAGATTTTGAACTAAAGAATTGGTCTTAATCTAATATCCTAATTTGACATAATTATAATAATTTGATTATAAAAACAGTAATTCAATAATTACTTAGTGAAAAACGGGTAACTCGGAATCCTAATCATTATTTCTCATCATTTCTATCTCGTTAATTTTAATTTGTTTTTACTCAAATAACCAATTATTAAACCTTTTACTAACCTAAGTGTTATTAATTTTGTTGTGTATTTAAATTAAACACAATCTATGTGGAGACAATCTTTCTTATCAGTATTATACTTGAACGATTTGGTACACGTGGAAAATAACTATCAAGTTTTTGGCGTGGTTGTCGAATATTGTTGATTAATTTATTAACAAAGAAAATTAGTAAGTAAGATTTTCATATTTTCAACTTTTTGTAAAAAAAATAATAAAAAAATTTATGCCTTCTAAATTGTACTGTGCTACCGAAAAGTTTCGATTAGTTTGCAGTTGATGATATTGAAGGTATCATTTTGTATTAACTATGGACTCTCTCTCGCAAAATAAAATACTTGGATGAAAAAATTTCAAAATCAAATGTCGTACAACAATTATCTATGAGATGGAATTGAAACATCGAACAACAAAACTAAAGCCAAGTTACAAATATAAATACCACAATAAATTGCGATTGATTTAGTAAAAACATAACAGCAACAACCCATAATCCACGAAAGACTTAAGGTTAATCTCAGTATGCAACATCATTTATAAGATTCTTAAAAGTAGTTGCTGTTATATTATGAGCCACTGGAAATTTAGAGGGGATGAATGGAGTTTCACGTTTTTATCGAGATAAACGTGGTTTTAAAAACTCAAATAATTTTCAGAATTTATTACACAATTGGAAGATCAAATAACAAAACTAAAGACAAGATGCAAAACACCAACAGACGATAACTTGCACTGTTAAGAGATTGAAGTTTTGGATTGAAAATGAGTTCAATTAAACTTGCAATGTCTTGTTCGAATATCAATAACACACTAAATTGAGATTGATTAAGACAAAACTATTGATCTAATTCCACAACCAAAATAGTTTGCACAATTGGAAAATTTCCGATTTTTAAGTAACATAAAAACCAATAAAAATGGTGTAAAACAAATCTTCCATGTGCAAACCAATTTCAGTACCATAGAATTAGACATGCTAACACAATTGAGAAAGAATCTAAAACTGAAACGGTATAAAAATGCAAGCAAAATTCTAGTTTTTATATAATTCAAAAACTCAAGAATTTCTCAAAACAAAATTTTCCTCTACATTTAACAATGTCAAGAATAAGATTTTTATCAAGAACCTCAAATTGTGAAATACTCTTCATCAATCTAAAACTTGAATCTTAAATTGAATTGCTTTCCACCAATCCTAAACCGTTCAAACTTGAATTTAAAATTGGCTTGCATCTTCAACCTTGAAGAATAAATACCCAAAACTTAGAATCCGTCTAAGTAAAAAGACTAGTATTCTTTTCCTTCTTTGATTGTGAAATTGAACACCTTCAATTTACACTCTTGAACACTAAAAATAAATCTTCTTTTGTCTTTTTACATATAACTCACAATGAAATGAAATCAGAAAAAGTTTTCAATTTTATTTTTCAATTAATGAGAATGAATATTAGTTGTGAAATAGAGAAAAATGTTTTATTTAAAGATATGAAGATACACGAGAAAAATCAGATTCAATACATTAAAAACTGAAATTTTGTTCGTGACATTGGAAATCACATAGGGCATGATTTGAATCATGTGAAGTTTGAAACCATAAAAATGTCATTTTCAAAGAGCAATTTGAATCATCTGGTTGAAATATTTGAATTACATTTTCTAGAACCTCATTTGCAATTTTACTTCCATAGTTCGAATCATGCGTTTGTGTGTTTCAAATCACTACATTAGAAAATCAGAATTTACAAGTTTACTCATATGATTCGAATCACCAGCTTTTGTGATTCAAATTACAAATCACTGAAGTTTCAAACTTACAAATTTTATCAATGTTATTTGAATCATCTATTTTCATTATTTGAATCAAAAGTTGCAAAATCTTCACAATTTTGATTAAAACGTGCAATATTCGAATCATACAACTTGTGATTTAAATCATCAAAATCAGAATGACTTTGAAAAGTTTGCTTTAAATCATTTACATAGTTTTTGAAATACATCATGTTAGAATCATGTTGGTTTGAAGAACAATGACACTTAATTGTTTTGATGATGACAAAAATTATTTTGTGGGAACAATATATTGCGCTAATAAATTTATATAAATGTGCAGCCCCTAGTCATAAACTTTAAAGTCTTTATGTTGCATCCTCTGATGAAAGATAAGCTAAGCAAGGAAATTAATGCAATGCTCTGATACATATGTATCCCTATAAACCCTAAGAGAGGTTTTCGAAAGGGTTGGATGTTGTCCTCTTATCTCTATATTTTTATTTATAAAGACTCTAATCACTCATTAAAAAGAAAGAAGCAAATATTCATCTTTATTACGACATCTTCATTTGTTGCAAAGTTACCATGTTGGAGGTGGAAAGTGTTGGAACCAAGTTGATTTGAAGAAATAATCCCCTCACTTGTTTTGATGATAACAAAATCGTTTGTGGGAACAATTTTAATGCTCTAATATTGAATTTAAGTGCACAGGTTTGAATTCATATGGTCGGTCATTAGACTATCAACGTATCCTCTGATAACTAGACGAAGACAAAGGTACAACATGAATTTCCCTCTCTTCTCTAATTCTGATATGCGAACAAGCGTTGCACTGCAGTGTCTCTAATAGCACAAAGCAATATCGCAACTCATTTGCCTCTGATAAACTCAACATGGATTCTGATAATCTGCCTTTGATAAGCGTGACAAGATTTCTTCTACCTTTGCCTTAGATAATCACATCAAGCGTCTAATCGTCTGACTCTGAACTTTCATCCTCTAATAAAGTCAACATTCTTGAAAAGTCAACGATATGAAGACAAAGCAAATTGCGTATCCTCTAACATATATCCTAAATCAGCTACTTGTCTGAAAATCTAAAGACACTATCTAATCATCGTTTGTTTTGTTTCTAAATTTTTTCAAATAGTTATGCCGAATCAGTACAAGATTAATCTTTTTTGGAAAGTCTCTCTATCAAATTAATTCCAAAAAGATACGATGCGAAACTTCATGGATTATCCTATTTTTCTACAATCAATACAACGGTCAGAAACCCTAATTGTACGCTATAAAGGACGTGCCTCCCTCAACGCAGAAAGACACAACACAATGTAAAAGCAATAAGCGATAAACACATATGTACTCTTGATATCATCCTTTTTATTGCTAAAATTTTTTTCTAAAAGCAAAAATTTGTAAACACTCTCTACGAGAGCTTATTCAATTAAACCTCAAAACCTTTTTGTTGTAACCTAGCCCAATAGCAGCTGTCTCCCTATACAACTTGATTGTACTAAGCTAGGTTGAAAAGATTGAATACAGTCAGTGTGACTAGTAGGTGTTCAAGTGTGAGTATGATTCAGTGATAATTTAGTGGATTATATCCTTTAGGTTGAAGGGACTAGATGTAACTATCGTGTTGGTGGTGAACCAGGATAAATTGTTGTGACTCCCTGCTCTATTTTCACTCTTTGGCATTACCTCCCTCAACGCATTATCTCTCTACCTATGAGCATGCTTCAGGCCAATCCATCAATTACATTAAGCCGCCCATCTCTTGAGTAAAAATCCTCTTTTGGATGCAACTTCAACTCTTTGTGCCTCGCTTGGTGTTTCTAATGCTATTGGGAATGGAAAGTACTTGGGGCTTCCCTCCATAGTCATATGTAACAAAAACCATCTTCAACTCAATCAAAGACGGTATTTGGAAGAAATATCAATCATGGAGCTCTAGATGCCATCCCGAGCCGGTAAGGAAGTTCTTATAAAATCAATAGCTCAAGTAATACCTTCTTATCTTATGGGTGTTTTCCTCATTCCCTAATCTTTTAAGGAATAACTGGAAATAATCCTTATCTCGTTCTACTAGCATTCAAAAAAGATAGTCGTAGAGGTATAATTGACTTCGGTGGGAGAAACTCGCCACTCATAAAAATCTTGGAGGTCTCAAATTTTGTAACCTATAAGCATTCAATCTTTCTATGTTGGGTAAACAAGGTTGAAAAATCTTGCACGACTCTAACTCCTCATTCACTCGCACCCTTAAAGCCAAATACTTTCTTAGAAGGAAGTTTTTGGAGGCATATTTATGCCAAAACCTAAGCTAAACTTGGAGGAGCATTTGGAGTTCTCAATCTTTGTATATCTTTTGAATACAAATAGATAATATGTAATGGGTCTAACATTAACATGTGGACCAGCCCCTTGATTCACATTATCCCTGGATTTCGTTAAACAACAACACCCTCCAAACACCTTCACTGGCTAACAATGAATCAACTTCTACATCCACATCTTTGTATTTGGTATCACAGACCGGTGTTGTGCCCATTTAACCATTCAGATGCAATAGTTATTCTTAATATCCCTTTGCACTCGTGATCTATTGATGATAAAAATATATAGTTCTATTATAATAACGAGATGTACATAGAACAATCTGCATACTACTTATGCATGCGAACTGTTATAGAACCTGAAATTCCTCCTAGTGTTGGTAATATTTGTTAGAGAAAGGAAGGTATTTCTAATAAAAAAAAACTCTCAATTTACTTGATGCTTAATGTCAAGTATAATGGGGTATTTATAGGTATAAATAGATAACTCTAGACACATTTCTAGGAGCTTCCTAATTAATACCCACTTCTAGATACTTCCCACATTTTTCTATAATTAAAGCACTTCTAGATTCTTACATTGAAATTCTACATGGTTCTAGAATTATCTAATTTCAAATTTGTAATGACATTGCACCCCCTTAATTTGAAATTTTCTTCTTCATTCCAAGTCTTACTCCTTAGTCTTTGAAAGTCTTCAAATTTTAACGGCTTTGTAAGAATATCTGCAACTTGATCTTGAGTCTTCACATATTTAAGCTCAACTTCTTTCTTGGCAATGCATTCTCTAATGAAATGGTACTCTGTGTCTATGTGCTTGGTGCAATCATGAAACACTGGATTCTTTGCAATTGCTTGTGCATACTTGTTGTCTATACAAATATCAGTAACTTCCTTTTGTGGCATATGAAGTTCCTTCAATATTCTCCTTAGCCAAATGGCATGACAATTGCAAGATGTTGCTGCTTCATTCTCTGACTCACATGTTGAAAGTGTGAAAATAGGTTGCTTCTTTGAGCTCCACAAAAAAGCACAGTCCCCTATGAAAAATATAAAGTCACTACTACTCTTTCTATCATCAATATCTCCCGCAAAGTCGCTATCACAAAATCCAAAGAGTTTAAAATTATTAGAAGAAGAGTAAAATAGTCCATAATCAAGCGTACCTTTAAGGTAGCGGAGTATCCTCTTAGTGACTTTCATGTGTATAGTAGTAGGAGCTTCCATGAAACGACTCATTACTCCAACCACATATAGAATATCAGGCCTTGTACATGTTAAGTATCTTAGGATTCCAACGAGGATTTTGAAAAAAGAAGGGTCCTCCTTTTTTCCATCTTCAAACTTTGAAAACTTCAATCCGCTCTCCATTGGTGTGTTCACCGGATTGCAATCAAACATTTTAAATTTCTTCAAAACTTCCTTTGCTTCTAGGCCTAAGTAGTATGACATGAGCCCAATATCAGTCATCTCGAACTCAAGCGCCATGGCCTTTTTGAACTCTTAAAATAAACTTGGATTGTTCCCAGTGAATATAAGATCATCAACATAGAGACAAGCAATCAAAATCTCTCCATTATCACAAACTTTGACATATAGAGCATATTCATTAAGACAACGAGCAAACCCATTGTCGTGGAAGTATTTGTCGATGCGACTATTCCATGCTCTTGGTGCTTGCTTTAATCCACAAAACGCTCTCCTCAATCTTTTTATCTTCTGTCTTTAATCGTGTACCCTATTGGTTGCTCAACATAGACCTCTTCTTCAAGATAGCCATTTAGAAATGCTGATTTTACATCAAGTTGATAAAGTTTCCACTTATTTTGAGCTGCTACATAGATTAGCAAACGAATAGTGTCCATGCGAGCAACTAGTGCAAAAACTTCTTTGTAGTCAACTCTATGTTTTTGTTTGTAGCCTTTGGCAACAAGTGTTGCTTTGTATTTTTCAATCTCTCCATTAGCATTCTTTTTAGCCTTGTACACCCATTTGACTGCAATTGCTTCATGGTCTTTTGGAAGAGTTGCTAATTCCCAAGTGTTGTTCTTCACAATTGATCTGATCTCCTCATCCATGGCTTGTCTCCGCCTTTTATCTTTCACTGCTTCACCATACTTTAATGGTTCACTATCCGCCAAGAGACAATACAACTCTTGAAGGTCAAGAGTGGTTTTAGTTGACCTTTCATAAATGTCTTCTATATCTTTCATCTTACTTGTTTTTGCTTGAACTTTTATCTAGAGAAGTAGGTGAAGGAAGAGGTGAAGAATGTGAAGTTGCATTTTTAACTGGTGTTGTGGCCTCTTGATCTTCTTCAAAATGTGAAAGGAAATTATAGTTTGTTTCTTCTTGATCCTCCCAATTCCATGTAGAATCTTCATCAAATTCAACATCACGACTCACCATTACCTTACTGTTGCATGAGTTGTACAACTTTTAACCTTTAGAATGCGAATCATAGCCAACAAAGTCATGTTTGATGCTTTGATCATCAAGTTTGGATCTTTCTTGTTATGGCACATGTGCATATGCTATGCTCCCAAAGACACGCAAGTGATTGACACTAGGCGTCCTTCCATTCCATGCTTCTAGAGGGGTTTTGTCTTTGACATTTGAAATCGGAGAGCGATTTGCCAAATAGACCGCACAAGAAACTGCTTCAGCCCAAAACTCCTTTGGCATCTTTTTTGGATTTTAGCATGCATCTTGCCATGTTCAAAATAGTTCTATTCTTTCTCTCGGCTACTCCATTCTGTTGCAGAGATTTTGGAACTGTCAATGGACGGCGAATTTCATGAGTTGCACAAAATTCATTAAACTCCTTCGAAGTGAATTCACCTCCTTGATCAGATCTCAAAGCTTTGATTTCATGACCGCTCTCATTCTCTGTAAGAGCTTTGAAGTTCTTGAAAGCAACAAAAGCTTTTGATTTTTGCTTTAAGAAGTACATCCAAGTTTTTCTACTAAAATCATCAATAAAGAGAATGAAATATTTACTCTTATCAAATGAAGATGGATTGATTGGTCCACATAAGTCGGTATGCACAAGTTGTAGAGGCTTAGTTGCTCTTGATGGGGCTTCTTTAGGGAAACTTTTTCTAGCTTGCTTGCCAAGAAGACAACCTTCGCATAATTGATTTGGATGATTGATTGAGGGCATTCCTTTCACCATATTCTTTTCTCCCATAATTTTAAGTGCACCAAAGTTCAAGTGGCCATACCTCATATGCCGACGCCATGCTTCATCTTGGACACTTATCTTCAAACATTTTGCTTCAATAGTTCTTAGGTTCAAGATAAACATTCTATTTTTCGACATAATAACCTTAGCTATTAAATTGTTATTTTGATCTCTAAGCCAAAGATGTTTATTTTTCATGAGAATTTCATATCCTTTTTCAAGAAGTTGGCCCAAACTCAAAATATTACTCTTTAATTTAGGCACATAGTATACATCACTAATCAACTTGTGGCTCCCATCTTTAAAAGAGATTAGAATCATACATTTCCCTTCAATTTTCACTTTTGATGAGTCTCCAAAGTGTAACATCCCAACCCTTACCGTTATCGGCGATACTACGTCACGACCTTCTTGCCCCCCATTTCCCACCCGGTGGAAATAGCGAGTTTTTGCCTTCCGTGGGTTTCGAGCTCGGTACCTGGGGGATAAGTACTGCCTCCACACATTCCCACTACCGATTGAGCTGGCTCAATTGGTAGTGGGAATGTGTGGAGGCGGTACTTATCCCCCAGGTACTGGGCTCGAATCCCACAGAAGGCAAAAACTCGCTATTTCCACCGGGTGGTTAGGGGGGCTGAGAAGGTCGTGACTAACATCACCGATAACGGTAATGGTCGGGGTGTTACACAAAGGAAACATTTCCATTCATTTTTTCATTAAGCTCCACAAATTTCTCTTTGCATCCACACATATGGTTACTTGCACCATTGTCCAAGTACCATGAACTATTAGCATCTCTCTCTTATTCCTTTAGTGTTAGCAACAAAGTTGACTCTTCATCTTCGTCAACAAGATTAGTCTCTTCTTCCTCTTGATTAGGAGCATTATGACATTCCCAAGAAAAATGGCCAAATTCATGACAGTTATAACATTCAACTTTAGATTTGTCATACCTCTTTTCACTTTGATAATAGCCATAACGTCTTCCTCTTCCACGAATTCTTGGGGATGAGTGACTTCTTTCTTCGTAGTTTGATTCACCATTGAAACCTCTTCCTCTTCCTCCTTGGCCACGACCACGTCCTCGTCCTCTTCCATGTTCACGTCCACATCCGTTTTGACTATTGAATCCTCTGTCATCCTTCAACGAAGCATTGATCTGGAGAACTTGCTCTAATGGCTCCTCTTGCCTTTTCTTCTTGAGCTTGCAATGAACCTTCTAATTCCTCAATGGACATTGAGTCAAGATATTTTGATTCCTCAATAACACACACCACATAATTGAACTTAGGAGTCAAGGAATGAAGAATTTTCCTCGCTACATGAACATCTTCTATCTTGTCTCCATATCTCTTCATTTGTTTAACAATTGTCTTCACCCTTGAACATTAATCTGAAATTGATTCGGAATCCTTCATCTTCAAAGCTTCGAAATCTCCCCTAAGAGATTGAAGTTTTATCTTCTTCACTTTGTGAATGCCTTGGAGTGATTTCTCCAAAATCAAGCTTCCTTTGAATTCGTTGCATCGGCAACCTTCTCAAACATAAAATCATCCAAATGTTGATGAATGAGAGTAAGAGCTTGTTGATCCTTCTTCCTTGTCTTTTCCAAAACCTCTTTCTCAACTTGAGACAATCCCTCTTCATCTTGTGGCTCATCATAGCCATTTTCAACAATCTCCCATACATCTTGAGAGCCAAGCAATGCTTTCATGCGAAGGCACCATTTTTCATACTTTTCTTTTTTTTAGAAGAGGAAAATGGAAAATAGTGTAATCACGAGTCACCATTTCTGAACTCTCACAACCATACTCTAGATACCACTTTGTTAGAGAAAGGAAGATATTTCTAATAGAAAACTCACAATTTGTTTGATGCTTAATGTCAAGTACAATGTGGTATTTATAGGTATAAATAGATAACTCTAGACACATTTCTAGGAGCTTCCTAATTAATACCCACTTCTAGATACTTGCCACATTTTTCTATAATTAAAGCACTTCTAGATTCTTACATTGAAATTCTACATGGTTTTAGACATATCAGATTTCAAATTAATAATAACAATATTGACCCAAGGTTTGGAGTTTGGAAGTCCCTCACTGTGCGAATTCATTTTTATGGAAATTGTCTTCCTACTCGTGTACATATCCTTTACAAATTTTTCCACCAACTCGTGTGACTTACGAAGCCCACACAATGAGATATCCCTCACACTTATGGCCAACATAGCTGACTAGGTGCATGAAACCCTTGTTGAATGGTGTACAATCACTACAAGAAAATTTGTTTTTGCTAGGGCGAAAAGTTTTAGGGAAGGCTAAAAACCCTGGGAAATGAAGCATTTGTAAGGGCCACATGGCACTAGCTATTTTGCGGGTCAGAAACCTATATCTAGGGATGAATCCCTCGCAAAAAATGCTTTCATTTTTTTGAAAGAAAAGGTAATCGTTCTTAGGGCCAAAGTCCTTGCAATGCACCAGACAAAATCTTGCCTAGGACTATTACCCTTACAAATTTTAAGTATAAGACAAGTTCCTAGGGCTCTGACCTTCACAAATATTGTGTCTGAAACATTCCTAGAGCTTTGGCCCTTGGAAATGATCCCGTTATTAAAAAAAAGGTTAAATAAGTTTTTAGTCCCTATAAATTTTGAAATTTCGTTTTTAGTCCATGTTAAAACAAATCACATTTTTTAGTTCCTATAAAATTATTATGCAAACATTTTTAGTTTCTATTGGAACATTAACATATATATTTAAATGGTTTTTTTGTATACATGTTTACAACTCTATATAAAGTTCCTCTATAAAAAATGAGCAAAATATTCGATTTCTAGGTCTACATTTTAATGAATTTTATATTTAATATATGACATTTAAAAATAATCATATTTAATTCATTCAATGTTAAAAGATTTTAAATTTGTATGGATGAACTTTCAATAATGTTCTAAACATAGTTGCAAAACATCATTAACAAAATTTAAAGATGAAACATGTTTCGTTCCACCAAGGGCTAAAATAGCTTGTAGAATAATTTTGTAAAGACTGAAAAATGTGATTTTTTATGAGGACTAAATACTTATTTAACCATAAAAGAATTAAATTATTTTATTTTATATTTATATTAAAATAATCAAATTATTTTATATTTTTTTGGGTAAAAATTTCATTATATATATAATTGTTTATTATAATTATAAAATATTATAATAAATTATTTATATAATAAAGTAAACTATTTTAAATTTACATAAAATTGAATAAATTTTTATTAAAACAAAATATTTTTTAATAATTTAAAATTTAAATTTATTTGCTATATTATTTAAATTGTTTAAAGTTAGAGTTGATTATATTTTAAATTAAAATTAAATTATTTAAAATGATCAGTAAGACATAAATAAATATGAAAATGAAGCAAAATAATAAAACATTAATTAATGTCCCAATATTCAAAACAAAAATAGTGTCACAATAAAAAAAATTTAATTATCCCCATAGTAATCTCTACTCTCATTCCATTTATTGTTAAAATTTAACATATCATTAAATATTAAATTATCCTAATCAAGATTCAGATAGTTAATACCAGTAGTAGATAAAATAGATGGTTCAGATATCTAAACAGAAGACTGAGTTGGAGCAACTGATGATTGCACATGAAAATAGTGGTTTAGAGAGGATTGATTCAAATCATATCGATTATTACCGTACGACGACGGATGTATATCTGACTGATAATATCCTCTCTGTTGGTATTAGGAAGAAGAATACTGGTACAACGTCGATAAACAAGGAGGCAGTGATGACATCTACTATTGATAATCATATTGAGGTGTTGATAATTATATTGAGAAGAATAGGATGATCGATTTTGTTTTTGTTGGGTTTTATGGATCTCCTCCCTTATTCTTATCTCAAACTCCATCTGTTTCTCCTCCTCCATCTTCATAATAGTGTTAATAGTTCCCTACATCGATTCCTCTCGTTCCGGCTGCATCAATTGTTGACTTTTTAGATGTTTATGTTCCATCTCTTGTTGAATCTTATCAATTTTACTGCATCACAGTATGATCGACCTCTATGGTTGTAGTTACCTGAATACTCGGCAAACATATTTTACATTATGAAATATAACATACAAATCACATTTTCACATACATAATATTATTAATCTAAATTTTGAATATATTATTTAACTTGGCAAAACTTTAAATTTAAATAGTAGTGAAGAATCGGATCTTACTTATTAATTTTTTTTCCTTGCCAAATATTTCCATATAAATGCTAACTCACAAACTACATTAAAAAAAACACTTAAATATATAATAAAAAATACATAATATGAAAAAAAAAACAAAAAAAATATTAATTTACATACCAAGATAGTAACAATGACAGTGAGAAGAAGAGAAATAAAATAGTATAAAAGAGAATATAATGAAAATGGAGAAATTAGAAAATGAGAGAATGTAAGTATAGAAGAGGTGAGAGTAGAAAATAGAGATCACAAAAGAAGAAGAGAAGAAAAGGAAGAAGAAGAGGAGAAGAAGTGAAACCAGACAGAAGTAGAGAAGAACAGAAGAGAGAAGAGAAGAGAGGATGTTTTTGGGCGAGGGCCAACCCTAAAAAATAATCACTTGTGTTAAAATAACAAGAGCTTTAATCATAGGGACATTGTGATGGAACAAAACTGAGGGCTTTAACCTTATGGAACAATATGATTGAACAGTATTGAGGGCTACAGCCCTAGGAAGGTTCAAATTTTGAAAATAAAAAATTCCCACTAAGAATTGGACCGAGTGCTTAAGTCCCCAGAATATTCTGATGCAACAAAATTGAGGGTTGTGACTCTCGGCAATGTCAACACCCATTTATTCCTCGATAAATCGATAGGGTTATGACCCTCGGAAAATACCCATAATGACATTGCGAGGGATAAAAGTAAAATAACAATGTTGATCACAAGAAAGGGGGGGGGGGGGGG
>JBBPBQ010000004.1:37282890-37332900 GCA_037974755.1 Cicer yamashitae
GGGGGGTTGAATTGGGATTCCCTTTTTTAAATTAATTTATGTATTAATTTGATAACTAAAGATTGATCTTGGTTTGATAAAGGCAGAACGTTCTTCGTTATAATATAATAATAAAAACTTCACAAAGTGATTAGTGTTGTGCAGGTGAAAAATAAGAAGGAGATAAGGGAAAGAGAATTCACACGGGAATATATCATGGTTTACCTAAAATGGGTTATGTCCAGTCCTCATAATTTTGTGAGATTTTTCACTAAAGTGTTCAAACAAGAATGTTCTTGCTTTTCCCACAAATGTTTGAGATTAGCTTTGACCAGTTACAATAGTTCACCTTTCAAATACAAAAGGGTTTCTCAAAAACTACTCACACTATTTCTAATTCTATAGTGTTTGAGCTTCAACAAAATTGTTTTGAAGAGAATTGATGGATCAGCCTTTACTCAACACTTGTTTGAGTTAGTTTTAAGCAATCAGACTCAGAGAATCGATCCTTAAATCTAATGAAGAAGAGTTGGAGCCTTTGCTTGATTCTAGAGTTTATATTACTCAAGAATGATGATTTAAGTGAATGATTGTTTGCACTTTGAACTGATGATATTTCCTCTGCCTTGAGGTTCCTTCTATAAGCATCTTGAAGGTCTGTGCCAGCTCATATAGCCGTTGGAAGACAGACTGTTTGGTCTCTGAATTAATAGGCATGTGTTGTAAATAAACGAAGATTGTTCCTGCTCGAATATCAAAACATTCTTCGTTTCTGTGTTGGATAACTGCTTGTATTTGTCACTTTTGACTGCTGTTTGTAAATCATGTTATTCTGTACTTGTGTCAGTGATGCAGTGGCTCTTTTATCAAAGTTGTACTTGCTTATCTAAGTCATACATTTTGAAGATTGATCTTGCAATTTACTTCTTTGTGCATTGCTTTGACTTTGTTTGATTCTTTTGACGAATATGTCCAGAATATACTATTTTGTTCCTTCGTAATAATTACTGGTTATTTGCTATGCATCTTGATGTATTTTTGCAGCCTTGATTGATCTTGATTTTGAGAAGACTTTGTTCTTTAGTAAACCAGAACGTTCTTGGATTAAACTTGTGGAAACCAAAACGTTCTTTGCTTTTTCTGTTTAATAGTCATAACAGTCTTGCTTTCTCATATTTGATCTTGCTTCTTTCAAATTGATCTTTGTTGTTATAATTGATGCTTGTCTTTGATTAATACACTCAAGAGCACATGTTAAATAACAACACATTTTTAGAATCATAATTAGAAGATTAATTAACTTTGTTTGATTATCATCAAAATATTAATTTGGGATTTTGCCTCAAAAAAAAGACCCTAGCTATTCTCGTAGAGTTGAAAAGTCCTAGGAATGTCCCTAGGTATATTGTGTTATCTTGCAGTGAATACAGAGCCTCAGCCCCAGGCCCAACCTTTTTCCACTCATGTTAGCCCCGCCGGTCAATAGAGTCACTCATAACCTGAATAATGTGAGTTTGTTAGTAAATTCATCATTTATTATTATTATTATTATTATTATTATTATTATTATTATTATTATTATTATTATGTCCTAGAAAAAATGGTAAATTCCATCATAATTAACTCACTTAATTGTGATGTTTCAGGTTCAAATCCAAGACAAAATGTACAACTTAATAATATCAGTATTTGTCAATTGAACTAGAACTTAAAGACCGATTTTAATTATCTCAAATTGTATTATTTTCTATCAATATATAAATAATAAATAAATATATAATTTTAGTAAGAAAAAAGTTATATCTAAAAAAAAATGTGGATGCTCATCTATCATCTATATTACTCTAGTACTCTTCTTATACTGATTTTGAGTACTCTACGTTTATTTTTACTTATGTGTGCTTTTGGTCTTGCAAATTGCAGCGGAGAAGGTGAAAAAGGAGAGACAAAAGTGTGACTCATCAAGCAAAAGGGAGGTACGGTTGTTATGGCAAGGGAATTTCTCACAGTAGCAAACCCTATTGATGGTCTCAAAAAAGCTGCATGCCTATTGCCTACTCTCTCTCGTCACTCACTACTCAACTACTCTACCATTTACTTTCCTACTACCATGTAATCTTTATTCACTCTTCTAAAAACATTATAATCCAGGAAAAGATTAAATGTTTTTCACATATAAAAAAGAAATCAGAATATAGAAAAAAAAAATTAGTCGTATAATTCATATCTGTAAAACACTAAATTTTTTATTTAAAATTTATTTTTTAGTTTTTTAACAAATAACCAAGGACACTTGTTAGCATAATTTTAATGTTTTTTTTATTTATAAATAAGATAATAAAATTATCATCAAAAATTCATACACAATTACAAAATTTTAAATTTAAATTTGAAACATAATATTTAATATCTAATAATATCGATATTTTTTAATTTAACTAATATTGTAGTATGTCTAACATTAATCTATATGTGATATTCTTTGGTAACAACACTCCAAAGAATTAAAATTAAATTAAAAATTTAAACAAGTACATTTTTAAGCAAGAACATATCACATAGAAAAATATTTGTCCCGAAATAGGTACATTCTTGCATTATGAATTAATGTTGCTATTCAGTTATGGTAATAATCAATCATGGCGTAATCAATTTCTTTATATATGTTTTTTAATATTAAGTTGGATTGGAAGCAATTCAAGGACCACAATTGATATTCACGGATACAAATACTAATATGTTGCTCTATTTACAAATTATATTTATTAGTATTTGTGTAGGAATCCGCTCAACTAATATTTAATAAATTTTTAAATATTCATGAATATTAGAGATATTCATAGATATGATATTTTAAATAAAAAAGTCACTTATGTATGAAAATTAATTTTTGTTACCATAATTATGTAGTTTTTTTTCTTTCTATTTTGTCGGTACAAAAAATATTAAGATATAAAAATATCATATATATAAACAAAAAAGCATTAGAATGTATCAAATTTTCTGCGGACTCGGATACTATTACATCTGTCTCCATAATTATTAATTAATCCATAATTAAAATATCGGTATGCAAATACCTTTATCTACGAATACTTGTTAAAGAACGTAACAGTTATGTGTCCATTGCAGATTTTATCCGCAATATATGTACCTAATAATAAATTAATAAAATTGATATGTTGCATCGTATATGTATCCTATATATACGGATACACATATTTCCCTATTTCTAAAGGAGTCATGGATTTTTTGTCTATTAATCTTTTATCAATATATTCTTTTACTCTGCGTTCTTGAATTTTGAATGCAATGAATTATCTGATTGCAACTCGCAGTCGTTTACGTTGTGTTGGATGATCTTCAAAATCCTTAATAGGTATATCTTCCAAAACCTTTTTCTCCAAATTAATGGAAATATGAGTGGATATTGAAGAGGCATGAACAAAGGATGTGTTTCATGTAACCTAGTCAATCCCTTTGAAACATCATGGACTTAACAATGTCTCTTCCAACATTATGCATTCTTGATATTTATAAGCACTATAGCATTTCATTAATAACAATATTATAAATACAATTTGAAATATCAATAAAAATATGGGAACTAGTTATAGATGTGACTATCCTTGCTAGTGCATGAACCGACTCATTTGCTTGTCTTATAACAAATTCAATTATGGAGTTTCTAAAATGGGAATGGAAAATAGCTCAACAGTCAGAAATAATAGCACCTAATCCGGTTTTGTTTTCCTTGATGGAATGAAAATTATCAACAACACTCTTCGAATCTAATTCAAAATCTACTGATTGAAGATCATGGACCAACTTCAAAGCACTTAATAACCTGAGTGTTTCTCCTTCCGTTACTGAGCTGAGGGGTGTGAACCATTCTATTTTAGCTAAAAAAAAATTATTATCCAAGCATCAACATAACAACCATTGATCTAGCGTGAGTATCATGCTATTACTTAGCAAGAGACTCGTTTAGCATATTATTTAGTGTAATCATTCTGCACATATTCATGTCTTTTTTTTATTATTATTATTATTATCATATATCGAATGAGACATAAGCAATTAAGTATATGTTTGGATCATTGGGGATATCAAGATTATTTACCTTATACAATTACTTCATCATCACAACGAGATCAATGAAGTTTGTAAACACTCATCTAATCACATTAGAAGTAGATATACTCAACTTTACAAGAGAGACATTATCATTGATTTGAAACTCTTCCATATCAAAGTATGACAATATATGATAAGCTAATCCATAATGTGATCTTAAATTACTTTTATCGGCTTGGAAACAGTGTCAATATAATACATTACAATGACTTATTCCGTACCATTTATCAAGAATATGTCTTTCGTCAATTAGATATTAAAGGATATTTTTTATTACAATTTAGTGAACTTCACTAACATCAAACAGATACCTTTCGTTATGCTTATAGAATATGAGATATATGGTCTAATAATTATAATGATATACATGATAATTTCATCTTCCACAAAAAATAAAATCATTCTCATTCATTCTTTCTCAAGTGATGAGATAGAAAATTGTCTCCTAGACAAATCATCATGATGTTATCATATGTACGTTGACTAAGATTAATAAAAACTTTATAGATCTATCTCTATAGATCCAGAATCCTAACACTTAGAAAATATTGCCCTAGCTAGTCCTTTATCAAGAAACATTTCCCAACTATGCTTTTGTGTTTCGTAGGGATATTGTTATTGATGATTTGTACATTTTTCACATATAAGACCATAATCAATAACGCTCTCGATAACCTCTATATGTATAAAAGCTCACAAGAGAATCTATGAAGGATTTAAACATCTTGACTAAGAAAGTCTCACCATAGTCTATACTATAGATTTGGATGAAACATTTCTTAGCTCACATGGCTTAAAGGTATCCAATATACCATCCATTTTATTCTTCAGTTGAAGATCCATTTGAACCATATATCCATCAGGGTGACTCCATCAAGGTCAAACCTTGTTCGTTCACATGGATTCCCTAATCATATATAATGATACAACTTATCGTATTTATCCAGATCTTGTGTAACTTGGTTAAGTTGCATATCCACAACACTTGTAGAATCAATTGCTTAAAATAGTTCTATAAAACTGAAGAATAAATTGCTTAAATTTTCAAGAGGCAAATTCCTCTTTTCTTTTTTGAGGAAAATTGGCGATTGATTTTCTTGAGAAGTTAAAACACGGAGTGAGATGTTCATAATGACTTGTCGTTATGACACTCACAGGAAGAAGAGTAAATAAAGAGTGGAAGACACGAATAAAAACACGTTGAGGAAAAGAAAAAACAATTGAATGGCTTGAGACGATGAGTGAAAGGTGAAGATGAAGAGATGATGATGGAGAAGTGAAAAATAAAAATTTGAATAAAAGATTCAAAAGAAAAAGTTTAAAATACATAAAAAGAAAAATTTATGATTTTCAAAGAGAGATTTTCAAAAGTATAGAACAATTAGACAAGGTAAAAGAAATTAGCTATTAGAAGAAAGAGAGAGAACAAACTTGAAAAGAATAAAATTAGAGAAACAAATATTTAAGAACTAGAGAAAAGACAAAAAAAAATTAAGATAATTAAAAATAATTGGAAAAAGAGTTATCAAAGGGAAATAAAATAGACTAAATAATTCAAGAAAAAAAGATGATAAAAATAAGAATTAAGAAACTGTTGGAACCATGTTGGTTCTAGGAACAATTACTTCATCATGTTTTGATAATAACAAAGGTATGTTGTGAGAATAATTAATTGCACTAATAATTTTATTAAGTGTGTAGTAAATAGAATTAGAATGAAGATTCAGTGGAAATGAAGAGGTAAGAAGAAACAAAGACATTAGAGTTAAGTAAAGTCAAAGGAAGTCAACGCAACGTTCAGACTTTGTTATTACAAGCGTTGTTGTGTGCGTGCATTTGTCTCTGAAGCATTTCCCTAATATGTCTTTGGAGCTTCTGCACGTTTGCCCTAAAAACTGAAGCATGCATCTGAAGCACCCACTACAATAATGAGTGAATTTAGATTGGACCAATCCTTGAATACATTATAATCTCATTTGATTTTTTAGATAGTAGGCATACGAATCCCAATGCTAATCATTACAAGTTGGTGGTTATTAATAAGTTACATATACTTGATGCAAACATTCACATAACTTGAGCATGCATATATGATTACACTTATTAGCCATTGCAAGCTTATTGACAAACAGGCTAGCATTAATGCTTATAGGATTAGGATTCCAAGGACATATCAATATGTGATACTAGTCAGTGGCTTAAAAAACAAACATGCAGTAAACCAATTGGTTTAAATATTGGCTTACTGGTTGCCAGCTTGAATAAGGGCAGTGCACTACCAATTTGAATTAAGCTAAATGGCCGCAAACAACACTACCAGTCTCACGATCAGCTTGACATAAACTAATTTTGCTGCCTGCTTGCTATACCAGCTAAACCCTTTGCACTGAGCCCAAATAAATTCAGACTAATTAATGATTGTTAGTATTAATTTCTGTCACACATCGATTCATTCAAAGCACACACATGCCAACTATTAATCATTAATGATAGTTTTATCTAAAGGCCAACGTGTACCACTTCGCTTCATAAAACGGGCATGATTGATTGGTGGTTTGTCATTAAGTCATATGATACCATTTAACAACTACTTTACAGTTAATTATGTCAGTCTCAACATAACATTTTTAGATTGTAGATAGCAAGATATGTATATGCACATGGTTACACTACTCAAGAATTTGAAACCTTTAAAATAGACTTTATTTGTTTTCACTTTAAATATTTTTTGTTTATTTTTGTATTACATTGGAAACAATAATATTATAATTTCGATATATTTTCATAACTATTCTCTGTCAATGTCAATGTCTCGTGCATCGCACGAGTGTATGTCTAGTGTTTTTGTAAGAAAACAAAGGTAGTGTTAGGGTTGCTTTGCCTCCTTCCTCCAACTTTTCAACATAAATATTCCCTATTTTTGCTTCCTAAAGCCATAATCTTTGCCAAGTTTGCTCTCAATAAAAAGTTGAACTAGAATTCAATATTACCTCATAGACAAAGATTTATCATTGTAACCTATAAATTGAGAAAATAAAGATGCTACCGTGCGCTGGCGTCATGTGTGAGCCTCCTTCGCCACCACCTTTGGTGGCCGTTGCCGGTACCCATCACTAGTAAATGCACAACTGCTGTCGTATCCCTAGTGACCTTGCACTCTTTCTCTCTCACTTTCTCGTTTCTTTCTTCCATGTTTTTTCATTTTTTCCTCACTCTATATGAACGCGCCTGCTAACTCCGTTTTAGGTTGTGATTGGTACACATAATTTAGTGTAGAGAGAGAGGAACGAGATAAGTACGCGAGAAATACAACACACATCGTGTTTGGTACAAGAGACTAGAGAGAGGTTGTAAAGATAGACTATATTTTGCAAGTAGGCATGGCAACGGGGAGGAGCGGGGCCAAATTTTGCCTCCTCCACCCCCGCACTCGACTAATCGGGGAAAACCCGCACCCGCTCCTGTTTCATAGCGACTGTGAAATTTAGGCCCTCATCCCCGCCCGCAACGGGGTTCGGATTTCCCTGCCCACACCCACACCCATTCATATATATAAAATTATGAATTTTAAAATCATATCTATTATAATTAATATAATAAAATAATAATTATTAGATAATAATAAAATTAAAAAATATTTTCTGTAGAGATAAGATTATAATTTTTAATATTTAAAAAAATATTAAGTATATTCAATATGTATATGTATATAAAATTTAAAAATTATAATAATATTACTTGCTGGGCGGGTGCAGGTGTGGGTGAATATCACCACCCCATACCCGCCCCCGCCCCCGAATTTTAATTTCGGGAAAAATCCACACCCGCATCCAATTAAAGTGGGTTTTTCCCGCCAAAATCAAACGGATTCAGGTGGGTACCCGCGGGTGCGGGTTATGTTGTCATCCCTATTTGCAAGGTCCACTCACTTTTCCCATTTTTTGCAATTCAGCGAAGAAATCGTAGAGAAACTTTAATTTGTGTTGCAAAAATAGTTTCAATAAAGCTTTAAATATGTTTTTGGTCTCTATAAATATAACAGTTTTCAGTTTTAGTCCATGTAAATTTTTTTGTTTCGATTTCATCCTTGTAATATCAGAAAACTTTATTTTTGGTCCTTATCATCAAGTGGACGTTACAAAAACGTGAGTTGACAAAGGGAAATATGTTTTTTGTCCGTGCAAATATAACACTAATCAATTTTAGTCAATGTAAAATTTTTTGTTTGGATTTCATCGTATTCATCACCATTAATCACAAACTCAGAAAGTGAGTTTCATCATCTTCATCAACCCAACAATCCATATTTTCCCTCATCCAACTCAATCTCTTTCCCTTATTATCCATACCTCACCTAACCCAATTTTTTCTATCAATAACTCTACCTCCAACCTCATCTTTAACCCAATTTGTTAATACTTTAAATAGTTAATTTTCAAAGATGAAGATTAATCACCGCATTCCAAGCCGAAACATCTCGTTCAACCATTTCATCAAACACCTTCAAACCACTCCCAACATCACCAACTCTCAAATACCCAAAAACCAAAGCAGTAAAAGTAACAACATTTATGTCAGACATTTCATCAAACACCTTCTGTGCATCTCTTAACCCCCTCAAAACCTTCGAATACGAATCGACAAGAAACATTTGAACAACTAGGTAATATAAAAAAAAAATTAATCATTTTTAAGTCTTTACGGGTTAATTTTCTATTTTATTAATCTTTTAAATAGTTATTTTTCAAAGATGAGGATTAATCACTGCGTTCCAAGCCAGAACGTCCCGTTCAACCATTTCATCAAACACCTTCAAACCACTCCCAACATCACCAACTCTCAAATACCCAGAAAGCAAAACAGTAAAATAAACGTTTATGTTAGATATTTCATCAAACACCTTATGTTCATCTCCTAACCCCCTCAAAATCTTCGAATACGAATCGACAAAAGACGTTTGAACAACTGGGTAATATAAAAAAATAATAATAATCATTTTTAAGCGTTTACGGGTTAATTTTCTATTTTGTTAATCCTTTAAATAGTTAATTTTCAAAGATGAGGTTGATATTTTTTGAGATAATAGAGGGAAAAAATGAGGTTGGAGGTAGAGTTATTGATAGAAAAAATTGGGTTATGTCAAGTATGAATAATGAAGGGAAAGAGACTGAGTTGGGTGAGGGAAAATATGGATTGTTAGGTTGATGAAGATGATGAAACTCATTTTCTGGGTTTGTGATTGAAGGTGATGAATACGATGAAATCCAAATAAAAAATTTTATAGGGACTAAAACTGAACATAATAGTGTTATATTTGCAGGGATAAAAAATATATTTTCATTTGTCAACTCACGTTTTTGTAACATCCATTTGACGTTAAGGACCAAAAATAAAGTTTTCTGATATTGCAGGGATGAAATCCAAACAAAATTTTTTACAAGGACTAAAACTGAAAACTGTTATATTTACAGGGACCAAAAACATATTTAAACCTTCAATAAATCCATCTATTTATATATATAAAAGTTGTTAAGTTACTGCATACACACTTTCTCTCCTAAATTGATGATAATTTTATTATTTTTCACACACACACACAGACATATATATATATATATATAATCAAGTGTCATCAAGTCATGCACACAAAATTATATCAAACAGTCAAACTCTATTAATCATAAAGTAGGAAATCCAACAAATAGTGCATCTAAGTAAAATCAAGTAAAATCACAACTTCATTCGAGTAACAAGGACACTTAAATACACATCACCCATACAAGTAGCACAAAATTTCACGAAAATAAGATATAATGCAATCTTGACATAAATTAATTTACAATAATTCCATAGGTTTCTAACTCATATTTTAGTCCTCACTATTATCATTCATATGTTCTTAATTATTTATTGCTCATTAGGGCTCAACAGTACGTGATAAGCCCCAGATAAATCTCTAGGAATTTCGACATTCCCGTTCATCTCACATTATATTATACTCATAAAATAGGATATTCTCTCATCCCTTACCTTATTTTGACGCTTTAATATGATATAAGGGTCGAAATAATTTTTAGCAACAACGACACATCAACAACACGCAACGAATGAGACCAAAAGTATCGACGAGTTTGCAGAGTCGATGAAACATGGCTGATAATTTTTGCAGAGTATAAAAATCAGTGTTACATAATTAATAAAAATGTTAGGAGCAGAAACATTTTCAAAACGACTTAAAACAAATCTGTAAAAAAAAAAAAAAGAAAGAAAGAAAGGCCTTACCAACATGTCAGAGCGCCGATAGGGTACAAGGTTTCGACGAGACGAATCCAAAAATGATATTTGTTTCACGAAAAGTTTATCAACCCTCTATTAAAAATATTTTGTTTGTCTAAGCACTAATGTATAACCTACTAAGCATAAATTAATTAAGTGACAGTGGTTATGTTGTCTTTAATCAAAAAACATGTAAGGTAAATAGTAAAACAGACAGATCCATACTTTTTACTGGATGGACAAAGGAAAAATAATATTTATAAAATCAAATTGACAAATTGGGAAAAAAACAAGAAGTAAAGAGTCTCATGTTACTAAATGAAGAACAATTGATCTAACATAAAAGATTGGGTCACGCTAACTTAAGATTGATCGCAAATTTAAACAAAGTCAAATTGGTCAGAGGATTACCAAATATGAAATATAAATAGGTTGTTCTTTGTGAGACGTGTCAGAAAAAGAAACAAATTAAATCATCATTTGCTTCAAAGAATGTTGCTTCCACTTCTAGACCACTTGAACTCTTGCACATTGAATTATTTGGTCATGTAATGACAACCTCTGTCAGCTGCAAAAAGTATGGAATAACAATTGCTAATGACTATTTTAGATGGTCATGGTTAAATTCCTAAGACATGAGGATAAATCACATAAAATGTTTACTACCTTTTGCAAATAAGTGCAAAATAATAAAGGTTTTTGTATTACAACAATTTGTAGTGATCATGATGGTGAATTCGAAAACAAACCTTTTGAAATCTCCTTTGAAGAGAATGGTATTTTACAATATTTCTCCTCTTTTAGAACACCCAAAAAATGATGATGTAGAAGGGAAAAATATATATCTTCAAGAAATGGTTGCACCATGATTCATGAATCAAATATTGCAAAGCAATTTTGGATAGAAGTAGTTAATACTGCATGCTATATTCATAATAGAGTTTATATCAAATTTATTCTAAAAAAATCCATGCTATATTTTATTAATTAATTAAAAAAATCCATTTAATTTCAATAATCGTCCCACTTCGATGTCTTAATTAATTATTGAATATAACAATGATAATATCTATAAAATAATCAATCATTTTTAAAAGCACTTGTCACCAACTAGTATAAGAAACATAACCATTAGTGATGGAGAAAATAAATCTAATAGAGAAAACAAAAATCATACATGTCAAACACACATATTTCACATGAGGATAATGAATATGGATCAACATAGTATAATTAAAAATATATGTAATCCAAGAATGATCCGAGCATCTAAAATACTATAAGAGATATGATTTTAAAAACGACGTCGTCTCATACATATCTCATAAGAATAATAGTAATTAACTACTTAAAAAAATATAACAATTCAGACTCCCACTAATCCAGAATATCAAATGACTTAGCTAAATCCATATTGGTTACATGCATCTAGAAAGCTCTGACAACTAAGCTTTGTAGCAAGATGTTCAATTTGGGTCTGAAAAATAGATATTTAATGTCAAAATGCTTTGAGCAAGAAGAGCTCTTAGTGTTATGAGAGAAATGCACAGTAGCACTATTGTCACAATATATCACAAGTGGTCTAGATATACTTTCAACAACTTTGAAGCGAGAAATTTGGTTCTTCAGCCCATAGCTTGACAAATTGCCTCACAGCAAGCAACATATTATGCCTCCATGGTAGAGGTAGCTCTGACAATCTTCTTAACACTCTTCCAAGAAATAGCTCATCTTGCCATCATAAAAATTAAGCCATATGTAGAATTTCAATCGTTAGGTAACTTGCAAAATGAGAGATAGAATAACCGATGACCTGGAGTTGATCAGACTTCTTATAAGTCAACATATAATCTTTGGTTCCCTGCAAAGTCGCAAGACTTTTTTATCAGCTTTCCAATGACCCAAGCCTAGGTTGCTCAAGTATCTCCCTAATGCATTAACTGCAAAAGCAATATTGGGACGAATGAAAACTTGAGCATACATTAAACTACTAACAGCGGAAGCATATGAGACTTTTTCCATTTCATCAATTTCATTATCATTTTGAGGACATTCAAATTTGGAGAGCATGTCACCTTTTTGAACAGGCGCGACACACGGGGAGCAAGAATGCATATTAAATCATTTGAGGATCTTTTCAATATATCCACTCTAAGATACTCCAAGAACACCATGTGACCTATCACAAAAATTTGAATGCACAAAACAATTTTCGCATCACCAAGGTCCTTCATTTCAAAGTGATTATTCAACATTAGTCTTGTCTCAGTCAAAAGTTCAATACAACTGCTAGCAAGAAGAATATTGTCTTCGTATTGCACAAGAATTATAAAATTGCCCCAACTAATCTCTAAACAACTGCACTGATCTGAGGCATTTTTATTGAAACCAAAAGAAGTGACAACCTAGTCAAACTTCAAATACCATTGCTTAGATGCCTGTTTTAATCCATAGATAGATTTCTCCAGCTTGCATACTAAGTGTTATTTACCCATTCAACAAAACCATCAGATTGAATCATGTAAACATCTTCAGCGAACTCCCCATTCAAAAAAGTTGTTTTCACATCCATCTGGTGAAGTTCTAAATTGAAATGTCCAACCAAAGCCATAATCAATCTTTGTAGAGACAGGTTAGAATGTATCTTTATAATCAATCATTTCTCTTTGACTATAGCCTTTTGCTACTAGTCTGACTTTGTACCTCTCAATTTTACCATCTTGATTACGTTTGATTTTTAAAAACCCATTTGCACCAACAACCTTGCAACCAACAGGCAACTTCATGAGATCCCAAACATCATTATGAGTCATAGAAGATAATTCATCATGCATGATACTTAGCCAATCAAAATCATAAGAACAAGAGATTGCTTCATTAAAGGTAACATGATCATCATCATCATGGATTTCAAACTCATGTTCTTGCAAATATACGACATAATCATTAGATATTGAAGACTTGGGTGGTCTTTGAGATCGTCTCAGCATAGCTAATTCAACAACATCATTTGGTTTAGCAACAGTAGTCTACTCTATGGTATTATCAAATTCTTGTTCATTAGTTAGCGGTGCTAATGCATAATATTCTTGAAGAATCTAGCCATTATTTTGAGTATCTAGAACCATAAGACTTGTTAGAAGAGAAACATGAGGCATAGGTAGAATAGTTCGATCTTTCTTAAGAACGACTGGTCATGACACAAAACTCCCACTATCCAAGTCTTCTTCAAAGAAAACCGCTCAATCAAATTCAATAACTCGCATAGAATGAGAAAGACAATAAAACTTGCCACCTCTAGAATTTATGCAATAGCCAATGAAGAAACTACTAACAGTCTTTAGATCAAGTTTCTTCTGTTGAGAATTATAAGGTCTTACCTCCGCCTTGCAACCCCCCAAACATGAAAATGTTTCAAGCTCGGCTTTTTTCCATCATAAACTAATGGGGAGTTTTCAACATAGACTTTCTAGGTACTTGATTTAGAATGTACACAACAATCTTCAAAGCATTACCCTAACGAAAATAAGGAAACGTAGAGTGACTCATCATGCATCACCATATCTAGAAGTGTCTAATTACGTCTCTCTACAACTCCATTATGTTGAGGAGTGTCATGCATAGATTATTGTGTTGAAACCATGTTGATTTGAAGAACTATGACCTTTACTTGTTTTGATGATAACAAAAATTATTTTAAAGCACTAATGTTTTATTTAAGAGTGGAGTTCCTAGATCACATAATTTTTTACGATTATATGTTGCATCACTAAGACTTTGCTATGATAATCTTTTTTAAATCTGATGAAAGCGCTCTGAAATGCGTCTCTGGTGATTCTGTTGTTCCAAGCAATGCTCTGATTAGTCTGGCTTTGATAATTATGTCAAGCATATGATTGTCTCCTTTGATAACTGTGATAAGCATTTGATCATCTGATTCTGATGGAAAGTCAATGCTCTGATAAAAAGTCAACACTCTAATGAAAAGTCTACGCTATGATAGAAAGTCAACGTTCTAAAGAAGTCAAATTTGTTTATCCTCTAATCAACATCTTGAATATATTATTGGTCTGAAGATCTATGTGACATACTATGATCATGATAACCTTTTTTATTTATGTCTTCGTATCAAGATACGCATAATCAATTATAAGGACAAATTTGGACAAGCTTTAATGGTAACCAATCTCTAAAGATTTGATACGAAACTTTGTGATACATTATGATTTCATGCAATCAGGAAAATAGCCCGAAACCCTAAGGTATCTCTATAAAAGGACGTGCAAACGTCGTTGAAGAAAAAAAAACAAATACTACAATGAGCACAATACAAATTTGTGATTCAATTAGTAGATTAAACTCTTCAGGTTGAAGAGACTTGACATAGCTACCGTGTTGGTGGTGAACCATGTAACACCCTAAATTTTATAATAAACTATTTTATTAATTAAATAGGATTTTAAATAATTAATTTGATGTTAAAATTATTTTATAATATATGTTGATAAATTTTGTGACTAATTTTCGTTATATGGATGTTTTCTATGATGTGCTAGTTTGACACATATTATATTAAATGAGTGATATAAATAATAAATATTTTATTTTATTATTTTATATATTTTTCTAAAAATAATAGTATTATACTGTAATATTTTAAAGAACAAGATTTTATGCAATTTTACGTGTATATACGCGTACCCAATTAATGTAATGTTTTTCTGTACGTTTGATTGATGTTAAGTATTTTTCAGCACGTAGTCATATTTCAATTATTTATAATTATTTAAGATTTTATGCGATTTTACGTGTATATATGCATACCCAATTAATGTAATATTTTTCTGTACGTTTGATTGATGTTAAGTATTTTTCTACACTTAGTTATATTTCAATTAGTTATAATTATCTAATTCATTCCAGACTCGCTATGTACGGCTGAAGCCTTTTTTGAGTAATAGTTGACTAATGAGAAAACTTGAATTAGGTAAGGTTAAAATATGAGTTAGAAACTTGTATAGGGTGTTGTTTGATTTGATTTCAAATATCGTGTGGTAGTTGAATTATTGTAGAATTGTGTATTTGACGTATTTTGTGTTTTGTTTATATCTACCCTTGATATTGATATATGACATATAATGTGATGAATTGTAATTATTTGCATTGCAATTGACGTGGTGTGTGTGAATGATCTAGTATTATTATCTATGAGTGAAAATCCTATATTGTTGGAGCTTGTGTATCATGACGATAAATTTTGGATGTAATATATGACTATGGAAATATGAATTGATGATGTGTACTTGTTGACTTATGATGTTACCACCTTGATGAATATGATGAAATGCATATTGTGTTTAATTGAATAGTGATGAATTCGACCTGTGCCAATGATGGTTCTCTTAATGGAGTGAGTAGCCTAGGCCAACGACGAGAGAATCTGGATGTTATTTGTTTGAAGTGGGGATTATCTTGTCATCATATAGGTAGGGTCAGACAAGCCTAGTGATTTTGGGGAAGTACAACTGAATGAGCCTGATCGTAGTGGTCTACTGTTGAGCCTTAAGGCAAGATTGTTAGACTTTGGAGGTATTCAGGTGGGGAACTCCTGGGTGACTTGGAGGTAGCACTCCAAATGTCGGGAGCTACCATGCAACACACGTTTACCTCGACTGTCGTGTATATGTGTCTCGGGTTGATTTGAGGGGATCTATAAGGATAGGGCCAATTTGAATTGTTCGCCCACTTGCGTGGTGGCATAGTATCAAGCCTCCTAACCAAGTACTTCAGAGTTATAATGGTACCAATGAAGGAGGAGGAGTCTAGAGTATAAGAGCATGCATAACATTACTTGATTTGTGTGTTGACTTACATGACGTTGTGGATTGTATCAATGTTTTACCTTGATTATTATTGTTAATTGTGATTTGATATGATATGATGTTTAATTGATGTTTTACATGTTCTTTTCAATTATTTTATACTATTACATGTTTTCGAAGCTCACCCCTCGTTGCTTGTGTTTGGCACTTGCGAGAGCGCAGTTGTTTCAGGTTATCGGTTGGTGATCCATGCTCTGATAGGTGATACTAGGTGGGAGTAATTTGTTGTGTTTTGTTGAGTTATGAACTGATTTTTGTTTAGTAAACTCTATCGATCAATGTGTTATATTCAATCTTTTATTCGGAGATAAAAATTAATTGTCTCCAAGTTTTGAACATGTTTTTATGTCAGAAATATTTGTTTAATAAACTTCAGCTATATTCGATGTTAGAGGATTTAATTAAGAATTTATGCAAACGTCTTGTGTAAGTGTGAATGTGACGTCCTGAGACTTATATTTTTAAAGGAATTTTTTTATAGTGTATTTTGGGACCGCTATGAATCTCTTTCAAAACTAGTGCATTTTACTTTTTATTTCAATTTGGGTTTAGGGTGTCACAAACCATGATAAATTGACTTGTGTTGTTATGTGCTTACTATTATATATGCTCTAGCTTATCACTCTGTTTTAATTTTGTTACCATTTTCTTGTGTTTCTCGTTCTACATATTGAGCCTCAATTCACATTCATCGAGAAATCTGACAAGCGTTTCTAGGTTTCTTCCAATTTTATCATAACTACCATAGTATTCTCATCCTCTTTCAAACCTAATGCACTTAATCTTCTTTTCTGTTTTCAATTCAACAGCAACCTTAAAAGGGTCTAAAGGCATCCAAGAAACTAGACTTTTCTTGAAGAAGATATATCCTGTCAAATTTGGAGAGGTCATCTATGAAAGTCATAAATTGTAGCACATATTAGTGTGAATCAATTGTAGCACATCATTGCATCTATTTGCATCCCTTGTTTTGCAGTAAACTTCCCTTTTAGGCAATCGACACAAGTGTCAATGTTAGAAAAGTCGAGATTATGAAGAATGTCTTCCTTGATTAGTCTTTCAAGGTGGGGCCTAGAAATGAGTCCCAAAAGTCTATGCCATAACATAGAAGAATTTTCATTTTTCCTACTATTCATTGTTCCAATAACATAATTAACAGATATTTCAAATGTATCCAACATATATATCAATCATGTATGCAGCATATATAGCAATGTACCTTGATTTTCAGCATATATAGCAATGTACCTTGATTTTCAAGTTTCTTTTCTAGAAAGTAGAAATCATCATCCTTATGGCCATACTTCTTGCAAAAATTGTAAGTCCCCTTAAGGAAGTTACCCTTAAAATATTTCCTTTTAGGTTCCAGATGTTGTACTGCCTTACCCTTTTTCTTATCATCAGAATGATATTTTCCTTTGTGGAAGTTTCTCTTGTCATCCTTTGTGTCAAAAGTAGATGTCACAAACTAAACACTCTAAGACTTATCCTTTTTTTTTTTTTTATATATTCCTCCTCTTGGGTTACAATACCAATCATCTCATCCACATTCCACTCAAATTTGTGGGTATTGTAAGTGTAACAACTCTACTCCTTAAATAAATTGATTTTTTTTTTAATTATTTAGATAGCTTGCTTGAAATATGTGTGTATTTCAAATTGTGTCCTTGACTTATTTGGGAGTATTAATTTAAATAAGTTGTGTTTGAATGAGTGAAAAAACTAAAATTTTAATTAAGTTTCCCAATTAGACCCAACACTACCTAACCAACACACTCAAAAGGGAAAGAAGACAAACACTCTCCACTTAATTACACACACAATCACACCATCAGATTTTCCATTCTCCCCATCACTCTACACCAACACCCACATCAATCTCTCATTTCTATACTAGCAATAACTTAACCATTCCTTCAACATACACCTCGAAGAAAGGAATGTTGCCTCTTGTTCTCCAATCTAAGGTTCATTGTGTGGAGAATGAACTGCATGTGTCGGTGCTTTCTTCGGTTCAACCACCATCGGTTCATAAATAAGTGATTTGTTAAGTGATTTTTAATGTGTTTAAATTATTTATTTATTTTAAATTGTGTTTAATTTTGCAATTATATAAGCAAGCAATATTCAATTAAATAAATTATACCCATTAAAATTTAAGATTTAAAATATATAATAAGATGATTAAAAATGTATACTATCAATCTATTATAATTGTCAGGTAATTAAAAATGTTTAACTGTAATCATAATTACTTTAAATGTCACACGTATAATTAGATGTAATTTGTAGACGATAAAAAAATTTTGGGCTGATAACTGTTTTAAAATTAAACTCTAAAAATTAATGATTAAATAGCTATACATTTTATGTGTGATATAATTTTACTTGAGCTTGATGTTATTTAATTTAACTTGTAACATATTTGATTTAATTTAGAACTATTGTTGATTCGAGAATGGTTTGGATTTGTAAGATATGGTGCAGCGTTGAAGAGGTGACGTTTGATATGGGGAAGTAAAAGAATTTCTCATTAGGATCAAGTAAGCTTCTAGTCATCGATTTAATAATTAAATAAATATACGATTGAGATGATAGAAGGGAACTTGTAAAAGATTTTTTTTTTAGCGATGTCTAAAACAAAAAAGTACATCAACTTTTTTTATTATTACAAGAGGATTGCTCTCCACCCCTATTTTTCTTTAAGGCCCCTCAAATTCTAAAGGAAGCTAAATTCGTGTTTTTCATCCGTTAATACCTTAACCAAAAAAACTTCTAATAGTGGTTTTTGTTAGTTTTGAGCATATAAATGGGGTTGGAGTAGAATTTTCTTTATTATAATTTTTTTTATTGTTTTGTTTTTAGTATAGTGGGATTTGGTGTTAATATTTGAAAAGTTTTTTTTTCATCCTTAAGTTCTCTCAAAAGCCTAATTTTATTTAGATTGGCTAATTCGAAAGTGTATGTTACACGTTCTGATTGGTCAATTTAAACTTAAATTTTTATGTATTTGAAAACATTAAAGAGTGGAAAAAGAAACATCATTATATTAATATGCAATATAGACCTTAAATTACATGTATCGCAATTGTGCATTTTGTTGTGATTTAAAAGAAAATATGAACTTTAATAGATGAAAATTATTGAGAAAAAATTTGTTACTGAACAAAAAAAATTGTACAATTTTATTGAGATATGTACATAGACAAAAGTATATATTGAGTAAAAAACGATATGTATAATATAACGACTACTAAATTAAAAATAAGTATCCCTAGATAAATATAAAATTAATGAAAATATAAAATTAAGTGTTAAGTTGGTATTTTGTAAGTCTTTGAAAGGCTCCCACCAATCTTAAATATAAGTAAAATTTTATTAAAGAAATTGGATATATTAAATTAGTATTTTGTTGGTCTTAGAACTTATTAGGTGTTATTTAACCGTTTAACTGTTAAGTCAAACTTTCATTGATCATCCATGTACTTGTTAAGTCTTATTTAACTTTTTAACTATTACGTTAGTCTTTTGTTCATCTTTCAAGTACTTCTTAGGTCTTTCACTGGTCTTTCAAGTACTTATTAGATCTTATTTAACCTTTTGACGGTTAAGTTGGTCTTTCATTATTCTTCCAAGAACATGTTAAGTCTTTCGTTGGTCTTCAAAGAACTTGACGGGTCTTATTTAAACTTTGAATTAAGTCAATCTTTTGTTGGTCCTCCAAATACGTAGATCTTATTTAACCTTTTAATTATTAAGTTGGTCTTTCATTTGTCTTCCATGTACTTATATCTTATTTTATCTTTTAATTGTTAAATTAGTCTTTCGTTTGTATTCCAAATATTTGTTAAGTCTTATTTAACCAAACTTTTAAGCTTATTTATTGTTGGTCTTCTAAATAATTGCTAAACCTTATTTAACCTTTTATTTGTTATATTAGTCTTTTGTTGGTCTTCCAAGTATTTGTTAAGTCTTATTTAAACTTTTAACTATTAAGTGGGTCTTTCATTGGTCTTCCAATTACTTGTTAGGTCTTAATTAACATTTAAACAAGTTGATTTTTTTCTAATCTTCCAAATACTTGTAAGGTCTTATTTGACATTTTAACTATTCAGTTGGTCTTTCGTTGATCTTCCAAATACTTGTTAGTACTTATTTAACTTTTAACTATGATCTTTCGTTGATTGGTCATTAGATTTTATTTAACCTTTTAACCGTTAAGTCAGCGGTATTTTATTTGGTCTTCGAAAAATTTATTAGTTAATCTTCACTCCACCTACAATAAATACAAATAAGGATAAATAGTAATTTTGGTTCCTCTCATATAGAACGATTTTGATTTTAGTCCTTGTAAAATATTTTTTTAGATTCTACTCTTATTATTTTAAATTCTTCAACTTTTAGTATTTTTTAGATTTGACCTTACAAAACCGTTTATAGAAAATGTATTGTAGCACTCCTCAAGTCAACTTTTGAATTGATTTAGATCCAACCAAATTGCTTTCGAATTCGGTACAAATCTTGTGAAATATTAGACGGTTTCTTTCTCTCCAATGTGTGTCCCAATTAACAAATTCAAAAGTTGACAAACCGTTGAAATATCAACCGTGACATAAGGCTTGGAGAAATAATTGGACTGGGCAAAAAAACAAAAAATAACCAGAATACTTTACCCCACCCTAACATTCCTCCAAAAGTATGCATGTATAAAAAATAACTGTTCATTCAACTCTCCATTTTTACTTACAATATGTAATGTACACTACCAAACATGATTCCGGATACTTTCGTGCATCAAAATGCAGATTCCGGATAATTTGTGCAGTTCAAATACACTCTCCAAACATGATTTTTTTTTTTTAACGGTGAGGACAAGCAAAAGAAACGATTGGATCAAAAAAGAAAACCATTTAGATATGACAAGTAAAGATTTTAGACATACTGTTCTCGTCAAGCTACTGCCCATGGACAATAATTAACTGGTGTATTTATTCTTAAATTCAGTTATTATTTTTTCTTATAATTCATTATAGAAGAAGTACTTATTAATTCTTCATTGAAATAAATAAATATCTCCCTCACTCGCACACTTCCTCAACAATGATGGCCTCAAAGATTCATAGTATCGACAAAAAGAAAAACTAGCAACCATACCAATATGTGACAAAGAATCCTACCATGCACGTCGAGAAGTATCAAAGCAATTATCTTTTCTTTAAAACAAATTAGAATCATCAGAATCACCCATACCGGTGCATTATGTCTTATGCCAATTAATGTAAAATCAACACGTATAATTTTATGCATCTTGAACTGCAACTCCTATGCATTTGTAGTCATCAATCATCGGGGTGGAGTGATAAGGAAGTTGGAGTAATAAGGAAGTTGAGAGTTCTATTCCCCAACCCACAACATAACACTAACATTTGCAGAAAAAGTAATGATCTTCAGAAGAGATGTTATTGTTCTAGTGGCAGTTTATAGTTTGTGAAGCAGTATCCTTAAAAATATCAGAATCACATTCTAAATAGTGCTTGAAATAGAAGAAATGTTGAAATTCCCATTAAACTCGAGTAAGAAAACAAAGGAGCTTGTAGGATAACTATAGATGACAAATTTCTACCTTAGTGTAAGAAATGACCCCTAAAACATAAGGAAAATAAAAAATAGAGCAAAAGATGACTCTTTGGCACCCCAACTTGTTCATTCCCCAGCACACCAACTCAATGAATCCAAAAAGATGCTTCTAAATACCTAAATCTCAGGCCAAGGGATCCACAAACTTGAATTTTCTCACGGAATAGATATATTAATGAAACCAATGCTCTGAATTAGTTAAGCAATTAAGCTTACATATGCAATACAAGTAAGCAACCAAAGCATAAGAAACTAAGTAAAAAATTTAAACACATGGGAATAAAACATTGACAAACACTTGGTATATGCCTTATCCAATATGTTCCCAAATTTAATTTTTAAAATGAGTTAATAAGTTTACAAAGCACTTAACTATTGCAAAAACACTCATCATGCATGGACTATAGTTGCTGTGAACTATGTCTGATTTCACAAAGACAAAAGAAAGACTTGAGCTGCGGAAATATTGAAGGAAGAAATTAAGTAACAAAACCCCCTCCCATTAAGAAGGTATGCTCACTCACTTCCACCTATCTTCTGAGTATTTTCATTATTCCTCATCAGTGACTTAAGCCTAAGAGAGGGACTGCAGAACTTATTCTCACTGCAAATCGAGTCCCATCAAAAGCCAACATAAGCCCTGCCGATTCAAGCTTGGAATATGAGGGTCAAAGTAACAGAGAAATAGAGAATTTAGAAACTCAAGCGAAACTGATACATGTTAAAAAGGAAATGCACAATAAATGTATTTATAGAACGAATGGAGCAGCAAATTCTCTATCTGTAATCACGCTGTGACAGCTCAGTTAGTAACTAATCAATAACTACCTTAACTACTAGCTAAGTAACTATCTGAAAAGGAAACTCATTCATCAGGTAACTAACTATCTGAAATGGAAACTCATCCATTGGCTAATAGAGGGAATGTGTTATGTGTATCCTCCAAGGGTGATTATATCCCCAAACATGTATAAACCAAAATCTCCCCAGCAAGATCCCGATAACTAACACTAGGGAGGTTGACAATCACATAACTAACAATGCTATGACCATAATTAAACATATCTGATCAATTATGGGATCCTACGTCAAGCAATCATGTGGCAATTGATATTCTCTCTACACCATTAACATCTCTTTGCCATTAAAACGACAGAGCTATGACCAAAGAAGGCAAGACACCAAGACCCAAATCAGTTTGCTAGCATGAACACTTACCACCCAAGGCAACAATATCATTAAACGCGTATTTGGGGAAAATGTAATGGCGGTGTAAGGATGCTCACCATTATTATAGTTTTAGACGTAGAGAAGCTCAACGAATTATGTCAGTAGTTATAAAAATGTATGCAATAAATTATATCCAAAACTATAGAAATTGAGCTCTCCATTTCTCTTCTTTTGAGAAATAGATAGGATCCCTCTGCATAATGGCAGCTTACGGGATTAGCAAAAGAAAACATGAATTCAAAACCACTTGAAATTATGGATATTAGAAGTCAAGACCTTGTGCATTTAATTTCAACAATAGCAAGCAGTTGACATTGTTCTACTCCTTACCAACTAGCGGAAATGGCAAATCAGCCCTAATAGCAGATAGATACTAAAGGGTTAAATATACCAATCATGAGACAATTATGTTAACTATATCTACATAAACATTATAATTAAACAACACAACAACAGCACCTAAAACTATCCATCATAACCATCTTCCATCCATAACTAAATCTATCAAACAACTTACACATTCCATCTCCCAAAAAACCACTCGCTTTCCATCATTGTCGATTATCGTCCACCCTGATTGTCCACCCTGATTGTCCACCTTGATTTTGATGTTGATGTTTTCAATACACACATTAATAATACTTCCTTGGCCTTCCACGCTTCTTTGGACCAGTTCCTGGACCAACACCATTCGAAACAACACCTGACCTAGTTGTCACCCTTGCCGGCGTCGTAACGGGCACCACCGGCATTACATTATTTCGACCATTCTCCACTGGTACTGGTGCAGGCATCCAATTCGGAAGCGAAGAAGGAGGCTGAACCGACACTGGAACTGGTTCAGCAACAGGTTCAACCGGTCCCGTCTCAACCACCACCGGCTCAGCCTCTTTCTCATCTGAATTACCAAGCACAAACCCCATAGGGAAAAAACCCCAGCAACAATAATAAGCTTCTTGTCCCGGAACTAACGGCGGTAACGACGGAACATTAACGCCGTGAAAGGATCTTTCACAATTAGGGCATTTCAAACAGAAACCCTCATATACCTTAGGATACTCATACAAACGGTAACAGTAAGGACACGCTGTCCAAAAAGTCGCGTTCCTCCGGCGCGCGCTTTCATCTGCCGAAATCTCATCTCTAGCAGATGCAGCACTGTTTCTGGGGCCGGGGCCGGGTCCGGGTCCAGACCCAGGCCCGGTCCTCCGAACCGGTAATTTATCTTGCTGAACCCAACCGGGAACAGATAAATCAACACGAGCGAAAAACGAAAGGTCTTTGTCGTAGTGAGATTTCTTAATTGGATCGGAGAGAACAGCCCAAGCATCGGCGACGAGCTTGAAAGCGTGATCGGCGAACTGAAATCGGCTTTTATCGGGGTGGAGGAGGAGAGCGAGACGGCGGTATTGTTTTTTTATGAGGTCGAGGTCGTCGGAGCGTCGATCGATTTGGAGAATGGAGTACCAATCGGGATTATTGTTGACGCGCTTTTCGGAAGCGATTAGGACGTCGACGATTGCTAAGATCTGGTCGGAACCTTCTAGAAGGGGTTCGGTTTCTTGTGCTAAGATTGCGAATTCTTTCGAACCCATTAGATCTCGGTTTTGTAAAAGCTTTTCTGAGATTCCTAGTAACCGTTCTGCTTCTGCTCTTGTTGGGTTCAGCATTTTTTTTGAAAGGGTTGTTGAATTGATGAGGTTCGAGGGAGTGAGAGTGATGAGTTGCAGCTGGTGAAAGACCAAACTCGGAAGCTACTTGCTTTGCTCACTAAATTTATTGTTGTCAATTGTGTTAATGCTTCATTTTTTTTTAATTATAAATTTGCCTTCATTTTTTATTCACTTGTATTATTTTATCTCATCCCAACATCCCGAGATAAGACAAAATGCATTTGGTTCTCTGTAGTTTATGATTATATTAAACATTAAAAATAGAAATCTCTCTAAGAAAGATTTATATTATTAAAATAGTTTACTCTTTTTCGTTTGACTCAATTTTATTGATAATATTTCTTTTTTTATCATGGGATATATTTAGGAAAATATATTATTTCTTCTATGTAATAATGGTTATATTCAACTATTTTATACCAATAAAAAAAATTTAAAAATATAATAAATAAATTATTAAATTATTTATATTTTTAACAAGATCGAATTATATTTATTATTTATTGATGTGTTTTGATTATCATAAATATAAAATAATAAATTAAAAATAATGCACATAATATTAATTATAAAATATAATTAAAAAATTAAAATTATATTGAAAATTAAAGTGACAACATTTTTATCACAATTTATTTTGTAATTGTTACGGTTATTGTAAGGAAAAAATGTATTGCTTTTTCTGTGTTACAGTGAGTAATAAAATGAGTAGTGTTATTACTATTTTTTATATTTCGCGCACAACAATTAAAACTAATTCTCTAAGTTTGGTAAGCTTATAATGAGTAGCAAAATTCATTCTCTAAAATTTTAATGCTGATGTATTCTTATGGTTGGATTCAACCTCAAGAAGACATGGAGTTTAATATTTAAAGGAGACATGAATCATATTATTTAAGTGTTTTTGCGAAGAACAGTGTTATAAACTTTTTATAATAAGTGTTATAACTTATTTGAAAATATTGAATATCAGATATCGTACATGGATATTGTGTTGTTTAACGAAATTATTGTTGGGCTTTAAGGAAGCATCTATGTCTTAGTTGGGAAATTTTGATGAAGTGGTTCACATTTGGATTGAAAATATGTCATAGTGGTCGTTGTTTTAAGAAATTGACGTTGCAAGCGTACCTTACCTGTGATGCATGTCGGTGATATTGAAATTACATAAAACGATAGCATAAGTAATTAATAAATTGAAAACTTTTCTCCGCACAAACTTTTAGAATAGATTTAGTAACCTGAAAGTAATATTTTTGGGTATTGCATTTATACTCTAAAAGTAAATATGGATATCTTGTATCATATTTTTTGGGACAGGAGACTCTATTAAAAAGGTGGTAATTTATGTTCTCCAACAAAATTAATTATCATCAAAGTAGTTTCCAAAAAATTAATACTAATATTTAATTTTAATGATGTGGATGAATATGTGGATACAATATCAAGATAACGTTCAACCTAAAAATATCGATATTTAGTAGTTAAATTAGGACTTAAAAATATTTATGTGGTGCATTTTATACATCTATTATTATTATATTTTTTAATTGTAAGTTTTTAATATTTATAAAAAATGAGCTGGGGTTACTTGGCCCGTACAACCGATATGTGGTTGAATTTAATAATTTGCAACTACATATGGAATTTGCAATCATCCGATTTTTATTTTAAATGTGTAAAAAATATTATCAAATTAGAGTTTCTAATAAAATCATTAATCTCATTTTCAATTATCAGAGTGAAATTTTACATTAACAATTTAAAATTCAATAAAAAGTCAAAAGAATATCTTCCGTAGTAATGAGGTTGGCTCGATTTGGCCCAATTAGGAAACTAAGCCCAATGGAAAAAGATCTGATTAGTCAATCCATGTGACATTAAATATCTAATTATCGCAAGACTAATATTGTTTTTCCAAAACGTCTTTTAAGTTAACTAATGTGTAATTTGTGTCAAATACAAGATTATTCACGATCTTCTCAGCTCTTCCTTATTTTAGAAATTAACGAGTTTTTGAGTATTACTATTTATTCATTCTCACTACCAATTAAACTTGTAATTCAATTAGTAATGAAAATGAATGAACTATAACTGAAGTCGGACTGTTATATTATATCTAGTCTAGATATGCTTCATACATTTTTCAGTTATATCAATCATTTGTATATGACTTAATTCTAGAAGGAACATTACTTGTGTATAGAGACTAGAAAAGATATCATTAAACTCAAATTGAATTCATTTCTTGAATTTGATGCTAACGATTGACCCCTCCAGATTCTAAAACTTCAAATGTGTGTTCTTTTTATAACATCAAGTAAGAAATAAAATAAGCATTAAGGCTGGAACCCACATAACGCTTTGATTAACATATTAATTAAGTGTTTATTATAGTACTGTTTATATATAATCTATTTCTATAAAAAAAAAAAATCACATAACTATTTCAGAGAATTTAAAACAATATATTAAAAATAGTCTATAGACATGTTATAAATTGTTTTTATTAACTCTCTCGTAGAGTCTTACAAGTAATTCCAACAAACTCATACTATGTAATGTTTTTCTTATACAAGTATTGTTAATTCACTATACCTGCTATTTTCTCATGTAGAAATTAAAGTCTGCAAATGGATGACTCAATTGTTGTTGCTAGCTGTGGAGTACCTTCACTCTAACCGCGTGCTCCACATAGATCTTTAGGTATGAAGTATTACCTATTCAACCAATGTTTTCAAACCCGAATTGGTCAATTCAACTGGTTAGAACTTGAAATCGGTCAATCTGTCAGTTGGTTCAATCATATTCTGTTCAAATTGGGTTGAACCACAATTGGGTTAATCGATTAATTTTTTTCATAGTTTCAACCGGCAATAATATATATGAGGTCACTTCATAAAGTACACTAGAATTTTTGCTTGTAGAACAATTTATTACTCAACAATTTTAGAATCCTAATGCATTTAACATAAATGCAGTAACAACAGGAATTGAAGGTACTTTTTTCGAAGGTGGTTTTGAGTTATGAGCTCATTTATTTAAGTAGGAAAAGCTTGAAGAGCTTGCGGCTGTACTATGACTGTTCGGAGAAGACGCAATTTCATTAAGAGAAATAACTGTATATATGGCTGACAAAAAGCCTCATGTCGCCACAAAAATTTCATCTGAAAATCTAATTTGTGAGAGGTTCTTCTCATCAATCATTGATTATTGTAAGACAAATGTGTCTCCAAAAGTTACGTGAGTTTGTTTTTTTGAGACTCTTGGTGATTGAAAATTGGAGGCCAGAAAGTAACATCTCGCAAAAATATTCATGGTGATTGTTTTCATGTAAATAAATTACTTGAATTATGTTATTTTGAGAAAGCTTTATATGTTCATTGGTGTTTTTCTGTGTAAGTTATATGGCCATTTGATTTTATGAAATTTAATATTATTATGTCCCCTCCTCAAACTTAGAATTAGAAAGGCCATTCTCTTCTAGTTTTATTTATTTGGTGGATTTATTAGAAGATAACTTGATTTAATTCACAACGCAAAAGAATTTTACATTGACGTATATTCATTAACAGTGTAAATAATTTTATGCAGAAATTTAATCAAATTTTATTATGACATCGGTGTGTTATATTACTTTTCAAAACATTGTAAAATATGATTTAAAGCGTGTGTATATTCTTTTTATACTTAAAGAACATCATAGCCTTAAACTCTTTTAACTCTACACCATAATGGTACACATTTGTACATAACTATGAAAAACTAATTTATTTTACTTTTTCAAGTTACAAACAAAGTATAACATATACATCAATACACCTAAGCATGGTCACTTTTTTTTATGCATGGTTACCACTCTTTATTCCATGCAATTTACAGATATTGTATAAACTTCTCTCCCTATAGTTCCCTTCACATATTTTTGAGCTTAGTAGAACAAGGCAAAGAAAGACAACAACGAGGCACTGGCCAAGGACCCAACAACAGTTGTCGACGCACCATTGATAGGGCCAGGGGCCGGTGCAGGAACCTCGGTAGCAGCCAATGTTGCACTTATTGAGGTAGCGACAACGAGAACAACACATGTAACCTTCTTCATGTCCATGATGTCGTAATGAAATATGTGAACTTAGTATAGAAGAAAATTATGTTTTTTTTTATGGTATTGTGTTTGGTTCAAGGGTCTTAGAAAGAATGAGAATGTAGTAATGTGCTTTAGAAAGAATGAGAATGTAGTAATGTGCTTTAAAAGACATGGTTTAGAGTTATTTTGGGAAAAATGATACTTTGGTTGGTTAGTGAAGAGGCGTGGATATATGGTTCTCCAAGGTTTTAGGGTTTGTTTTAATAGGTTTTGTGTTACATTTGTTTGTCTCATAAAATAATTAATAACTACTTGCTATGCTTGCAAAAGTGGTTGTAATACTTAGTTTAACAACTTTTTATCTTATCTTATCTTTCTGTTTTTACCATGGTTCAACTTTTGTGATAAATTTAATAAATTACAAAGTAAACACAAAGGATCAAAGTTAATCGTATATTATAAAAAAAATAAAAATAAAAAGTTCAATTGTTATTGATGGAATTTAGGCTCATAATATATTTGATGCAGTGTTTTAAAAAGAAACTGAAATTCGGTCTAATCCATTTCCACATAAATATATAATAAAGTGTTAAATAATTTTTTAATTCTAATAATACTATTGTATTTTAGTTTTAGTCTTTATAAAAAATTTGTGCACTATTTAGTCATACAAATATCACAATTTTAGTCCGTACTACATGGACTAAAAAATGCGAAAAAAAATTTATAGAGATTAAAAGTGTAATGCAACAATTTTGTAAAAACTAAAAACTTATTTAATTCTATAATAAAATTGGTTTTGTACTTTGTTTCATTGTTTTTTCTTATTTATTTACAGTTTTTCTTATATCAATTTAAATGTGAATACCCATAGACACATATATATTGACTAATTTAATAACTATAAGTTGACAATATAATACTTTTACTCATTCATCGAGCTTGTGTGTGAATGATCATTTGTTAAAAGTTTTACTAACCCAACCCATAAGTTAGGCCGAGTAGAGTAGACCTTATTGTTGCTAGAATTCTTAATTCATGAGTCCTAAGGGGATGTATGTCACCACAAACAAAAACTAAAGCAAGTGTTGGATTCAAAGCTGGTATTTCAAAGTGTAGTATTTCAAAGTGAAGTGTCGAGTAATAGATACAAACAAAAATTGGTGAATGATGAGGATGTGGATGTCAATTCCTTGAACATGGGGGCTGTGTCCACTTGTAAAGATTTTAATGCTCAAGTTAATGAGGATTTTTTGAGAGAGAGTTTTGATTCAAATTGTTATATAATTTCAACTCGATTTTCAATGTAATTAGAACTAAACCGACCATTGAACTAATGTACTTACTAGTCTAAAGTCCAAAGACAAGGCTGAGGTCCGACCATTTTTAATTAAAAATATATTTCTTAATTTTTAATACTATATAAGATAATAATAAACAAAATATTGCACAATTCTACACCATTAAAATTAAATTTCACATAAGATATCATAAATCAACATATAAAATTAACACATTACAAATGAAAGTTGAAACCAAATCAAACTATATAACTCTACTTTCTATGTAGAAAAAGAGATATGATTCGATAATTGTATCATATTTTGTCCTAACTCCTATGTTTGATGAGATATCATGATATAATAAGTTATGTCTGAAACTTATCTTGAGTCTCTAGTTAAAATCTTTATTCTGAATTTGAGTTGGATTAGAAAGCATCATAATAGAATTAGAACCACCGTTTTAACGATTTATCTCTATAAAATATAAAAAATTGAAATCTAATAAAATAAATATCTAAATAAAAAAAGAATTTTATTTAAATTAAAAATATTAATAATTCATTTTGAAAATATGTATGATTTTATCACACGTGTAATTTTGTAATTAGTTTAATATTAAAATATTAAAAAACTATTGATATAGAATATTTAAAAATAAAAATTATTAAAAATTTACAAAAATATGAATATTAATTTAAAATTTTAATATTAAATATAATTTTCTTGCAAGGTTAGTTTTGTCATTTACATAAATATGTCTCATATCTTTATTTAGTTTATGTAACACATATAATAGAATTATTTAGTTAGACAATAAATATATATATATATATATATATTTTAAATTGAAATTATTTATATAGTTGTATCAATGAAGTTTGTAAAACTATTTAATTAAATATAATTTCTTTTAGTATTTATTTTAATTTAAAAATATTACAAATTAGTTTAGAAAAAAGTATGCAATTATTTTACAAAGTAATTTTATTATTTAAATAACACGGGTGCATCAAATACATTATATAATAACTTTTATTGTGGTTATATCTTATCCATATTCAGCTCTCTATTTTATTATGTTTCTATCATATAATGCACATCAACTTAAAATAATACAAAAGAACATCCATTAACAACATAAAAACTAAATAGTTGATGCAAAGTCAAACTATCAATTATCATAGTCATTAAAGTTTTGTTTCTTCATATTCAAGTATGACACTAGAAATGAGAACATCTTCAACTTCCTTACTTGAACCAGCATCATCTCCTTCAACATAAAATGATGTAGTGAGTCATCCATTACCTAGTCAAATAGGAAACAAGTTTAACAAAAATAAAGTAACAAACAAGTTGAAAAGTAAATTTGATTGTTTCAACTTTTAAGTAAATACAAAACATAACTAAACATTAACCTTGATTTTTTATCAATGAATCATCAACTATTAAAATTGCATTATCATGAAAAAGAATACCCCCAATCTCATTAATATCAAATTCAAGAGTTGGTTCTTCCTCAAATACCATAAAATCAATTTTATCAATGAATTCACAATCAATTGAATCATTACATAACTTTTTGGGCTTCACCTACAATAAAACATAATACCAAATTGAGATGTTATTATATACATTAAACAGAAGCACTAATTGTTTGATTTTCAACATAAATTTCTTTGTACTTATTCATCAAGATCATTAAGTCTTTGATGTTGAGGTCTATTCATTCTCTTTTATGGATATGTTCACAAACTTTCCAAATTCTCTCAAAGTTTGTGCAAAATTGGTGCCCTATAAGGGAAGAAACATGCATAACTATTTAAATATAAAACATTAAAGTTATGATTTAGTGCTCATCAGATCATATTGTTCTTGTCACATCAAGAGCTTAGTTATAGAGCTTATGTTGTTCTTTGCTCTTACAAGATGTTGCTTCATTCTATATATTTCCCTTCCTTTACAACTTTGCAACTTGTATATATTGTTTGATCATGTATACTTTTAGTAATTTAAGAATTCGTTTTTTCCATGGGTTCTTAAATTTATTTATCCAAAATTTACCTTTCTTTGGTTGTGCACTTTTAGATGAGATTTGTCTCGATGTACATATTTGAACACGTTGATATAAAAATTAAAACATTCCTTCATGCTTCATCATTATCATTCTACTCTCTATCTCACTAATACCTAAATTACACACCAATTAACACCATATTTCCACACTTTATCATTGGTTGATTAGATGATGTGTTTCTTAATCTCTTTTCATTGTTTTATTTTATAATTTTTTCTTTTTTGTTTATTGGTACGATCTAAATCTACACTTTGGATGTGATTGATTTTTAAATATTTTGGTCTGGATGTGACTTTAACATAAAGGAGGTTGCCACAACTGAGCTCAATTACAAATATACAAGTTTGTATCTGAATTGACACAAAGTAGATCTTACGATTTTTACTCATGTTGAGAGGATTTTACAATTTAAAAACCTACATCAATTTAAGTGTCATAGTTCACTTGGAACTAAATATGATATCTTGTATTTGATTGATTTACAAATATTACTAATGATTCTTAATATAGAGTGTTATTTTTGAGTTTCGAAAAACTGTTTAAAATCACAATTTATGTCACCGAAGATATTACTAGGTTGAGTCACGGACTAGGTCGCTCTCTTTAAGACGTTTCACGGCACTGCCCAAGTTGTGCAAGGCAGACTATCAACCACGAAGTCCCCAGGATAAAACAGCCCAGATTCACTGTATCGGAGTTCCACTGCACCGTAGAAAACCGTTCTAGAATTACACCCTCAATATGGCGGTTAAAGCCACTCAATATGATGATTAAAGTCATTCGCAATATGGTACTATGATCACTCATAAATCAAAAGGACTACGGCATAAAAACCACTCTAAAAACGAAGGAACTACGACATAACAACCGCTCTAAAAACGAAAGGACTACGGCATAAAAACCGCTCTATAAACGAAGGGACTGCGGCATAACAACCGCTCTAAAAACAGAGGGACTACAGCATAACAAACGCTCTAAAAACAAAGGGACTACGACATAACAGCTGCTCTAAAAATCGAATGGACTACGACATAACAGCCGCTCTAAAAACCGAAGGGACTGCGGCATAACAAACGCTCTAAAAACCGAAGGGACTGCGGCATAACAACCGCTCTAAAACCCGAAGGGACAGAAAAAAAAAAGGGAGAAGTGGCTCGAAAAATAGGTGAGCAGAATAAAAGAGAGAGAAAAGAGAAAGTTGGGAAAAGCATCCAACTTTTGTGTGCTTTTCACAATAGTTTGAAACTCATTATATAGTGATGGAAGCAAACTCACATATGATTTCTAATCAATGTGGGACTTTAGCATATTAAGAGTTGAAAACTAAAAATATGAGAGTTTTCCAATGTGAGACTTCAAAAAAAAATTCTTTCCAATGTGGGACTTCAACAATTTTTTTTTTTTTAAATTCACACAATATGTTCCAACAATCCCCCACTTGAATTTAAAAAATGTTTCAGAAATAGCGTCAAATGCTTCTATAAGATCATGCATAAACAAAGGTGTCTCTTGACTTGAACCTTTGCATAGTAAGTAAGATTTAGATTCAACAAGAGTGACTCGTAGTCTTGAACTCTATCTCTGACATTAAACCCACACACAACCTTTTCAATGGGTGTATTCTAAAAAGCTCGTGCATTAATGGCCCTGCACGTCTATCCCAGTATAGTGAACGCTCTAGGAATTCTGCCTCAAAATTCGATAGGAAGCGGCCCCACTTCCACATTCACATAGGTGAGTCTATCAAGAGTACTCATATAGCTAGGTACTCCCTCCACATAGAGTATAGATCTAATTAAGAGTTTCTATTACCTCATCCTATTATCGCTTCAGGAATCATGCTTCTTTGATTTATAATAGCATGTTCATCTCATATCACTTCACAACTTGTTATTACCCATTGAACCTAATTCTTATATCTCCAGTCTTTTAGGTCGGGTTACCATCATGAGTGACTCTATAGGCATTAGTCCCATCCTTTTGGATGTATTTAGGACTTTCTCACTAGCTAACCCTTTCATCAAAGGATCTGCTAGATTCTCATCAGTGCGTTCATGATCCACTATAACAACTCCTTTAGAAAGTAAATCTCTAACAACGTTGTGCTTACGACGAATTTGTTGTCTCTTATCGTTGTAATAACGATTCTCAATCTTTACAATAGCCACGGTACTATCGCAGTGGATCAACACATCTGTCATAGGTTTTTCCCATAAAGGGATCTCAACTAGCAAGCATCTCAACCAGCTCGCTTCTTCACTAGTAGTAGCTAGTGCTATCATTTCAGACTCGATAGTGGACTGAGCCAATATCGTCTGTTCTTCGATTTCCAAGATACAACACCACTAGCTATACTAAAATATAGCAACTGGTTTCTTTGGAGTCATCTGATAAGATGTTCCAATCAATAACATTGTATCTTTCAAGGACGGTAGGAAATCTTCGATAATGTAATTCGAGACTCATGGTCCTATTTAGGTATCTCATGACTCTTTCGATAGCATGCCAATGCTCCATACTAGGTCTACTAGTAAACCTGCACAACAGTCCCACGACGTAGGCAATGTCGGGTCTAGTACAATCAATGACATTCCTGAGGTTGCCAGTGATGCTCGCATATTCAGTTACTCTAACACCTTAACCAGTGTTCTTTAAAAGTTTCACACTTAGATCATATGGTGTGCAAGCAGGTTTACAGTCAAAGTATTTATATTTCTTTAGGATTGTTTCAACATAGTGAGATTGATCCAAAGAAATTCCATTTTCTGACCTAGTAATCTTGATTTCAAGGATTACATTCGTTTCTCTGAGGTCTTTCATATCAAAGTTGTTACACAACAATGATTTCACAATATTTACAACATGAATGTTTGAATCAAATATGAGTAAGTCGTCTACATAGAGACATATGATAGTGCAAATGTCATTTTCAATTTTGTAGTAAATACATTTGTCACTTTCATTCACTTAAACTCATTGGATATAATCAACTTATCAAACTTTTCATGTCATTTCTTAGGAGCTTGTTTAAGACCATACAAAGACTTATCTAACTTACAGACCTTGTCTTCTTGTCCATGTATTACAAAATCTTCAGGTTGTTCCATATAGATTTCTTCTTCCAAGTCACCATTAAAAAAAAAAAAAAAAAACTGTTTTAACATCCATCTGGTGTATCACCAGATTATGAATAGCCGCAAGTGATATGAGCACCCTAATGGATGTTATTCTAGTGACTGGTGAAAAAGTGTCGAAGAAATCTATATTTTTCTTTGTCTAAAACCTTTGGCTACAAGGCGTACCTTGTACTTATCAATAGATCCATCGGGTTTTAGTTTATTTTTCAAAATCCATTTACAACCTATAGGTTTGCAACCAGGAGGCAAGTCCACTAAATGCCAGGTCTTGTTAAACTCTAGAGAATCCATTTCATCGCTTATAGCTTCTTGCCATAGATCTGCATCCAATGATGACAGAGCTTATTTAAGATTTGCATGATCCTCTTCTAAAGTATAGGCCGCATATTCGGTCCATAATTTTTAGCAACTCTTACTCTCTTACTCCTTCGAGTTTCTGTTTCGCCTTGTTTGTTGCTTTCAGGGCTTCTTGTCACAGGAACTTGACTAGGTTCGCTGCCCCCACTATTTCTCGATTTGAAAGGGAATTTATTTTCATAGAAGTCAACATCATTTGACTCTATGATCACTTTTGCATTTAGGTCATAAAACCTATACGCTTTGTTCTTTATTGCATACCCAATGAATACACATTCATAGGCTCTACTGGCGAGTTTAATTCGCTTGGGATCGAGGATTATGACACAAGCTAGACAACCCTAAGTTTGAAAATAAGACAAGTTTAGTTGTCTTTTCTTCACTATCTCATAAGGAGATGTTTTGTTTTTAGATTTAGGAACTCTATTCAAAACATAGCAAATAAACAATATATTTTTCACACACCAATGAGATGTAGCACTAGAGTTAAGCATACTAGCAACAACTAGTTCAATAAGAGTTCTACTCTTTCTTACAACATTACCATTCACTTCAAGCAATTATGGTGCAATTGTTCCAAGTATAATTCCAAACAATTTATAAAATTCATTAACCAAACTAGAATCATACTTAGAACCTCTTAATCTTTCTACTAAATTGAATTTCAATTTCAGTTACAAAGCTCCTTAACATGTCAATCGTTTCACTTTTATTTTTCATTTGATATACAAAAGTATAGTCACAGCAATCATCAATAAAAGTAATGAAATAACGTTTTTCATTTCTTTTAACGTCCCATCAAGTTCACATATATCAAAGTGTAATAAATCTAAAGACTGATATTCTCTAACTACAAGTTTATGTGAACTCTTTTATTTTTTTAATTTTAACTACAAAAATCACAATTTTCAAAATCATTCATAGATAACTTTGGAATTAAACCTAAGTTACTTAACTTTGAAATCAAATGTGTTCACATCACATAGTCTAGCATGTCAAAATTAAAATCATACAACATGTAAGTAGGAGACATTTTATTGATTTCAACATTCAAAAAAAAAAAGGGACATATTAAATTTCAACATTTAAATTAAATATGTCATGAGTGACGTACCTTAATAGATGATCTCATGAGTTATCTGCAGCCTCCACGGATTTGTCATCGGTCATATGATACTCTGAGTAGCAGTTCACGACATACTTATTCAAAGCGTCTCAAACATCTCTAGCAATATTGTTGGAACTGTAGTAGTTATACAGATCATCAGCAAGTCTATTAAGAATATAATTCTTATCACTTTTCTCTCATGGGTTAATTCTCTAGCTTTCTTATCCTTTTCTGTTTGCTTCAAATTGAAACAATTTATTGAAATCAGAGGCAACAGAACCAAATCTAAATCCAGTAATTTCTTCGGTTGACATGGCAGAAAGAAACGTCTTAAAATTGTTATTTTTGAGTCTCGAAAAACTGTTTAAAATCACAATTTGTGCCACCGAAGATATTACTGGGTTGAGTCGCGGACTAGGTCGCTCTCTTTAAGACGTTTCGCGGCACTGCCCAAGTTGTGCAAGGCAGACTATCAACCACGAAGTCCCCAGGATAAAACAGCTCAGATTCACTGTATCGGAGTTCCACTGCACCGTAGAAAACTGTTCTAGAATTACACCCTCAATATGGCGGTTAAAGCCACTCAATATAACGATTAAAGTCATTCTCAATATGGTAATATGACCACTCATAAATCAAAAGGACTACGGCATAACAACTGCTCTAAAAACGAAAGAACTACAGCATAACAACCGCTCTAAAAACGAAGGGACTATGACATAAAAACCGCTCTATAAACGAAGGGACTGCGGCATAACAACTGCTCTAAAAACAAAGGGACTACGGCATAACAACCGCTCTAAAAACAAAAGGACTACGACATAACAGCAGCTCTAAAAACCGAAGGGACTACGACATAACAGCCGCTCTAAAAACCGAAGGAACTGCAGCATAACAACCGCTCTAAAATCTGAAGGGACTGCGGCATAACAACCACTCTAAAAACTGAAGGGACAGAAAGAAAGGGGAGAAGTGGCTCGAAAAATAGGCGAGCAGAATAAAAGAGAGAGAAAAGAGAAAGTTGGGAAAAGCATCCAACTTTTGTGTGCTTTTCACAATAGTTTGAAACTCATTATATAGTGATGGAAACAAACTCACATATGATTTCTAATCAATGTGGGACTTTAGCATATTAAGAGTTGAAAACTAAAAATATGAGAGTTTTCCAATGTGAGACTTCAAAAAAAATTTCTTTCCAATGTGGGACTTGAATTTTAAAAAATATGTTTCATTCCACTTGAATTTACAAAAACAAATTCTTTCCAATGTGGGACTTCAACAAAATTTTTTTTATTTTTTTCTTATTTTTAAAATTCACACAATATGTTCCAACATAGAGGATATTTCAATTTCATATATTTTGTTCAAGACCTTCTTTGAAATGTATATTTTGAACATGCTTGTTTGTTTTCTTTCTTTTTTCTCTATTTTAAAGAAAACTACTTTGTACGATCAATTGGTCACATTTCATAAACCAATTATATTTTCATTTTTATGTGGTTATATTTGTTTTCAATGATTTTTTAGACTTTTAGTTTGATATTATTTGTTATGACCATAGTCTTAGATCTTTACTTTTGAAATATTCGTCACTGTGGATTCAATACCAACTTCAATAATTTATATGAAGTTCTTTATATACCTTTTAGAATTTATCTGTTGAGAAAAGTGCCTTTGTCTTGAGCAGAAGAGTTGTTGTCGTTGTATAAAGAACCATTGAGTATTTTGACATCACATGACTTTACAAGCTATACTGTACTTTATACTTTGAGATGATTGTTTGATCTCATATTGTTGATTCTCCTTGAATTATTTTCAAGTTGTACCAAAGGAGGAATCTTTGATCAAAGAAATGACCAAAGCTGAATGTTTTGCTTGTGTCTTCATATTTGAAATGTTTAGAGCATTGATTTAGAACCACTTGTGCTAAAATCATATATGCAGTTCATCTTCTTATTCAGACGATGACTTCACCAAATGATGTGAACACACGACTTAGACTAGAACGTCGACGCTTTGATCAATTTGACTTTCTTCTAAGTTACGACTCGTCCAATGATCAACAAAACATAGATATTTGTTCATTAGTTAATAGTATATTTCATGTGCTTCACTCATAAAATAATTATCACTAAGTCACATTTGTTTATGTTATTTATGCTAGATAATAAATAACATAAATTATTGTTTTCTATTAAACTAATCTGCACACATAATGCAATTAATTATTAGATAATTGTTCTCTTACTTTGGTATCATCAAAACTTCAATAATGTGTATTGTATCTGAACCAATCTGGTTCGTACAAGGGCATGAATCATGATGCAAGTGGGATATCAAACCTAAAGAACATGGAGACAAGATAATGACAACATAGGATGATGTAATACATTTTCCCTCAGCGAGGAATCATATGTTGACCGTTTTCAGACCAGCAAAAATTTGTGTGAAAAATTTCAAAAGTTTCTAAATAGTGGAAGCCACTATCTAGGATCAGGTAAAGAAGTAAATAGTAAAGGCTTGGACAGATCGCGTAATGCATACTAGAAATAAGACCACAAGCAGGGTTAAGTCAGTCTACGAGAGGTTAAAGAGGTTGTTATTTAATTGTATGAGTGATTTATGTAAATGTTGGGTATCAATTAAGAACAAGTTAAAACTGCAATACGCTAAGATTCATGCCTCATTCTAGAAGAGCATATTAGAACACAAATACAAATTAAATGTTCTATATCTAAGATAGGTGAGAAATATTTCAAAAAGTGCATTTAATTTTATTACATGTGAAGATAAACGAGTTAATTTTGTGGATTTGATTTTTTTTTCTTCTAGTGGCACAGTCACAATGACACACATGTTACCATGTGCTCGTATATTTGCTAAGAAGATGGTCTAAGGTGTAACTATTTGTTTGGAAGAAGTTGCAGTTTGATGATAATGATGATGATAAAACAGAGAAAGAACATTCAGAGATATATATATAACAAAGTGGGAAATGATTCAATCTAGATTTGATCATAGTGATGCTTATAGTATGAACATCCATATCAAAGAACAGTTGCGTCAAATAGATTTTCTTAATACAACATTACCGTGTCGACCTGTAGAGAAGATTTAAGAAAAATACACACCAAATGGGGTAAAAGTTTTGTTTTTGCATTATATTGGTTAAACATTATATTGATTTTGTATATATTTTGGCTTAGATACATCCAAAACTGCACCTCCAAACATGTTACTGATGCATCTAGATGTACACGTACAAATTATAAATTTAAGGTAAATAGTTTAGATGTTCATTTTCATTTCTATATTATGCAGTTTTGATCTACACATCTGAACGCACATTTTCATCAATTTTGTTTCGTCAAGATATGAACATCTTAATTGAAATTTTGTATCCTGATTAAACTAAACTAGTAATGAAATCAACCTTTCTAAATTTTTCAAATTTAGTTAAATTTTATAACGAAGTTAAAAATATATAAATAAATTAGAAAAACATTATATATTACTGAATTAAAAATACTTTATATATATAACTTAACAAGTATAAAATATAAGTTGTTATGATTATAGAAATACATATAGCATAAAAAATCTTAAACTATTGTCTTCGGTGTCTCTTTTGGTAATTTCAAACACCTCGTACCTCTGTAAGAATATTTTACAATCTGTTCAACGTTGGGGGTTCCTTCTTGTATCATGTTCCACACCTTCATAAATCTCACCTACAAACAACAAAATAACCATAAATCCACATTAAAATTAATAAGTAAAATTTAATATTTCAAAGTTTAATAGTAACATTTACGTATCCTTAACATATCTTCATCATCCTCAATTGCCTCTGTAGTATGTGTCCTAGGTGGATTTACCTCAAATGTTGGAATCAAGTATGGGTGGGACATCCTTAGATACAATCACATGTATCCAACAACAATGTCCCATGCTTTGACGAAAAGATAGTCTTAGAAGTCCTCGCCGAATATGTGGTCCTCATAATAGATGTTTGCTAAATTCGTAGTGTCTTATGATATCAAAACTGGAGTCGATGCGACAAGATCCTACGATATGGTCTTGTTCCTATATGAAAACACAAAATTGATCATCTAGGAATAGTGATCAATTGATGTTGACTCCTTGATTTCTTGTACACTTTAGCTCTAATGCATAGGAGTGTACCTGCACACACACTCTAATACCATGTAAGGTACAATGATAACAGGTTTTTTTGAGTATAATGGATTATGAAAAATGTGTATGATACCTAGGGGGCGAACCCCCTAATTATAGTAGTTATGGGTCATGAGTTGTTTTATTGCTGAAGTTTTCTAATAAGTTATCTTAATTAGGTCTTATCTTTACTTGAGAGCTGTTGTAGCTTAATCGTGATAAGAATTGATGGATAGCCCCTTGATTTGAGTAAATAAGGTTGCAAATAGAACTATTACAACTTGATCTAGATAGGGATTCTAAGTAGCCCTTTGATATTAGTATATGTTGTTGTTCATTGAACCTAGACTCCATTTGATAAATCTCGCTCCTCAAGATAAGGTCTTTGTAAATGTAAGGGTCTCATGATAAATCTTGTTAGTTTAGACTTAGTTTTTTATTGATGTTAAAACTAGCTTAGTCTTAATTTAGACGGTGAGTGTATGATTTTGGTGATTTCATTTTTAATTCTCGTTGCAAATGCCACTTGAACTTGAAAGAGCACATGAAAAAGAAGTATTATCATGTATAAGCTTTGTTGCATGTTGTTGTAGCATGCATAAATTTTGTAGCATGATCATATTGCATTGGCCTCATTAAAAACTTTTTCTAAATGATTTTTAAGTTTGTCAATCGACTTATCAACTTATGGATCGACTTACATACATCAATAACTCAATTTTGGATGTCTCGAGGGCGAATGTCGACTCACCTGCCATATGAGTTGACTTACCATCAAGTCATAAGACTCTGTAAGTCAGCTTACATTGCTATGAATCGACTCACAATGCCATAGACTTCAATATTGGTTTTTCAAACTCATGTAAGTCGACTTACAAGCTTGTGAATTGACTTAGAAGGCTTTGAAATTGGTTTTTGGACAATTATGAAATTGTTATTTTGGTTCAAAACTTTTTACTTTAGCCAATCATTTTCATGCATCATATATAAGTCTTTTAAAATATTTTAGAACTTAAGAATATTTTCTCCCATTCCACAAACTCACGCATTCAAGATAATAACATAGATTGAAAACTCTTTCTTATTCAAGTTGTGTGTGAATCAAGCTTTCTCGTGAAAAAAAAAACATCGAAGGTATATCTAGTATTTTAGAATTTGGAGGATTGTTTCAAGATTCTGAGTGGTTTGCGTTTAGGAAGAAGGGGTTGTTGTACGAATTATGTAACAACTGTCGAAGGATCTTGTAAGTACTTATATTCAAATATTAAAAAGGAAGAAAATCTCATTCATTTAAATGGGGACAAGACACACTTTATATGCGAGGAAAACATAGAGAAACTAGTATACATCTTTGTGTGGTTCTCTCTATCCTTAATCTTTTAGTTTTGATAAATTTACTTTGATTAATTGTTTTCTTGATCATTGGTGTTTGGTGGCAATTTGTTTTGAGCTTGATTGATAGTAGTATTGTACCGTTAGAAAATTATATTTTTGAATATTATTGTGATTTCAATTGTTGAGCACATTTTCTGTTTGTAGTGATACTCAATATTCTAGATTTGATTCAATCTAAGTTTTTTTATTTAATTTTGGTTCTACCGACTATGATTTCATTAAGTACATTTTAGAATCATTCACGAATTTGATTGAGGCTTAAAATCTTTCAAAACTCATTTCTAGAGTTCATTATCATTAATATTGCTTGTCTGAGTTCAAAAAATATTATTCATTAATATGCAATGTTACCTGAAGGAGAGACATGTAACCATTCATTGCTTCATCTTATATAATATTGTTTCACACAAGTGATCATATAAGAACACAAGGGCAATAGTACCCCATGCATACACCTTAATAGCTGCAGGATTGCTGAAGTAATTTAGCTACATATGTGGCGCTTTTATCTATGAAAATGGTGGTGCCCACAAAAAACAATAGATACGCCCTAATTGTGTAGGTGAAATGGACATCTCTAAGCTCATTGTCCTCGTCACAGTTTTGAAAAGAAGATATTTACATGAAGCGACTTGATGGTTTTCGTGTTGAAGACAAGAAATACTATGTGTAGGTTAAAAAAGAGTTTATATGGTTTGAAGCAATTTACAAGACAATGGTATAAGAAGTTTGAATTTGTTATATATGACCAAGGATACAAGAAGACTACTTATGACCATTGTGTCTTTTTTAGAAAGTTTTCTGACGATGACTTCATTATCTTGTTATTATATGTTGCTGACATACTAATTATTGTGAAAAATATTTTCAAAAGTGACAGTTTAAAGAACCAGTTGAGCGAGTCTTTTGCCATGAAAGACATGAGAGCAAGTAAAATGATTTTTGCATAAAGAGTGACATAAAGGAGAAGAATCTTTAGATGTTACAAGAACAATATATTAAGAGAGTGTTTTAGAGGTTTCATAGGGAAAACTCTAAAGTTGTAAGCACTCCTCTTGCTACTCATTTTAAGTTGAGTTCTAAACAACATCAATTCTTCTTCGAACCAAGTTGGTTTTATACTCAGAGTTTTGATGTTAACAAAAGTGTTTTATGAGAACAATATATTTGACTTCACAGAGTTTGAAAGAAGATTCGTGTTTTTGAATACAATCTAAAATAAGATTTGATTTAGATTTATAATTGAAAAAAATCATTGACCAAGTTGAAAAGAAGATATGGTCAAGATTTGAAGAAGATATGATCAACATCTTATCAAAAATAAGATATGAATTATTTACAAGAATATTTGGTAAAGATTTATCTACAAGAAGATATGAATTATTTACAAGAAGATTTGATCAAAATTTATCACAAGAAGATATGAATTATTTACAAGAAGATTTGATCAAGATTTATCTAGAAGAATATATGAATTATTTACAAGAATATACGAATTATTTACAAGAAGATATGATCAAGAGTTGTTTACAAGAAAAAACACTCACAAGAAAAATACATTTATTATTTGCAAAGATATGATTTAGATTTTGACAAAGAACAAAATAATGAATTGAACTTAGTCATATTCCTACTTGTGAAAGTTCAAGAATTGGTCCAACACTATGTTCCCTCCCAGATCAAAGCAAGCAATAGGAAGGAACTTTCATCCGAAGAATTTGCGAAAGCAATCTTAACAAAATACGAATAGTATCAATTTGAAGAATTTACAAATTCAATATGAACAAAATACGAACAAAATCAATATGAAGAATTTACAAACTCAATATGAACAAAATACGAATATAATCAATCTAGAAGAACTACTAAGATTGGATTCAGAAATAAAGAATTGGCTATAGAACATATCATCAAAAAACATCTTGTTCAGAATTATTTTTGAATAAGATCATTGTTGACCAAGCTAGGACTGAAGATACAATTCAGAATTAAACAAGGACTAAATTAAAGCTGTAATTTTATCTATAAATAGATACTCAAGGCTGAAGAAGAAGATCATCAAAAAATCAAAAAAAGTAGAAGAACTAATACTCAAAATTCCAAATTCATCTTAGAGTTCAAAGATAGAAACACTTGTTCGAATGAGAAATATTTTCTAAAATGTTTTTCTTAGAGTGTGATAGTCATTTGTATAATCAACTTGTTAGAAGCAACTACTCAAGTTCTAAACCTTTGTATTCAAACCCGATAGTCGTGTTAGTGTGCCTTCAACAATTCGGGGTTGTTAGATTGGGTGGAGAAGACCTACCTGGTAGAGTCAAGGTGTGTGTGTTCCTCAAAAGTCTGGGTTGTCAGGCTGTTTGAGAAGACTGGCTTGGAGGGTCAGGTGCTTTTTAATTCAAGTTGTTGAATTAGTGAATGAAATCCTTTTGTGTGAAAGCAGTGGGTGTAGCCAAGTTGGTGGTAAACCAAGATAAATTACTTGTGTCACCTTATTCCTGCATTCCGTAGTTTTGTTATTGTTTCTACTCCAAGTAAAGCATCAAGTCTGAACCAGTTTAATCAAATAATAAAAAATTTATCAACTTAGGCAAACACAATTCAACCCCCCTTCTCGTGTTTGCACTTTCAATTCCTTGTGAAGATAAGAAAAGAGACATGGAACAAGTTCCTTATATGTCTATTGTTGAAAGTTTAATGTATGCAATGGTGTGTACAAGACTAGATATTGCACACGTTATTGGTACAATCAATGTATATTTTTAAAATTCAGGTAGAATGTTGTAAAATGGATTTTGATGTATCTTCGTGGTACTACATGTATGAAGCTTTTTTTGAAGTTGTGGCTTGGTAGTCTAGGATGAAAAAGTGTGTAGCATTGTCTACTATTGAGACATAGTTCATTGCTATTAGAGGCATATATTCTTGGAGGTGAGTTGTGGTCATGGCCACCCCAAATGTTTTTTATTCAATTAAGATAGGTATATACACAATAATATTTACCTATTATGTATATAATATATACTAAATGTGTCCCTTTTTAGCATAAAATGCAAAGTGGCTCAGCGTAACATAGTTTGATGTAAGCCTAATGTCACCCATTCAAGACATTCTTGGTAGACATTTTTTGATTATTTCTGTTGGAAATTTTGGTGATTTATTTGGCAAAAACGGTATAGCTTGGATTTGAAACCAAGTCTCGAATCTTTATACAGTGCATAGATGATGACTCTTCATCATATGCATATTTTTCATTGTGTTTAGTCTTATCTATCTTTAATCATTAGTTAATTTAAGGAGTTATTTGATATATTTTGTTGATTTTAGTTCTTGGATTTAATGAAATATTTATGTTCTTATTTCCTTGATTAAGTAGAGATTTTTCGTAGTTTTGTGTTGTTTTTTTGTTTTAGTGCAGTGCTGAATTTTTGTGAGAAATCAACATGACCTATGTGAAGTATTTCAGCCATATATGAGGTTGTAGATGTCCAATTGGAGTCAAACCAAGTGAAAATGAAAGCTAAGATAATTCAATCAATTCAGAAACTTTTTGTTCAATTTTAGTAATAAAATATAATTCAATAGTAAAACGCAATCCTTGAGTTCAACACTCGGTACTACAGTTTTAATTATTACTTGCAACGATTCAGTACACTTGCTGATACGCTATCAATAGAATTCATTATATATATAGTATATTTGTTATTGGCCCCCTCAATAAAATTTGTAGTAGGTCTAAACACAATTATGTGAGGTATCATTGAATAAGTGGTGTTTTGAAAGCTAAGTTATTGCAGTTGGCTAAAGTTCATACTAATGACAATGATTCTGATACGATGACTAAAACATTATCAAGGGGGAAGTTTGAAATTTGTTGTGATGCGATTATCTCCCCATAGTTGTGAGAAGGAGATATGTTGAATTTGGACTCCCTTCTTAGGTAGAGAAATGTCCAAATAATATAGTTCATTATGTGTCTCACTTATTCAAGTTGAGATGAGTTTACTAGGGTTTAGAGAGAGAGAGTACTATTGATAAAAGACAGCCACCAAAAAAAGAGAAAGAAGAGAGAAATCACAATCCCGTTTTTGTAGAATCAGTCTTAGTAAAACAACCATTATGCATTCGTTTCCCGTTGGATCGAGCGGAATTTGAGATAGCAAGTTCTCAACATATAGATCTTCATTTTTCGATGGTTAGATCGGCGACGAGATGTATGAGCTGAGAGAAATAATGCTTGCATTGTTGCTTCAAATTTAGGTATATTTCATCTTTGTTCTCATTTGTAAGCTTTGGTGTTTTGTTGTAGTTATTGGTTATTGACATGATTTGTGCTTCGTTTTGGGACTCTCTTGTATCCTTATTTGATTATAAAGGAGTTATTTCTTTGGTTTGGACAATCCATAGTTTTTACCCTTGTTTTGAGGGTTTTCACGTTCAAATAGTGGTATTCTTTGTGCTATTTTATATATTCATTTTACTGTCATTTACTTCATTGTTGCTCCTCGTGGGTTCTTGCAAGTTAGGGATATTTTATATCTATTACGTATTGCTTGTTATTGTGTTTAGGTGTTAATTCCTCATCACAAAGCCTCTTCTTCATTCACTTTGTCAAAATCAATTATGAAAACATTCTGTGAAAATGGCATCATTTGGTAGCTTCAGTGTTAACATTTTGATGTCAGTAAGGCTTACTGACAAGTTTTGTGTGACCAACATCGTTGCACAAGATTAAGAGATTGCACGAACTGGAGAGTTGGAACTGGATTTACTTTACCTGATTCTAAGGTGATCTCATGTTCTTTTGTTTTAGCTTCTCTTATGACATTCATGTTGCATTGAATTGGGAAACAATGGATTTACAATTTTTCAATTGTCAGGGTCCTTTTAGTTTATGCTTGCTTGTTGAAAATTGTAATGTATTGTTCTAGCATTTTGTAAACTAGTTTTATGAATTATGATGAGTAATAGGTATGTAATTTGTACTCAGCTATTGATATGAGATAATATATGTATTTGTTGAATTCCTTGTAATAATTAATAAATTTTGTTGTTTCATTTAATTAAATTCTTCACGGGTGTCTTTATTCTTTGTTATGTAGTTGTTTTAATATAAAATACAATCAACAAAAAGTCATTTTTTTTACCCTAAATGTCTTTGATACCAAATGTTAGAATTTCATACACGTTTAAATAAAGTTCTACAAAAATAGCGGAAGCGAAAAGGATTAGAGCATGTACCTTCTAGTATTATAAATTGCTTGAAGATGTTAGACTCTTCTAAACCTTCAAAATTTCACTTTGATGGTGTAAGTTTGCTGAATAAGATTTTTTTACTTAGTTTATAGTCATTGAATCAATGTATTAAAACATAAAAACGTGATAGAACTATGAAATTTAAGGATATAAAATGTGTATTATTTGAAGTGAAATGGTGAGCTTGAAGCTCTACAATGGCAAACAACCGTTTTCTGACGTGCATCAACGTCTACAATTGTCTACGCCATCTCTAGAGATTCGCTCCATATCACTATTAAAGATTTTCTTGTAAATATTTAGAATTAATTTTCTTATAACTTATTTCAAATAATTTTATTTAATTTATTTAATGGGCAATGATCACCTATATTCGAGCTATCAAAGATATTTATAGAGGGCCTCGACTAGTGTGTGGACACAGCTGGTACCACAAAAGATTTTTATGTAACAATAGTATTGCACCAAGGCTCGTCATTAAGCCTATATATCTATACATTAGTTTTGAATGTACTTACAGAATATATCTAATAGTCAACATTGAGATATATGTTTTTTGTATATTCTTGTGCGAGTGGTTAAGTCTCACATCGATTATAAATGAGCAAAAACTTGAATATATAAGATAGGTGCCTCATATACCTAATGTCTTAAGATTTTGGGTGGAGATGTGGTGTCAAAGTCTCTAGTGGTGCTAGAGTGTTTCGCTCGTTCTTGTTCCTGCACCCTCAGACTCCCAAATAAGTGGTATCATAGCCATAGTTCGGCATGAGAAGATTTGATTTTGGATCCTTGTATCGAAAGTAGATTTGATTTTGGATCCTTGTATCGAAAATATTTCTAACGGTGTAGTCAGGGGGCGTGTTTCGTTGCTAATAACGGAGGTGGTTCAAATATAGGATGTCAGAGACTTACACTTGAGAGGGAGTAAGTTGGGTTCCAATATGAGTTGTTAAGTCTCACAACGACTATAAATAAACGAAATCTTGGATATTTAAGAGAGGTGACCCGTATGCCTAATGCTTTAAGGTTTTTGATGGAGAAGTGGTGACAAAGTCTCTTGTGGTCTTGAAGCATTTTACTCGTTGTTTCTCCTACACAATGGGACTCCCCAACAAATATTAAATATTCCTACTTGAAGAGTCGAGGAAGGAACTAAATGGGAAGTTAGAGACTTGGAGACATTCCTTAGAAGGGTATGACTTTCGCATGAGTAGATTTTGGACGTGAAACATCTCAAACACACGATTTAAGTATCTTGGACCCCAAAATACAAAACACCGGAGAAATAAAATATATGTAAACCGTATAATTCAAGTTGGGTGGTTGAAATGGAGTGCCTCGAGTGTTATAAAAAAGTAATTCTCAAACTAAAGGGGAAGTTTTATTGCAAAGTTGTAAGATTGGTTATGTTGTAGGGGATGGAATGTTTGGCGGTAAAAAATCAAATGAGAATAAAATAAGTGTAGCAGACAAGCGGATATTGAGTTGAGTGTGTATAAAGACTAGATGAGATATGATTAGTAATGACAACATTAGAGAGAGAGTTGGGTAGCACCTGTACATAGTAGAAAAGATGGTAGAAATTCGGCTTAAATAATTTGACATGTGGAGATGAGACATGTTGATTTTGTAGTAAGGAAAGTAGATCAAATGAAGGGTAGTCGGATGGCTAGAGGCAAAGGAAGAACTAGAAAATTATAAGAGAAACTGTTAGAAAAGACATATAGATTAATGAGCTAGAAAGAAATATATTATATGATAGAACTTTATGGCATCATTAAATTATGTAGCTGACCCTATTTAGTGGGTTAAGCCTTTGTTGTTGTTGTAAATTTTATGTTAATACATAGGTTAATTTTAATCAAAGTGGTTCATCATTTGCTTAACTATTATCAATTCTTTTCAATTGGGCGGTTAGCTTCTATTTTTCGATTCCCCTATTTCATTCACCTTATTTAATTAAACAATAATAATAATAATAATAATAATAATAATAATAATAATAATAATAATAATAATAATAATATCTACCACCATATGTTCAGCGTAATTTTTTAACTTGTTTAGTTTGGTTTGAGGTCTAATTTTTCATCTAAGTATTACAATCAAATCGTTTGAATTTATAGTTTTTATTCGATCCGAATTGACTACCCAAACAACTCAAACTTTCAATATTAAACCGAATCAAGATTGTTGTGTTAGCAACAATGACGACTATAAATTTATTTAGGTATGCGATCACACAAAATCTTTAAGGGCCTACATCTAAACTTAAAGTCGAGAGTCACAATTTTTTGAGGAATGTACCAGGCACCCCCCC
>JBBPBQ010000004.1:37333144-37346407 GCA_037974755.1 Cicer yamashitae
CTCCTATACCTCCCACCCCCCCATTTGAAAGGAAAAGACTAAATTGCCCTTTTTTACCAACTATAAAATAACAAAAAAATTTACCATTCCACACCCCCCAATCGAAAGTCACAAAAAATTCCATAATTTTCGAAAATTTGATAGTTTCGAAATTAAATAAGTAAGATTTATTGAATCCTTCGAAACTTTGGTTAAAATGAAAGTTTCGAAATTATATTTTCCAGTTATTTTCGGAACTTTGGTTAAACATGAAATCTTTGAAATGAAACATTGTTTGAACTTGAAAAGATTCGGAACTTTGGTTAAACACTAAACCTTCGAAATGTATATATCCAGATTTTTTCAAGATTCTCGAAACTTTGGTTGAACTTGAAAGTTTCGAAATGCAGTTATTCGAAAGTTTCAAATCTTCGAAATGTATATACCCAGAATTTTCAAGATCTTCGAAACTTTGGTTGAACTTGAAAGTTTCGAAATGCAGTTTTTCGAAAGTTTCAAATGTTCGAAATGCAATTTTTCGAAAGTTTCATTAATGTTCGAAGCTGCATGTTTCGAAACTTTCATTTCCAGGGAAAGTTCCAAAATGTATTTTGTTTTTTTTAATATTATTTTTTTTAGGGTTTAATTTTTTTTAACATTATTAATATTATTATTAATTAAATTTTTTAATATTTTTGAAAATAGGTATGAGTAGAGTTGAGGTTCCAGCTTCAACAACAGTTGTCGATTCTACAGCAAAATTCACCACTGATCAGGTATTATTATTAATAATCCACCACCGATCAAATTTTGATTATAGATATATATTTGATGTTATATTTAAAACATATGTTGTAGGTATTTCCCTCTCGAGAAGCTGTATTTGAATGGGCAAAAAACGTTGGAAGGCAAAATAGAATCTTAATTGTTATCATTCGATCAGACAAAGCAACTGGAAAGAGGGGAAGAAAAGACAAATTAATTTTGGGATGCGAAAGAGGCGAAAGATATAAATCTAAATCAAAAACAACAGCAACTTGTTCTCACAAGGAAAACTGTCCGTTTAAGCTCAGATGTATACCGTTGAGTATCGGTGAAGGATGGAAAATTAGTGTTCGTTGTGGAACGCATAATCATGATTTAGCGGATGCTTTAACCGGTCATTCATATTTGGGGCGTTTAAATGAAGAAGAGAGAAAATTTGTCAATGACATGACAAAGTATAAGCTTGCACCAAGATTCATTTTGAATGCTTTGAAAGAGAGAAATAAAGCTAATCTCTCAATTCCCAGTCAAATATACAAAGCAAGGAGTAGTTATCTAGCTTCGTTGAGAGGCTCGTACACAGAAATGCAGCATCTGTTGAAGTTAATAGAACAAGAAAATTATGTGCATTGGACAAGAAGACGGGAGAATTCAGATGTTTTGAGAGATATATTTTGGACGCATCCTGATTGCATAAAGATGTTAAACACGTTTCATTTTGTTTTGATATGTGATAGCACATACAAAACAAATAGATATCGGTTACTGTTACTTGAAATTGTCGGTATCACATCTACTAGTTTGTCATTTTCTGTTGGGTTTGCATACTTGGAACAAGAGCGACAAGATAACTTTATCTGGGCATTTGAAAAGGTAAGACAGTTGTTCGTATCTGAGAATTTAATTTCTAAAGTTATTGTGACTGATAAAGATCTTGCCATGATGAATGCTATTAGAGTTGTGTTTCCTACTTCAATTCATTTGCTATGTCGTTTTCATATTGCAACACTTTGAGCTAGTGTGTGCCGACATTATCCTTTTCGTTGATTATGTGAAAGAGTCTTGGTTGACACCTTACAAAGAAAGATTTGTCACGGCTTGGACCAATAGAGTGATGCATTTGGGGAACACAACATCTAACAGGTATTTTTAAACTATGATTTGTATTGTTTTAGAAAATATGATTTACTAATTTATGTGATTTGTTTTAATTTGTGTTATTTAATTTTTTTGTAGAGTTGAGTCTGCTCATTAGAGATTGAAAAACATGTTGCAAACTAGTTTTGGTGATTTGTGTAAAAGTTGGGAGGCTGTGAATATGATGTTGAAGAACCAAGTATGTATCATTAAATCGTCATTTCACAAAACCATCAAAGATGTTGAGCACGGGTATAATTCACCCTTTTTTCAAAGTCTACATCACTGTGTATCAAGGAAAGTCATGAAAGAAATTGACAAACAGTTACAGAGAGTGAAGATTGTAGGTACTGACAAAACAAAGTGTGGTTGCTCAATCAGAACAACTCATGGATTACCATGTGCTTGTGAGTTGGCAAAGTTGCAGATATCTGGTAATGTTATCCCGATAGATAGCATTCATGTATTTTGGAGAAGTTTAAGCATTGAGCATGAATTGAAGGCTGAAGAATCTTTATCAGATTATGACTTTTCAGAAGAGTTGGAAGCAATGAAAGCGTATATGAAGAAACAAGATATTGTTGGTCAAAGGATATTCAGGGAAAAGGTGCGTGAAGTTGTATTTCCACATACAACATCAATACTTGTACCACCTGAGAAGGTGAGAACCAAGGGAGCTAGTAAAAGAAAAAAAGATTTTGATACTCCTCGTGATCCTTCATATTGGGAGTATGTTGATGCATCTCAACGTTCTGCAAATCAATCAGCACAGTGTTCTGCTAGTCAAGCATCTCAACGTTCTGCAAATCAATCAGCACAGTGCTCTGCTAGGCAAACATCTCATATCATACATTTTCCTAGTTTTATACATCAGTATATTGAGGAGATAATAGATGTTGTGCCTGATGGAAATTGTGGGTTTCGCGCAATTGCGGCATTGTTAGGTCATACTGAAGAATCTTGGCCTTTAATTCGAACACAATTGGATAAAGAGATCTATCTACATCAAGACCTTTATGCCAATGTGTTCGATGACAGTATTGAATCAGTGCGGAACTCATTGAAATTTTCAAGATTGGGTGCTCAAGGAAAAGATAAGTGGATGACTATACCAGAATTGGGTTACGTGATAGCAACACTATATAATGTCATATTGGTTTCGTTGTCTCGTAATCTGAATATGACATTCTTTCCGCTAAACAAATCACCATCCAAAGAGTCAAAGCTTATCAAATTAATAGCAATTGGATTCGTAAATGAAAATCATTGGGTACAGGTAAAATTTATGATTTGTAGTATTGTTTAATAATTTAATGTTTAATATTTTGTTCTTCAAATAAATTAATGTTTAATATTTTATTGTCCAGATCAAATTGAAGTCTGATTGTCCTTTACCACCTACCTCACAAAAATGGAGAGACTTTTGTAGTGAGTGTGCAAAGACATGGGAAATAGCGTATGCAGGACGTATGAAACATTGGGAACACATTGATCCATCATTTACCAAATCATCTTGTATTTCATTAACTGAAGATTAGAAATTATGTTTAATTGTCCATTTACGTTTTATTCATTTTTTTTTGTTTTATCATTTATCCATCATTTAACGTTTTATCATTTACGTTTTAACTCAAAATAAAAATTCATAAATAACAGTGACACGACAATCTTACATAAAACAATAACACAATCTTACATAACACAATAACTAATCGTCGTACAAGCGGTATAATTCAGTAAATAGTTCATGAACCTCACTAAATGGCTCTACCAAATCTAAGCCCCTTCGTGCAATCTTAAGTGTTCTACGATGTCTATGGTCTCTACCACCATCTACAGAAGATGATGGACCAGCATGTGCAGCAGCTGATGATGGACCAGCATGTGCAGCAGCAGTAGGTGGACTCGAAGGTGCAGCTGTAGGTGGAGGGAGGATCAGAGGATGTGATACAGATGTGTACCATGCATAGTAGTCTGCAGTGACCTCTCCAGGAAAATTCGCAAGAGGATATAGTCGCTGAAAGGCAAATACAGATGATCTCATAGTAGTCTGCCACTCCCAATCTATACTCTTCGGCACTCGAGGAACGTCACGCGGTATGCACTGAATACGACCAAATTGTCGAAGACATCGCTCTGGCAGATACGGGAATGAGACTCCACCACATCGAAGGTATCCAGAGAACATCGAAAGCTTCACAAACGGATGATTAACTCGATCATCATCATATGGTGTAAACAATACATCATCGAGTGTCAAAGCATCGAGTCTCCGACGATATGTCATCAGTCCGCCTTCAACAGCATGTTTGGCAGTCCACCTACATGCTCGAGGAAGATGTGCAGGAACCTTTCCTCTATCGCCCCGCTTACAGATGCTAGGGAAATGCTCGTAAATCCAGCACTGCACAATAAATAAATAAATAAATAAATAATTAAATAAATAATTAAAGAAATAAATATATATACCTGTAGTAAGGTCACGTAACCACCCAACTGTCGAGTGTCGTGGACAGCTCCATCTCCGAGATTGTCATACAGGAAAACCAATGCAGCACTAGCCCACGAATAGTCTCGACAACTATCTAAATTAATAAATAAACTAACATATTTTGCCTCCACACGTGTATGTGTTTTATCAGCGAAAATAGTGCAGCCAACTAAATGCAATAGGTATGTTCTAGCAGCACACTCAAACTCGTTAGTCTGAATGAGACGAATGTATAAATCACGCAACCATTGCAATCTATACTGGGCACATTTATTATAATTAATTTCTGCTAATGCTTCCTCCCATGATGCACCTAAATACTCATGGGCAGCTCTGGCAGCATTATTAGTATTCATATTAATAGGTGCATCAAAAAATTTACCCCGAGGTGGGATATGAAGAAGAGTAGCCACATCGTCTAATGTGATTGTCATATCTCCAAATGGCATGTGAAATGAGCTAGTCTCACTATGCCGCCTTTCAACAAAGGCAGATATGAGACCAGCATCAGCCATAGTGAGATAAGCTGAAGAGAGGGGTAGCAGTCTAGATTCCCGAACCCAATGCAATACAGGATCTGGCATAAGAACTTCAGAAAACTTCTTCAGCTTCAACCCATGTGTAATAACCTTCAACGACCCACGATCCTGCGAGTAATTAAAGAACATAACAATAAATATTTGTTCGTAATATATATATTACTTAAATATAATGATTATAATTAATTAAATAAATACCTCTCCTTCCCATATCTTTCGACCTGCTCAGACTCAGCATCAATAGCATCATTCCCTCCAAGCTGCTGATCCTGCTCAGGCTCAGCATCATCAGCATCAATAGCATCATCAACATCACGTGCATGCTTAGTAGACTGATCCTCAATCTGCTCCATCTGTGCAGGCTCAGGTACATCCTCATCCATATCCGTAGGCTCAACAGCTTCAGTGACATCATCCTGTCGTCGACGACGCTGCCTAATTGGACGGTTTGCTTCATTCCGTCGTCTGTTTGAAGCTGTTGGTGGAATTCTGTCTGACACATCACCACTATCACCTCCCACGCTTCGGGCAATGTTGCGGATGATCTGCCCAAATGCACCCCTCATCCTAGGAACTGCAATATATCAATATATCAATATTCAAAAAAAAAAATGGAAAAAAACACCAAAATTAAATAATCATTTCGAAACTTTCAAGAAACACCAAAAGTTTCGAATCATTTCGAAACTTTCACTGTATACCAAATTTTCGAAGCATACTTTTCGAAAGTTTCTATCAACCTGAAACTTTCGAAATGGATTTTTAGAATTTTCAGAATGTTCCTATTTCGAAACATTCAAATTGAATGAAAGTTTCGAATGAAGCATTTCGAAACTTTTGTGTTTCTGGAAACCTTCGAAAAGTATGCTTCGAAAGTTTCTATCAACCTGAAACTTTCGAAATGGATTTTTAGAATTTTCAGAATGTTCCTGTTTCGAAACTTTCAAATTGAATGAAAGTTTCGAATGACACGTTTCGAAACTTTTGTGTTTCTGGAAACCTTCGAAAAGTATGCTTCGAAAGTTTAGTTTTTCTGGAAATTTTCGAAGGTTTAGGTTTGAAGCCTTACTTTTCTATTTCGGAAGTTTGAAATTCTTGTGAAACTTTCGAAGTATTGAAAATTAAGAGGTCGGAGAAATGAAAGGTTCGAATGCAACGGTGAAAAAAGTGACAGTAATTTTGTTATGAGTTTTTATTGTTTTCTCAAGGGACATTTTGGTCTTTTCCTTTCAAATGGGGGGGTGGGAGGTATAGGAGGGGGGGTGCCTGGTACATTCCTCCAATTTTTTTTTACTATAAGTTTGTCTCACCTTTCTCTATAGCTCTAATAAGATTTTTCATTAAGACATTGAACCATCTCTCGTTTTTGTAATATGATATTTAATTATTTTCCTAAAACATGTATTATTTATAGAATAATATTAAATATTTGTGTTATAGTTGCATCTACTATGAGAAATATTTTTTAAATTTAAATTGTTAAAATATTTTTTAAAGTCTACTATATATGTCACATGTTAATTGTCACAATGTATATTAAATAGTTTTGTCTATGCTTTTTTATATAAAATGATTTTTTAAATAACCTTAAAAAAAAATTAGTTAATAATGATTTTACAAAAAAAATATATAAAGAGCTATCTCAAAATATAAAGGACTAAGAAAAAAAGACTATGGTGAGCTCTATTAGGGTTTACTCCATGACAAATCCTAAAACTGCACCTACTCAAGAGGAAGACGATATTCTCCATCGTAGTAACATAAAAGTAGATGATCCAAAGAATGATACTATGTGTATCACATCTTACAAGGAAAAGCTACTAAATATCTTTCGAGATGAAGTTCAACATAAAGTTATCTCAAATGCTTTCGTTGACCTGAAACACTTTCCTTCTCCTTGTGGAGCGGGCAAATATATTCTTCTTGTTGATGAAGAATGGGATAAATGAGCTACCCACAGGAAGAAAAATTTGGTGGTCAAACTTATGGGGAATAAATTTAATTTTAAAGTGTTGCAAAACAAACTTAAACAAAAGTGGACAAAGAATGGTCCCACCCATATTGTTGACATGATCGATGAGTATTTTCCTGTATACTTCAAAGATGAGTAAGACTATGCCCATACTCTTTACGAAGGGCCATGGTTAGCAGCAGATCACTACCTTATTGTCTAAAGACGGCCACCCATGTTTCTCGAAAAAGTTGAGGTTTCCAAAAAAGTAGCGGTTTGGATTCATATACCAAGGCTTCCTCTAGAGTTATACAACGCAGAGTTTCTCGGTCGTATTGGACCAATATGGATGGCAAAAAGAATTGTGTCATGTTGACATAATCGATGGGTATTTTTTTGTATACTTCAAGGATGAGGAAGACTATACCCATGTTTTTTACGAAGGTCATGGTTAGTGGCATATCACTACCTTATTGTCTAAAGATGGTTACCCATGTTTCTCTAGAAAGAAAAGGTTTTCAAAAAAGCAGCGATTTGGATTCATATACTAAGGCTTCCTCTATATTTATACAACGTGAAGTTTCTCAATTGTATTGGAGCTGTGTTAGGCACAATGCTGAAAGTTGACAAAATGACATTTATACATTCGAAAGAAAAAATTGCCTTTATATGTATGGAGATTGATTTGGAAAACCATTGGTTTCGTTTATCTTGATAAGAGGATACAAATTTCCATTTGAGTATGAGGGACTCCATTTTATATGCTTCAGTTGTGGTAAATATGAACATAAGATTGAAAGTTGCATAGAACGTGCAAAAACAACTACAATGTCGAAACTGCATGCTCTAGGGCAAACACAAGGAAAAAACCTTATATTGCAAACCCTAACCGACCCCACAATGATTGCTATTTCCCCGGAAGAGACTATGAAATCTAGGGAGGAGATGTCGAATGTAGTTACAAAAGATAGCAATGAAGAAGCTTATTTTGGTCCTTGGATGTTGGTCAAACATCCACCTCGTTCATAATACAAGGAAAGAAAACAATTACTATAAAAGAGAAAATCCTTTCCAAAAATCTAGGAGATAAAAATCATAAGAATAGATTTGACTCTCTCAAAAAGGATAACTCTAACCATGCATAGCCAAGTCAAACTAATAAAGACACCACTAATCCTAAAGTGGATTCTAACACGAGCTATAAATTAGCCACAACACATAAGCCAACTCAACAAAAAGTTTGCAACTCAACTGAAGGTAAAAACTTTATAATAAACCAATATGGTAATAACGCTAGATTCATTAACCAATGAACCATAACTAAAAAGAATGTTGTGAAGGCACTTGTCAAACAAGTTGGCATCAGAATTACCAGTCAACAACAAAATCCTCAAGAAAGTCAAAAGAAGAAGAAAGATGATAACCTTATATCAGAACAAATCACATACTTTCAACATTAATAGGTCGAGGGTGTGGGTGCAAGTAAATTTTGGGAGCGATCCCATATCACCAGAGGTTATGTCTGATGCAGAATCTATTTAATTAACAAAGAAACATCTAGTAGAGCAAGATGCAATCAATGTTAATCTCCAACAGATTCGAATTGAAACCATGGAGGGTGAAAGTATAGATAATGCAAAGCTGCATCAAGAATCTAAAGGGTCTTCTACGACCTCTCATCCAATTGGTTCCACATGAATTTCCTAATGTGGAATTTTCGTGGTGTTGGCGGCCGCAATTTCCTTAGCCTTGTTAAATATTATGTGAAGCTGCACAATCTTGACTTTATTACACTCTTTGAACCTCATAGTGGAACCATAGTTGATGACATCATTTGTAAAATTGGGTTCCCCAATAGCTTTAAAGTTGACATTGATCGCTTCTCTGGTAGGATTTTGTGTATGTGGCAATCTTCTTTCCCAAACATCCAAAGTATCTATTCATCTAAATATTATATACATATTAAGGTTAATGTTGGAACCCCCTCACTCTTGTATTTCTCATTTGCTTATGCTAGCCCCAACCTTGATTTTAGGTTAGAAGTCTTGCAATAAGTTCATGATTTTCCTCAACTACAAATGGCCATTGGTGTACTATTGGGGATTTCAACATTGTCCTTGCAGCTCACAAAAAATCAGGCAGTGCTCTAATGAATCAACCTCTGCAATTGCCTTTGCTAATTGTATTGAGGAAAACAATCTAATTGATCTTGACTTTTCTAGCCATCCTTTTACCTGGATGCACATGCAACTGCAAGAGAGATTTGATGGGGTTCTTTGTAATACTTTTTGGTAGGAACTCTTCCCGAATAGTTTGGTTATTCATCTTTCTATCCCCTCCTCTGATCACCATGGTCTTTGGCTTCAATTGCAAAATGGTCAACTTCCTCCCCAATGGAACTACTTTAAAGTTTTTGGTGCATGGCTTGAACATGCTGACTTTGATAATCAAATAGACATCACTAGATTAACTCAAATGATTGGTCCTCTAATATCACAAATCTAACATCTACTTTTCACTTTTTGAGTCACCATACATTTGGTAATATCCTTGTACGTAAAAAAGCATGCTCTTAAAAGATTAGGAGGTATTACCCAAGTCCTTGCAAGTGGTACCAACTAGAACCTAGTCGAGTTAATACAAGAGCTCTGGAAGGAGTATACCTCCTTATATAAGGCTAAGGTAAGCTATTGGTTCCAACAATCTAGATACAAATGGATCCAACAAGGGGATCTTGATACTAGATTCCTCCACTTGTCAACTCTAAAGAGTCAGAGATTTAATATAATATATGCACTTCAAACAGATGATAACTCATGGGTTTTTGAAGATAATGATGTTAGGAATCTTGTGATCCAATTCTATCACAACCTTTATTGTTCAGTTGGAGGCCTTCTCGTCCCTTTTAAACCATGTCTACATTTTGGTAGGGTGGGGGACCTTACCTACTCACACATATTCTTTGTTGATGATACTGTTTTGGTTGCTGAGGCTAGTATAGAACAAATTCAGCTCATTAAATCTATTTTGGCAGACTTGTGCCGCAATTCTGGCCAAAAGATCAACATACATAAATTCAAGGTCTTTTTCTCTAAAAATATGTCAACTATGGAAGCGACTTCTTTAAGTAAAACTATGGTGATTGACCTAACTACAAACCTTGGAGCATACCTTGGTCTTCCTCTGATTCATCAACGAGTCTCAAAAGATTTATTTTTCTTTATCTTATATAGAATAAGATCTAAACTCTCAGATTGGAAAGTTAACTCTCTTCCATTTGCAAGTAGATTCACTTTTGCTCAATCATATTTATCAAGCATTCCTGCTTATGTGATGCAAACCATGTCAATTCCTTGTTCTATTTGTGACGAAGCTTAAATATCATGTCGCAACTTCATTTGGGGTAGTACAACTGAATAAAGAGTATATCATTTGATCTCTTGGGAAAAAATTTGCAAGCCAAAGAAGGAAGGTGGACTTGGCTTCAAGAATCTCAATTTCCTTAATCAGGCATATATGACCAAACTTGCCTGGCAACTAGTTGTATACATACACAAATTTTGGGTTCAACTAGCCCAAGCCATGTATAATTGTTGTATTATGAACACTCCTCTTATCTAACAACAAAAATTTCTTCTAATACTTGGAGGAATATTTGTAAAGTATGGACCAATACTGAAAGTAATGTGCAATGGGTTATTCGTGATGACCATTCTACAAAATTTTGGAATGACCACAAGTTACTAGGTTGCGGAAAGCTTGCTGACTCAATACCTCAAGCCATTCCACCTAGAGAATGTGAGTTTTTTGTATCGAGCTACACCAATGGTACAAATTGGAATTGGAGTAAACTGCAACAAATTCTGCCTCAGTCAATTTATGAAAATATTTGATCCTTGAAGCCTCCAACCGATGCTTCTCCAGATTTTTCGACATGGCTGTCAGCTATTGGCGACCAATTTACTCTCAAGTCAGCCTATAATAACCACACAAAACATGAGACCGATGTTGACTCGATAATATTGTTCAAGGAGGTTTGTAATTGGTAAAGCCTAGTCAGAGTTAGGAAGACACTTTGGAAGATGGCACACGGGAAATCCTAACAAATGCTAATAGATACCATAAAGGCATGGCCTTTGAAGACCTATGTCAGCATTGCCTCTCTGCACTTAAGACCCTTATGCATGTCATGAGAGATTGTGAAGATGTCCAACTACTTCGGAATAGAGTTATTAAGCGTGAATTTTGGAGTAAATTATTTAGCATTGGTACTTATGCTTGGCTTGAATAAAATCTTACTTAGAACGACATTGGAAACACCCCTTAGGCATGGAAAATGTTTTTTGGTGTGGCAGTTAATGAACTCTAGAAAGACCAAATCTCTTTGGATTTCTCCCAAAGTACAAAGATGAATAGTGATTTGTGGCATTACATTTCTAACCAAATTGATTTTATTCATAACTCTTTGATCAAGAGTAAGGTTCTGAAGCAGAACTTGATTAACCCTAATCAAAAAGCATAGATTAAACCCCATGTGAGGGTTATGAAGATGAACGTTGATGGTGCTTACATCCATATAATTGATGGCTTCTCAGCTTGTAGAGAATCCTTCATGATCATAATGGCGAGTTCATATGTGGTTTCTACTGCAAAGAGATATGTAGTAGCTCTTTATTTTCTGAAATGTGAGCTATTCAAAGTGGTATTTTATTGGGTCGTGATAAAGATATTCATAATGTTATTTTTGAAACTAACTCCCTGACCTTCCTCTCCATATCAAGAAAGGCTAAACTCAATTTACTCTATTGCTTATCCTCTTTAAAGAGATTATCTCTATATTGTATTAGACGAACAAAACCTACTCCCTTAGTTATTCTCCAAGAGAAGCAAATAGATGTACTCATTTCTTAGCTCAAGCTTGATCACAATGCTAATTTTTTTGTTCAAATGGTGTACCCACCTTTTGATTTGTTAGATTCATTTTTAATTTATGATGCTGGAAATTATCATTCTCGTTTTTGTTAATATAATTCATTTTTATTCAAAAAAAATCCTAATTCACAAATCTGCCTAGCGATTGAGATGGACAACCGTCTAGAGCCCCAAATTTATAGGGACATTAAATCTTTTATACTTAATATATAAAATATGATATTAGTTAGGATATATGATATTAATATATATATATATATATATATATATATATATATATATAAAATTATAATAAAACGAAAAATTAACAATAACCAACATAATAGAAAATTTGAGTTGTATAGCATATTATATATGATAATATTTTCAATTTTGTGTAGTATTGAATGTTTGATCATTCTTTGATAATAACTTAAAAATATATTGTAAACATCTTGAAACTTGCAAAAAATTTATAATTCTTTTAATTTTGATGGAGAAATGTTGTTTGAAGAATTAGAAGTCATAAGATAAGTTTTAACAAATAAATTAAAATCAAACTATATAATATTGAGTTACTTGAAGACATTTATTTATTTATTTTCTCAATGTATGCACGTATTTTAAAATAATATTAATTATTCATCCAACTTTTGTGTTTTACGAAGAAAAAAAATTAAAATTAAAATTAAAATATACTAATTCACATCATAAATTAAATAGTCTTATTTTGATTTCTATCAATTATTTTGACAAATTGTGAAAATTATTTTTTTAAAAATCTTAGTTACAATGGAATTATTAATAATTCTAAAAAAATAATACTTAAATAACTACAAATATCATTTATTTATTTATTCAAGACACTTAAATTTTTAAAGTTAATGTTGACCCTAAATTTTTGTGTTGTAAAAAACTATTTATATAATCCTTCCGTCTTAAAATATAAATAAAATTTAATAATATAATTCATAATTTGGATTAATAATATATTCAATTTTTTAACTAATTTTACTTTAAAGTTTAATACGAAGTAGTGCTATTTTCTCTTAATTGGTTTTAGAAAAAAAAAATTAAAAAAGTAACCGGTCCGGTTTAGAATTTTGGCTTATTAATTGACCAGTGATAGACTTTTGAGGCAGGCAGCCAGCCAGCAGGAAACAAAATATCCGTACAAAAGACTGAAGATATTTATTTTTGCATCAAAGAAGGAAAGTTAGATTCTTTATTAGCTATATTTGGATAGAAGGCCCCCCCTTTTCCTTTCTTGTAAATTCAGCCACACCATTCTAATCACTAATCAGGTTTTTCTCTCTTTCTCTTTCTTCTTCCTTTCCTTTTCTTTCACTTTTTTTTTTCTCTCATTTCTATCATGTTTTCTTTCTACTATTGGTAACATCTTCATTCATTTATTTTATTTTTTGTCTTCACTTATCTAGCTCATCAAAATCCTCACTCGTTACTCAACATGCTAATTCTTTTTTTTTTTT
>JBBPBQ010000004.1:37346511-37358722 GCA_037974755.1 Cicer yamashitae
TTATTAATTAGTTCAATTATTATTTTATTGTACAAAATTTCCTTCCTAATTTGGCCAGATCTGAAACTGGGTTCTCACTTTTTCACTAGGGTTTTGGTGACTTTATTAATAATTAAATAGAAACCCAAATATTTGTTATATCTACATGATTATGTGTATATTATATTATTTTTATTATTTTTATTATTGCCATAAATTAAATTAAATTAAATTAAATAAATTGTACTAAAAAATGTTTTGATTAATATTGTAGAGATAGAAAGAAACTAATAGTGAAAATGGCGAGGCAGAAAATAAAGATAAAGAAAATAGACAACGCAACAGCGAGACAAGTAACATTTTCAAAGAGAAGAAGAGGGATTTTCAAGAAAGCTGAGGAGCTTTCAGTGTTGTGTGATGCTGATGTTGGTCTCATCATTTTTTCAGCAACTGGAAAACTCTATGAATATGGCAGCTCCAAGTACGTACGGAATTATTTATCTTTTACTTTTTTTTTTTCTTTCAAGTTTGAACTTTGAAAACTTGTGATATGTATATTTATGGTCAATTTTAAGATTAAATTTTTTCCGTCTTTATATTTGAGACACAAATTTATTTATGTGGATTTTACAAATTCAATTTTAAAGAATATAGTTTTTTTTTTAAATTAATCCGATCATTTTCGTTAAAATATCATATAACTTTAATTACTAGTTCACATTAATTATCATTCGCCTATATTTATGGTATATGTTGCATGTTGCTGAATATTTATGCTTCATTGGAATACAGCAACTCTCGTTTTTCTTCTTAATTATATTGGAAAAAGAAAATCATATATAGTTTATTGAAGTTTTTATTACTTGGAGGTGTAAGGGTAGTGATATGACATGCGCGAAAATAGGGTTAGCTAGCAGGTACGGTATACAGTTTTTAGTTTGTTGATTGAAGATGGATTGGATCAATGAGTTGTCTTTCTAGGGCTTCTAATATGCCTGTTATGTACCTCTAAGAGAGATTAAATTATATATGTAAAGTGACATTAAAATTACATCAATTTAATAATATTAAATCGGATAAATATTTTTCAAAATTAATTATTAAATTTAAAATTATTATCATATATATATATATATATATATATAATAATTTATAATTATTTACTATGTCATTAAATGCGATAAAATTAACATTGTATATAATTACCGCGTTTACGTTAATCTTAATGTATTATGATAGCATAAAAAATGAGTATAGATTAATGTCAAAATTTATAGATTTGATCAGTATGATACTAGCTTTCAATCTATTGGTCGATTTTATAAACTATTAATCTGACTCGATGTTATCCAATAAGTGTAGCTTTTTTAGGATAATTTGATCCCTCCTCTCTCTATATATATAGGACGAATGAAATTACACTCAAAGAGTTACACTCATTCAATAACATCGTTTCATATAAATGTTTTTCAAAATTAGCCGTTGGATTGAAAGTTACTATTATATAGATCACATCTATAAATTTTTACATTGATCGATAATCATTTACTATGTCTTCATGATGCATCAAAATTAACGTTATATAAAATTATACTTGGTCTTAAATTATCATGATCACATATGAAATGATTATAGATTAATTTCAAAACTTATAGAAATTATACCGCTCAATAAAGTTTTAACAAATACAAAATACACGGTTAGATTGAAATTTTATATTATATAGATATTCATCTATGTAAAATTTTATAAAAAAATTTAAAACCATTTGATATGTTATTTAGATACCACAAATTTAATGTCTTATATTTTATATTAAACGTTGTTAATCGTGATGAGTCTCAATAACCTATCAAATGATTTTAGTTTGTGCAAGATTTTACACTAATGATCTATATGATATAAACTTTTAATCAAACAATGGATTTTACAGAATTTGTATCCGTTAAAATATTATTGAGTGATATAACATTACATATCGATGTAATTTGATCTCTCTTTGTGTGTGTGTGTGTGTATATATATATATATATATATATATATAAAGAGAGAGAGAGAAGAGATCAAAATAGACCTAAAGAGTTACACTAAGAGTTACACTCTTTCAATATAATTGTGTCAGATAAATGTTTTTCAAAATCAATTGTTGGATTGAAAGTTTATATCATATAACTCAACTGAATATTGATATTGTTATGTTAGACGTCATGTCCTGGGTTTGAACCCGATATCTCGCAGTTAGAGCCTCAAACTTCATAATTGTGTGATTTAATTATAGTGATATTTACTATATCTTGTAAGACAAAAAAAAAAAAATCAACAATCAATTAAATATCAATGGCTCATTTGATAATTTTCATATGCATTGACCTAAGACAAAATTACGGCCAATTAATTAAGTAATTCAAATATCTCTGATTTGTATAACATTTTTAAGTTTTTTTATCACACATTTATATTTTGATGATTCTATAGTCAATATTTGAGTCAAATAAAAAGATTATATAGTTAATATTATTATATTTAACATAATGAAAAGAAATAGAATGTATTAATATAATAAAAGTTTATATACACTTTCTGTTTTTTTTTGTTGGTAAACTTAATGACATTGTTGGTCTCTCTAATTTAGTAATGTATGATTTTGGTTATTTGATATATTTTTCAGCCATTCCTTTTTACATATTCAAGAATTTTCAGTTTTGGTCTCTCTAATTGTAATTTCAAAATATTTTAGCATTTCTTTTCATTTATTCAAGAATTTTCAATTTTTTAATTTGTTAAAAAATTTCAAAATTCAAATTGATTAAATTGTGTTTTAAACATTATTTTATTGGAAATAAATTAATTATTAATTAGAATAACAAATTCAGCTCAAAATAAAAAATCCCAATATGTTCCTCTTTAAGCCCAAATATCGTATACAACATAATATTTCAAATTAATTTTATCAATTTTTAAAGATTCTAACTTTATGATTTAATTATTTCAGATGTAAAAAATCAATTAATTCAAGCAGCAAAAATATTAATGGAAAATTAGATTTTAAGGATTTTAATTGAAAGAAAAAAATACAGTACATCTTATATATTTTTGTTCAATTTTTAATATCGTAAAAAGTTTTATAAAATAATATACGATCAGTATAATAATCATATATGTTAAGAATTTTTTAATCATATTTAAGCCCCAAGCACACTTCCGAAATAATCGGAGAACCTTTTAAGCTTAGTGAGGAATAGATGATAATTATATGATCAGTATAATTATTTAGTTTGGATTAGCAAGATTCATGGCAAATCAAGACGTAGCAAGATTAAAACAGGATCTAAATAAGATAATCATGTTAAGAGTGAATATCTCAAAGTTTTCAAGGGAAAGCAATAGTACTGAAAAATTGTGGAAAGGAAGAGGAAAGTTCCATTTGGTAAAAGAAAGGACGTAGAGGAAAGGAGGATCCAAAGAAATATCATCATAGTTTCAATAATACCCATCGGGGTAGAAAAGTCTTTGGAGGTGAATTAGGAGGAAAATTTTGCAGAAATCTCAAAAGAATATCAAGATTTAATTTAGAAGTATTTTTTGTTCAGTTTCTAAACGATTCACTTGAGTTCGCATCCATCACTACAAGAAAAAAACTGTATTTCCATTCAAATTTTTTGAGGGATACGACCCTTTGGGTAAAAATGTCATTTATGAGGAGCATACTCTTGGGGTAAGTGCAAGAGAAATTTTAAAATATTAGTGTTTCTCTAAACCTTTTGGAAGTTTAAACGCATATTTTATGGGTTGGTCATTCTAACACAAGCACATGAGTGTCGTGTTCGAGGTTAATATGTGTTAATTTTTGGGAATGTATAAGTTTGTGGGTAGTTTCTCAGGGGCATGCCCATGGGAAACACAAGCGTACCCATTATATATTTTGCTTCTTTTTTTTCTTTCTCTAAACACTTCGTTTTCGCCATTCTCTTTCCCCGTACTACGTTACCAACTCTTTCACTCCTAGATTTTAGCTTATTTCTTCTTTCTCTCAAAATCTATTTCATTTCTCTCTCAAAATTCCCCCTTTCATATCTCACTCAATTATGTCATCTTATACCAACTATTTCATTTCCAACTTTTAGCTTATTTCTTTTTTCTCTTAAATTCACTTCTCATTTCCCTATCAAAACTCCCTCCCTTCATATCTCACTCCATTCTTTTCCCACGTACCAACTCCTTCATTTCCAAATCTTAGCTTCTTTCTCTCTCATAACTAACTTTTTTAATATCTCACTCAATTCCCTCCTCCTATATCTCCTTTACATTCCCAAATATTTTTTTTTTCAATTTATTGGTTAAATTCTTAAACAATAGTAAATAAATAAATCATTTTTTATTTAAAAAGTTAAAATTGTGATTTCCAACGGGATATACTCCTCGCAAAATACCTCTGACACATACTGCTCACTTATCAAATCACCTGATAACATGTCAGATCAATCAAAATATTTCACATGAGTTGTTCCTCAGAAAGTTTCACTGGGGTTTCGCCATAGTCATTTCCATAAGTTAGCCCCTGAGAAACGGAAAACCTTTCATAGGGGCTAACCCTTGAGAAACTAAACCCAAGAGCTAACCCCTCATAAAAGGTGTTTGATGAGTGATTTTTCGCCTAGGTTTTACTTCAATTTTCTTGGAAAACACGCTTTTCCTAGAGTTTTTTGCGTTTCCCAAGGGATTCACCCATGTTATATTAGTGCATTTATTGTAGTGCATGGTGTGCCTCTTTGTGCATGGCACGATGATTTTTTTTTAAGTGTGCTACAGCTTCAGATGGATCGTTTGTTCATTCAAATTATATAGTGCAGGAGAAGAAATGGTTCGACATGGCGTAGGTGTTAATTAGAACAATCAAAATGGATACAATCAATAATATTGTCATTGTGAAGGTTGATGAATTATTTTACAAACCCCTTCCAATGCTATGGTTTGATCACCAATTCAGAAAATCGCATAGAGGTTATGGATGGTAGTAAATTAGAATTGAGTGAATCAGTTGTGTCATTGTTATGGGCTTTGTTACACGGTGAAGAAATTAGAGAGGCAAATGAAGCATGACGTGCATTTGAAAAGTCACTTAGGGGGGTACACGTATGGAAGGTGAAGGGACTTTGTTCAAATTCCCCATTGGAATTTAATTTTAATTGAAGTTGGAGAATCTAAGGAGGAAAAAGTGGGGGTATGTATGCGCCACCCATTTAGTTAGTGGCTGAAGTAAATGATGAAAGTGTAGGAGAAGTAATGAAAAGCAAGGATATGTTGAGGAGGATGTGGAGTCAATGGCTTTAAAAATTGAACAAGGGGGCCTATATGAAAATGGGCTGCAAAAGACAAGAGAAACTGGGAATGGGAAGATACAATCTAGTCAAAGCGTACAAATATGGGATGCGGAGTAAAATACATAGAGGTACAACATCAATTAGAAGGCTATGTATTGTAGAGTGTGAAGCAAGGCCTAATCAATCACAAACTAAAGCAGAACCTGGTGTATCGTTAGGGGGTGCACTAACTATTTTAGATCCAACCATTAAAGAAAAGGATCAAACTCCTGTTCTAGAAGTCATAAGAGATCAAGATGAATTTTCACAAAGCTTTTTTGAACGAGATATTCCAAATGTGGTTGGAGTTTTTGGTTCATAAAGGAATGAGGATAATGGGTTGCAATTGGGAGAAGGGATATCGAATATTCCTACAAGTGTGAAACATAAGAAGAAAATGAGAGGTCGAACAACCCAAGAAGGCTAAGGAACATCCAACTCTAGTGGTTAAAGATTATTTGAATCCACTAGTGTATATGTCTGATAATTCAATGTCGTAATTGGGTAATCTCCCATGGGAATGCAATCGAAGTAGCGAAGAGGGTTTGGGATTTTGAAAAGGAATTTTGCCTTGTCCACAAGGATGAAGACAAAGAGGTTATTCAAGAATTGGTAAACATAGAGGAAAGGGATAGGAATGTAGTAGGTAGGGATGTAGTGAGAGAGGCTGAGGGTCATATTCATTGACTTCCCTCAACTACATAGTGGAACCCTTAATATTTTTATGAATATTTTATCCTATAATGTGAGGGGTTTAGGGGGAGAGCAAAATGAACAAGATAATAAGAGGCTAGTGAATTCCCATTAATCGTTCATCGTTGGTTTACAAGAAACTAAGTTGGAGTCTATTAGTCCTGCCAACAATGCAAGGATATGTGGGTCAACAAATGTTGGATTTGCATCCAAGCATGCAATTGGGCACTCTAGTAAAATCCTTACATCCTTAAATTTTGGGATAGGGAGAAGTTGGGCATTTTTTAGACTTATGTGGGAAGTCATTTTTTGAGCATTAAAGGTTGGCGGGGTGCGAGAAGATGGAGGGTGAATGTTATTAATGTGCATACCCCTTGTGATTTAGTTAGGAAGGTGTGAGATGTGATATTTTGTGATGATAGTCAAGGGGTGAAATGGTGTGTGACATGGGCTTTCAATTCAACCAGGAATAATAGTGAAAGGAAGGGGTCATGTGACTCTAGTAGAGAGGCAGAGATGAATTTATTTTAATAAGTTTATAGAGGAGATCAAAGTTGTGGACTTGCCATTAACAAGTAGAAAGTTTACGTGGTACAAATTAAATGGCTCGACGGGGATTAGATTTGATAGATTCATAATTTCTGAGAAGTGGTGGGAGGAGTGAATGGGGATTGGGTAAGGAGCTGCCAGATAATTGTCATTTACTTTTAAAGGACCACGTATCAAATTAGGGCCCCAAGCTTGTTAGAATTTTGAGATGCTGGAGTTTGATCCCAGGATTACGAATGGAATCAAATCCAAGTGGCCAACTGGGGGCATTCCCGCCTAAAGAAAATCTCAAGAGGATTAAGATTAGTTTGAAGGAGTGACACATAAACCACCGTCAAAATATAGGTGAAAAAAATTAAAATTAAGAAAGAACAAAAGAGGCTTAATTTATGGGGAGAATCCTCTCAATTGTTTGAGGAAGTGGTGGAAGAAAAAAAGACAGTGTAACTCACAACTTTTCAAATTGAGCACTCTATTTAGTAGCGTACTCCATCAAAGGCCCAGAGTTCTTTAGCTGAAGGAGAGAAATGAAAATTCAAAATTCTCTCATGGGTGTATAAAGAATAGAAGAAAAAGTAATGAGATTCTTAGCCTTGAGATGGGAGACTCTAGAATGAAATGGTGGTGCAAGCAAAAAAAAAGTATTTTAAATAATTTCAAAGAGCACTTCATGTGTAAAAATAGAAGAGTGTTATCACTTCAAAACTTCATTTTTAAAAGAAAATTGGAGAGAAGGTTAATATTATGTTAACTGCTTGCTTCTTGGAAGAGGAAATTGAGTCAATTGTGTGGACTATGATAGTCAGAAAAGCCCGGAGCCAAATGTGGTAAATTTTGATTTTTTTTTTAAAAGATTTTTGATAATGTTGTGGTCAGGAATAAATTTCTAAAGTACGTCTAGGATTTTCACTAAAATGGAAAAATAGTAAGGGTGTAATATTTTCTTTGCTGTGCAAATTCCAAAAGTCGAGATCCTGCAAAGAGTGTGAGATTGCAGACCTATTTATATGATTAGATGCATGTAGAAGGTTCTTGCGAATTCCTGCTAAATAGACTCAGAGGTGTAATTGATAAAGTGATGTTGGAGAATTAATCGGCTTTTGTGAAAAACTACCAAATTTTAGATTAGGTCTTTATTGCATATGAGTTGGTAGAAGAAGCTAAGAGAAAAAAAAAATGAAGACATTTTTATTTATTGTAAATTTTGAAAAGGCTTACGATTCGGTAGATTGAGACTACCTTCAATTTATCATTAGCAAGATGGGTTTTTGTCAAAAGTGATAGAAATGGATAGAAGAGTGCTTAAGTTCGAGATTCGTTTCAATATTGGTAAATGTGAGACCAATTGATGAATTCAAAATGGATAGATGGTTACGATAAGGTGACTCATTATCACTTTTTTCTTTTCCTTATGGCAGTAGAAGACTTTGGGGTTTTAATGAACAAATTTGTTGGGATTGGAGATTTTCGATGTTTTAACATACGTGATCAAGATATTCAAATATCTCATCTACAATTTGCTAATGACACTTTAGTGTAGGGGTCGCATAACTGGAAAAATGTACAAGCACTAAAATCAACTTTACAATTGTTTGAGTTGATATCGAGATTTAAGGTCAACTTCCATAAAAGTAGATTGGTGGATTTCAATTTGTCAAGTGAGTGGATGTTAGAGATCGTAGGGTTATTAAACTGTAAAGCAAGGGAATTACCATTTATTTATTTAGGCCTTTCAATTGGTGCTAATCCAAGAAACCTTCAGACTTGTTGGGAACCAATAAAGAAGAAGGTGAAAAAAAGATTATCGTCTTGGAAATGTAAAATCTTGTCAATGAGGGGCAAGGTGGTTCTATTTTGTTATGTGCTTACGACATTACTGGCTTTCTATCTATCATTCTTTAGAGCTCCGTTATGAATTATCTCTAAATTATAATCCTTTTTCAAATGTTTTTTGTGGAGTGGGGACAAGGAAACAAGAAAAATTCATCGGATAAATTGGGAGATAGTATATTTTTCAAAAGAAAGTGAAGGACTTGAGATAAAAGATCATAAAGCTTTCAATTTAGCTCTGTTAGGTAAGTGGGTGTGGAGAATGGGAGTAGAAAAAGATAGTTTATGGTACAAAGTTTTAAAATTTAGATATGGAAAGGTTGATGGAATATTAAGGACCATGATGGAGGAATTTAAACCGTACTCCGATTGGAGTTGTTGGCTTTAATCAAAGGTGGTGCTCAAATCAATTAGATTTAAGGTGAGAATTGGAGGAGAGTTAGTTTTTTAGAGTGATATGTGGGTGAGTGACACGTGCTTTAAAGAGATAAGAGTGTGAGATAAAAAATAATTTGATAAATAGCTATTGTGGAGAAGTGAGTTGTTTTAATGATAGAGGGAGCAAGTAGAACGAATGTTGATTGAGGTAAAAATGATGAATTTAATAGAAGGAGTTAGGGATAGAGTAGTGTGAGAGAAATTCTTCAGGTATTTTCTCAATTCGATCGACGTATAGTTTGTTAATGGAGGATCAGAGAGGTGGAGGTGTGGATTTTGACACTCAAGTTTGGCAGAATATTTCTCTGGCAAAGGTTTGTTAGTTTGTGTGGAAATTATGCTTCAATAGAATTCCAACACATGTTAACTTAGCAAATATTGGTTTAGTAGAACACGAAGCTCAATGGTGGTGGGTCGATGTAAACAATTTGAAACATTGAACCAATTATTTTTCGAATCTCAGCTATTTTCAAGGGTGTGTTATGAAATTGCAGAGTGATTAAGAGTTCAAGGGGTGTTTCATAATGAGTGCAACAAACAATTTTGCTCTTTTTCGAGGATGTTGAATTTTAGTAGAGTGTTTGAAGAAAAATTTAGAACGATTTGATTTTGTGTGTATTTGGTAGATATGGAATGATTTAGTTAGTTTGTGTGGAAATTATGGTTCAACAGAATTCCAACCCGTGTAAACTTAGCGAATCTTGGTTTACTAGAACACGAAGCTTAATGATGGGTGGGTGGGTGTAAACAATTTGAAACATTGAATCAACTTTTTTTTTCGAATGTCAGCTATTTTCAAGGGTGTGGCATGAAATTGCAAAGGGGTTGGGAGTTCAAGGGGTGTTTTGTAATGCTTGTAGCAAACATTTTTGCTCTTTTTCGAGGTTTGTTAATTTTAGTAGAATGTTTGAAGAAAAATTTAGAACGATTTGGTTTTGCGTGTATTTGGTAGATATAGAAAGAAAAAAAACAGGAATTTTTCAAGGTTTAGAAATTAAGTTGGAAACATTTAGGAATTATCTTGGAACTAATTGTCGTTAAAGCTTTTGTTTTTTAATTTTAGAAATAGGCAATGTTAATAATTAGTTGTTAATTTTATTAGAGGGAGGATTGAATTTTTTACCATTCTTATCACTCAAACTCCCCCAAACTATCAAATCACCTAATAACTCTTTTCAAAGCTTGTTAATTTTGACTTCTCAATCTCTCAATGGATAACCAACTCTCGTTTGATGGCAAGAAAGGGAGTCAACTTTATAGTCTCCGTGTGCCTTTAAATTATATCTTAGTTTAAGGTTTAAGTAGCTTCTTCTCCTATCCCTATTTTTTAAAAAGCCTCCAAAATACACTTCTGAATTAATCAATTTGAATGTGTTTTTTGTCAAAATACATCTCCGAATTGATCAATTTGGAGAACATTGGAGGATGGGAGAAGAAAATCTTTAAGGTTTATATAGATTCATGCTCCTTTTGTAACTAAAGGTTCGTATTGTGACTTTTTTTGTTTAACTCTCTGGTTCTTAGGAGCATAGAGTCTTAGTAATTTAGAGTTTAGTTCGAAGGTAAGTAAAGTATGACCAATAATTGATTCAACCAGGATTCGATCTCATGGTTTCCTTGTGTTGTGGCTTCTCATTGCACTTCTTGTGTTGGTTAAGTTGTTATTAATAAATTATATGTCTTGTCATTTAAAAATAGATCAAATCACTATTTGTTTTTTATCTTTATCTATACATGCTTCACATTTGCATCTTTTATTCTCCTCATCCTTAATTATTATTTCGGTTTGTTAAAGTATGAAGGATATAATTACAAGGTATAATCAGCACTTCCAACATATGAGCAAATCAAACATACCTCTGCAGGAACTTCAGGTATAGTACCAAAAACAAGTTCTAATCTATATTTTATAACTACTATTTATTAATTAGTTAATCATGAACAGTGTCCCTTTCAAATAAATTTCTTGTCTATCTAATCTAAATTTATCATATATACTGAAGTCTAAATTGTTATTACATTGTTTATTTAATTTATTTTTGTTGTGATACACTCCTTTAGGTCTTCAATATAACTAAACAAAAATAAGCATATGTAATTGCTCTAAATTTAAGCCCAAATACATGTCCTGTGGTTTTCAAGGTGGTGTTCAAGAATCTTAAGCTTACGAATTATTAATTTTATAAAAAGTAGTATCGCATTAAAAAAATCCAAATTCCGTCACAATAGAAAAAATACCTCTTTTAGTAAAAATTCGAACCTAAATTCATAAGTTGAATGAGTTTAACTACTTTCGCTAAACCCAACCGTTCCTAGACCATTTATAATGGTTACAACAATATCCATAATACGACTCTAACTTTTTTTGGTTATATTTAAAGTGGAATATATTATTATTTTGCTAATAATAATATAACTATGGCAAGCTAGTTCCCAATTTCTTTTATAGCAAACTTGTCATAACTCACTACCCTCTCATGTTGTTTTGTATTATTGAGGGATGAATGTTTCTCCTACTTGTCTCTTTTACGAGGTTGAGAAGGAAAATGTTCTTCATTGGTTATTTTTGTCCTTTGAGCTATTGAGGTTTAGACAAGATGTGATTGTAGTAATATTCAAGGATTCATCAACAACATTGGTTTTGTTAATATGCCAAAATTACTTTGTATTGTTGTAGTAACAAATTTTGGTGTGTTAGCTCCCTTGACCATGTGGAACCTTTGGTCGTCGAGAAATAAATTCATTTTTAAAGACACTCATCTAATGAGAGTTTTTGTTATAGTTGTTGTGTTTACTTAGGTTCAAGTTGCTAAAAAGGCTTTTGGTGATCATCTTATCTCTTTTCCTTGACAAATTCACGAAATTTGTTGGAAAAAAATGGGATATGGATACAATGATTCTCAATGTTGATGGTAGTGCGTTAATTAATCCAGAGATAGCGGGTTTTGGAGGTTTGATCCGAAATCATGGTGTAGAGACTTTTAATTTGACTTCTTTGGAAGTGTAGGTTGGTCAAATGTGCACCATGTTGAAATTCAAACCCTTTTGGTTGGTGTTAAGTTGCGTTAGCAAGCAAGCTTTAGGAGGATTATTTGTTTCTTAGATTCTTTACATGTGGTTTAACTCGCGACTATGGAGAATACTCGTTATCATCGTTATGCAAATATGTTGGAAGTCATTTGAGACTATATGAAAAAAGATTGAATCTTATCTCTCCGTCATACTCTCGGTGAATGGAATGTTTGTGCATATATCTTTGCGAAAACGGAAGCTAATAGCATGAATTTCTTGACTTTGGTTTACGAGACATATTCTAGTTTATCATCTGTTCTTTTGGTCTTTCTTTTTTTTTTTTTTTTTTT
>JBBPBQ010000004.1:37358804-37373804 GCA_037974755.1 Cicer yamashitae
TTTTTTTTTTTTGTTTTTTTTTTTTTTTTTTTTTTTTTTATCTCATTTAAACTAAAAATATATATTATTATTATATGGTTTTATATAATTTCTGGAAAAAATTCTAGTTTATCAAATAGTGTTGTAATTTATAAAATTCCAGCTTAGTACTTTTGGTTATGCTGCATACTTTTATCTTCCATAAAATGTTGATTTCCAGATTTACTAATTATTGGCAATTTTCTAATGTTCATTTCAGGAAGAGAATTTATCAGCTGAATTGCAAAAGGAAGTTGCTGATAAAACCCAACAACTAAGGTTTCTCAATTTTCTTAGAGTGAAAAAGATTTTGAAGTAAAAAAAAAATGAAATATCAAAATGCCTAAGATTTGTGCATAAAATTATTTTAAACAGGGGGATGAAGGGTGAGGATTTTGAAGGATTAAACTTAAAGGGGTTGCAGGAATTGGAGAAAACACTTGAAACAGGACTCAAGCGTGTGCTTGAGATGAAGGTGTGAACTATTTGATTAATTTGGAAAAGACTCAGTGTATGTTCTGTTTTTATGATTAAAATGAAAATTTTCATTCTTAATATTTTCAGGAAAAGAGGATTTTGAATGAGATTAGTGCACTTCAGATCAAGGTTTGTTAATTGTTTCAATATCTGATCTGATAAAGTTCCATACACACGTGATATTGATTAATTTTAGGTTTATTTGCAATATTAATTTTTTATTTTTATAAAATTTATGAAATTGGTTTCTTTATTTTAAAATATGATAGTTTTAGTCTATTTTTTAGATATTTGAACTAAAATATGATGCAACATATTTTAAATGACATGCATACAATTTCTTGATATAAAACTATATAGATGCATTAATTATTTATATGTCATTAATTAAATTACAAAAATAAATAATCTCATAAGTTGAAACTAATGTTTAGATGAAGTTTTATTATAATTTCATTAGTGTTAATTATTCTACGTCATCGTCTTATATAATATATTATTTAAAATATATCACATCACTATTTTTAAATTCGAAATGCGATAGATGAACTAAAACTGTCAAATTTTAAACTACAAAAATCAATTCTATGAATCGGTGAAAATAGACAAATCAAAACTAGATTAAACCTTAATTTAATTATTGGAACTACTATTCAATGTTCAACTTACTATAGAAAAAGTTGAAACATGGTCAAAATAAATTTAAAGATAAAAAAAGAAAAAAGTTTTCGTTTTTTTTGAATCAGTAGCTAGCTAAGATACCCTCTCATGATAACCAATGTCGGTTAAATCTTGTTTGTTTTTATTTGTTATGGATGATGAATTCTTAGAAATAATTAAAACAACTCTTAAATTTAGTATTTTTATTGTTTTCATAAATTTAGACAATTATTCATTTGAAAATAATCTTCCATCTTAACAAAAATTTTAAAAATATATATAGAAAATATTCTCACATCTTCGTATCAACATTTCCAATTCTTAATATCCTCCTTCATCAATTATATCATATAGTTGAGTAGGAATGTGTTGGTTAGATAGTGATATGGCGTAAATAATGTTATAATTAAGTAGGGAAGAACCCTTCTCATATAAGTTAGCTTTTGGAGAAGATTGTGTTAGCTCCAAATATTATTTTGGTTATACTGCAATTCAAATTTTAAGATCATACATGTTTTTATTTACATAAAAAAATGTGTATAAATCGTTACACATAAAATTGATTTTTATAAAATAGTTGAACTCAAATAGCTAATAAATTTTGATTAATAATGAATTATTTGATAGAAACAAAATTCGATTTCTGACTGATACAACATTTGTCGGATTGACTTTCAATTATTCTCCATATATTTTTGTCAAAAAGATAAAAATTCCCGTTATTGAACATTATCAAGATCTATGTACATTTATATAATCCCCCAAAGATTATCTAGTAGTGTTTAACGATGGCTTCCGATAATAAATTACTTGTTTTTAGTTTTACAGTCACATCTGAACAGAGGATTTTACTATCTTAATTTTCTTTGTATTCTTTAACCATATGCCTAAAAGGGTATCAAGTTAGAAGAGGAGAACAAGCGTTTAAAGCAAAAGGTATGAGATATAAGTATTTCATTTTTATTTTTTATTTTTTTTTATAAATATGATGTTGGCTTTTTGTCCTTTGATTTTAACTTTACCAAGCTAAATAAAGTGGCTAGCTTTTTTTATCAGATGGCTATGTTGTGTAATGGAAAAAATCTTATCTTGGGAGACTCAGATATCACCATGCAAGAAATTGTCTCATCGGAGTCTATGAATAATAGTGGTCTTTCTCTTGAGGATGATTCTTCATACACATCTCTTAAGTTAGGGTGAGCAAGGATGACATTAAAGCTTTTATAGAGGATCCAAATAGGACATTAAATATTATCATTTTTTTTTATTATATGCTAAAATGTTGTTTGGTCTTTTCAGGTTACCCTATCCCTAATTGAATTAAAGTCATGGACTAGTGAGGGACTCTAAGTTCTTGTAAGTCAAATTTTGTCTTGCTTTTATCTGATTTTGAGGTAAATTTTAAATGTTTTTTTAAAAATTGTAGATAAATTATTTACGATCAATTGAAAGGTCATGTATATTTTATTAATTTTTAATTTTAAAATTTTAAATTTGACATAATAAAATATACGTGATTATTTTAATTAATTGTAGGTAATTTACGACAATTTTTTGAAAGATAAGATATACTTCACAATTTTGCGATGGTAATTAATTGACTTGGTTGAAATTGTCTCTGCATCAGGTGGTAATAATTTCTTTTATGCGGTGAAAGCTGAAATAACTTTCTATTAAGTCAAATCAACTTACTAAAAAACAAATATAACTTCATGTCGCCTGTGTAACATTTGTGAGTACAAGAGTATGCACCCTAAATAATTTGTGTAGGTTAACAATGATTATAATGTTATTTTAATTATTATTTTATGGATAGACAAAAATTTATTAAAGTTAGCAAAAATAAGAGATATTCAAATTATGGATAAATTTAGAAATTGAGTGGTGGTAACATTGTATGTCTCTTTCAATTGTTATCAAATGTATAGTATTAAAAAGAATAAATAATCATTTTGATTCTTAAATGTTATAATTTCTAAATTTATCAAAATTATAAATATATTCTCAAATATTTCTTATGCTAGTATTTTCTAAAATAAAATTACTAATAAAAAAGGCATTTGAAGACTAAATTAAGGATTTAAATACCAAAATGACTCGTAAAAAACATTTAAATTTGTTTTTCTAATTTTATAAATTTAAAAATTATTATTCCTCACTAACGTTCGCCGTCGTCACTGACATTGGCTTTTGAAATAATACTATACCTTCCATTCTAAGTCCAAACTCAACTTCCGTTTTCGTTTTACTTGGTACCTTTTCTTATTCCATCTTCTTCATTTTATTTTTAATCTTTTATTTCTTCTTTCTTCCATTTTCGACTTCATTGAATGTGCAAGCGGCACTTGCAACTTGTTATTTATATATATACACACCATGTGTTTGTTCATTTGCCTAGGATGGTTACACTGGAATAATTATATTTTACATATATAAATAAAGTAGTGATTACATAGCATTGTTTTTATCGGATTTAGTTAATTAATGAAGTAGTGATTCGAAATGGACCTCAGAAATAGTTGAGACGTTCAGAGACTGCAACAAAGTACAATGATGTGAGTTCTTCAATGAATGTTGTTTTTTTAGCTTCCAAACTCTAGTAAGTGTTTAATTGAGACGAGTGAGTGGTAAAAATGTTTTCCTTTTATGGTCGAAGCGACAAGGTTTTTGCCAAGGAAATTTGTTGGCGCTTGTAATTATGTTAGGAATACATCAAACGAGGTCGAATGTTGATGAAATAAGTGTATGGTAGCTGGAACATGTCTTGAGTCACTCTCACGTTATTGAGCATCTCACGATAGATCCAATTTAGATGAACCTTGGACCAATTTTGAACAAATGGATAGCGTTTCAGCAAGTGTATTAAATCGTTACAAGTACTAATAAAATGGTAAGATCAAGTGTCGAACTCAAGGATTGTGTTATACTATTGAATTATGTTTAATTACTAAAATTGAACAAAATGTTTCTCAATTGATTGAATAATTTTTTAAACTAACAAGTAATAGTATTGAAGTTTTCTAATAAGAAAAATGTCAGGGATGAACTTCACTTTGAATCCAACCTTGGTTTCTAATTTGATCCTAATTACTAGATTCTTTTATTGAACTATTACTGAATTCTCTTTATTATTTTTGTCATAATTTCTTAGCGACATAACCTTTAATTACAAAGTAACCCATAACTTCTTAGTGGATTTAAGATTAGAAATAAGCTTTATAGTACAAGAATTCTCTTATTAAACTATTTCCTCTACAAATAAGTCAATTGGTTTCATGACGTGCATTTATCCCTAGACTACAATATCATGAATTTCTCATCTCAAGCATTCGTAAAGTCCACTTCTGTTTCAAAGTACGAATCGTAAATCAACTTAAAGTTGATCAAGCAATAAAATGCATTAAGCACAGAGATAAGAAAAATAATTCAATATATTCATTCATATAACTAGAAATCAAATCAGACATATAAGTGTTTCATCTTGTTTCACTCATCCCTAACAAATAGGGTTTAGTTACTTATGACAAAGATACAAAAGATAGAGATTAAAGAAAAATTATAAGATAGATTTATGAATGATTCTTGATAAAACTCCTACAATGGTGTTAGAACCAGCCTCCTATGAGTTTCTCTGCTATGACACAAATCTCCAAACTTCAAAATAGCCAAAAAAGGTACCTAGAAAGTGAGAAAAACACATTTTTATGCATTCTGCAGGGCATCATGCGCCCCAGGTGTGTGTCAAGGGCGCTCCAATGCTCTTGGGCAAAAGCATGATGTCATAGTACTGTAGAAATACGCCCCAGGCGCAAGCATTTACGCTCCAGCGCACAACATTTGTTGTCTGACAGTTATTTTGGACATCTACAACTCCAGATATGGCTGAAATACTTCACATATATCATGTTGATTTCTCACCAAAATTCCGCACTACACTAAAACAACGAAACAACGCAAACTATGAAAAAAATCTCTACTTAATCAAAGAAATAAGAACATAAACATTTCGTTAAATCGAAGAATTAAAATCAACAAAATACATCAAACAACTCCTTAAATTAACTAATGATTAAAGATAAATAACACTAAAAACAATGAAAAATATGCATATGATGAAGAACTATCACAACCCCAAACTTAGTCTATTGCTCGTCCCTAAGCAACAATTAATTTCAAATTGGGTATAGTAAAAAACAAGCTTAAACTCAATTCCTCATATCAAATCAAACTCACTCCTTGATAGCTTTTCAGTAAATGTACTAAATCGTTGCAACTAATAATTAAAACGCTAGTACCGAGTGTCGAACTCAATGATTGCGTTTTACTATCGAATTGTGTTTAATTACTAAAATTGAACAAAAAGTTTCCGAATTGATTGAAATAATATTTGAAACTAACAAGAGTAATAGTATTGAACTTTTATAATAAGAAAATTGTTAGGGATGAGTTTCACTTCGAATCCAACCTTGGTTTCTAATATGATCCTAGTTACTAAATTCCTTTATCGAATTATTATCGAATTCTCTTTATTATTTTTGCCCTAATGTCTTAGTGACAGAACTTTTAATTCCAAACTAAGTCCTAATTCTTTAGTGGATTTAAGATTAGAATTAAGCTTTATTGTACAAGAATTCTCTTATTGAACTGTTGTCTTTGCAAATAATTCAATTGGTTTCATGACCTGCATCTATCCCTAGACTACAATATCATGAATTTCTCATCGCAAGCATTCGTAAAGTCCACTGTCGTTTCAAAATATGAATCGTAAAACAGTTTAAAGTTGATCAAACAATAAAAGGCATTAAGCACATAGATGAAAAAAATAATTCAATAAACTCATTCATATAACTAAACAATCAAATCAGACAAATAAGGGTTTCATCTTGTTTCACTCATTCCTAACAAATAGGGTTTAGTTACTCATAATAGAGATACAAAAGAAAGAGATTAAAGAAGAATTACAAGAAAGATTCATGAATGGTTCTTGATAAAACTCCTTCAATAGTGTTAGAATCATTCATCTCAGAGTTTCTCTGTAAGGCACAAGTCTCCAACCTGCCCAATAACCAAAAAGATCCCTAGAAAGTGAGAAAAACGTGTTATTTTTATGCATTCTGCAGCGCGCCACGCGCCTGGGGTGCATCATTTGAATAGAATCGGGGATGTAGAAATGCACCCTGGGCACGGGATTTGCACTTCAGGCGCACAACATCTATTGTCTGACATTTACTGCATTTTTCTCCTCTTTTGTATTCGAATTTGGTTGTGGTGTCTTCATGCAAGTTGTAGCTATGGAACTTAGCTTTCATTTGCACTTGGTTTGACTCCAATTGGACTTCTACAGCTCCAAATATGACTGAAATACTCCACATAGGTCATGTTAATTTCTCACCAAAATTCAACACTGCGCTAAAACAAAGAAATAACGTAAACTATGAAAAATCTCTACTTAATCACAGAAATAAGAACATAAATTTTTTATTAAATCCAAGAACTAAAATCAACAAAATATATCAAATAACTCCTTTAATTAACTAATTATTAAAGATAAATAACACTAAAAACAATGAAAAATATCAAAATTAAAGTGTTTAAGCTCAAAAGCTCACAGCTAGGATAATAAGAGAGAGTATGAACTATCAAAATGATGCCAAACATGTCATTACAAATTTTTTTAAAAATAATATTAAGACCTCCACAACAAAAGAGTATTCAACAATGTATGCATAAGTGAAACTCATCAAATTGAACAATGAACATGATCGAAGAATTATAATTTAAAACTTGAAATCACAAACAAATAACTTAAGACCAACTTCAAGTTGTTAAATTTTTTTCATCATAGTGCACGCTTACACACAATTAAAAAGAAACAAATTCAAATAACAAAAATAAGATTACCAAAATAAAAGTTAACTCTACCTAATGGTTGCCTCCCACGAAACACTTCTTTAAAGTCATTAGCTTGACGCCTTCAAAATTGTCAAGGTGTATTATATGACACAAAGAACACACCATCTTTCTCACCAAGGAATACATATTTCAAGTGAGGTGGCAATTGCTTGAGCACAACCAGTGGTGTCTCTTTCTTTTTCTCTACAAGCTTTTCTTCATTCCCTTTCAACTCCACCCATCTAGTATCGATGCGGGAGGAGTAAGATGGTGATGCTTCTAACATAGCTAAAACATCTTTCACTCTTAGATATTTGTTATCTTTAACAACATCATGGGACAGGCACAACACCCTTTCTAAACGCAGAGTAGGTACTTGATGTTCAACTCTTTCTTCGACTATCGAATCGAAAATCTCAATTCGATTGAACCATTTTCTTTCTTTTGAATGCTTCATGGCTTTTAGAATATTGAATGCAGTTGTTTCCTCATTTACCTTAAAGGTTAAGGTGTCATCCTCCACATCAATCATAATTGTCCTTGTTGCTAAGAATGGTCTCCCCAAGATCAAGGGAATATCATTGTCTTCCTCCATGTCTAGTACCACAAAATCCACCGAAAAAAATGAACTTATCTACTTTGACCAACAGATATTCCACCACCCCATCTAGGTGTTTCTTTGAGCGACCGTAAACTATAGTATCAACTATGTGTCTTTGACTATTCCAATGCCCAACCTTTTATATATAGAAAAGGGCATGAGACTCACACTGGCTCCAGGGTCACTCAAGATCTTCCCAAAAGTTCTATCCCGAATAGTGCAAGGAATAGAGAAGCTTCCAAGATCCTTGAGCTTAGGTGGCAGCTTCCTTTGTAAAATAGCATTGCGCTATTCAGTAAGCATCATTGTTTCACCGCCAATTTTACTCTTCTTTGACATAATTTCCTTCATGAACTTGGCGTATGTCGGCATTTGCTCTAGTGCTTCTGCAAAAGGAATGTTAATTTGTAATTTTTGAAAAACATCAAGAAATTACCAAATTGTTTTTCAGCTTCTTCCTTTTTTAATCTTTGAGGAAACAGAAGTCGAATTTCGGGCTTAGGCAAGACCTCTTTTTTCTGCACCATAGGTTCTTATTTTTCAAGAGTGATGTCCTCCTCAACTGGTGTTGGGGTGACCATTTCCTCTAGGTGGGTTGGAATTGAAGCACTCCCACCCTTTTTGGCTTTAGGTGGTATTGGTTCAATTACCCTAACACTCCTTGTTGTCACGACATTGACATTATTTCGCAGATCCAAAACTATGTCACTAGGCAAATTTTTAGGCGGTCTTTGTGCTAGTTTTGGAACAATTTGATCCATTTGGGCCTCAAGATTCTTTATTGAAGTTGAGTGATTTTTCTGGACGGCTCTTAACTCTTCAATGAAAATACTTGTGTTCGTTGCTAACTTCTCAATAGCAATCTCCCAAGCAGCTTTACGAGATGGAGCTTGATTTGATTGACCTCCTTGTTGACCTTGAAGTCCACCTTGTTGATCTTTCCATGAAAAAATTGGATGATTTCTCCAACCTGGATTGTACGTACTAGAGTAGGGATTATTCTGCTTCCCGTTGTTACCCACAAAGTTCACCTCTTCTGGTTTTTCTGTATCATCATCCGATATTTCACAAGCTCCATTTTATGTGTTCCCCCACAAAAGTCACAACTTGTATGTTCTAGTAAATTGACGGGGGCCACTTAGGCATGTATATTTAGAGTTGCCCTCCCCTTCTTTATCTCAGCGGCGATAACATCTTCTATATGTTTTGATAGCAACTTCCTTTGAGCCAACCCAACATCCATAACATTCAATTCCAACACACCACTTTTTGACCAACCACATCTATCATACAACATGATTTGCTCATTTGATGCCATAACCTTATTAAACTTTCGTGCTTCTAATGCGGTTTTGTAATTCAAAGAACTATCTATTGTAGTTCCAAGCCATCTATTACAGCTTATTCCTCAAATAGAATTAAAAAAGCTTTTTAATATTTGATAAGAATAAAAAATTGCACTCATCCAAGTGTTAATATCCACATCAAGAAAACATTTGATGGATGATCCTTTATCATGTTGTACCTGATACTTGTTCCAAGCCATCTGTTCAATCAAACTTGTAGCCTCTTCCATATTTCGTGTACCTAATGATCCATCAATTAAAGCATCTAACATCATTCTTGTTTGAAAACAGTAGAGGACAGGAAAAAAGATCTCAAAAAGAAAAAAATGACAAAAGTCAGATTACTTGCTTTGGATGTAACAAGCTGGGTCACTACAAAACTGAGTGTCCTCTGAACAAAAAAAACTCAAGAAGATTTCCCTACAAAAACAAATCTATGATGATCACGTGGGATGATAGTGATGACTCATCCTCGGAGCAAGAAAAGGAAGAAGAGGCCAACCTCTGTCTCATGACGAACTCAGAAACTGAAAAGGTAATCATATCTGAACTTTGTCCTAATTGTGAACAATTAGAAATAGAGTTTGATAATCTTTTAAATGACTCAAACACTTTATCTCAAAAATGTGGATTTCTTAAAAACCAACTTTTTGAAATAAAGAAGTTAAATGAGGAACTACAAGCTAAGAATAAAAATTATGAACAAACCATTCGAGACTTGCAGTTATCTCATGAAAAGTTGTCTGAGCAACACTCTATTTTGAACAAAAATATTGTCAAAACTCATCCTCCAGAAGAGGATGCAGAAAAGGAAATTTTGAAAATAGAGGTTGAAGAACTCAAAAATGATCTTACCAACTTTGTTAAATCCATTGATACTTTTCAAAAGATTATGGGATCACAATCTGGAACTTTTGACAAAGCTGGTATTGGATTTAAAAGTTCTCAAAAACAAAAACTGTATGAAACTTTTTTCATTCCAAAGAAACAAGAGGATAGGCTAAGATACACCTTTTGCAAAAAACTTGGACATACTTTCAAAAGATGTTATGCGAAGAAAAGGGCAGATAACATTAAGAAAGGATGTTCATTTTGTGGTAAACATGGGCATCATGATTCTATTTGTTATCACAAAAGAAAATTCCTCACAAGAGGACGAACTAACCAACAAGGACCCACCTCTATATGGGTACCTAAGTCACTATTAAACTCATACACAGGTACATCCCCTGATCAACAAAAGAAAGCCTTGGTTCTTGGACAGTGGCTGCTCAAGGCATATGACAGGGGATAGGCATTGCTTTATTTCATTGGAAATAAAGGATGAAGGATCGGTCACATTTTGAAATAATGATAAAGCTCAAATAAAAGGTACCGGTATCATTGGTAATAAAAATTCTGCCAAAATTGAAAATGTTCAATATGTAGATGGTTTAAAACATAACTTGCTTAGCATTAGCCAACTTTGTGATAGTGGTTTTGAAGTTATTTTTAAACCCAATCTATGCGAGGTTAAACACTCATCCTCGGGTAGAGTTTTCTTTTCCGGTTTTAGAAAAAAGAATTTATATGAGCTATATCTTGATGATTTGCCTACTGAATCTTGTTTTGTATCCATTGAAAAGGATAAATGGGTATGGCACAAACGAGCTGGTCATACAAGTTTAAACACTATTTCTAAATTGTCTAAATTAGATTTAGTCAAAGGCCTTCCAAAAATTAATTTTGAAAAGGACAAAATTTGTGAAGCTTGTGCCAAAGGAAAACAAGTTCGAAGTAGCTTTCATTCTAAAAATGTTGTTTCCACAAACCATCCTCTTGAGCTACTTCATATTGATCTTTTTGGTCCTATTAAAACTCCTAGCCTAAGTGGAAAAAGGTACGGATTTGTAATCGTTGATGACTTTTCACGTTTTACTTGGGTCTTATTTTTAAAACATAAAAATGATGCCTTTGAGGCTTTTCATTATTTTTGTAAAAAGATCCAAAATGAAAAGGGATAAAAAATTATCTCCGTAAGAAGTGACCACGGAGGTGAATTTGAAAATGAATCCTTCAAAAATCTTTTTGATGAAAATGGTATTTCTCACAATTTTTCTTGCCCAAGAACCCCTCAACAAAATGGAGTTATTGAGAGGAAAAATAGATTAAAATGGAATCTGATCCATCCTCTCAGCAACCTCCACGAGGATGGAAGACAGTCACTTATCATCCTCCAGACTTGATTATTGGAGACACAGCTGATGGAGTAAGAACCAGACAATCCCTACGAGGAAATGCAGCTACCATGGCCATGATTTCACAAATTGAACCCAAAAATATTGATCAAGCTATTTGTGACAAATCATGGGTTGAAGCCATGATGGAAGAGCTCTCACAGTTTGAAAGAAACAAGGTATGGAACCTTGTACCTCTTCCACTTGAAAAATCCATCATTGGAACAAAATGGATTTTTAGAAACAAACTGAATGAGGATGGAGAGGTAATAAGAAACAAAGCAAGGCTTGTTGCTCAAGGCTACAATCAACAAGAGGGAATTGACTACGATGAAAAATTTGCACCGGTTGCAAGACTTGAAGCTATACGCATCCTCCTAGCATATGCCACCCATAAAGGTATCAAACTATACCAAATGGATGTCAAAAGTGCTTTTTTGAATGGATTTCTAAATGAGGAGGTTTATGTTAAACAACCTCCTGGATTTGTGGATGAAAAGAAGCCCAACCACATATTCAAACTCTCAAAAGCCCTTTACGAATTAAAGCAAGCTCCTCGAGCTTGGTATGAGAGGTTAAGCTCATTTTTAAAAGACAATGGTTTCTTAAGAGGACAGATAGATACAACACTCTTCAAGAAAACTATTGAAAAGGATTTATTAATTGTGCAAATTTATGTTGATGATATAATCTTTGGGTCTACAAACGAAAAGATGTATGAAGATTTTGCCAACCTCATGCAAAGTGAATTCGAAATGAGTATGATGGGTGAATTAAAATTCTTTCTTGGATTACAAATCAAGCAGTTGAAAAATGGCATCTTCATCTCACAAGAAAAATACACTAAAGATCTTCTCAACAAATACAACATGAGTTCAGCCAAGAGTATGGGAACTCCTATGCACCCATCCTCCATGCTTCACAAAGATGATGAAGGAACTCCAATTTCTGAGAAAGAGTATAGAGGGATGATTGGATCCTTATTGTACTTAACAGCTAGTAGACCGGACATAGTTTTTGCTGTGGGTCTTTGTGCAAGGTTTCAATCCTCTCCCAAAGAATCTCATCTTACAGCAGTTAAGAGGATTTTAAGATATCTTGTTGGCACAATTAATCTGGGAATCTGGTATGAGAAATGTTCAAATCTTGACCTCATAGCTTATTGTGATGCTGACTATGCGGGAGACAAAGTTGAAAGGAAGAGCACATGTGGAGGATGCCAATTTCTTGGTAAATCTCTAATAAGTTGGTCATGCAAAAAACAATGTACCATTGCTCTATCAACTACAGAGGCTGAATATGTATCTGCTGCACAATGCTGTTCACAATTGCTATGGATAAAGAATCAACTAGAGGATTACTCTCTAAGGTACGCAAAAATTCCCATCCTCTGTGACAATACTAGTGCTATAAATCTTTCAAAAATCCAATTCAGCATTCTAGATCTAAGCACATTGAAATTAAACATCATTTTTTAAGAGATCATGTTCAAAAAGGAGATATAGAATTGATTTTCGTTGACACTGAAAATCAGTTGGCAGATATTTTTACCAAACCTCTCCAGGAGGATAGGTTCAAAAACATTTTGGAAAAACTCTCCATAGTTAATTTTTCTAAAATTAATTGATAAATTGTTTTATCCATTGAATCATCACTACTTGTCTCTTATTTTGTTTGTTTAATTATTTAATTGTCAAATCCCTGAAAGATCAAATCTGATCTTTGAATATAAGGCTAGAGTTTAGAGGATAGCAAGAAACCAGAGGACACAGTGTCCATTTTGGTGTATCTGCATTTAATTGCCTCAGTCTTTGCGTGCACGCGCTTCTTTTCTCATTGGGTCGTCCATGTGGCGCCGTCCCCTTGTTCCACGCGAGCATTTAATGCTATAAAACTGACACTGCTGTTTCCAACACGCGTGCCTCACACGCCAACCTGCACGCCTCCGTCTAATCAATCATGAGTGCATCCTCCTAGGCAGAACTCAATCAACTCTTCTTTCTCCAACGGATATCACCTTCCACCTTCCATCTTCCATCCTCCTTACTTAACTCTGCCTACTCTCATCAATATTCATCTCACTCTCAACCCAGAATCATCTTTTCAAATCTTCCATTAACAAAAATCATGGCTCGTACTAAGTTTGCTGCCAAACGAAAAATCCTCTCTCAAGCCTCTGAAGATGTTGAAGATCACTACTCCAGCACGGAGTCTGATCAACATGGAGAAGAATCACTCAACACCACTCTAAATCAAGAACCTTCATTAGAAACCAATCTCTTCGAACCTTCTGAAACAACCTCCACTCCTTCTATTTCACCTAAGTCCTCCAAACCTCTATCCTCCTCCACATCCTCGGCCTCCACTAGAAGATCCTCCAGAATTCTTTCTGGAATTCTATCATCCAAAAAACCTGTATCTCAAGACTCCACTGTTCATCTAGTTGACCAGCCAGCACTCGTCACATGACCAACCAACACTAGTCACCTGACCAGCCAGCACTAGTCACCAGGCCAGCCAGCACTAGTCACCAGGCCAGCCAGCACTAGTCACCAGGCCAGCCAGCACTAGTCACCAGGCCTGCAAGCACTAGTCACCAGGCCAGCCAGCACTAGTCACCAGGCCAGCCAGCACTAGTCACCTGACCAGCCAGCACTAGTCACCAGGCCAGCCAGAACTAGTCACCAGGCCAGCCAGCACTAGTCACGTGGCCAACACCTAGTCACTTTGTAACCAAATCCAAATTTTGTTTTCAAAGAAAATTTGATGTCCATGTTATGTGTTTTATGATGCAGGTCCCATAACAAATTTTGCTCAGAATTAATTTTTTAATTTTTTTAATATTTTTTAATTATATTTTTAATATTTTCAGCACTTAAAAAAATCATAATTAATTCATCCCTTGTCAGAAAATTCCAATTTTTTGTGGGAAGTGTTTTCTAATTATTGAGAACGTCCCTGTAAAATTTCATGAAAAAATTCCAAGTCTAGGTACCTCAACTCGAAAATCTGGCCCTTATAAAAATTTTAAAAACAAATCCGTTTGTCAAAAAATTCCAAATTTTTTTCTGGATGTTATTATTGGGTTGATGAACATTCGTGCAAAATTTCATCAAAAAATTCGAAGTCTAGGTCCCTCAAACGTGACTTTCCTCCTATAACGAAAAAAGGGCTCTCTTTCTACAAAACTGGAAAAAGCACATCAAACATATATAGGGGAAGGTATGTGTGCTCCAGGCCAGGGCCAGGGCTAAATCCATGGCTCAGGCCTCGGCCAAGGCCAGGACAGAGAAAATTGGGGAAGGATGTGGGTATGATAAGGCAACTGTTGGCTTGTGAATTGACGGACGGTGTAGCAAAATCAAAAATTTGACCCAGATGTAGAAAACCAATACGCGCGCGAGCACTACGACCGCGACTACGACGTAGACGTGGACGGGGCACGGGCGCATGTTGGTTGCTAGTTGAAGGGCGTAGCAAAGAAATCACTTTTTTTTATCGGATGTGGGTAAATCAAGACGAGCACGACGACTACGACTACGACTACGACTAAGACGTGGACGTGGCGCGCGCGTGTGTTGGCTTGTTGGTTGGAGGGCGTAGCAAAGAAATCAATTTATTGGTTGGAGGGTGATTGTCTTCGGTGCGTGACTACATTGAGCATTTAAATACGTTGGGTTTCTTATTGGTCCTTCATTTGGTCCTAGATAAAAGTTAACCCTTGGATTTAGTTGTTCCGTGAGTCACTCCCCGATGCAGTTGTCCCGAGTCGAAAGGACGCGTCCCTCAG
>JBBPBQ010000004.1:37381304-37454715 GCA_037974755.1 Cicer yamashitae
GACGACTACGACTACGACTAAGACGTAAACGAGGCGCGCGCGCGTGTGTTGGCTTGCTGGTTGGAGGGCGTAGCAAAGAAATCAATTTTTTTTATCGGATGTGGGTAAATCAAGACGCGCGCGCGACGACTACGATTACGACTACGACGTGGACGTGGCGCGCGCGCGTGTGATGGCTTGCTCGTTGAGGGGCGTAGCAAAGAAATCAATTTTTTTTATCGGATGTGGGTAAATCAAGACGCGCGCGACGACTACGACTACGACTAAGACGTGGACGTGGCGCGCGCGCGTGTGATGGCCTGCTAGTAAATCTAGATGAGGGATGTGGCAAGTAGACCAAGACGCGCGCGCATGTGTTGGCTTGCTAGTTGAGGGGCGTAGCGACGAAATCAAATTTTTTTATCGGAGGTGGGAAGTAAATCAAGACGCGCGCGCGTGTAATGGCTTGCTGGTTGGCTGGCAAGCACTAATCACCAGTGCAGCAGGCTGGCAGGCTGGCCAGCACTAGTCACCAGGGCAGCAGGCTGGCTGGCTGGCCAGCACTAGTCACCAGGGCAGCAGGCTGGCTGGCTGGCCAGCACTAGTCACCAGGGCAGCAGGCTGGCTGGCTGGCCAGCACTAGTCACCAGGGCAGCAGGCTGGCTGGCTGGCCAGCACTAGTCCCCAGGGCAGCAGGCTGGCTGGCTGGCCAGCACTAGTCACCAGGGCAGCAGGCTGGCTGGCTGGCCAGCACTAGTCCCCAGGGCAGCAGGCTGGCTGGCTGGCCAGCACTAGTCACCAGGGCAGCAGGCTGGCTGGCTGGCCAGCACTAGTCACTCGGCCAGCTCTCGGACAGAATCAGCCAGCCAACACTAGTCACCTGACCAGCCAGCACTAGTCACCAGGCCAGCCAGCACTAGTCACCAGGCCAGCCAGCACTAGTCACCTGGCCAGCCAGCACTAGTCACTTGACCAGCCAGCACTAGTCATCAGGCTAGCCAGCACTAGTCACCAGGCCAGCCAGCACTAGTCACCTGACCAGCCAGCACTAGTCACCTGAACAGGCAGCACTAGTCACCAGGCCAGCCAGCACTAGTCACCTGACCAGCCAGCACTAGTCACCACGCCAGCCAGCACTAGTCACCTGACCAGCCAGCACTAGTCACTTGGCCAACACCTAGTCACTTTGTAACCAAATCCAAATTTTGTTTTCAAAGAAAATTTGATGTCCATGTTATGTGTTTTATGATGCAAGTCCCATTATAAATTTTTCTCAAAATTAATTTTTTAATTTTTTTAATATTTTTTAATTATATTTTTAATATTTTCTTCACTTAAAAAAATTATAATTAATTCATCCCTTGTCAGAAAATTCTAATTTTTTGTGGGAAGTGTTTTTTAATTATTGGGAACGTCCCTGTAAAATTTCATGAATAAATTCCAAGTCTAGATACCTCAACTCGAAAATCTTGCCCTTATAAAAATTTTTAAAAAAAATCCGTTTGTCAAAATTTCCAAATTTTTTTCTGGATATTATTATTGGGTTGATGAACATTCGTGCAAGATTTCATGAAAAAATTCGAAGTCTAGGTCCCTCAAACGTGACTTTCCTCCTATAGCGAAAAAAAGGGCTCTCTTTCTACAAAATTGGAAAAAGCACATCAAACATATATAGGGGGAGGATCTCGCAGGTCATGACTAAGGTGTGCACGGGCTGACTCGGCCAGCTCTCGGCCAGCTCTTGCTGGGCGTGACTCGATTGGACTTTCACGGTGCCTAGTCATTTTTTTGTGACTAACACATTTTTGGATTGTCCTTGACAGCCTCGTCCATCTTTGAAACTGGCTGTGCAAGCTCGTGGGCTGGGCAAGCTTGCTTGGAAAGTCCCTAACACCTTAGTCATGGGTTGCCTCCCCTCGGGTATAGGTGGTAGTGAACATGGCTCGGACATGAATTGGCATCTCATGGGTAGATGTTGTTCGAGTTGTGGTAAGCTATTTCCTATACTCTCGAGGCCAGCGAGCATGCTGGCTGGTGTCCCTTCGGTTTCTCCCTTTGGTTTGTCCCTTCGGATTGTCCCTCAGGTTTTTTTTATTGTGTTTGACACAAGGGGTGATTGTCTTCAATGCGTGACTACATTGAGCATTTAAATACGTTGGGTTTCTTATTGGTCCTTCATTTTGTCCTAGATAAAAGTTAACCCTTGGATTTAGTTGTTCCGTGAGTCACTCCCCGAAGCAGTTGTCCCGAGTCGAAAGCACGCGTCCCTCAGGTTTTTTTAATTGTGTTTGACACAAGGGGTGATTGTCTTCGGTGCGTGACTACATTGAGCATTTAAATACGTTGGGTTTCTTATTGGTCCTTCATTTGGTCCTAGATAAAAGTTAACTCTTGGATTTAGTTGTTCCGTGAGTCACTCCCCGATGCAGTTGTCCCGGGTCGAAAGCACGCGTCCCTCAGGTTTTTTTAATTGTGTTTGACACAAGGGGTGATTGTCTTTGGTGTGTGACTACATTGAGCATTTAAATACGTTGGGTTTCTTATTGATAAGTGACTGTCTTCCATCCTCGTGGAGGTTGCTGAGAGGATGGATCAGATTCCATTTTCATCTCCATTTTAATCTATTTGGCTGCTATGATTATGATATTTGGCTGCTATGATTATGATGTTTTGTTGTTTTGATGATTATGATGTTTTGATGTTTTGCTGATTAATATTTTGATGATTAATGTTTTGTTGTTCAATGACTATGTTTAAGGTTTATGCCATTACAACATTATTGGTTTGAAATATCATTATGATCTTTATTTTATTTCTTAAATTCATATTTCTGGCATACATTCAGGGGGAGTAATAATTTTTAGAACTTAAATTTTTATTTAAAAAAAAAAAAAAAGATTACTCACTTAATTCAGGGGGAGCATAAACATTAAATCTCATCATGCATTCATATTTAAAAATCATAATCTAAAGAATTTTGTCATCATCAAAAAGGGGGAGATTGTTGAGACAAAATCTCACTCAATTGATTTTAATGATAACAAAATTACTTAAGAGATTATGATTGTGTAATTTTAAAGTAAGGTGTACTTGAAAATAGTTGAAACTTGATTGTAAGCTTGGTGAAGCTTGAAAATACACAAAGTGTAATCATCCTCGGTGAGAGGTTGATCTGTTTGATCTTTAGTTAAACACTTTCTAAAAAGATATTTCAAAGATCTAGTGTATGATTGTAGAAAGTATAAAGAGGATGAATATTGCTTATGATAAAACTTATGATTCTTGATCTTTTTCTGCAATATTGTTATGTGTTTGTTGAAGAAGAGCTTCCAGCCTTTTATAGAGTCCTTGACAGCTCTTCCATGTGTTAAAACAACTTCATGACCGTTGAGGAGGATGCATCAAATAGTCCAATGGTCTTTGAGCTGAAATTACAGAACTGCCATCCAGCTGTCCAGTCCATCCTCAGCCTTGAGGTTCAAACCTCCTAGGTACTTGGTCCTTTGTAGCCTTTTTCTTTTTTCTTTCTCCAAGACATGAAAAGGCTATTTCTTTGACTATGTGAGCTACAGCCGTCTGATTTCGTGTAGTACCAGGTTTGAATTCAACTTTTGAAGAATGATGTGACAAATTGTTCAACCTTTTACCTAGTACTAGCCGTCCTCTACCTAGAACAGCCTATCCTCGTACTAGTCAAATGTGCTTTCTGACCTCTTTAGATAATATGCTTTATTGGGTCATTCTTGGTTACAATTTTGACATCTTAACCTGATTAAGAATCATGGTTATGTTGCTGGATGTATACAAAGCTTTTATGAGGCCATCCTCACGTAGGTTCAGCCTATCCTCTAGCTTGCAAATATGATGGTTTTGAGTCATATGTTCATCCTTTTTGTCTTTATGATTAATAACCTGTTCTCTACTATAAATCCACTCAAGAGCACAGATTAGTCCTTAATCACAATCATAATCTCTTAAGTAATTTTGTTATCATTAAAATCAATTGAGTGAGATTTTGTCTCAACAAAAATGTCTACATTTGTGTGAATTCATCAAAACCATGCCTTGGACACCTCTTTATAAGCAATTTATACATCTCTCAAGCATCATATAGGTTCTCACCATCTTTCTGTTCAAAATTTGTGATCTCTACCCTGAATGAACTTTGAAACTGGAATGTACCTGTCAATAAATTTTGCATGCAATTCATCCCAAGTATGTATCGTCCTAGATAGAATTGATGAAATCCAATCTTTAGCTCTCCCAATTAATGTAAAATGAAATAACCTTAACTTTTTTGCATCTTCAGTCACATCGAGAGGGCTGGTTGTGCCACATATCTTAAGGAAATTTGTTAAATGTTGATTGAGATCTTCAACCTCAACATCTGAAAATTGTTCATTCTTTAGGATACTCAACACATATGATTTTAACTTCAAAAGGAACTGCTTCCGCATCTTGAAATCCATGAGTCATTTGCTCCATATTTTTGTCTTCTAATGAGATCTCCAAGAACATGCCGAGGTGGCGGCAGTGGTGGTGGGTTCATATTTTCCGACTCGATATAAAAATTACTCGATGGAAGTTCTGTAGCAAGTGTTTCTTTCAATGCCTCTATATCTACTTGTTTGCTTGTCTAACTCTTCTTTTGTTTAGCTTTGCAGTTTTCTCTATTTCTAGATCGTATAGCAATCCTGAATTTTCACCATGCATACACAACTTAGAATACCTTCAACATCATACAAATTACCAAAAAGAATTAACGGCAGTGAACAACAACAATATTGATATTTTAAATAAGTGGAGTGTAAATAAATAGAACACTATTATATGGAGAGTAGTAGAGTGGTCAGTAGAGTGAAATGGAACAAAATTTTGATTTCATTGTTGGAATATTTTATGATGAAGCAACACAAGATTTTCCTTTCATTGTTTGGCTGTTAAACATAATGAAATGGATTATAATATTTCTATTCATTTTTATCTTTAATTTAATATGGTAACTTACAGATCCTATATTATAATGAGTTCATCTCTAGTCTCAAAACAAAAGAAAATAAAATGAAAAAGAGACATTTCAAACAAATGCGTTTGACATGTCATTTTTTTTACTTTTTTCTCTCTCATAATATATAGCTCTCCCTCAAATAATTTGAGGGACAATTTAATGCAATCAGCAATAAACTCAAAATGAACCTCTCTTACATGAAGACCCCTTTGTGGCATTTTATCAAACAGATGAATGGCGATGCAAAAATGACGACACCAAAATGCAACATCAGATGGAAGAAGAGGAACCTTTTGTATCTGAACAATGCTAAAGTTCTTATTTTGATAATTTTGTAAAGAAAATGAAAGAAATGAAGATGACCCTTTTGGTCGAAATCAAAGCAAGATTAAATTTTGAAACGTCCATCTTGTTATATGCTTTAGCTGCAATTGAGAAACTACCTGTAATCTCATTTTCATTTCATTTTTTGTTGTAGCTATGGAAGTTCTTGTCTTGCACTCCAGAACGTGAATAATGTTGTTATTCTTTGGAAATGAACTTATGCCTATATATACTAATCATTTTAGCAACGTAAGGTGTGAACAATTATTGTTATATGACTTGCATAGTAAATTATCAACAATTGTACTGGTAGAAAATTATAGAAAATTAAGTTTAATGTTCAATGAGCAAGAACTTGAGAATCAAACTTGTCTTAACGATAAAACGGCGGCAACAGGTTGTGAAGTCGATGTAGGAAGAAAGTCAGGAAGTCAAAACCCATGTTGTAAGTGTTCACGTTATGGAGGTTAGGGAATAGAAGGTGGAGGTTTAGAGCGCAGAGTATTGGGTAAATTTTGCATTTTCATCTTCCTTTATGTATTTGCATTTTTTTTTCCGCTAAATTTTGCATTTTATTATTGAAGTATATGTTACAGTATTTCTTTTCATCTTATGCTTTATAATTTTCAAAAAAATAATAATATGCTTTTTAAGATTTTTTTTCAAGTCTTTTGGATGGATGCAAGAGATTTTGCCGGTTGTATTAGCAAGTTAAATTACGTATTTTACATATTCCATTTTGTATAATTTGTGTGTGGGCAGATTTAGAGAAAATTGAATATAACACATATTTAATTGTTTATTGTAGTAGTTATTGGCAATTGCTTATTATTAATCCTAAGGAGCTTAATGTAGTCTTTATATGTTCATTGAGAAGGAAGCCAGATAAAAAAATATGTCACATTGTTGATTTGTAAGTATTTAATTTATTTATATTGTTCATAAGTATTGTAATTGGTTTTATAACACAATTTTAATAATTACTTTTATTTTGTAGAACTTTCGAAGGTTATTATAGGTTGCTATGTTTGAAAACTAAACCGGAAATAACATGGAATTTTCCTATATTAAGTTGTTTACAAATAAATAACTTCACTTATAATATTATAACAATTTTATATATTTAACATTTTTTTGTGATTTCAATTTTAGAGTCAGAGACAAACTTCAAATTATGAGTGTGGCTACTATGTCATGTTACATATGTTGAACATTGTAACAACTGGTATTGTTGATTCATAGATACAAGTACATAAATTTTTTACAAGTTGTTATTGATTGTGTTTTTTTTTTTTATGTTCGTATGATAAAAAAGTATAAGTTGTTATTGATTGTATTTTTTTAATGTTCGTATGATAAAAAAAATTAGGATTCAGCCGATATTGATTGTGTTTTTTTGTTCAGATATTTCATGACTCGAGATCATTTCATCTGGATCAAAATAAAGAAGTTCAAGAACGTTGTGTGGATTTTATTTTGGAATTAATTGAAGAAAATGACAGTGCTTGAATATATGTCTATTGAATATTGCTACATTGTGATTTTGTAATTTTGTTAATGGACATCTAAATCATTTTTCGTCTTGTCAAGAGTAGTTGGGAGACATCTTCTTTGTACTCTATATTTTGTATGAACTTTTGATATTGTATATTTGAGTTATTAGATGGTTATATAAAATTGTGGTTTTAAGTACAAAATTTTGAATTAAAATTTAATACAAAATATTGTATGTATATATAGAGCAGGAGCATAATAACAAAATAAGAAATTTATTAAAAAAAATAATTATTTTCACTCTATCTATTAAGTCAGTTGATCAAAAGAACCGACTTAAAAAGATGATTTATTGAACTGAATTTATGATTTTTAAGTCGGTTAAGCTGAACCGACTTAACAGGACGAAGCTCTGTTAAGTCAGTTCACGAAACGACTTAAAAAACAACATGTTTATTAAGTTGTTTGTTGTTAACTCGAACACGAAACCGACTTAAAAAGGTAAAATTCCACTAGTGATAATATGTATGACTTACTTGTCCTTAATTAGAAAACCAATGACGACCCAAATCACGATATTGATTTGGTCCAACCCTATCATTTGGTACGACATATGCAATTTATTCTTCTGTTTTAGTAGGGTCAAATGTCATTGACTTTAAATCATCCTTCCATTGTCTCCACTTTTCATTCAACTCAGATGTTAACAATTCTATTGTTAAGTCATCTATTGGAGGAACAAACTCAAATTTTCTCTACACAATAAGAAATGATAAATAAATAAATAAAACATATGTTAAATTACAACTTTTGACATAAACATAACGACCTATGCAAAGGGGCAACAAGTATATACATTCTTAAAAGCTTAACTTGTTAGTTAAATGTATAGTCACAATACTTTTATTATTTTCAACATCTCTTCTTTTTAATCCTTTAACATGACTTTCCATAACTTGTAGCTGATGAGAGCATATTGATGTCTTCTAACCATACTATCAATTTAACTTGTAAGAGTTTTTGTTTTCTCACCAATAGGTTGACCATAGTTGTCCAAATTAACAATTATAAAATCACCATCTTCCATATATCATACATTTAACATTCTTGTTGCACCTTTAGTCGTTTAGGCTCTATATCTACAAGTAAAACAAAAGGCAAAGAAAATTATGTATCCATATAAGTCATAATAAATAAAAACAATATAAATAAAGCTTTAAAACAAGAATTAACGATTCATACCTTTTTCAATTTGTTCTTCTATAACTTCTATGTCAGAAGGAATGGAGTGAGATTCTACATACACGTATATGACATCTTATGTATGACTAGGACTATAACGAGTTTCTACAACATTACAATCGTTGCACATTGAACAAGTTTTTATTAATAGAAGTAGATTGTATTCCTTCATTATCACTTGCTCGATATCAAATATTTAATCTTCTTGTTTGAGTCATTGTTGCTCAAAATAAAAAATATATTTTGAATCATCTCAACTAAATAGATTAGAACAAAAAGTACATTAGGATATCCATAAAACACAAAAGGAAAGAGATGATAAAACAAAAAATAACACATGGATTGTAACATCCTGACCCTCTGACTAACATTGTAGCTTAATTGGTAGTAGGAGTGAATGACTCGTTGACTTAACCCCTATGTTTCGAGTTCGACTCCCACAAAAGACCAAAAACTCGCTAATTTTTATCATCTTACTAGTCAGTTTCAAGTTGTGACAATCACTGCGGCCGACATTATCTCTTTAGATTTTCAATGTGTTCTCTAAGTTAATGATAGTAGAATTAAAAAAAGTTATAAATACTTAAATTAGTATAAAATTGAAATATAATTTGTTTCTTACTCTATAAATGGAGCATCTACGTCACAATTAGAAAACGCATGTCTATTTGCATATGTTAAATATTTCTTGTTAAGTTTAATTCTACTTCCTTTCTTTCGTTTTCCTAATTGTATAACTTTTCTTGTATCCCTAATGGTTTTTCAATAGGATTTTAAAAGGTCATATTAATTATCTATCAATGTGGAATCAATTTCATCATCAATTATCCTAGGTATGTTGAACCTAGTTTTTACCCCAAGTAGATATTGTAAACAAAAGATCAAACATTTATTGGCCAATAAACCTTTTGCAATTGATCATTTTGAATGTGCTCTATTATGTACAAATGACTCGAGAGTAATAAGAAACACGAAAATGATTTTATTTTATATATTATGCCCTTAGCATCCAAAAAGCTTGTTTAACAATTTTAATTAAATAATTAAACAATTCTTAGTTATCAATTGGATGCATCCATCGATATTGTATTGGTTCAATAACTTGAAGCATGTTTGGTTTTCTATTAAAAACCGTCATTTTCAAATGGTAAATAACACTGACTTTATATTTGATGAATTACCAAGGTCCATTAACAAAATTAAATTTAACTCTAAATGTACGTTTTATTAAAAGTAAAAAGGTTGATACTTTTACTTTCTCATTTCTCGGTTAAGAGACAAATTTCCTATTTTTTTTTATCTTTTTCTATTCTTAGCATATCTTATGTTTTAAAGATTGGTTTCTATATGTTTTCTTTTGACTTCTTCAGAAAAACTAAAACTAAATAAAAGATATAATGTAAATAAATGTTTTAAAAGGAATTTTGACAACCAAATAAATTTTTGAAAGAAGACTTTGCTCAATTATGTCTATAATAATATTTGCGGTGATTTGTTGGATATGTAGTTTTGAAAACATAAAAATAAACAATATACATTTTTATAACCAAAAAATTATATTTCTTAAACATAAAAAAGATAAAAACAATAAAAAAGTTTAAAGATAAAATGTAAATAAATGTTTCATAAGGAATTATGTTAATCAAATCTCTTTTTGAAATAAGATTTGTTAATTAATTATGATTATTATTACTTTTGCTCATTTGCTGAGTTTACATAAATTTAAAAATAAAGTACTAAATAATATATATATATATATATATAATAAATTAATTAAGATCTATAAGTAATTAATAAAAGCTAAATAGATATGTAAATATTAACCTCCGACCATCCACGATAGTGTTGCTTCTCTTTATTTATACATTTCACCTTGTTTAATGCATTCCTAACTAACTACAAGTGCTAACAAACTTTCCTGGCAAAAAACTCATCACTTCCACCATAAAAGAAAAATATTTTTACCACTCACTCACGCATCTCAATCAAATACTTACTAGAGTTTTGAAACTACAAATACATCACATTCATTGAAGAATTACATCATTGTATTTTGTCGCAGTCTAAACGTGTCGACCATTTTTAAGATCCATATTAAATCACTTCTTAATTAATAAATTAAATCCAATTAAAACAATACTATATAATCTTTTATCTATATTTCTTAAATTTTCATTTTTATTCATTATTTTGGTTTTAAAGAACTTGACGGTGAAACTAATATACACTAAATATAAAGAACAAGAGTATTTTAAATTTAAATTTACTTATGATTCAATGTATCAAATATTCTTGCTTCTATTGTATAATGTCAAGTTGCTAATAATATCTTGCTGCTATTCTTGATTACAGGCTTTTTCTTTCAAAGAAATATGATTGATAGGCTTTATCGAACTTACAATGTCAAGTTGCTAATAAAGTATTGTTTTTAATAAATGTGAATACTTCCACCAAAAAATGGAGGTCCATAACCTCTACAAATGGTAGCATATACGTGCAGTTATTTTTTTTTTATATAAAATACGTGTAAAATGATGAAAATATCTTGTAATTGTATTTGAGGAATAAGCGGTAATTAATATTGAGAAACATGAATCAAGAATGGAATGGTTATTTTAATCAAGATAAAATCTAAGTTGCTAATTTTAAATTATGAAAATTCGATGATTATTATTGATTGCTCCCATTTCTCATAATAAATAAATATTTTTATCTTCGTCGTTCTCCCAAAGGCACATATCATTGATTCAAATGTATAAATTTACTTGAAACTTGTGTATTTAATTCTTTGAAAATTCAAACATTATTTGTTAAGCAATACTACGGTCACACGTTTAAACACACATTTTTAAACACTATGTTGTTAATGTCTCTTACAAACCACGTATAAATAACCTTAACAATAATATTGCGTTTTTCTTTTGGATGTTTAATGAAAACTTGTGAGAGACGTATATTTATAACCTTCATATAACTGATCACTTATTCAATCAAATATGAAAATTTCAAATTAATGGAAAATCATTTCCTATAAGATTCATAAAATAAAAAAATTGAATATATTGCAAATTATTTTATTCCTTCTTGTTTTATTCCAGCTATGTTTAACATTAATTACAATTGATTTATTCCCTTTATTTAGTGTTAAAAATTCATTTATTAATACCAGTATTGTTTTCGGCATGTTTGAGGAATCTTACATATATGGATATTGCTTGATTGCCTACTTCAATGTTTTTTTATATAATTAATCTTGTTATTATTATTTAGTTGAACGAAAATAAATCATAAATAATTAATAAATTACTGATATATTATTTTATTTTTTACGGAGCATTAAATGAGATATTGTGATGAGGTATGCCGTACAATGATCAATTAAAAAGTATTTATGTGAAACTTATTCTTGAGAGAATAAATCTAAGTATTTATAGTATAGATTTATATATAAACATTTTAAATCCAGACAAATTTGTATCAAATTTTTAATTTTTTAATTATTGTGGACATTTTTAATTTTTAAATCATAAAAAAAATATCATTTCAAAATAGACCCAAAAGATCAAACATAAAAATTTAATGTTATTAAATCTAAAATATGATAAAACTTGTTCAAAGATGATATATTATTTAATTATTGATAATTTAATTTAATAATATCAAATATGTTAATTTTTTTAATGTACCATATAAATCTCCATTTTAAAAGTATTTTTCACATAAAATGTTTTCTAAAATCCTACCAAACATATTTTCAGTGTCATTTTCTATGAAAATGGAATCAGTGAAAGTAAACAAACCGTATTATGCTACTCTAAACTACAAAAGTGAAAAAGCAAAGTAAAAGTTAACGACAAGTCAATTACTATAATTTTAGGTGTTGAAACACATAATAATGATAATACTATTTAAAATTATAGTAATAAAGATGATCCCTACTCTCAAAAACCATTAATTATTATGTAGTGACGCTTTGTGATTTTGACTTGGAAATCCAATTCAACCACCTTAAAACTGCCCCCTCGCGTTGTCTCTCTTGTTCTTCTCGACCACCACGACGTTCTCTATCACTATTCATAAACCTCCTAATCCCTGTCATCTCTGATACACTCCTTAAATGCCTCTCACCACCACCTAAACCATTCTCCATCTCGTCATCAATAATATCGCGATTATTCTCCACCATTCTTCTCCTTCCTTTCTCCGTCTTATTCATGGTTGAACGCAAATTTTCACTTATGATCCCATCTGAGGTTAAATAAAGCATATCACATCTCTCAATATTACTCCATCGTTGCTGGACCGCATTACATGAAGTAGGGGACACAATTATACGGTGCTCCAACCTATGCTCTCCGATATCACCATCACTCCTTACATCCCTTAAATTAATATTAATATTATTACTATCCAAAGATAACTTCCTAGACGACCACGTTTCACTATTATCCAAAACATTTGTATTATTAGTAACTCTTCCACTTCCAACATTTGACGACGATGATCCTTCCTCTGTGATTTTTCGCTGAGGAATGATAACGTCGCCAGGGTCTACCTTATAGCGACAAAGTGGACACGTGGAATGTTCGGCTAGCCACATATCGACACATTCCACGTGGAAAGCGTGCTTGCATTTTGGCAATAACCTGAGTACCTCAGGATCCTCAAATCCATTCAGACAAACAGCACATTCTAGTCCATTTTTTTGGCCTCTCAATGAACCAAACTTGAAAGCCGGCAACGATTCCACAACCGTACGCTCGATTCCAGAGTTCTTCCTATCTTGCAAACGTGTTTCCACGTTGGCATTTGCTTCTTCGGTAGCATCATTATTAAGCATGTTTCCTCTGGAGCAGTGTTTGATATAAAGAAGTACGAGCAATGTGATGGAAACTATGGTCGTTAAAATGCCTATTATCACTGCCGTACTAGGTTTGGAAGCAGATTTCCTATGGTGACCGGAGCTTGTAGTCGATGATAGTGGCGGCGATGATGATGTAGCGGCGCCATTGTCGTCTTGGAGACTAGGGATTCCTCCATTTTCTTTTGAGTCGTGATCTTGATCAGCACTTGCAATTAGAATTAGCGTGGTGGTGACGGTGACGACGACGGGGAAGAAGGGGAAAAATGTGCAGCTGAATGGGTTGAAAGAAGGTGCACCACCCATGTCATGTGCAAAGTGATGCTTTGTTTTCTGTTTTTGGAGTTTGACATTGGAACGCTAAAGAGACAAGGGAGGAGCGTAGTTGTTGTTTTGAACGAGGATATCGTCTCCAAAGGGTCTATATTGGGAGATATTCTATGGTACCAATTCAAGGGAAAAATTTAGTAAGCGACAAATTAAGTACTTATGTCAAATATTTTAACATATCAATTTTATTAAAAATATATCAATATAATCAAGTGATTAACTTATAAGTGTTACACTTAAAAGTGGCTATATTGATTTCTAGATGTTATTCATTCGGTTGTCACCTTATAAGTAATTGTCAATCGATTAGATATGTTATTAAATCAACAATTGTTGTAAGTGTTACACTATGGATGTGGTTCAACAAATTGTTTTCAACTTTCAATTACTAATTATTATTCTAATAATAATCCATTATATTGATCTTATATATCTATGCACGAAAGTGTAATTTGATTAAATTATATATAATGTATAAATTGATTTGAAACCAATCACATTATCAAGGTTTAGTTAATTCTAAATTCATTTATTGTAATTTTGTTGTCTTTTAGATGAATTGAAAGATGGTAGTCAACCTAGATCTTCGAAAAGTAAATAATTCATAATTAAGTCTTAGGTGGGAATAGGTTTGGACAAAAGTCTAAAAATACCCTAAATACCATAAAAACGCCTTTTTAAGCATAACAAATTGATTTAATTTTATTTTGTAAACTCATTGACCTACTTAAATAATTTTATTATTATTATTGATAATAATAATAATATTTAAAAATCATTTGAAATTTTAACTACGATTAATAAATTATTTAGAAATGTATCTCTTATTATCTTTATTGCTCGTGTTGTAATTTGATTGACTCAATTTGATGAGTTTAACTTATAAACACACATTCATTTTTCTTTATTTTTAGAGTTTAATAGATATATAAGCTAACATTTGTTTTGGGACTAGATTGAATGGTAAGAAAATTCACATACAACTATAAAGTTACGAGTTCAAATTTGAAACATGATATTCAACTTAATAATATCAGCATTTGTCAGTTGAGTTAGTTCTTACGGATAACTAACATTAACATTTATTTTTAATGTTGTTATACATTGTCAATGTAAATATAAATATGTTTTTGCACTCACATTCAATACGAGTTATCTATTTTATCATATCATATTATTAAAGTGAAGTGATGCAGAATTCTTAAGTCTTAGATCAACCGATAAATATTAATATTGTTAAGTTGAAATTAATATTAATATTTATCATTTCTTCGTAGTAAAAAAAAAGTGAAGTAATATAGAAAATATAAATCTCATTGAATGTTAATATAAAACTATTTTACACTGACATTCTCTTTTATCTTTATTAACAAAATTCGCCCAAATAGAAATAGTCCATAATTCAACCAAAAAAAACAAAATAGTTTATATTATGTTTTTTTTTAACCAGTCCATATTAGAAAATTAGATTTGACAACCCCACTTAATTTGATCTCTATTCCCACTATTTTAAAAAATATCTAATTTTATCTCAATTATTTTTAATTTCTCTCATAGAAAATTTTTGGATTCATTTTTTACCTACTAAATTTTTGTTTTTTAAAATTTCCAATAGAAAGAAAAAGATTGAGAAAATATTTTGTCTACTAAACTTTTCGTTTTTGAAATTTTTGATAGGCAAAAAATCAATTTTGAAATTTTCGGAAAGCATAAAGAAAAAGTGGAGAAAAATATTTGCCTACTAAATTTTTTGATTTCGAAATGTTTGGCAGGCAAAAAAATATTGAAAAAACAATTTAAAAATCAGAAAATTCATTTTTTTGAATTTTCGGTTGTTATTTTTCAACCTGAAAAATTTTAAAAATAAAATTTTCAATAATTATTTTCAATCACAAAATTCATTTTCCGATAGTTATTTTATTATTCGATAAATTTAAAAATAAAATTTATGGATAAAATATAACTACCGAAAATTTGTTTTTTGATTTTCTGGTTAACAAATAATTACCGAAAAATAGTTTACTTTTATTATTGACTATGAGAGTATTTTTAAAAAATTATAAAAAAGTTACAAATAATATGGTCGGGTGGAACAAAATGCGACCATTGTAATGTGTAGTTTTGTACCGACCGTTAGAAGTCTCACCCATTTTCCACGGCACGTGAGAATCACATGATCTTAGTTATGATTTGAATTCGGACGTGAGCGCGATTGTTCAAATTCAGTTTAATCCAAAACCTACAACGTCCACCACATTCAAAATTGAACACACCTTTCTCCGTTCAAAAAATCACAAACCCTTCCTTCTCTTCCATTCCCTCCTCTTCTCTTTTCTTTCAGATTCGCTTTATCTCTCAATTCCTTCCTCACACAGCTTAAACCCTAATTCCTTCTTCTCTCTCTTTCTTTCTCTCATTTACTCTCTCAGTTTAAATTTATATACCGAATCCAATTTCGATCAAAACCCTAACCAGCTTCAACCAATCAAGATAATTAACAAATTGAATCAGAAACGCTGTTTTGAATTTGTCGGAAATGGATCACGGGGAAGGAAGCGGGAAAAATTCAGATGCAATGCAGTGTGTCCGTGTTGCTGTCAACATTCGACCGTTGATTACGGCGGAGCTTCTCCACGGATGCACCAATTGCATCACTGTCCCTCCTGGAGAATCTCAGGTGCATTTTTTATTCATTAGCTGTAATTAATTAATTGAACTCGTGTGATGCATTGTTAAGTTTATGTTCTATATTATGAAATCTTGAATCTGTATGTGAATTGATGAGTAAATGTTGTTTTTGATTGCTTGGTAGGTGCAAATTGGTTCACACGCGTTCACTTATGATTTTGTTTATGGGAGTACGGGGTCACCATCATCTGCTATATATGATGATTGTGTGGCTCCACTTGTCGATGCGTTGTTCCATGGATACAATGCAACTGTTCTTGCTTATGGCCAGGTAAAAATTCTTATTTTTAAATTATGTAGTTTAACTGATTTTGATTGTGAATTATTTATTTTTATTTTTTTAGATGCTTTGTTTTGTTATGTTTGGTCAGTTTAACTGGTCGGTTTTTGTTTTTTTGGTATTGGTTAATTTGTTTCAGACTGGATCTGGTAAGACTTACACAATGGGAACAAATTATACTGGAGAAGAAAGTGCTGGTGGAATTATACCCAAGGTGATGGGTACCATATTCAAGAGGGTTCAGGATTTGAAAGAATCCAGTGAATTTTTGATTCGAGTATCTTTTATTGAGGTAAAGAATACTGTTTTATTTTTGTGTTTAGTTTATGTGATTAAGATCAGTCATTTTAAAACTTGTTTTGTTTAAAAATGACAGATTTTCAAGGAGGAAGTATTTGATTTGCTCGATTCCAGTGCATCTAGAGGAGAACTAGCTTGTAATGCAAAGCCTACCGTGCCTGGTAGAGTTCCAATACAGATTAGAGAGACTTATAATGGAGGAATAACCCTGGCTGGTGTGACAGAGCCCGAAGTCAAGACTAAAGAAGAAATGTCGTCTTATCTTTCTCGTGGTTCCATGTCACGCGCCACTGGGAGTACAAATATGAATAGTCAATCAAGGTAAACTGTTCTAATAACAAGTTTTGACTTTGTGAATAATTTAATTTGATATAACGTCTCTCATGTATACTGCATATTAATGTTTATACTTAATGGTTTTTATCCTTCCAGCTTAGCTGGGAAATTAATTTACTATATGATAATTCTGTGGTTCCTGTTTTTTGTCTAGTCGTTCACATGCTATATTCACCATCATAATGGAGCAAAAGAATGGTGACGACGTCTTATGTGCAAAGCTACATTTAGTTGATCTTGCGGGTTCTGAACGAGCAAAAAGAACGGGTGCAGATGGAATGCGCTTGAAAGAAGGTATACCGATTGTTTGGGACACTATATTTATCTAATTTGTAATAGAACTAATTTGTAATAGAAGTATAGAACTAATAGAGACATTTTTATTCTATAGTTTATCATACTTGTTTTAATAGAATTTTGAAAATTGAGTTAATGCATGGCCTTTCTAGTAGCTCAGTTATATGAATGCTTGTTGTTGTTTGTTTTTCAAAGTTATTTGACGTTCACTTGATTTTTTATGGTTAAGGTATTCATATCAACAAGGGGTTGTTGACTCTTGGAAATGTAATAAGTGCACTAGGAGATGAAAGAAAGCGAAAAGAAGGAGGCCATGTGCCGTATCGTGATAGCAAATTAACACGCCTACTGCAGGTTTGCATTGTATTTAGTTAAGCAATAGGCAATGCTTTAATGTACTTATTCGCTCTCTATTTTCTATTGTATAATATATATATATATATATATTTATTATCAAATATAATGATGTCTTCTATTCTACTTGGTGAAATGATGTAAAACTAATATCTGAACAAAATTTCTTACACTAAATACTCATGATGGAACAATCATGTTTTGTTTGGGGTTGTATGACTCTACTGTAGGTCCGATGATATTTGTTTAGGAAATACCTAAATACTCTTACATTGGAAAACTGTGTATTTTCTATCATAATATTAATATATAATGTGTAATGATTCTATTCTACGTGGTTGATGAAATAATGTAATACATAATATGTAGACAAAACTTATCACTCATGATCTAACACTCATGTAGGGGAGTGAGTATCTTCTACTTGTTTGACATCTTGAAACTTTGACTGTCATGTAGAATTTGTATTGCAACTCCTAACTTGAAACCTTGAGAATTCTACTTGATTCATGTGTTGTGTTTGCTTTTGAAATATCTATGGCACGGATTCATATCATATTTATCTTGACATGCTACTGGTTCATGAATACGTAGGATTCTCTTGGAGGGAACAGCAAAACAGTGATGATAGGTACACTGTTCATGCCCAGTGAATGACTAGTTTCTCTAAATTTTTATAGCTATTTGATATTGTATGTCTCATTTAATCTATTTGAAATACTGCAGCATGTGTCAGTCCCGCTGACACCAATGCTGAAGAGACGTTGAATACATTAAAGTATGCAAATCGTGCGCGGAACATACAAAACAAGGCAATTGTAAGTGCTTTATATTTGTATTTTTTACAATTTCATTCTATTTTTTGGTTGCTTGTGGATTAATTGTTCTGTATAGTGTGTTGTATTTTATGTTTCTTACATTTGATTAATTTCAATTTTATTGTTTTAGATTAATCGTGATCCAATCGGCGCCCAACAACAGAGATTGCAAAGTCGTATTGAGCAATTGGAGGCTGAACTTCTTTGTTATAAAGGTGTTGCTGGTGGACCATTGGAGGAAATTCAGGTACACCATTCTCTTAGGATGGGTGTAAAGTTGATCCCTTATTTACCAGTCATATGTTTCTGATGTCTTTTCCTCCTCCTGCCCAGATCCTTAAACACAAGGTATCCTTACTTGAAGCAAGCAATGCAGAGTTACAGCGCGAGCTTAATACACGTGGACGAACTTGTGAGAGTTTAAAACAACGTGCTTGCGATGCTCAGGTGTTTAGTCAATCCTAAGCATTTTCTGTTCTAGTAAAATGTTGGGAGTTTTACAAAAGAGTCAAAGTTGCTAATTTCTTACAATTTCATTGAGGTATTTTTTGACTTCAAGCTGTTGGGTCTTACTCAAAGTATTGAATGTTTTAGGTTGAAAAGGACCAATTGATCATGAAAATAGAAGCAATTCGAAATGGTAAATCTTGGGATGAGGTTGACTCCAATTCAAATCAGGTTTGAATACAACAAATCATTTACTTTTTTTAAATGAATTTTTTTTTGTAATTTGTTGATAGAAATGTTATTGCTCCCTACAATTTACATCAAGTCATTTCTGATGCATGGTCACAATTCTCCAACAAAACAGTGCATCTCTAACGCTTAATCTGAACTTGGTTCTAGGATTATGACATGGTGAAATCTTATGTTTCAAAGATTAACGATTTGGAAGGGGAATTGTTGCGTTTGAAAAATTTGAATGTGAAGTCAAGCCATTTTGTAGACTGGGTTGATTCAGATGATCTCGGACTCCAGTCAAAGAATGGTTTATTTGCAGGTGGTAATGAGTATTCTTCTGATTGTGATGTCAAACATGTGGACATAACAGGTAACATTTTGGTACTTGTTTTAGAATATTGTTATTTGCAGTATAACTTTTAATTGACCCCTTCAGGTTGACGTCAAAAATATTATTCTTGAATAGTTTGGTATGGCTGGGACAATCCATCAAATTTATGAGATGACAAATTTGATTTCTCAAGGCTAGACATAATGACAGCATTTCGACTTCTCGATACCCAATTTTTTTATGTTTGCCTTTTTTTTTGCTATCATTTTGAGTTGGTGTTTAATCCTAATATGTAATCGATATTTTTTGAACATTGTGCAACTTTTATGCAGATGACGTTGAACCGGTGGAAATTCATGAAAAAGAGTTAGAACATTCTTCTGTTCAAGAAAAGTTGGATAGGGAGCTCAAAGAATTGGACAAGAAACTTGAACAGAAGGAGGTATAAGTTATTGTGTCTAAACGTCTGTTTTAAACTCATGAAGACACTAAGTTATTGCGTCTAGACGTCTGTTTTAAGTTATTGGACACTGATTCATTTTGGTCAAGTTTTGGTTTTCTTATATCTTTGTCAAAGCATGAAAATTCACAAAATTGTGTACAGGCATGTGCATTTTATTTCATATTTTATAGTATTGATTCTAGAAGATATTTGAACTGTCTTTTTTTATTTGTTGAAGGCTGAAATGAAGCTGTTTAATAATGCTTCAGTTCTTAGGCAACATTATGAAAAGAAACTTCTTGAGTTGGAAAATGAGAAGAAATTCTTGCAGGTAATCAATCTATGTTAGAAGGTTTTCATTGTTTGTTGTTATTGTTGTTGTTGTTATTATTATTATTATGTTATATAATAGTAGTATATCATCATCATCATCATCATCATCATTATTATTATTATTATTATTATTATTATTATTATTATGTTATATAATAGTAGTATATCATTATTATTATTACATTTAATTGGTTAGTGTGATAACTCAAAACCGTTTTCGTATCATTGATAGAAAGAAATTGAAGAACTCAAATCCACGTCTGATGATGGCGCTCACAAGTTAAAGGGAGAATATCTTCAAAAGTTAAATGCTCTTGAATCACAGGTGGACTTATTATTTGTTATGTTTTAACTCTTAATGGCCACTCAATTCAGTGAATTAATTATTTACATTCCAGGTCTCTGAGCTGAAGAAGAAACAAGATGCTCAGGCTCAACTGTTGAGACAAAAACAGAAAGGTGACGAGGCTGCAAAAAGACTTCAGGATGAGATTCAAAGAATTAAATCCCAAAAGGTGCAATTCTCCCGTTAATGGAAATTGTATTTACAGTTTGAAATATTTTCTATTTTTTACTTTTACATTCTTTACTGATAGTTCATTTTCGTTAGGTTCAACTGCAACACAAGATTAAGCAGGAATCTGAACAATTTAGGTTATGGAAAGCCTCACGTGAAAAGGAAGTTCTCCAGGTAATAGTAGTAAGGATAAGCTTCTTTAACTTTTTTAATAGAAAAATACCCTTAGTTCTCTATTACTCCATTCTATAATTGCATATATCTGTGTGCCATTAGATAATATTATAATATTAGGTTTCTAACACTGTATTTCTCACTGACATCTTATCAACAAATTGTTACTTATGAACGAATCATCTTAAACATATTTTGTGTAATTACCAGCTTAAAAAAGAAGGGAGGAAGAACGAATATGAGATGCATAAGCTGTTAGCTTTGAATCAAAGAACAAAGATGGTATGTTGATTTCAAATGCCCTGTTGTTGTGGTCTTGGATGACGGATATTCCCACTATTAATGTGTTTCATTTTAGGTGTTGCAAAGGAAAACAGAAGAAGCATCCTTGGCTACAAAAAGGCTAAAAGAACTTTTGGAATCTCGAAAGGCTTCCTCACGTGAATCTGGTTCGTTGATTTGTCTAGCCAGGCATCTTTCCCTATTTAGTGAGCGTTTTACTAATAAGTCCCATTTTTTTTCTTTTATAAACAGGTATCAGCGGGAATGGTCCAGGAATTCAGGTACTCCTAAGTTTGTGAATGTTGATTAGTGCTCTATGTTGCTAAGTATTATATATTATATTATTGTATTATATGCATTATATACTATATTTTTCCTGTTTTAAGGCTTTGATGCAGGCAATAGAGCATGAACTTGAAGTCACTGTCCGAGTGCATGAAGTACGTTCAGAGTATCAACGTCAAATGGAAGTGTATGTGCTATTCTCTTTTTAGATTCTTCATCTTAAACCTTTATGTTGAAATGGCAGATTTCCTGATTAAATCTAACGAACATATGGTTGGATAATTTGGTAAAGGCTAAGATTTCTGAAAGCTCCCTGCTTCCTTTTGATATCTAACTTATGCCAATTTCACCTTTAAAGTGAAATGAACTTGGGTTTTGAATTTTTTCAATGAAAACGGAAAACTGTGCTTAACTTTTGTAGTTTGTGGTACCCCGTGATTGTAGTGCAGCTGGTATGCAGCTCAGTATACGAGTGAAATGCTTTTTTTTTTCTGCTCTTAGTGTAGAGGTTTACTCATAATCATTTAATTTTTACTATTCATTTCAGGAGGGCTGAAATGGCCAAGGAGAGTGCCAGGTTAAAAGAAGAAGCAGAGATGATGAAGCTAAACAATACAGGGTAAAAAAATCACGAATCCATTAATTATTGTACAATGCTGTTTGTTTGACTGATTGCTAATGCATTTGATAGACTATCTTACCACATCGTTATTCTTTCATCTTGTATTTTCTCTTATGATTAGTTTCTATTATGAATATTCTTATCTTATATCTTATATACATACATAACACACTTTGTTTTCTTATTTATTTCAAATTACGGGCCTGGTATTAATAAAAACAAATAAAGATTTGAACTTTTTCTGTTTTAGTAACATTAACATAAATATAGAAACAGTTTTATCATAAATATTATGCCTTCGTTGTTTTTCCTTTTCCCCATCTATATATTAAACATTAACCCTTATAACTTCTATATAGGAGTGATGTATCAATGTCTCCTGGTGCAAGAAATTCAAGAATTTTTGCCCTTGAAAATATGCTTGCCACTTCTTCTACAACATTAGTGTCCATGGCATCTCAGTTATCAGAGGCAGAAGAGCGGGAACGGGTTTTCAGTGGCAAGGGACGTTGGAACCAAGTCCGGTCGCTTGCTGATGCCAAGAATTTGATGAACTATTTGTTCAATCTAGCATCCTCCTCTAGGTAGTAGCTCATCTTCAAGTCTATTTACCTTTCAATGATTAAAGTTTAACCAAGATGGTTTGTAAAAGTTGTCACAGTAGTGATACTCTACTAAAATGCAACACTAGTCAAATCTCAAGTAGCTCATTAGTTGTCTTTAGTGACTTGAATGGATTTTTTGTCTGCTTTTCTTTATCTCAGGTGTTCATTGCGAGAAAAAGAATTTATCTGCAGAGATAAGGACATGGAAATACAAGATCTAAAGCAAAAAATAGTTAGTCTAATTCGTTCACTTGAACAGTTGAAAAAGCAGAGGGATGGACTTGATCATCAATTGAGGTTGCTGGTTAGTATGTTTGGCCTATCTCCACATCTCAAGATTAAGCATTAGAAATAGATTTTGCAATGCAACCTGGATTTTAACGACATTCTGAGATAAACTTTTCTCCTTTCCAAATTGAAGTAACCAAGTATATGTCGATAATGTGTTATTGTCCATACTTTTATCTTTTTATCCAAATGGAAGTTACAAATTAAGTCGCACTGGCCATACTTTTTTTTTACAATAATCTTTGTAACTTCGTCACAGAGGGAGAAGCAATACTCAGAATCTATGCGATATTCAGAATATTATGCTGGAGGACATCATTATGACTTACGCAAGTTGGTAGGTGTTGCCAACAAACTATTCCATTTCATCGATAGTTAAATTTTGATTTGTGGCTTCTATTGTTAATGATTCATTGGTTATCAAATAGGAAAACCGACGATCTACCATGTTATTTGAGAATATGGAAATATCAGATGCAGAATCAGATGACTATGGTGTAGATGCAACCGATGATGAATGGGTAGCGTCTGCAAAATTGAATGGCAGGAAAAGAAAATCTAAAGGCGGTGAACATTCAAGCACGGAAAAAATCCATTCCAATATCAGTTCAGATGATGCCAAAGATATTTCGGCAGAAGCACGGGATATTCCAACCGAAGCACCAGATGGTGGTCCATCTAGTGAAACTGCATCAGATGTTTGCTGCTCTTGTAGCAAACAATCGTCTTGCAAGACATCAAAATGCGAGTGCAGAACTTTGGGAATTGGTTGTGGAAGTTCGTGTGGTTGCCGGGAAACCAAGTGTTCCAACAGGGGATCGGTCTCCAATGAGGGAACACAATCAGTATCTGTTGAAGGGACTGGAAGTGATTCTGGTATTGATGAAGCGGATAAAGAACGCCTTCTTGCTACTCAAGGTGCTGAGTTGCTTCAAGGTGCACTGGTTGAGGGGCCTGCTGAAGCCAAGAGTGGTAATGGGCCAAGAAAACCTCTCTCTGACATTGGAAATAAACTGGTGCGTGTCAGCTTTTGTCCTTCTCAATGTCAAGTATATCTATACATTGTTAAAATTCATCTGAACTGAATCATTAATTTTGTCATTTATTGCATGCATGAAAACTGCATGTAATTCAAAATGGTTCCTTATATTGTGCCAATGATTGTTTAATGTTTGTTTTTTGCTTGGTCTAAGAGAGGTCTCACACTACATCCATCCATGCATGTGGTTACATTCAATCACTTACATTTTTTCTTCGTATTATTATCAGTGTCTACGTGCTAATGTCATTATCGTATAATACGACATTGATCCATCTGGTTACATTCAATCACTTACATTTTCCCGTACTATTATCAGTGTCTATGTGGTAATGATCTTTAGTTGGTAACCGTGTTAGTGCTTCATAACTTATACCTGTGTTAACTATTATTATTTTTTTCTTTGCAGGCTAAATCAAATGCCCCAAAGGATAACCAGAGAAAGAAATGGCGCAAGTCCGCGATAGTTCTTGTTACAGAGCCACCACCTTCCTCGCAGTCTGTTAATCCTGATGTCCCCAAGAAAGAGAAGAATAACGTTAGTGAAACAAATGTATATGTGGATATACCACAAAAAATGCATCCTTCTAAATTTGAAAAGGCTTCCATTCCACCGAAGCCTGAGATTAATATTATGGACACAAAAATACCTTTGAGAATACCACGGGCCATGCAAAAGCAAGGGTCATCAAATACAAGCCTTCCATTGGGGGACAGAAATGCTAGTAAGCAAGATGAATCATCAATCAATAAAAAGGAGCCTGAAGTTGATGCTACAATTCCAACTCATCCAAAAAGAACACTTGAGAAAGAGAACAGTGGTCTTTGATTGTGCATCCATTTCTTAATTCTTAATTACACAAGAATTTATGAATGCATGATATCATTTGCCATATTCTTATGGTGAACTTATTGAAGACAGATACTCTTCTTGGTGTTTAATGTATTGGGTGACTAAATTTGTATGATAATTAAATTGATTTTCCGTTTGTCTTTAGTAGGCAAATGGTAGGCTTCAAAATTTGTGTATTAGGCGTTTATGCAAATGATTATGTGGTGGTTACCTAAGGATTGTCACGGCCTAGCCTTTGAGTGAAATCCAATCAAGGATCAACATGAGTTTTCTTTTTGGTGACTAAACGTCAACATGAGCTGAACTCGTACAAATGTGTATTCATTATATTGATTTTTGTTTTATTATTACATATTTGATCCATGCCATATAGATTCAACTAAGTTTTACATTGATTGTCAACTACCTAACACTATTCACATTTATTCGGGCTTGAGATTTATTTGGTGGAATCAATTTTATAAAGAATAACCCAAAAAGTTACATCAAGATGTACCAAGAATAACCCAAAAAGTTACATCAAATCAAACAACCAACAAAGGCTTAGAAGTGGTTAACAGAACCACCCAACAAGCATACAACACACCTAAACTCAACATTAATCAATAGGTTTAAAGATCTAGCCACCACTAATTGAAACAAAAAATCAAACACTACATGTGGTCTAGATAATATGGACTTTTTGATGCAACTCCTTACTACCAAAAAAACATCATTCAAATTGACTAACATGTGAGTTGCGTCATTTAGTGCACTTTGATTCCCCAACCATGCCAAAACATCAAACCAAACACTACCAAAAAGAGGAAAGTCAAAGAGTAAATGTTGTAACGTTTCAACCAGTTCACACTCACCAATACACAAATGTGACTGAGGAGCTAGCAATCTATAGAAAGTCAAAATATCTTTAGTAGGCAACCTATTATTCATTAGCTTCTAGATAGTTTGTGATAGACCATGTGGGCGTGATGATGATGAGTAAGTAGATAAAAAAGTTCAAATAAGTTATTTGAAAAATGTATTCTAGAAAAAGGGAATAAGAAAACATAATTAGTGAGTGATGTAGAGGTATATTCCACATGCTGATGATTGTAATGATGATTCTGTTAGAGTGGAGATACATGAGGGAATGGTGTGAGGGTAAGATCATTCACCATTCTATTAGTATTGAAATAAGATAATATTTTTTTCTAGTAGAAGCTTCTGCTCTGGTAGTCCATTTACTGATTTCTTGTAAGAGCTTTCTAGCTCCATTCACAATAATATGTATACTTCATTTTCATTTCGCTGTGGTGTTTCTAATATTAGTGAGTTCTCAACCTTGGTTGATGCATATGTATTAGAATGGAATGACTTAGACATGGGTGTTAGGGGTGGACTTATTGAAAAGGTTTGGAAGGATGACATTTGATTGGGAAGAGATGATTCTTAGTTTCCAATGGGAAGAGATGATTCATGCTAAAAATTCTAAGACAACCTAAACAATAGAAAAAATCCTTGTATAGCTTGTTGAAATATGAAGCTAGGAAAGTTGAGGAGAGCATGATGCTGAGTTTGAATTGCCTGCATCAAAAAGAACTTCGTGAGGTTTTGGATGATTCCCAGAGGTGTTCATGGAGACTACAAGGATTCCTTCCAAACACCACAATCTTCACTCTGATTGAGTTACACATAGAGACAGGAAGAATGAGTGTACGTCCTTACCGTTATCCTTATCATCATAAAGAAAAGATTAAAAAACATGTTAGGAGTATGTTGGATCAAGGCATCATTATACATGACTCTAATTCCTTTTCTAGTCCAATAATCTTAGTTAAGAAGTAGGATGCTTCTTGGAGGACGTATGTTGACTACCAGAAATTGAATAAGGTGACAGTGCCTAATAAATACCCAATTCTGGTGGTAGAATAGCCTTTGTATGAACTACATGATACATCTTACTTTTCAAAGTTGGATTTGTAATCTAGTTATCACCAAATCTGTGTCATAGAGGAAGATGTGCATAAAACCACTTTGCAAATACATGTGGGTCATTACAAGTTCTTGGTTATGTTGTTTGGTTTAAAGAACACTCCAACCACCTTCAAATCTACCATGAATTATATTTTCAAACCGTATCTCCAGAAATGTGTGTTATCCTTTTCGGGCGCTCAAGGTGCTGGCAGAGAATAATTTTGTTGCAAATAGGAAAAAATTTATTTTGGTAGTAGCCAAGTGAAGTATTTGGGTCACATAGTAAATAGGAAATTGCAATTGACCCGGCCAAGATTAGAATCATTGGAGTGAGAGGTTTCTTAGGCTTAATCGGGTGATAGAGAAAATTCATGGTTGGATATGGTAAGATTGTAACATCCTCGTTTCCATTGTTTAGATTTATGATCTTTAATGCTTTATTGAATTTTTAAACTATGTGTTTAAGTGCTTGAAAGTTGTAACTTCGTATCTTACCTTTTAATTAGTTTTTGTCTAGCTCAAATCCGAATAGAGCCTAGAGACAAACGAAGAAGTACGCGAATTAGAAGTGGACTCTGAAGTTACTGAAGCACCTGAGGAGCTTTTGGCCTTAAGAGATATTCATGAAGAAAGACGTATAGTGAGGAAATGGTTGGTCAAATGGAGAAGTATGTAGAGCTGCTTGAAACAAGACTAATATATCCAGATGTAGCAGTTATAAACCATGTGGGCCTGACCATGATAAGTTAGTAGATAAAAGGTCCAAACCAGTTATTTGGAATATGTACTTTAGAAGAATCATAATAGGATAACATAATTTGTTAATCACATGGAGGTATATTCCATGTGATGATGATTGTATTGATGATTTTTATAGAAAAGATATATGAGGGAATTGTGTGAGGGTAGGATCATTCAGTAGGAGCCTCTGCTTTGGTATAGTCCATTTACTACTTTCCTGTAAGAGCTTTCACAATTCACAACAATATACAAACTTCATGTTTATTTTGTTGTGGTGTTTCTATAAGTTTCACACCTAGGAGCATCCCCTAAATTTGAAGCATCTTTCAATTAAGTAGTTTTGACGTAGTACGCCTCCCATTGGTTGTGTTTCCAGATCCACATGTTCAATATATATTCCTGAACAACAAATGGTTCCAACAAAGCAATGCATTCCAAAATCAAATGTTCCTCCCATACAAATAAACTCTTTCACCATCTCCACCATTTGCCACCTACACCCATCCAATTTGAAACATTTTTGCCATCAAAATCGATTTTTCCTCTACTTGACCATACAACTGATTAAGACTCTCACACAAGACACCACCTTCTAGTCACATATCACGCCAAAAAGACGTATAGTGCCCATCACCCACCTTCTTCACCAAAGTTTCAAAAAACCAACATGGCCTCCATCCTTTTTATAAACATTAAAGAGATATCTCCACCAACTTAAATTCTTATTCGACCTCTGAACTGCACCAGATCCCTCAAAATTTATACCACAAATCATTTTGACTTGTTTTCAAGTGCCACCCCATTTATCATGTTGACCACTTGTTTTCAAGTGCCACCCCATTTGATTTTAGCCTTCATAAGTTTTTTTATTTGATGTGTCAGTATTTTAAATAACTTTTAAAATTAAAAATTATAGATTAATAATTAAAAATCATGAATTCAAATTATTTATTTATTAGAGATGAAAATTAGGTCAATATCTTTTTCTCCCTCATGGGACTTCTGTAGAACGGCCGGCGTCCACCCATAGCCACCGTCTTGTTTTTTGTGAGCAATGTTGTCCTACATTGTATTCATCTTTGTCTCCCATATTAAAAATCTTAAACTCTACATTCCCCTTCTTCTTCCCATAACCACCGGTACTTTTCTTAGGTGTATCCAAAGCACCTAAACAACCCTTCACAAAATCATCAATATATGTAAAATCTCTAGCAACACTTCCACCACTAACACCTTCAAAAACAGTAATTGTCTTCCCTTTCAAAATATTCTTAGTGAAAAAGAAATAAGTCATGTCAGGTTTATCTCAAGGACCATAAACAATGAAGAAACGCAAATCTTTTATAGAAATACCATATATATGATTATAAGCATGTGCAATTTCTTCACCAACTTTTGTTGTTGTTGTGTAGAGACTAACTGTTATTGTTGAAGGAAAAGGGAGACGACGTGACGATGGCCAGGGTAGGCGGCGGCTGTTATGCATATTTCTGAAAAGGGAGAATCCTAATTTTCATCTCTCTAATAAATAAATAATTTGAATTCATAATTTTTAATTATAAATTTTTTATCTATAATTTTAATTTTAATTTTAAAAAATTATTTAAAATACTGACAATTCATCTAAACGGTGTTAGAATTTTTTTTAACGGAAGTTGAGATGAGGGGCTATTTTAAAAGTAATTTGTATTTGCAAAGATGTGAACTAAACAAAAAAATTTACGATAACCAAAATCAGAAAAAGTTATAATTGCAAGGACTAAAGACATATTTAAACGTGTATTATATTATAAATGGTTAAATAAGTTTTTAATTCCTATAAATATATCATATTTCGTTTTTGGTCCCTCTAAATTTTTTCTTTAGATAATGGTCCTTCAAATGTTTTCTATCAACAATAATGGTTTGTGCTTCTAAGTTAACTCATTTGTATCATTTGAAAAATTTAATGATTTTTTGTACGCATGTTTAAAACATTATAAGAATATCCCCTAAAAAAATTAGATTTTTTAACAAAAGATAAATTAAATATGAATTTTTAAACGCTAAAATTTTAAAAAAAATTATATTAAATTCTAAACTTTTATGAGAGATATTATTATAATGTTCTAAACACACGTGCTAAAAATCATTTAAAATTTAGACAATACACATAAATTAATTTAAAAGCAGAGACCAAAATTGTCGATGAAAAATATTTGAGGAACCATATTTGAACAAATATTTTAGAAGAATTAAAAGCAAAATATAAAATATTTATAGGGACCAAAAACTTATTTAACCTTTTTATAAATTTGATTATTTGGGTCAAATATTTTTTATTTTTAATTATATCATAAAATATTTTTTTGCAATATCGTGTTGCCCTGTGTGTCAATCACGAAAGAAAAATCCAATCACTTAATGTTGCTGATGAAGAATCATTTTTGAATGCCATTCAAGAGTCAAAGTTGCAGAGAAGTTGCAAAAGGAGACCAAAAACATCCATCTCACAGTTGGTGAGATGATTGTCACATTGGATGACATTTCCAATATGCTACATTCACCTATCGCAAGACGTATGTTGGGGCACATATCATTGACTAGGTCTAAGGCGCAACAAATATGCCTTGTTACTTTGATTGGGAGAGATCATGAGGGTGGTACTTTTATGGTTACTTGTGCGAAGTAAGGTTATACAGGATGAGGCAGATGATTGGTTACATGTCTCTTCTTTAGGTAACATTGTATATTTATCACTTGTGTACATGTTTTTATATTGCTTATTTATAAATAGAAATGAGTAAATTTTTTGGTCTAATTCCACTTTTGATCTCTCTAATTTTCTAATTGTATAATTTTGGTAGCTTTAGTTTAAAACGAGCAATTTTGGCCTTCGACATTTATCCATTTTCTGATTTAGCAATCCCCACTCGTTTTTCCCAATTTTTTTGGTGATGTGGCATGCCATGTGGACTTTCTAATGACCTGACATGATATGATGGACATTTTTTTTTTTAATTTTAATTTAAAAATACAATAAAGAATCCTTGCTATATCTCCTATGTGATTATCGCATCCTCCTGTGCCGTTTTATCGCCGTCAAAGTCTAAGCTCTCTCCAAATTTTCTCCTCAAACCGTTGTGCTTTCTATCAGTTTCTAAGTACCTGCGTCAAAATCTTCTTGTGTTTTCCTTGAATCTCTTTTTGATGGAGCTTCGAAGTCGTCTTTTTCTAAACTCGAATGGAGTTGGAAATGGGGTGGTAACAGAAGTAGTTGAAGAATTTGTAGAAACCTCAAAACAAAGGGAAAATGGACCAATACTGAAAATTAGGGATTCTAATTTTAGTTTTTTTATTTAATTAAAATGATTATTTTTGTAAAAATTAATTAAAATAATTTCCATCGTGTCATGCCAAGTCATTAAAAAGTTCACCTTATCATGCCACATCAAGGTAAATGTGATGGGCCAAAATCGTTTGTTTTAAACTAGGGGGACCAAAATCGCACAATTGATATATTAGAGAGTGAAAAAGTGCAATTAAGCCAATATTTTTTGAAATCAAGTGTAGATCATAGAGAATTTTCTATGTATTTTACCGGGACTGAAGAGCCAAAATCAATTGTTGAATGAACATCGTCGAGATCATAAATCTCAATATCATGTTTTTCACAAAAAGTCTTCACTTCAGTAAATAATGCATCTCAACCATCTTCTCTCAAGGCTTGAATAAGAGACTTTGTTGTTCCAACTAAATACATGACATTAACTACATCTTGAGATTGTTATTGTAAGGTTTGAAAAAGCATATTAGTTATCCCCATAATGTCTTTCATCAAATGCAAGATAAAAATATAAAATCAAACGCCTTTAAATAATTATAAGCACTATCAGCATCCCAACGGTAAAATAACTTACTCTTTCATTTGTAATTTTTTTTAAAGCAGTACAAGTTATCTCATACATATTTATCAAGCTACAAATAGAAGAGAAATGTAAACCCTGACGAGTATCCCCAACTCGTTTCAAAGTACTAATTTGATTTGCACCTTTACCAGTTACAATCTCATCAATTTCTAGCAAATGTGCAATTTCCTCTAATTGGGCAACTTGTAACTCATCATGATACTTAATATAAAAATTTATGAATTGGAACAACTTCTCTTGATGCAGTAACCAAGACAAGTTGCAATCGATGAGCAAAACAATGGACATAGTATGCATAAGGACAATCCTTCATAAATAGTGCTTGTAAATTGTTCCATTCTCCTCTTATATTACTAGCACCATCATACCCTTGACCACATATGTTAGAAACATCAAGATTATGTTAGTAAAGTATATCACATACTTCTTCTTTTAAAGTTAAAGATGTAGTGTCTTTACCATGTACTGCAACAAAAAATTGCTCTTGTATTAAACCAATTTTGTCAACAAATCTTAACACAAGATACATTTGTTCCTTTTTTGATTCGTCACAAGCTTCATCTACAACGATGCAAAATTTGGAATCACCAATTTTTTCACAGATATGTATTCTCACCCTACTAGAAAGAATATGCAAGAGCTCGTTTTAAATTTGATGTGAAGTATACTTTGAATTATTTGGAGCATTTTTCAACACAACTTTTGCAACTTCATTATCGTAAGATGCCAAAAGTTTTATCAATTGAATAAAATTCTCTTGATGTCTTGACCCGCTAGTTTCATCATGTCCCATAAAAGCACAAACTTGAAACGTTAACCAACGAACAATGTCAATTGATGTCTTGAGACGTATTCGATTCTTCAAAATTTGTTCTGAGCTTTGCGCTTGAATAACATTCCTAATATTTCCATCTTGATTCAACAGGTCTAGACAAGCTTTCATTGCATTGTTGTGTGGTGAGCAAGGATCCATCCCTATGTGTTTGAGAAAGGCGCAATATTTTCCATTTTTAACTTTTTTCCAATATCTAAAACTCATACCAATGAAGACATCTGATTCGGGACTTCCACTTGGTCTTTTGCTAAATAGATAGCATAATAAGCAATATGAAGCATCTTTAGAAGGTGAATATTCTAGCCATGGAGAAAATATGCTAAACCAAGTGTATTGAAATCGTCTTGGATGAACCTCGTTTTTAGACAATTGATTTGGTGGATATTGCCAAATTTGAGGACGCTTTCCACGATCACGTTCTAAACAATTCTGAAAGTCATCTTTGAAAACTCTAGGAATCTTGGAAAAGATGATTCCCATTTTCTTCAATTCTTGGATTCTCAGAGATAGTTTCAGATGCAGAAGTTATAATTTATTCATCTCTTTCACTCTCACAAAATTTTCGTCTTAAAAAAAGCATCAATTCTTTTACTCTTCTTCATTCTCACAAACTTCTCTAATACAAATAAAAAAATTTAAATAAAACAACAACCATAAATCATAATAATATGTACAAATCAGAGTCATAGTTACCAATCAGATATTCAGAAGGATGCAAAAACATAATCAGATTCAAACTCAATTTATTATCAATTGAAACAAGTTATCAAATTAAAAGGGAATATCAAAATCATGAGATGAGTGACTCACATCAGTGTTGGGCAGTAGGCACTGGGGAGAGCAGAGACAAGTGACGATTGAGGAAAGCAGGACAAGTGTGGCGAGGAGGGAGGCGACCGAGGAGGGATATAGTGTGACAAGGACGAGTGAGGATTGAGACAACAGCGCAGAGATGGAGACGATGCCCGCGATGGTGCGAAGACAAAGATGACAACGCGAACCAGAAAATAGGAACGAAGATGACGACATGCAACGGCTGGTCGATGACAATTCTCAATGAGGTTATTAGGTATGTTTGTTATTTTCTAATTTCAATAAGGTATTTTATCCATTTTACCTTTTTTTTTGGGTGGTCGTGCCCCCCTGTCATAATTAAGCTCTGTCATTGACTATAGTTAGTATCAATCGCTACATCTATTTATACATGTTAGTGGCAATAACTGTAGGCAAATTGTTAGTAGATTTCAACAAAGAAGGGAAATTTTGTAAAGCCCAAGTGACATTATCTTTGTTTTCAGACTCCATATAAGCAAATGCAACTTAATATGTCAACTTAGTAGAAATTACACCAACGAACTCAAATAGAGGTAAACAACACATGTTGGTTTTAGACGTCAAATCCATCATAAGACCAAAAGAAAATATTAAACAACCTCTAACCGTATCAATATATATATATATATATATATATATATATATATATATATATATATGTATATGTAACCGAGTCAAAATCACTCGCAATACACAAGCATAATTATCATCCAACGTCAATTTCATATAGTTATCATCCAACATCAATTTTATAAGATGTTGCATTTTTTATCTTGCATTTTTTATGTTGCATCAATTATATTTTTTATCTTGGACCCCCTTTGAGACATTTTTTAACTTAATATGTTTGATAATACTCTTATTGTTGGGCCTTTTTTTTATGGAATTGTGAGTAAAATATTTTTGTGTAGGATCAAGTTTAACATATGGATGACCTTTTAACATTTTACCATCACACGATAGTATAATCCATTCACAACACTAATCTTCCGAACACTGATGCTAAACAATATATCCCGCAATCTGAATGTACATTCACATTTTATGGATCTCGTATCTTTGCACTTCAACTAATTCTTGTATTCGTTATATATTTTCCACGTCTTTCACATCCCAAAACAAGTGTAATCTTTCTTCTATCATTCCCATGATTTAATTTTGTAATAAGAATAACAAACCCTAATTTTACTACTTCATCTTGAACTCATTTAAGTAGTTCATCTCAAGTTCAGAATTTATGAAATATAATTTCAACAACAAACAAAATTGAAATCAATTTTATTGAAATAAACAAAATCTGATTGGTAGTGATGGGGTGAACAAAATTTGAATACTTATTAACAACTTTATTAACGTCTAACTTCAAATCCATGGATTGATCGTTCATATTTGCAATGAAAATTGTGGTTGGTTTGAGAAAGGCAACGTCTAAAAATGTATAAATCCATAATTTTGTATTATTGCTTAACCTATACAAAATTAGAGTCAAACCAATATCTTAAATTATGCTTGAAACTAGTTATATGTTTTACCAATTATGTCACATTAATCGATTAATACTACTAAATAATACGACTAATTATAATTCTTTTAATAAAATAATGGGGAAATTGCATTTACCTCCCATTAGATCACTTTAAATGACACTAACACTGCTCTAGTTTTGAAAAAACACTCACCTCCCCTATACTTACTAAAAAAATTGTGCATAACATTTGTTTGCTGTCACTCTTTCAATTTTATCTGTGTATAGTCGTACATTTACAAATTAAAGCGAAAACTCTAACTGTGTCATATAGTAAATGACATGAATAGATGTAAATGTGACAAAAAAAATCTTTGATGCAATTTTTTTAGTGAGTATTAGAGAAATGAATGTTTTTTCAAAACTAAAGGGGGTGTTAGTGTCATTTAAAGTGATCTCAGAGGAGATAAATGCAATTTCTCCTAAAATAATCGATTAGGCTTTTAGTGTTATGCAGTTAGCTAACTATTTTAAGGCAATAGTCTAACTACCATAAGGTGAGAATGATAATTGCTTTACTACCATGGGGTAGAAGCACAAAGAGAAAATCAACAATGACTAAAAAGAATGAAATAATAGTGAAACATATCACTAAAGAAAATAATGGCTAATCAACAATGAAACATTTATAAATCATATCATGAATCTCAAACATCTTCAAATTTGAATTTTCAAATAAGTTTTCAAATAAAATATAACCCATAGCAAAAACCAACTAACTCCAATATCTTGAACAAGAGACAAATCATTAACCGAAAAATCTAACCAAATATAGTTTTATTCAGAAATGGTTTGTTTTAGTGGTTACTTGTGCGATCCAACTATAGTTTGTGGAATATAATTCATTCACATTGAAAAATGTAAGTAGCTCGAAAGTCATGATATATATTGTGGAATACATTGAAGAATCATGTTAGAAAAACAACAACACTAATCATGCAATAATGCCTGAAAATTCATGAAATAGTATTGGATACTAAATAGTCAAACCAAATAAATATGTTTGAAAGGAAAAGCTTATCGGAAAAGAAAATGAATCATTGAAAAGAAAACAACAATTTAGAAATAATTTTGACAATTTGACTAATATTATGTATTTTGTAAATTTTATTAAAAATTTATGTATTTAAAATAAATAAATACAATTAATTATTATAGTTTTAATATTAATGTTTTTATTTTACATTTAATATTATAATAATTTACATTTAATAAAAATGTAATAAATATTTTTTTTAATACTGGGTAATAATCATTAACTCTTATTATAGAAGATAATTGAGAGAAGAAATGGGGAGAAGATCAATACTAAGAAAAACAAAAATACAATAAAAATCGCGCGTAGTCTCAGTTGTTGTGTACCACTTGTAAAAGAATAACTATTGTAATAAAGATACATAATTTATATAAATAATTGATTTTATTAAACATGCATCCATTTTGTCTAAGATTATGTTGAAAATATTATTATTAAGACATGACACAATTTTGAATTCCTAATTTAAATAAAAATAAGATCATTAGAATAAAGAAAATAAATTTAGGAAGAAACATACTAATAAAGTTTGTTTGGATGATGATCACATGAAATACAAATAAGGATACTAAAAAAATAGTACAAATTCAACAATATATATAGTAGCCGAAAATATTCAAAATAAATGCTCATTTAATTTAACAAATCAATTATTATTTTCTTTTCAGTAATGGTTTTCAAAATTAATTGTTAATTAATGACTTACATTTTATGAAATATAATTTTATTATACATTATACAAATACGCTTAGAATAATATGGAGAATTTGCTCCTTTAAAAATGCTTATCTAGACATTCTTAGAAACTACTATCTTATATTTATTTGTGAATGATTTTCAAATGTATACTACAATGATAATGATAAAGATAAAGATAAAAACATTATAAAGATTATAGATGTTAGAGTTCATACACTACGCCAAAAATGACATTTTATAGCGCGTCTTTTACAGCGCTTATTAAATACAAGCGCTATTGCATAATTTTTTAAAAATTACGGAGGATACAACAGCGCTTTTTTGACAAGCGCCATGAAAAATGCACTGCTGTAAGGTCATATAGGGTCACATACGCTTGCACATAATGTTTACAACTCTTTTACACCGCTTTTTTAAAAAGCGCTGTAAATTGAAGCGCTCTCACATAGCCTTTTACAACGCTTTTTGAGCGCTTTAAACACAAGCGCTGTAAAATGTAGCGCTCCCACCTTATGTTACATAGCTTTTAAAGCACTTTTTGTTAAAGCGTTGTAAAAGCCTTGCGTTTTCACATAATAAAATGACCTATTACAGCGCTTTTTATACAAGCGCTGTAAAAGGCTTGCGCTTTCACATTAGTAAAGGACCTATTAGAGCGCTTTTTGTACAAACGCTGTAAAAGCATTCATTTTAAATAAAAAACATTCACTTTAAATAAATAAAAAAACAAATTTAAAACAAATTTAATACGTTGTCCTAACCCTACGAACCCTCATCTCCTCTACCCTGGGAACCCTACTCTCATCTACTGTGCGCCCATCTACAAATTGAGCTACATTGCTCCTCCTTTAAAACAAATTGATCAACGTTGTCTCAGGTACTGTAATTATTTATTTGTTGTTGTCACTAATTAAAACTGATAAATTGTTACATATTAGATATGTTCTGTTTTGAAATTGTTACATGATATTAGATATGTTCTCATGATATATATGTTCTATTTTGAAATCAATCTTGGACCAATATTAGATATGTGTACTATATATAGGTCATATATATCAGACTTGAAATCATGCTTATTATTTGTGTAGCTGCATTTATATATATAGGTCATATAAAATGGACCAGAAATGGATGTTTGCCAATCGATTGACAAAAGAGTATGAAAATGGAGTGAAAGAGTTTGTTGAGTTTGGAGTGATGAATGCAAAAGATCCAAATAGAGTCGTTTGTCCTTGTTTAAAATGTTGTTTTGGAAAACGCGTTAGAGCAGATGAATTGGAAGGACATTTAGTATGGTATGAAATTGATCAAAGCTTTACATGTTGGATAAGACATGGTGAGAAAATAAATGGAAATACCCGCACAGATACATATGCTTCAACTGATTTCGACACAGATACATATGAGCCGGACCGAGTTGAGGAGATTGCAAAATCAGTTGAAGAAGATCTTCGTGATTGTCCTAAAATGTTTGAGAGCTTGTTGAGTGATGCATAGAAACCATTATATAATGGTTGTACTAAATTCACAAGACTGTCGGCGATATTAAAGTTGTACAACTTAAAAGCGAGTAATGGATGGTCTGATAAAAGCTTCACAGAATTACTAACACTCTTAAAAGATATGTTGCCAAATGATAATGAACTTCTCAGTCGAACCTACGAACTTCCCAGATGATAATGAATCCACATGGTGTTCAAAGCATCTCACACAGCACGTGGCCTGTGATTTTGTTGATTTATAACCTACCTCCATGGTTATGTATGAAGCGTAAGTTTATGATGTTGTCTCTGTTAATTTCTAGACTCAAACAACCGGGGAATGATATCGACGTATACTTGGCTACTTTAATTGAAGATTTAAAAATTATGTGGGAGACAAGTGTGGAAGTTTATGACGGGTATAAGAAAGAATGTTTCAATTTGAGGGTTATGTTGTTCGGCACAATTAATGATTTTCCAACATATGGTAATTTATCAGGATATAGCGTTAAAGGTCAGTGTGCATGTCCTATATTTGAAGAGAGTACAAATTGGATGCGGTTGAAACATTGTAAGAAGAGTGTATTTCTTGGACATCGTAGATTTTTACCTTATAGTCATCAGTATCGTGGGTGGAGAAATGCATTCAATGGAAAATTAGAGGAAGATAGAGCTCCTGTAGCATCGACTGGATATCAAATACTTGAGAAAGTACAAGGTTTGACCAATAAATTTGGCAAACCTTTTGCGGGAGAGCTGGTCAAAACTGGGTGGAAGAAAAAGTCAATTTTCTTTGAATTGCCATATTGGAAGTCATTGTATGTAAGACATTTTCTCGATGTGATGCATATTGAGAAAAATGTATTTGACAGTGTTATTGGTACGTTACTCAATGTACCAGAAAAGTCTAAGGATGACATCAATGCAAGATTGGACTTGGTCGATATGGGAATAAGAAATGAATTGGGTCCCTAAGAAAGGAAATCGCACATATCTACCTCCAGCCGCTCACACTCTATCTAGAAAGGAAAAAATCGTTTTGTGTAAATTTCTACACGAAGTTAAAGTTCCAGAAGGATACTCTTCAAACATTAAAACTTTAGTTTGTATGAAAGACCTCAAGTTAAAAGGTTTGAAGACCCATGATTGTCATATTCTAATGGAGCATTTGCTACCAATAGGTATACGTTCAATTTTACCTGAAAAAGTTCGCCGAGCCATAACTAAATTATGTTTCTTCTTCAGGGAAATTTGTAGTAAAGTGATCAATCCTAAAAAATTATCGACATTGCAGAGGGAAATTGTTGTTACTTTGTGTGAGCTTGAAATGTATTTCCCACCCTCGTTTTTTGATATAATGGTTCACCTTACTATTCATCTTTTTAAGGAGACACAACTTTGTGGGCCAGCTTATATGAGATGGATGTACCCGATAGAACGATATATGAAAATATGAAAAGGGTACGTAAAAAGTAGAAGTCGACCAGAAGGTTGTATTGCTGAACGGTACATTGTCGAAGAAGATGCTGAATTTTGTACTGAATATCTGCCCAATGTTGAATCCATAGGGCTTCCCATGTCTCGTCATACGGGAAGATTATCAGGAGAAGGGATAATTGGAAAGAGACTAATGACATATAAAGGACAGAATGGGAGCAGGCACAATTGTATGTTCTGCACAATGATGATGAGGTTCAATCGTATGTTACAATACACATGGATCAGTTATCTAGTTTGAACATGAATAGGAATCAAAATTGAATAACTCGAGAGCACAATCGAAGTTTCATAACATGGTTAAAAAATCACATAAAGTCAAAGTTTGATGTAGACCCCGGATCAATTTCACAGAGATTGAGGTGGCTAGAAAATGGTCCGAGTTTACATGTCTTTTCTTACACCGGTTATGTAATTAACGGCTACACATTTTATACTAAAGAACAAGATGATCAAACCACTATGCAAAATAGCGGAGTCACTCTCGTAGCTGAAGCGATGCATATCTCAAGTGCAAAAGACAAGAACCCAGTATATGCAAATCTATCATATTTTGGGGTTATCGAGCGCATATGGGAGCTAGACTACACAATGTTTCGTGATCCCATATTTGGTTTCAAGTGGGTCGATAATAATAATGGCGTTCAGATTGATGAATCAGAGTTCTTGCTTGTCGATTTTAATAAGGTGTGATACAAAGATGAGCCTTTTATTTTAGCGTCGTAAGCTTAACAAGTGTTTTATGTCACTGATCCTACTGATGATAAATGGTCTATTGTCCTATCGACCAATAAAATAAGTGATGATAGCAATAATGATGAAGATGTTGGTAATAATATTTTCTTTGCAACATCACAACCACATGAAATTGATTCAACTGATGATGATTTATATCTTAGAGATGATCATGATGAGGGAATTTGGATTAATCCATCGTTTCGTATAATTAATGGACAAACAAATGTGAATCCCACCAAGAAAAGAAAAAGGGCATCTTAATGTGTTTAATTGTTTTTAAGCCACGTAATCTGAACTGAGTTCATGTAATTTAATTGTTTGATATACCGGAATTGAGCATTTTGGTATTTAGCTTGAATTGTATGTAATTTTTTGCTTATACTGTATGTAATTGTATACTGATTTTGTGCTTATACTGAGAATTTTTCTTGAACTTGAACTGATCATCCCAATATGAGCTGATCATGTAATTTAGCATTGATATATATATATATATATATATATATATAGTTATTATTTGGAAGAAAAAATGATTTAACTAATTTGGAAGAAAAAAAATTATTATTTGGAAGAAAACAAAATTATTTGGAATTTTTCTTGAACTTAACTGATCATCCCAAAATATATCTTTATTTGGTTTGCAGACAGCTTTTGATGTTGACGAGGTGAGAAAGAGTTACGTGCCGAGAGTTGTCGGGAAAATACACCGGAGTTTTAGATCTCACCTCTCAAATTGCTATCTAAGAGACCGAGATGAAAATATGAATGCGGAAGCTCCAAAAATATATAAACATTATATATCAAATGAGGAATGGAGCGCATTCGTAGCAAAACGTTCGGACCCCGCGTTTGTTGTAAGTGATTAATTTATTAGCATTTGTGTTTTGTTATTCATATTCATAGCGTATTTTAAATTTTTACAAGATTGTTATTTTTTTTATATAGAATATTAGTAAGGCAAATCGCGAGAGGGAAAAAATTATTCCCCACCTATACAAGAAATCTCGTATGGGGGGATATGCACATCTAGAGCAAAAACTTGTAAGTAATTAAACATCACTTTTATATAATGTGGCACATTATAAACTATACTTTCTAACTAATATTTTGTTTATGATCTTAACGAGAATAGCTACAAGACACCAAATCCGAACAACCGTTGGGTCGTCATATATTGTGGAAGGAAGCTCGCGTAAATAAAGACGGAGTGGTTGATAACGAAAATGTTGAAAAAGTAATAGAACTTTGTGTAAGTATATTTATCACTTTAATATTTTTTAATATTGTATTTTAAAAATGATATTGAACTTATCTTTTTAACCCTACGTGTATATATTTTAGGCGAATCTCGAACAAAGTTCGGAAAATCAAGAGGACAACAAGGCTAGTTGTAGGGACATATTAGGTAAAGTGTTTAATGTTCGTGAATATTCCGGCCGCGTGAGGGGGAAAGGATTTGGTGTAACTCCTAGAAGCTATTTTTCACAAGAGAAGCGCCAAAATTCATCTAACGAGGAAGTATTAGAGAAGATCAAAGTATTAACATAGCAAGTGGCATTCTTGGTGAAGACGAATAAAGACAAGCAACTTGTGGATCAGCTCCAACGTGAAAATCAAATGGAGAGTGAAAACGCGAGTTGCAACGTTGGTCTCAAAAGTCTTCCTGAGGTAATTAATTACTTAATAAAATAAGAAATTCATTCAAGCTAATTGTTTCACATACTTATGTATTAACCATTGATTTAGGGTGTCACTCAATGCGTGTTGTACTTATCCTCCCCTACTCATCGGAAGGTCGGAAAAGGAATATTGTGCAATACTCTGGGCGAAGTATTGCACAACACATCGATCCCTAAGGGTCATGTCAAAGTATCACCAGTTATTGCTTTGGAACCAAATGCACCGATGCCTATACCGGACAACGATGCAGATCTGAAGTATTTGGGCGAAGCAATTGACAGTTACGTGGCATGGCCCAAACATCTTGTTGCCCTTGATAAGGTATGTTTAATTAATTGAAATGTATGTTTAATTGATTATATTTAATTGCTGAATATTTTCCGATGTTAACTTTAATTTCACATTTATTTAGATTCAAACAAAGTCTAAGGGAATGATAAGAAGATTCCCAGAAACGAAACAGTCACATCGCCCGAAAAGGTTTGTCACATTTATTCTGTAAGGTTTGTCATTTTTTCAGATTCAATAAACTAACAAACTGATTAACCTCATTTTTTTCAGATTCAATCCAATAAACCACCTGCACAGTAAGCCAGCTGCCGCACCACAACTGGATGTTCGTGGTAAAAATAAAGCCGGCAAACTTAAAAAATTGGAGGGTAATAAAGTTGGCAAACTGCAAAAACTGGAGGGTAATAATAAAGCGGCCAAAGTTGCTGCTCAAAAACTGGATCGTGTAAAATCCGTTGCTGCTCCTACTCCTAAAATAAGTCAGCCATGACTTGCTCGATATGGGTCGTGTCTTGACATACAGGCAAAAAAAAAAAATGGGCAGCGACAACGATTCACGAATAATAAGCATGGATAAAGCTATATTTGGAGATGAGTATGAAGAATTTCTAGAAAAAGAGCACATATACGAACTTCTCGACCATAAGGAGCTGAGTGCTACTGTCATCAGCTTATACATGAGGTAAAAATTACTTTTAATTGCATTTATTTGTAATTAATTTAATTTATTGGTAATTAATCTAATTTGAAATTTTCATTGAAGGTTTTTGTATGAGAAGTTCGTGTGCACGCGCAGATTGTCAAATAGATTTTCATTATTGTCTCCGCATAAGATTTCGATGCTTAAACACAATCCAGTGAATGTAAAGAAATACGTTGTAGATATACTATTAGAAAATAAAGAGGAGGATAAGTTGTTCCTTGCACCATATAATTCAGGGTACGTAATTATATATTCTTTATTTATATCTTTTTTAATTTATGAGATCTTAATTTATTAGTTGTGTAAACCAAATTTTTGTTGTTGTATGGCACATTGGGTGCTATTTGCAATCAATGCGACCTCTGAAGTTATATACTACCTAGATCCCTTGCACGGCCATTACAACAATCACCCCGAGATAAAGACTATGTATGACACGTAAGTAATATTCATTTATTTTTTACATATATATATAAATAATGTGTTTGTTAATGCTATAATAATCACATTTATTTATTCGATAGTGTTTTACAAGTTTTTCGAGCTCAAAGAGGTGCTGCAGTGTCGAAGCAAAAGTCAAATAACATCACATGAATTCCAATAAAGGTTTGAAATATATGCTTTTAAAATTTCATTTACAATCAATGCACAAATAATTATTGACTTATATGTTTTATTTTATAGTGCCCTCGTCAAACTAACAACATCGACTGTGTGTACCATGTATTGCGATTCATGAAGGAGATTGTTGATAAGAATCAAATTAGAATCCAAGAAACAGTACGGTATTTTCATTATTTGATTTTCATATATAAACTATGTATATATTTGATTCTAACTTATTTATGTTCAATTTTTATATCGCACAATACTTTGACAATTACAGTCCAACATACTCTAAAAGAGATCTAATTGAAATAAAGGAAGACTGGTGTCAGTATGTGATTGAAATGAAGATTATTTGATTTGCTGGGAAATGGCATGCTGCAAAGGATATAGTAGTTATGTGTTGTTGTGAATATGTAGTTGTGAACTGATAGTTGTGAATATGAATATGTAGTTGTATGAATATGATAGTGAATCTGATAGTTATATGAATAGGTAGTTGTGAATATGTAGTTCTGGGCTGTTGTGAATATGGTAGTTCTATTATGTGCAAGGAATTGTTGTATGCATGTAGTTCTGTGTTGTTGTGAACTGATTGTGTAAATATGTAAAGTTATATAGTTGTAAATATGAACTGATTGTTGTGAATATGTAGTTCTGTGTTTTTGTATACTGATTTTGTGAAATGATTGTGAACTGATTGTGGATGAAAATGATTTTGGAATAAAAATTAAAAGACAACACTTTCTAAAAAAATGCCATAAAAAACTAAAAAGCGCTTTTTAAAATTTACAACATTTTTAATAAAACTAAAATAAGAAGAAAAAAAAAAACACTGTAAAAGGTGCATAACAATGCATCTATATGAATGCACCTATTACAGCGCTTTTTTGGAAAAACGCTGTAATAGGTGCATAATAATAAAACAATTAAATGCACCTATTACAGCGCTTCTGTAATAGGTGCATTATTATGCATCTATTGAATGCACCTATTACAGCGCTTTTTCACATAAGCGCGGTAATAGGTGCATGCATTTGAAGCGCTATTGCAGGGATTTAAAAAGCGCTGTTACAGGGATTTACAACGTTTTTTCAAAAAAGCGCTGTAAAACGAGTATAACAAGCGCACAATATATCCACCTATTTTACAGCGCTTTTTTATTTTAAAAAGCGCTGTTGTATCTTTTTACAGCGCTAGTAACTACATCACTTATTTTTTTGAAAAAGCGTTGTAAATGACTTAAAAAAAGCGTCGTAAAATGCGCTTTTTCGCGTAGTGATACTAAAATTAATTTGTAATATAAACATGTGACACACTATCGTTTTTCTAATCACTTGCCAATCAAGATGTTGTTGTCATAAGTTTCACTAAAAACATCGATCCATAGGTAGAGATTTGGTTTATTATTATCTCCATAAATAATAATTTAGTTGAAATAGATGCAATTGCATCAGTGTAACAGATGAATATTTATAATGATTTCAATGTTTGACAATATTATGACTATTAAAAGTGAACATTTTGTAAATGACCATTAAAAGTGAACATCGTAACATATTGTAACCATGAAACGTATTAATGAAATATGTAACTGTTTGAGTGTATCAATTTATATTTTTCTCTAATTGCCAATAATAATAATTTGATAATTAATATTAGTTGTTACATATTTATTATGCATTGATACATGTTATTAAAGATTGATGTATGATAAGGAATCAATGAAATGTATGATTTTGATGAGGTGTATAGGTTCTCTTTCTTAGAAATTGATTATAAATTTAATATTTTAAAAATAAAAAGATTATTATGTGAGAATATAAATTGAATTTTTTAAAACACAAGATATTTCGGGAGAGTGAGTTTTTCAAACTTGAATTAGAGGTAAATATGAAATTTGTAGGATTTGTGGGGTAGAGGTGTAATTGTAGTAAATAGAGGCAATTTTTGTTTAAAAAGATATCCAAAGTGATACTCCAATCACAAAGCAAATTGCACACACCACATAACACATGTGAATTGGTTGGCCCACAAGGTTTAATACACTCAATCATTTTAGACAAAAAAAAAAAATCAAAGAAAGAGAAAAGAATTATCTGTCTTTTCCTAATGCATGATTGTGGAAGAAATTGATAAAATATTGAGGCAAAAACAAACATTATAATAATTTTGTCTATGTAGGAAATTTGTGGACCTTGTGTTAGAGGTTGAGATGGATATGTACTGGTACCAAAAGCTAAGTTTTTACTAATTTATTTTTGCCAATTTTGGAACTTTGGATGTGGATGAGGAGTTTAAAATCAACCTCAATATTTTGTGTGGATGGGATTATCTATGTAGGATTGATTTGACCTTTTGTGGGTGCCTTGTTGCTAGGTACTTGATTGGCAATAATAATAACTGTAGTAATAATAATATATAATAATGTACATCTTAAGACAAATAAAAGATACCTATGACTAGGACCGTCTTTGCTACGTTGCGATCAAATCCTACATTTTCCTAACTTGTTTCAATTTCATATTTTTCCCTCCCGTATATTTGGAACTTAAACAAATTAAATGATGATTAAATAATGACGAAAAGCCTAATTTGTTTTATTTCTTGCGTAATATGGAATGTTTGTTTGGAATAAAAAAAAGTTAACTATAATTGTTTAAATTATTTAAAATAAAATATAACTTGATGTAATTATTAAATTTATTACATTCATTGACTATATAAAACTTATTTTAACTCTTGTTGTAATGATTATTAATACATTTGTTAGTATTTATTATTTTTATATTATATTTTTCCCTATTCAATGGTTTACATAAAAAATAGTAATATGGTATCATAAATTATGTGTTGAACTTGATTTATCAAGAAATAATAGAATAATTTTGAAAAGGTAAAAGGATAAATATGTAAGTTACAATAGTATAAAATGCATCCATATATTTCAAATTTTATGTACATGAAGATAAATTATGTTTTAAATTAAAAAGAATTCAAATTTGGCCTAATTGAAGTTGAACCAAAACTAAACTTAGGAGTAATTAATCAAACAAAGAATCATATCTAAGTTAAATTAATAGAGGTCCAAAACCATAAGCTTTAAAGTCTAACCAAGTGGCCAAAATCTAAAGGGGATGTTCCTTGAACCACACATCCACGCAAATTCAATAGAATAGAATATTAGTGAAATTAATCAAATTTACTTTCTCAGCACTCAGCAACCATCTAGCATCCTTCTATGACTTTAATTCTAGATAGAATGCAACTCTTCACCTTCACCAACATTTCCTTGCACCCCCCTTTTGGATTCCTTGCATCCCGTTCCACGTGCTCCTTCATTGTTATAGTAAAATTAATTAAGGCATGCACCTAAAATTAATTAGATTACTATTCAGCTTGGTCATTAAAGTTCTATATGTTCGAATTTCAATGATTTTTTTTAGTGGTAAAATTATCTAAATTATTGTTGGATCGTATAATTTTCTTCCAAGATCTATCATAACCAGTAATTAAGATCAAAAATTAATTCTACAAACGACGGTAATGTTCCTAATAAAATTCAAATTTATAGGAAAGATAGATGATTTCATAGTGATATGGATCGGTGGAAAAATAGTCCTATTGACAAAGGTATTTTGGCCAGAATCTACGTTAGAAATAACTCTCAATGATGAGTTTCTATGCAAATACTATGACACTCAAATTAATATATTGTTTGAGCTGGGTAAAAAATTTAACTCTCAATGATGAGTTTCTATGCAAATACTATGACACTCAAATTAATATATTGTTTGAGCTGGGTAAAAAATTTAAAATAAATAAAATGAGACGTACCTATAACGTGTTCCTGCAAACAATACTAATGTCCAATACATTTTATTTTATTTTTTATTTTTTAGGATTCAAATAAGTGTAAATATTTCAAAAATTTGTTCAAAGAATTTATTCAAAACTTAATCAATTTCTCATATTTGTTAGCTAAAATTCTAAACTTTTTTTATTTTCGAAAGTAAAATAAATGTATTATTGATATGTGTAGAATGTCTTACAAATAGATCCAAAGAGAGATTCAGTACTATAATAAGGAGAATTCCACTAAAACCAAACTAAAATACATACAATCAAACTTAAATCTTAGTCTTTGGCTCCAACAAAACAGAAGCTACACTCTCTTCAATGAGAATATAAAAATAATATAAAAATTATTTAAAATTTTATTTTAGGAAATTTTTTATAAATATTTTTTGATAATTGATTTTCTTTTTAAATAATTTTTATTGTGATAAACAAATATAAAATAACTTCCATATTTAAAAAATTTAGTAACAAATATTTTTAATCATTGAATATCAAAATCACATTTTTAATAAATAAAAAACTACACTCATGACTCAACTTATGTCTATAATTTCAAAATGTAACCAACTAGTTACCTATAAGCTACCGACAATACAATTATACAAGTTCATAAACATTTTTGTCAACATTTTGATTCGAGATCCAAATTTATATTTTCTTTATATAATTCGATATCCAAATGGATAGCACATGCAATTTTCCTTTTTTACATAAAATTAAAAATGCGATTTCTCCAAAAATAAATCATATTGCCACGTGTACTTGAAGAATAATTTCTTTCTGTTGAACTTCACGCACCTTATAAAAACCTTTCCGTTGTCGTGTTATTCTCTTTAATCTAGGTGGCAATTTCTTATTGTTCCTTCTACCTTTTAATTTATGCCAAGTGACATTATCATTGGAACAGCTCAGATTAGATCCAACGGTTCTAACACCTCCACTTGTGATTCACATTGATCCAACGGTAACTGGAAAACCTATACAAATTGTGACTCTCATTTCATTCTTTTTCTTCTTCATGTTCATTATCAAAACTTGAGTTCTAATTGGATTATTACACTTTTAGAAGTTTCGTATATAGAAACTTTCCGAGGTTTTTTTTTTCCCACTTTTAAGGTACACGCACAACATATACTACTGATTCATCAATTGTTGTTGTTCTATTGTTCCTTGTTTTTGTTTTATTCATTGAATAGAAGTTTGTGAATCATTGAAATTTCTTCAAAATATTGTGCTTTTTAAATAGGATTTGTTGTTTCAGCTTCTGGGTTTCTTTTAGTTTAACTTGGTTTATCTGATTTATAAAAGAAAGATATTTTTGTTTGTTTAAAAATAAAATTAAAGATTTTTAATTATTTTTTTTTGGTTAATAATTGAAGCTTTTGTTGAGAAATTGAGTTAAATTGTTAGCATAAGATGTGATTTGGTTATCTTGATGGTTCCCACGGTGCGGATTTTTTGTGTTGGCTATTTTAAGGTTTGGTTTTTAAGTTTTGTTTTTGGCTATTTTAAGGTTTTCTTTTTTACTTGTTTTCTGCTTTATGTTTGTTTTGTTATCCATTGAGGTTTTCTCATGTTAGTCGGATCATATAATGTGTATTTCGGTAGTTTGGTGGGTTCTCAAAAATGTCTTATGTTAGTTGGTTTAGTTTAGAACTTACGGAAGACCACTCAGGGTAATTTTTGTAATTTTGATATATTTAAGGACTAAAGTGACAACGCCTCACATGTTTAGGGACCGAAATGATTATTTTCTGGTTGATTGTGTGTGAAATTGGGTTTTATTTCTTTGGATTGTGGTTGTGGAGAAAATAGGTGTCTATATTCAATGTACTTAGAATTAATGATTTTGTTTTGGTTTTTGGTGTATATACATTCAATGTATATTGCACAAATTTCAGGACATGTGTTTGTTACCTAAGATTTTGTTTTGGTATTTTTATGACCAATAAAATGCTGAATTTGGAAAAGCTATTAACTAGCACCAAACACTTTCTGATTTTAATCTCTAAAAACAAAACAACCCCTTTTTGTATAAGTGCTTCATTGAAAAGTTAGACTTCCTAATTTTCTGTCTTCATCATTGATTTTCGTATTTTATGATTACATTGAGTTTGTTTTGATTCATTTAGTTTACTAACCATGTTCTTGTTCTTAACAGGTAGAAGCCTTTTGCTTTTTCAAGAGTTCATCAGCATAAATAAATGTCTCTGGCTTTCACCAATCTCTCTTGGTGGTTATGGAGTGGAAAACATCAAGAACCAACAAGAATTCCAAATGGGTCATCTATAAATTCTTCAACAGATTTGAACATGTGGGAATCTGAGGTAATGAGGTTCCCTTTGGTTCAAGCAAACATGGGGTCTTCATCAAGGAGGGTGAAGAGGAAATGGAATAGTAGGGAAGAGAGGAAAGTTGATAGGGAATATGATGTTGTTCTTGTTCCATCTGATGGAGGTTGTGTTTCTGGTTCTGAATCTGATGGTTCTGATTGGTCAATTGGTTGGTGTGAACCTCATGGACCTGGTTTTCCAAGTGATGATGATGAAACTGATAATAGTTTTGCTGTTTTGGTTCCTTGTTATGGAAGAGATTATGGTAGGGTTGAAGAGGGTACAAAAAACAACTTGCTCAATGGTGTTGGCAATTTTTTGGATAATTATTCAGATGGTAAGTTTATTTGTTTATACATTTTTTATTAATATCTTTTAAATGTTTGGTTACACTTGAGTCAAAATTGGTTCTAAGGGTGTAGAATTGATTTTGACATGTTTGGATGTATTCAAGTAGAACTACTTTTTCCCCTAAAATGGATTCTAACTTGAAACTAGAATTTAGAACTTTTTTACTCAAAACTTGATTTCTACACATCATTGAGTTCACTTTTATGTGAACCTATTTAAACAAAAAGTACTTTACATTCAACTTACTTGAATTGTTAGATTCTGAATGCTTGAATTGAATTGAACTGTTGTTAAAAATGTAAATTTTATAATAATGTTTGTTGTCTTTGAATTTTTGTTGGGGTTTGTGCATATAGGACTCTGATATCGGAACACAGTTTAAGCATTATTTTTTAAAAAAGTTTAGGAAAAATTGCATTCACCTCCACACCACTATAGTATGTTTATAGCATACACTCCTCAATCCTCATCTGTTTTTATTGAGGAGTGTGTCCTACAATCATACATAGGAAATTACACTTAACTCCCCCTTAGTTCTGTTTAAATAACACACATGCTGCCCCTTGGATGTTTACAAGCTGTGTATGATTGAGGGGTGGTCAGTGTCTTTAACATAATAGAAGGGGTGTAAGTGTTATTTAAGCATACTACAGAGGATGTAACTGCAATTTCTTCTAAAATTAATTTTTAATTTTGAAAGATGGTGTTATCAGCTACTTAAGTGAAAAATATATGCATAAGTTTAAAGAAATTAGCTATAAATATTTTTCAGTTTAAACATATATATTTGAAGCATATGATTTTTGCATCAAATGAAGACAAACAATGAATTTGAAAATCTTGCTGCATTGTAATTTGATGGTGACAGGATCGCCAATTTTCCTTTAGATTGAAATTTACCATTCAGTAAATCTATGTAGCAACCATACTTCAGATTGAAGACGTGTTTGGTGTCCGACATGTTTCTATGTCCGACACTGACACGTGTAGATATATTAATACTAGCATATGTTATTCTGTCTTTACCTCCATGACCTATGAACTATTAACTGGAATCAACTAACCAATTAACAAAAATGTCATGGGAGGTTAATGTTCATTTGGACTTTGTGCATACATTAATGGTTTTGTGGCACTTAGATCTATATACCACCGACACTTTAGATTGAAAGCGTGTTAAGAATTTATTTTTCTTTTGGTGGCTAGAAGTGTAACATTTGTCTTTTTTCCCCTTATCTGCAGAAAGCAAAAAATATGTGGAAAACTGGCTCACTTCTCTTCGAAATACCTGATGCACTAATCTTCATCATTTTGATCCTGTATCTTCATGACAAAATCCTCTGATCTGATCTGATCTTTAGTCAACAACAAACAATTGTATATTGTAATTAGTGTAAATAAAGAGCACTGTGATGTGATATAATGTCTAATATGATTGATAAACTTCTTGGATAATAATTGAAACCTATGAGGATCAGAAGAATAAATAAAGCAATTGTGGTGGTGCTTTTGAATTGAGAATCATGTACAAGTTCTGTTCATCTCTCTTGCTTTGAGAAGAATCACAACAATGTGGAGGAATTAGGAGCAAGAGAAAGATTTGGATGAATGCATGTTTGAAGTGTGGTGATTTTGTACCTTGATATTTGTTGATGTAAATATTAATGTAGATATGGAATTGATTGAATGCTCAATCATGTACTCAAAATTTGTTCATAACTCTCTGTATATAAATTTTGTATAACATAAGTTTATTTTGTATATATGTATCTATAATCTGTGTTTTGTTGTTAGCATGAATGTACATTTAAATTAACAAAGTTTTTTTATTTTTATAGATCCACAAAGTTATCAATAGTCTCAACATGGCTAACTCTTTCATTCTTTTCATGCTTCCATCAAGTATTAATTGTGAACCTAATCTTCAAGTATGACCTCATGATATCCCAACCAACTCACATATATGATAAGAACAAGTATGAGTATGCAAATTGATTATGAATTTATCAGCAATATTTTATTTTAAAAATCATAATATTAAATTATAAACCAATTCCCTCCCACAGTGTTCCATATCATTTTTTATTTTTTTATTCCTTGGTTTAGGCCTTATTTACTAGCAGGATATGCTCTTATTTATACAAAGTTATTATTAGTTTGTCCTAAGATACTAGCATTATACTTTTAAATAGGGGTAAGTTGTTCTACTTTCAATAACCAGAGTGTATCTTAATGTCATTTTTTTGGAATTTTTTTTCTTTTTTATTTTCCTTTTTCAAAATAGTATAATTATTGATTTGTCAAAATTATGTTAATTATTTATTGTAGAAAGAAAAATGTGAAATCAGATAATAAATGATTAAGATATTATAGTTAAGAAAAATTATCAAATTTTAATAGTTTTTTTAATATGCGTAAATAATCTAAAAATAACAATTAAAAAATAACGGAGATAGTATTAAATAATTTTATATTAATATAAAATTTTATAACTACGATATAATATGATAGTAACTTACAATTCAACTATAAATTTTTGAAAATAATTATCCAATTGATGTGACAATATCAAATTATTATATAAGTATATTTTTATATATTATTATACAGTAGGAAAAAACCATATTTAAATTAAAAAAGTTTTAAAATATTTACTGACTATCAGAAGAAATATTACCAATATGTAATATCTTGTAGTCATATTATTTATATTTTTTTTTATACACGATTATATTTTTTCAAAGGTGAAGTTGCTTAATCGAATTCATTCTCCTATTTTTAGCTTATAATTTAATAACTATTTTTTTAGTTATTATTACTACAACAACTAATAACAACTTGCCAAGTTAACTGTTTATATTCTTCTTGTTATTATAAAAACCAACTCATAAGTATTTTGAATCTTCCCTTTTTTCCATGGTAGCATATTCCTAAAAAATTTGTTAAAAACATTCTTTTCTTAGGTTGCCAACAAGTGCCAAACTGGCCAAACCAAAATCTTCCCAAGTGGGGCAATTTTTTTCTAACAAAAAGCCCTCCAAATTTTGAACACTTCAAAGGACCCAACACCTTACACGTATGCATGTGGCGATTTATGCTCCTCTTCTTGTGTACCCCTTAAAAATTAAAAGGGCATTTTGGTCAACACGTTTTTATTTTCACCATAATTTTCATTAATCACCATGTTAATCAAAATCAAACTTTTTGTGTGATATTTTTTTAATCTGTTTGTCACATTGAATTACCATTGTTGTTGTCAAGGTTTTACCTCAATGGGATGGATGTGTATGATTGCTACCTAAAATAAAAAATAAAAAAATAAAAATGTTGCAAAGGGCAGCAAGCAATGCATATTCATGGTGGTGGGCTAGCCACATTAGAACAAAACAATCAAAATGGTTGGATCAATGCCTCCAAGGTATTTTTCTTAGTATATATATGTTAGATAATTGTTCCTTAATTATGAATCTAGATGTTTTCCATCATCATTATTTCCATCAAAGCATGTATATTTTGTTGGTCATTTGGTACAATAGGAGGGTATCAATTTTCATGTGATTTAAGAATGACCAACATTCTCTTTTTTATTTTATTTTTCTTGTTTTTCCAAACTAAATTATTTGCAAATTGTAAAAATTGACTGATCTATCTATACATGGTAGACAATCTACATGCATGAAATTTATACATTTCATTCAACATAACAATATATAGTGTAGAGTTAATTGAAATATTTTAGAGAAGTAAAGCAAAATATAGGAGGAATATATACATGAAAATGGATAAAGTCTCAAATCACAATGATCTCAAAATTCACACACATTTTAGTGTCATTAGGAATGATATAAGATTGTCATAGCCAATAGAGTTAGCCTAGTGGAAGCATTCTAGCTTTGCAAGTTGAAAGATTGTGTACAAAATACTTCTTAATGCTAGGTCCTTAGTTCAATCTCCTAGAAGAAGTTCTACGCTTATAGCTCTGTCGGCCTCGAATATGATTGCCTCTACTAGTAGAATAGTTGAGGATTTCACCCAAAAAGTTATGATAGCCAATTGTAGTTTTATTAGTTTCATAGAATAAGCCCTTCTCAAATCGATTGGGAGTACCAAAGTTTGAACACTCATTTGCCAGACTTTACTTGCTTCGTGACTGAACTCCGGATTACCAGGGCCCCTTCCCCTGAAAACCGGAGGGTTACATCGGGACCAAAAAATATTTCATAAGCCATTTCCATGTTTCTTATAGCTGAAGTTATCATCTGCATCATTCTATTTTAACTTTTAACTTATGAAACAAAACTTCATTGCTAATGACAGATATGGAGGAGAAGGTGACTGATACACTGAGAGTCTTGCAAAATGATGGAGACTCATTTTCTCAAAGGGCAGAAATGTATTACAGGAAAAGGCCAGAGCTTGTTGAATTTGTAGAAGAAGCCTTTAGAGCTTATAGAGCCTTAGCAGAAAGATATGATCATTTATCAAGAGAACTTCAAAGTGCTAACAGAACTATTGCAAGTGTTTTTCCTGACCAAGTTCCGTGCCAAATGGATGAAGATGACGACGACGAAAGTGACACAGGAACAAACTACTCACCATCTCCTGACCCTAACAACAACAATAACCAAATTCAGAACCCAGTCATTCCAAAAGTTCCAAAGACTCCAAAGAAAGAATTTAGAAGTCCATCGATGTTGCTATCCCGAAAAGGTCTAATCAAGAGAAATTCTACCTCTAGTAGTCCATCAAATCATTTTCTAACAACTCCTAGATCAGGTCTTACGAAAGCTGCAGCGTTAGGCGAAATCGACAAGCTTCAGAAGGAGATTTTAGCATTGCAGACTGAGAAAGAGTTTGTTAGAAGTGTGTACGAACGCGCGTACGAAAAGTACTGGGAAATTGAAGATCAGATAACAGGAATGCAGAAAAAAGTTTGCAGCCTGCAAGATGAGTTCGGCGTTGGCACTGTCATTGAAGATGATGATGCTCGAGCCTTAATGGCAGCAACAGCATTGAATTCGTGCAAAGAGACGCTTTCGAAGCTGCAAAATATTCAAGCACAATCTTCCATAGAAGCTAAAGTTGAGTATGAAAGAGTTAGAAAAGCTCATGAGATGTTTGAAAATCTTAGAGATGGATTCATATCTAAATTCATGAGTGAACATGAGCATGATGAAGAATTTGAAAAATGTAAGAGCATAAGAGAAGAACAAAAGAACATTGATGAAGAGATAGCTAATTTGGAAAAACAAGAGAATGATGTTGTGCTTTTAAGAAATAAGATTAAGGAGAAATTGGAGGAAGATAGTGGAAACTCTTTTACTGTGACCGAAATGGCCGAATGCATCGATGAGCTTGTGAATAAAGTTGTGACTTTGGAAACTGCGGTTTCGTCTCAAACCGGTATGGTGAACCGGTTGAGATCAGAAACTGATGAACTTCAAACAAATATAAAGAAATTGGAAGAGGACAAAGAAATGCTTATAGCAGGATCAAAAGTTACTAATAAGAAGCTTAAAGAATTTGAAGAGGAGTTATTGAGAGTTAAAATTCTTAACAAAAGTGTTAGAAAACAAGATAATAGTCTCAGAACACATTTCACAGAAGCTAGTTGTAATCTTGAGCATTTATCTGGTAAGTTGAATAATATGAAGCATGATGTTGAGGATGTGAATTTGGTACTTTACAAGAAGAAGAAAAGTAGTGTTGAAAAAAATGATGGTATTTCTGATAAGGGTGTTGTGGAAACAACAATTAAGGAGGAAAATGTGAATGATGATAACAAGTCTATGATGAGTCAAAATACAAATTTTATGATTGGAGGACAAGATAAGGATGATTTGTTTGATACAATGAGTAATGCTGATGTTGAATCACAAGATTTGGAGACTAGTGGTGAGGGAGATCAGCCTAATTGGAGGCAGATGTTTGTGAATGGACTTGATGATAGAGAGAAAATATTGTTGGAAGAGTATACATCAGTTTTGAGAAACTATAAAGATGTTAGGGTGAAGCTTAATGATGTGGAAAAGAAAAATAGGGACAGTATTTTTGAGTTGGCACTTGAGGTATGTTATTATGAAATATAAGTAATGTATAAGCAAAAAAGGTAGATTTGAATTTAAACTATAAAGTAATGTATTATTTATTGTCCATGATGCAGTTAAGAGAAATGAAGAATGCTATTGTGACAAAGGACAAAGAGATACAATATTTACATGAGAAGCTAAACTGTCCAGACTCAAACCCTGATGAAAGTCCATACACAACAAGAACAGAATACAAATACACACCACATGAAGCACTTCTCAGAAAATCAGGTCAAGGATCCAACATTCCGGACATCGAAAACATGGATACAACAAGTTCAAACAGAACACCTTTCGCCCTAAAGATGACCCTTGGGAAGCTAATGGCAGACCAAGACAAGAGGCAAGACCTATCCGACTTGGAAAAGAAATTCCGCTCGGACATCGATGATCTCCTCGAGGAAAATCTTGAGTTTTGGCTAAGATTCAGCACATCAGTTCATCAAATTCAAAAGTTCCAAAACTCAATTCAGGACTTAAAAGCAGAACTAAAAACCATAAACGAAAACAACAAAAAATCCGAAGGACATTCGCATTCTAAACATCATCTGCATCAACCGATACAATCACAACTTAGGCCTATTTTCAGACACCTAAGAGAGATTAGAACTGAACTATCACTTTGGCTTGAACACAATGCAGTGTTGCAGGATGAACTACAAGGTAGATATTCATCCTTAAGCAACATACAAGATGAAATAGCAAGAGCTGTTAATTCAGTATCAGGTGTCGAAAAAGCCGAAATAATAAGTGGTTATCAAGTTGCTAAATTTCAAGGTGAGATTCTCAACATGAAACAAGAGAACAGTAAAGTTGCTAGTGAGTTACAAGCTGGTCTTAGCCTTGTCAAAGGAATGAAAAATGATGTTGAGAAAACACTTGATGAACTTGATCAAGCTATTGGGATTAGTAGTGTTCATAGTGACACAAAGAAGAACACTTCTAAAGGTGCTAGAATACCATTGAGATCTTTCTTGTTTGGTGTTAAGTTGAAGAGACAAAAACATCATCAATCGTTGTTTGCTTGTGTTAATCCTGCTTTGTCTAAACAAAATAGTGTCAATGATCAAGCACCAGCTCCAATATAAACTCATTAACATAATTTCACTCTTTTGTTTGAATACTCTTGGCAAAAACTGTTCAAATCTGTTGTGTCATTGTCATAATATAACATCAAAGTTGTTACTATTGTTGGATTTGTTGTTTGTTCTAAATTGCATAACTATAGGTGTTTAATTCTAACATCTGTATAGTCCATGTGTTTGTGTTTAACGTGTATGAGAGATTAAGAGGGTTAAATCATGACCATACAACTATATATAGGTGGATATAATTAAAAGTGATATATAACTACTTAAAAAAGTCACATAACTTTTTATTTTAATTTTAACCATTCATAATATAATCAATAGTTAAGATTCATTTCTTTCACACTCTCAGAATAATTATTTACTTTTTGCGGTACTAAATGTTACTTAAAAGACATAAATAGTATTCCCACAAGTCAAAATCTTCTATGTCCTACTCTGTACATAATGATTCAATATTCATCCATCAAAATCTATTACTGTTTGTGCATAAATTGATGCTTGTTTATGATAGAAACTGGTATGAATCAAGATGGAATAATCAAATCTGCCTTGTTTAATTAATAACTTTGATGAACAGATTTCCAACGGAGGAAACGCCACAAGAAATTAAGAAAATACAACAATGAGAGGAAACAATTAAATACTACTCAGGTTAAATTATAAGTAAAAATAACTATATTCACATTTGTTAAAATATATTAATTAAAAACAACTAATCTTCTTAATCTCATAAAAATATAAGTGCATTCCCATAAACGTCTTTCGTGTATAAAATTGTTTCATCAGAATAAAATGGTCATTCAAAAATCAAAATTATATTAATTGAAGGATATTTTATAATAAATATCATTAATTAATAAATTAGAGCTTACAAGATTTGAACTTTTGTACTAATTATGATTTAGTGACAAATACTTTTTTTTATACAAAGTGGCCAATACTTTACCACCAAACTAAATTATTTGTTGTGTATTAATATATTATTTGAAGTCCATTTTTTTTGGAAATAAATTATAAAATATAGTGGTATATTTTAAATTTATATAATTTAAATATTTATTTTTATTTATTAATATTATAATTATTAATTGAAGTTTAAAGTCTGTGTTCTTTGAATTTGGGTCCTGGATCCACTATTGGGTTTTGTAAATATCGTTAACCATCAATAGTCATATAAAAGCAAACTCATACGCAAAAAAACCATAACACTTGTAAACACATATCTATTTTTCAATAAACACAATAGATAAATTCATCATAAAACACCGTTAAGACACAATAAAAAAATATAGTTAGTTTAATTAATTAATTTTGAACTATTGAATTATCGAAATTGAAATTTATAAGTCATAGTTAATCTAATTAGTTTATATTGGACCGTTAGATCATCGAAATTACAATATATAAATCATGGTTAATCTAACTAGATAAGCGTAAATTGTTGGATCGTCAAAATTAGAATTTCTAAGTTATTGTTAGTTAATTAATTAAGTTTGAACCATTGAAATTATAATTTATATTTCAAATTAGTTAAAATTTAACAAGTAGATCATTGAAATAATAATTTCTAAGTAATAATCGGTCTAATTATGTTTGATTGAATTGTTGGATCATCAAAATTAGAATTTCTTAGTCATAGTTAGTGTGGTTAGGTTTGATTGAACCGTTACATAATCGAAATTAGAATTTCTAAGTCATAGTTAGTGTAATTAAATAAGATTAAACCAGTGGTTAGGTTTCAAATCATTGTTTTCTAAGTTAGATTTACCTGTTGGAACGTGGAAATTATAATTTCTAAGTCTTAGTCAGCCTGTTTAGTTAATATTGAACTTTTGAATCATCAAAATTAGGAATTCTAGTCATTCTTTGTGTAATTAGTTTAGATTGTACCATTGAATCATCAAAATTATAATTTGTAAGTTATATTTGGTTTATTTACTTAAAATTGAACTGTTGGATAATCGAAATAAAAATTTCTAAGTCATAGTCAGTCTAATTTCTAAGTAATTGTTAGTGTAATTAGGTTAGATCTAACTATTGGATCATCGAAATTATAATTTCAAAGTCATTGTAAATCTAATTAGTTAAGAATGAATTGTTGGATTATGAAAATTAGAATTACCTTCTATCTAAGTCATTGTTTGTGTAATTAAATTAGATTGAGTTATTGGATCGTCGAAATTAGAATTTCTATGTTATTGTTTGTGCAATTAGGATACATTGAGCCGTTCGATCATTAAAATTAGAAATTATAAGTTTTTTTTCCGCAAACAACCAATATTAATAATTAGTATTGTTAGCATTTTACTGAGAGTAGAGCTTGAACCCGCAACCTTCTTATCTCTGTACTCCCTACCTCTCTCACCTTAAACCCAAGTCAATCTTATGTAGTTAGTTTAATTAGTTAAGATTGATCAGTTGATCATCGAATTTAAAAATTCAAATTTTGTTGATCCAACGGTTCAATATATCCTAATTACGTCGACAATGACTTTGAAATTCTAATTTCGATAATTTAACGATTCAATCTTAACTAATTAGACATATCATGACTTAAAAATTCTAATTTAATGATTCAATGGTTCAATTTAACCTAATTAGGCTAACTATAATTTAGAAATTCTAATTTTGATGTTTCTATAGTACAATCAAACCTAATATTGGACTTGAGTTCGGGGGAATACAAACTTTAAACTTTAATTATTAATAATTATAATATGTTTAAATCAATATAAATATTTAAATTATACAATTTTAATATATCCTATTATTTTTTATTTTTTATTTCCGACAAAAAGATTTAATTAATATATATCATATATTAAATCTGTGAACAATCTATATAATAACTAATTTAGTTTGGTGGTAAAGTATTTGCAATTGAAACTCAAGACATCGTGTTAATAATGCATGATAACATCTAATAAAATAGATGGATGACACGTTATAAATATACCGGTACATTTTAAATTTAAGAATGAACCAAAAAATGTATCTATATGTATCAAATTAATAGTAACATATCAAGAATATGATGATAAAACTTAGAACTCACTGATGTGGAATATGATGATAAACATATCAAGAATATGATCATAAAACTTAATTGGAATCTAACCTTATGTGAAATCTCACTAAGTGAAAATGTAATCCACTATTAGAACCCAATTGGAGTAAAATTTAGTAATATAAGAAAAAGAAAGAGAAGTCTTCTTTATCAAAATGGTTGGAAGATTAAATAGCAAAGCATTACACATGTCCATTTGACAAATTTATAAGAAAGAAAAAAAACACATTGCTTAATAATTGATTTTTACTCTGTCCATAGTGATCAACTGAAAAGCTAAACAAAGGTTATTATGAGTATACATTGAACAATTAGATTAGGTTATTTTATATAAAAAGCATATTATAAAATCAGAAATTATTACAAGATGATATAGATTTGCACAGATAATTTACTGAAAAAAATATTTAACTTTTTGACTTGCTTATCAAGTGACTGATATTGAGTGAGCTTGATGTAATGGTTTATCAATTAATGCTGCCTTCTTTATTTCTTAAGATTCTCCATCTCTGCAACCAACATATGGATAAACCATGAGAACATGTAGCATGAAAAGTACATAAGAACAAAAATTAGTCACTTGTCAACATATTCAATTTCAATAGCTATATTAGATAAAAGAATCATATTTCAGCGATTAGGTACTTTCTTTGCAACTGATAGGACTGCAAATGTACGGTATTATTGCACAATAAAAATTATCGTTCCTACAAGGACTTTACTATGAGTATCAATCTCTCTTTACTAAGATGATTAGCTAAAATAGTAAATGTTGATAATGATTTTCAGTTATAACTCGCAATAAAAATAAAACATTGAAATTGTAGTTTTTCACAATGATGGTACAATAAAACTAACCTTCTCTAAGTTATAGGTGTTAAACTCTTAAAAATCAGATAAACAATTATAACTATTGCCTTCTTTCAAAAAGCAAAAGTGTATTTTAAACTAATAACCAATCTATTTTCATGATTGATGTATTAACAAAATCCTTTAAGAGAAGATATCTTTCATGATTTCAAGAGAACCAAAATCTATTTTCATGATTTGTTTCTCTTGTCCAATCTTACGGGTCATAAATCAAATCTACCTTTCGGTATATTATTTGATATCCAAGTATGAACATGATTATTACAAAGATTGGATTAAAAGATCAATACCCATGACACAAATAGATAGAAATTGTTAGAGATTCATCATTGGAAATCCTACAATCCCAAAACAAGGAATATCTACTTACACATGACCATTGTAGAATCAAAACTTAAATATAAAAACATTTGAAATATAACATAACTGAATAAAGTAATAGTAAAAATGGAAAACTGAATATTATTGAAACTAGAAATTTGCTAAGAGAAATACAAGAACAAAAGCAAGAGTAACAAGAGATTGTGAGTAGGAATTTGTGTCTAAAACTGAGTATTTTCGTCCTTTTTATAGCCATAGGTGTTTTCATGAGCTTTAATTACAAGAAATCATCAAAATTTCGCAGAAGAAAAACAGTTCAGCAACTGAAGCTAAGCAGATTACGACCATAACAATCATTACTGCCAGACAGTAATCCTTGTTGCCTTGGAGTGGCAGATTTTTGTTTTTTCTTTTCTCTTTCAGCCATTACGGTCGTATTGACCATTATGGCCAGACAATAATTCTTGCTGGAACTTGAGTTTCTTTCATTTTCTTGATCAGGATGGACCATGACTGCACCACTTGACTTCAAGGCTCTTTTGCACAAAAAATCTTCATTTATTCCTTCACTTATCCTTGCAATCTAAACAAAACAAGAAGGTAGTAAAATAGAACTAAAACCGAATTAAAAACATCAAATTAACCTATCAAGCAAAACTATAAAATCGGATAAATTCTAGCTTATCAACAACCAAGTCAAGTGGTAAAAAAAGAGTCAAGGAGAATGAAAGAAAGAAAAACAACAATTAGGGTTTCAATAATACCAAATCATATAGAAATAAGGCTTACAAGGAGAATATATATAGTAAAATATAAAAGATTAGTCTACTAACTTAGAAATATAAAAGGCCTAATACCATTAACTCAATACACTATTATCTAACAAAAATGATATGCACATTAATAAACATTTCATCAAATTTGTTTATCTTAATTCTCTAACTTTTTTAGGTGTGGTAAGAGATAAGTAAATTCTAAAAGGGAATTATTTCAATTAGGGAATGAAATGAAATACTTTTGATCGATTGAACCTTAATTGAAACAATTCGTCTTTTGTTAGTGTACGTCAAAATAAATTTTTTGGTTGTTCAATGCATCCCTTAGCTAAAAGCTGGAGATTAATCTTTTGAGGTACAAAGATCTAAAATTAAAGAGCTAGCCTTTTCCTGTTAGATTAATTATTTAACACCCTGAACTTGAAGGACGTTAGGCAATATAGTTGCTTCGTTAGTTTGTTCGATTAAAGAGGTTGACGTAGACGTTAACTGCTTACATGGCGAGTTTAGTTGTTAGCCAATTCATTGCCATGTAACAAATGAGCTAATTTGTTTGATTTTAGAAATATGAGGGGCAAATTTTCTTATTTTTGAAAACAAAATTGAAATTCATTTTAAAAAATAAATTGAAACATTTTCATCATTGCAACTATAACATGTCCATCTATATAATCCATTATTGTTCTTCCTCCATGATTTCATATCTTTTTCTTCCAAGAACTTTATATAATTCATTCTTTTTCCTCTTTTATTGTGTTCAAATCGTAGAAAATGAAAGAATAAAAAATCACTTATTATTCTTCTTCTTCCATGAGTGAAAGTTTGAATCCGGTGATTTTCAAATGTCATTTGAAAAAAATATTGTTGTTAGAGTTGTTGCAACTAAAAAGAACTTTGAAAGATAATTTTCTCATGCCTCTCCTCCAATTTCTCTAATTTTTTCTAGATGATATATGCAACTACAACTTCTTTATATGGGTTGATGAGATTAAGAAACTAGGTTTGCTTAATGGAATAATAGACTAACATATGTGGAAGACAAAGTTGTTGTGCAAGGTTGATAGTTTGGTAAACAAAATACCTAACTAAGAACAATGGAGTTGATGATGTTTGGAAAACAATAATGATGGACAAACTAGTTTCATTATCTAATGACCATGGAAATGAAGAGGTGTATGGAAGAGAAGGTTGATGGGCAAAATTGAGTCATTATGGAATGAAGTCAAAATATTGAAGTATATTTTGACAATAATGTTTATATTTTGTATATTGAACCATTGTTATTGGAAGCATTAGTTTGAATGTATTTATGTAACATTGTTGCGGGGAAATATAAAGTATTCAATTTGATATCTGAAATTTATAACTTATAAACAAATAAGTCCCCAAAAGATTACAAATACAAACAAATTAGCCCATGAGACATTTTTTTTTTGAAATAAATTAAATACCAAAATGCATTAATGAAACTCCTTTAACTCTAAATAAGTATCAATTAATTCTTAATAAGTGTCAATTACATCATACAAAATATACCATAACGTCATCTACATACGTGCCTAATACATCATCTAAATGATTCCAAAAGAGATATTAATAAGTAATAAGTGTCGATTAAAACATTCAAAATATAGAAAAACATCAACAGGACAAAAAATATGATTCAAAATATTTCATTTTTCAACTGTTTCATTCTTCAAATGTTTACTCATATGTTACTACCCTAGATTTGGAGGTCACATCGTTGAATTAGGAATGAAATACGTTAAATCTAGTTCATTTGTTCTTGAACTAGGCTTAAGAAATGACACTATGACAGTTTATGGTTTAGGAGCTATTCCTGTCATGGGTGGTGGTGCTCTAATGGGTAAAAGTGGTGGTGCATTCATGAGTGGTGGTGTATATCTTCTAATGGGTGGTGGTGTAGGTCCCCTAACGGATGATGGCCTTATACAAATCCCATCGAGGTATATAACTGGTCCTCTAAGTCCATATGTTTTAACCTGCAAAAATCAAAATCAATATACACAAACCAGTCCCCTAAAATTGCTTATTTACTAGCAATTTAATCCCTACAATCATATTAAAAAGCACAATACCATCCTTGAGTTATCCTTCCTTTTTTCTAGTTCCTGATGCATCTTGTTGGACATATACCTCTTGGGACAACTCTTGATCTTGATGTGTGGGTCCAGATTGTGAAAGTGGTATTTCAGTTTGATTTTGTCCCTCGTGTGCCTCGGTTTGGGGGAGAAAATTAAAGAAATTTGAGAAATCAGTGAGCAAAATTTGAGATAAGAGTAGAAAAAGGGGGAGAGAAAACTGGGGGACAATGGAGAAAATAGTCGAAAAAGATGAGAGAGAAAATTAGGGAAAAAGGGGAACGAAAACGGGAGAAAAGGGGAACGAAAATGAATAAATTACCTTTAGCAAATGAAAAGAATTATCTACAAAGTTCTTCTTATTTGCAGCAACTCTAACAACAACTTTTCTTTCACAATGACATTTGAGAATCACCTGGATCAAGCTTTCACCCGTAGACGAAGAAGAATAAGTGGTTTTTGATTCTTTCATTTTCTACGATTTGAAAACCATGAAATAGGAAGAAGAATTAATTTTATAAATGAAGGTTCTTGGAATAAGAAGATATGAAAATCATGGAAGAAGAAACAATAATGAATATATAGATACAGATATTATCGTTGCAATGATGACAAAATTTCAATTTTTTTTAAAATTTAGTTTCAATTTAGTTTTCAATATCGGACAAATTAGCACATCGTATTGCCAAATCGGACAAATTAGCATCTCTCTTACATGACATTGAGGTGGCTAATAGTTGAGCTTACCATGTAAGCAGTTAACGTCTACATCAACTTTATTAACAGGGCAAAGTAACAGATGTACTATATTATCTAACGTCTTTCAATTTCAAAGTGTTATTTGCCTATTTCCAAATTTTAGGGATAAATGCCCGTTCCAAATTTGATGATCAAATATTTACAATCTTAATTGGAATCTAACCTTATGTGAAATTCTAATTCAATATTAGTACTCCATTGGAGTAAAATTTAAAAATAGAAAATAAAGAGTATAGTCTTCTTTATCAAAATGGTTGGCATTTCCACATGTATATATATGTCCATCAGACAAATTTATAAGAATAAAAACAATCAATGCCTAATAACTTAATTTTGCATTGTCCACAGTCATCACTAAATGGGCATTATATATACTAGTTAGTTACATTTGGGGAGTAATTAGAAAACAGTTACAACCAATTAACTGAAAAATAACAGAAAGAAAACAAATTGTTTGTTTTGCAAGTAACCATCATTAGTTAAGCTGTAATGTCTTCAATTTGAGTACCACTTATTAACAAATCTCCACCTTGGTACCAAATGAGAAGCTTCAGCTTGTGATTCTCCAAATCAGATCCTCTTAGTCCTCTATCTCAGTTACTAGAACTGATCTTAAGCAAATTTAATGTCTAAATTTGATAAGTGTGACAGTTAATTTAAACATGTCAGCAGGATTGTCACTTGTATGTACCTTTGCCACATTTATCACACCTTTTTCAATGACATCTCTAATAAAATGAAGTCTAATATATGTGTTTGGTTCTTTCATGATACATTTGATTTTTACTCAAATGAATGGCACTTGACTGTCACAATTTATGCAAATTGAATCTTGTTTAATTCCAAGTTCAGTGGCCAATCCTTTTAACCAGATCCCTTTTTTTACAGCTTCAGCAAGAGCAACATATTATGCTTCTGTTGTTGATAATGCCACTATGTGTTGAAGGTTAGCCTTCCAACTGACTGTGTTGTTGAACACTATGAATACGTAACCTGTGAGGGATTTCCTTTTATCTAAGTCGCCAGCAAAATCAGAGTAAACAAAGACTTGGACTGGTTTTGATGGTTATGAGATTTTGCTGTACATTAAACACAAGCCTTGAGTTCCTTTTGGGCACCTTAGAATCCATTTGACAGCTTGCCAATGGCTCATACCTGGATTTTCTATAAATCTGCTTGTGACATTTCTAGCATGAGAAATATCCGGTCTTGAGCATACCATTGCGTACATGATGCTTCCTATGGCACTAGCATATGGTATTTTCTTCATGTCTTCCATTACCTGTGTCGTGTTTGGTGACAAAGCTGAAGAAAGTTTGAAGTGAGTTGCAAGTGGAAAACTGACAGCTTTTGATTCACTCATAATGAACCTATTTAGGAATTTTCCAAGGTAGCTCTCTTAGGAAATGATCAGTTTTCCTTGCTCCCTGATCCTGATGATTTCCATTCCTAGAATTCTCTTGGCTGGCCCAAAGTCCTTCATCTCAAATTCTTTCTTCATTTGGCTCTTCAATTTATCTTTTTTTTTTCCATACTTTTAGATGCTATTAGCATGTCATCCACATATAACAACAAGTAAATGTATGTGGTTGATGATACTTGTTTATAATACACACAACTATCAAAATTACTTCTTGCATAACTTTGACTAAGTATGAATGAATCAAACCTCAAATACCATTGTCTTGGTGATTGCTTTAGCCCATAGAGTGATCTCTTTAGCAGGAAGACCCAATCTTCCTTTCCTTGAGCCCTAAAGCCATCTGGTTGTTGCATTAAGATTTTTTCATTTAGATCACCATGGAGAAAGGCTATTTTGACATCCATCTGTTCTAACTCCATGTCAAAGTGTGCTAGCATGGTTAGGGTTATTCTTATTGGTGCATGTTTGACTACAGGGGAAAAAATCTCATTGTAATCCACCCATTCCTTTTGAGTGAATCCCTTTGCTACTAGTCTAGCTTTGAACCTAGGTGGTTCAACTCTTGGAATTCTCTTCTTCCTCTTGAAGATCCACTTGCTGCCTACAATTCTGGAGTTGGCATGCTTAGGTATTAGTGTTCAAGTGTTGTTCTTCTCTAGTGAGTTTAGCTCCTCAGTCAGAGCTAAAAGCCATTTGTCTTTATCTTGACAGTTGATAGCTTCATAATAGTTTATAGGATTTTCATGTATCATTTCTTCAACAACATGTAATGTATAACTAACCATGTATGCATAACCATCTCTTTGAGGGGGTTTTGATGCTTTTCTTTCTTTGTCCCTGATGAGATTATAGTCATCTAGTTTCTATCTTGTTGGATTGTCATGGTCTAGAAAAATATCATTTTCAACTGAGTTGGTATTAGTTTTGTCTTGTTGAGCATGTTGTTGTTCTTTCCCTTTTTCTGTAGCTTGCTCCACCTCAAGATCAAATTTCTCAGCTTCAAGTTGATGTGAACTTTTACTATCAGCCTTGGTTAGGGACTTATATAGGTCAGCCTCATGAAACTTTACATCTCTGCTGATGATACATTTCCTATTTTCAAGACATCATATCCTATAGCCTTTGACGCCACTTGGATATCCAACAAAGTACCTTTTCTTGGCTCTAGAAAATAACTTTCCTTCATTTACATGATAGTATGCAGCACACCCAAATACTTTTAGGTGGTAATAATTAGCAGCATGTCTTGTCCACATTTCTTGAGGGGTTTTGAGCTCAATGGCAGTTGTAGGGCTCAAATTTATCAAATAGCAAGCTGTATGGACAACTTCTCTCCAAAATTGTGCAGACATACTTGCATTTGATAGAATACAACTCATTATTTCAAGCAAGGTTCTATTCATCCTTCCAGCCAATCCATTTTGCTGAGGTGTGTTTCTTACAATCCTATGTCTGTTCACACCATGAGTTTTGCAGTCACTAGTGAACTCCTCACTGCAAAATGGAAGACCATTGTCTGTCCTTAAGTTTTTAATCCTTTTGTCAGTCTTATTCTCAACCATAGACTTCCAATCTTTAAAGGTTTTGAATGCTTCATCTTTGCTTTTCAACATGTAAATCCATACTTTTCTACTATAGTCATCAAGAAATGTAATGAAATACTTGTTACCTCCATGTGAAGCAATTTTTTAGGACCCATAGATCACTGTGAACATATTCTTAGAATTCCTTTTGAGCAATGTTTCCTTGTAGAGAACTTGACTCTATGCATCTTTTCATACACACAGTGCTCACAAAATTCAAGATCTCCAATCTTATCACCACCTAACATGCCTTGTCTGTCTAGGACCTGCATTCCTCTTAGACTTGCATGTCCCAGCTTTTGATGCGACAAACTGGTTTTTCTTGATGCTTGGACTACCATAGCTGCCATTCCTGTCACTGCCTGACCATTGAGAAGATAGATACCATGATCTCTTTTTCCCTTCATGATTACCAATGAACTTTTTTATCACTTTTAGAGTACCTTTCTTTGCTTTGTAAGAGCAGCCAACTTCTTCCAGCATTCCTAGAGAGATCAGGTTCCTTTTCAGCTCTGTAACATGTCTAACATTTATAAAATCTTCATAGTACCATCTTCCAACTTCAGCTTGATTGAGCCAATCCCAACTACCTTGCAGGCTGATTTGTTACCCATGATCACCTTGCCTCTATCAGTTTCTTTGAAATCAAGGAACCAATCTCTGTTTGAGGTCATGTGAAATGAACACCGTGAATCAAGCACCTAGTCATCCTCCATGATTTCAGTTGAATTTTCCATAAGAACTTTTATGTTGTCATATCCTTCAGAGGCTATTGAAGCATTTCCATAGTCATCACCACTATTTGATCTATTCTTTCCTTTCCAATCTGAACATTCTCTCTTGAAATGCCCCTCTTTCTTGCATATGAAGCACTTCATTTTAGACTTGTCCTTTTCTTTATTCTTGAATTTACTCTTCTGCTTCTGATTCTTCTTCCCTGCTTTGGCTTTGACAAATAGCCTCTCACCACTGCTTTATTCTTTCCTATCTAATTTCCTTTTTAATTCTTTGGAGATTAGTGCAGCTTGCACTTCTTCTAATGACAATGAATCTCTACCATAAAGGAGTGTATCACAGATTTTCAAGAGAGGGTAATGAATTTATCAATAGTAGGACCTGATCCTCATCATCTAATTTTACTTCATTATTTTCAAGATCTAAAATGATCTGATTAAACTCATCCATATGTCTTCAATTGATCTTCCAGATTGCATCTTGAAAGTATATATCTTTTGTTTTAAGTATAAACAATTTGCTAATGATCTTCTCATGTATAAAGATTCCAACTTGAGCCAAATACCTGATGTAGAGGTCTCCTTTGACACTTCCCTTAGAACCTTGTCTCCAAGACTCAAGGTTAAAGCACTACGAGCCTTATTCATGATATCCTTCTTCTCCTTTTCTGAAAGAGTGGATGCCATGTCTTTCTCTCCTGTTAGTGCTTTTACCAAACCTTGATGAACCAACAAAGCTTTCATCTTGAGAAGCCATAACCCAAAATCATTATTCCCATCAAATTTTTCCAGTACATACTTTGTTGATGCCATCTTTTCCTTGAATCGAATGAACTTGGCTCTAATACTAGTTGTTGTATTTCCTTTATCAATTTTCTCACCAAGTGAATAATGGATTGAATCTGGTGAATTGTTTTTCTTAAAACCAGAAAAATAAAACTACTACAATTTTGCAATTTTTGAAACAAAACAGAAAGAAAATGAAATGCTAGATGAACACACACAAATTGTTAACCTAGTTCAGAGTTATACTCTTACATTTGGGGGACTGAATCCGATTTTGAACAATCACTAATATGAGATAAAAATGTTTACAAGCTTCTTCCACTCTTGCCTTTCCAGTTTTCTTTTGCACAGTTCTGTTTTTCTTCCTCTCCTTTTTTTATCATCACTAATTGGGCATTATATATACTAATTAGTTACATTTGGGGAGTAATTAGAAAACAGTTACAACCAATTAACTGAAAAATAACAGATAGAAAATAGATTGTTTGTTTTGCAAGTAACCATCATTAGATGAGCTCTAATGTCTTCAATTTGAGTACCACTTATTAATAGACTACATTAACAATTATTACAAGATGGTTGAGATTCACACTGATAATGTATTCATTTATTTAAAAAAAATTAAAATTGATTTTGATTTTATATTTTTTTAAATGATTTTTATGAAAACTTACTTAAAAATAGTATAAGTTGTTTTAGATTCATTTGTTACCGGTTAAAAAAAAGTAATTTAAGATTTTAACATGTTAAGAATCACATAGTTTTTAAAAAGGTATCTTTTAAAAATGATTTTTATAAAGAGTTTTTCAAAATAATTTTTTAATTTAATCATTTTTTAAAATTTCATTATCTAAAAAGAGTTATAGCAAATAGATGAAATACTTAAAATAAATCATTTTAAGCTTTATTTTTAATTCATTTTTAAATGTTATAAGAAAAACATATAATCTTATAATTTTTTCTTTTAAATCTTAAATAAACGGGTTTAATATATTGAGTGAGCTTGATGAAATAAATGGTTTATCAATTAGTGCTTCCAGCTTTATTTCTTAAGATTCTCCATCTCTGCAACTAACATTTGGATAAACATGAGAATATGTAGCATAAATAATACATAAGAACAAAAATTAGTCACTTGTCACATATTCAATTAAAAAGAGTTGCATTAACAATTTGAGTTGACCAATATAAATAAAATAAAAAAATAAAAAAAAAAAGAGTTGCAAAATCAGATAAGGGGAATTAGATTTCAGCAAATTAAGATACTTTCTTTGTAACTAAGTCAATAAGGATCAAGAGGAATAGTACTGTAGCCTGAAAAAGTACATAACAACAAAATTTAGTCAATTTCAACTTTTCAATTGCTACATTAACAATTTAAAGTTGTTTTTCAACAAAAGTTGACCAATATAAAATAATTGCTAAACTAGATAAAGGAATCATATTTCAACAATTAGGATACTTTCTTTGCAACCAAGTCAAATAGTAAAAAAATGACATCCACATTACTATACATTTCATCAATCTTTTTATGTTAATTATTTGATTTTAAAGGTTGGTTATAAGTAAATTCTAAAAAATAACTATTTCAATTAAGGAATGAAATCAGATATATTGGATCAATTCAAACTTAATTGAAATAATTCATCATCTGCTAACGTACGTCTAAATACTTTTTTTTTGGTTGTCCACTGTATCCTATAGTTAGAAGTCGGAGATTTATATTTTGAGATATTAAGATCTATTTAGGAGTTGACTTCTCATTGTGATTAATTATTTAATTAATTAATTATTAATTGATAATATGCTACAATGTTGTATCAATTACTTTGTTAAAATTTCAATCCTTCTATCAAGCGTTCTTCCAGAAACATCAGTCAAAGATCGACCACATGCTTAAGAGATTAAATTATTTGTCAACTTTATCAAATGAATTTGAAAATTCATGGTAACATATTTACTATTTTAAATTTGTCTGCCAAAAAGAGAATATTCTTTTAATTATTTCAATTTTGGTAATGGTAGATCCAGAAATTTCCTCTTATAATGACAATAAAATAATATATATTTAGACTAAAGAAAAATATTATTAACTCTTACACAATATATAATTATAATGACTAAACAAACTGATAATACATAAGAGTTCGAATGCGCATTTCATTCTTCACAAAATTCATGATAAAGAAACATATTTCAATAGTTGTAGTTACTACGAGTACAAACAAAACTAACTCTAGAAATAAATATTTTGTTGAATCTTTCTAAAATCATAAATTTTTATGATACTTCAAATAAAAATAATAGTATTATTAAAATAGTTTTTTTTTTCTTTCTAAAACCATAAATTTTTATTGTATTTCAAATAAAAATAATAGTATTATTAAAATAGTTGTTTTTTAATCTTGGGAGTCCCGTTAGCTACATACTACATTCCCTCTTGACTTCAGGTAAGTGGCATAAGACTTAACAAAGATATCTCATATTAATTAACAAATATATGCATAGATTATAATAATAATAATAAAATATTATCTATGAATGATGGAAATTAATAAATCTATAATATGCATAGATAATAATAATAATAATAATAATAATAATAATAATAATAATAATAAAATATTATCTATGAATAATGGAAATTAATAGGAAAATCATCTCTTTCAGCTATGTGGGCCCAATACTCATTTACAGCTAACGGTATTCTTTCTTGTAGGTAATGTCATGACTCTCTAAGTTTGATTCTTTTCAAGAGCTCTCATCTCTTTAAGAACAACTTCCTTCCACTTTGGAAATTTTCGAGTCTCCTATACATTTTTTGGAATTTCTACGGCAGACAACTTAGAGGTAAACGCAACAAATGAAGAAGACAATTTTAAGTATGACACATAATTAGACAAATAGTCTTTAGTGCATGATCTAACAGGTTTTCTAATTGCAATAGGAAGGTCTATATCTGGATACTCGACATGACTCTTAAGAACAGAAGAAGACTTACCTGTATAAAGATGATGTGTTGGATTATCTATTGGTTCGGAATGTTGGAATGGTCGGAGAATGGGTCATTCATTTCTGTGTTTATGATTTTTTCTTTCAAAGATATTTCCCTTCCAAGTAGGGTCAATGGTAGTAATAGAATTAAGAAGATAGATATGTTTTAGTTCGTAATTTAAATTGTTAAAGAAAAATTTATCTAAAAATATATTATATTTTAGCCTATATTCTTTCTTTGTGATTTTGTTTTATTTTTCTCTAAGTAATATATCCAACATTATATTAATCATTGATATACAGTATTAATATTAATATATATTTGATTTAATATTTTAATTTATTATTAAATGTTGCCACTGTAAATAGTAAACATAAAATAAAATATAAATTGTATAAAATAAAATTTTCCATCAGAACTTTTCTCTAGTTGTTCATGGATGTTAATACTATGTTTTCCACACTTTTTAAAATTGTAAATAGTTTTAGATAAAAGCATTCATGCATGGCACAAAATTTCATGCTAGTCAATTATACAAGGTTGGTCATAAGCTATTAAAGCTTTTGGTTTAGGTCTCCTCTTCTGGAAAATAATTAGCATTTTATTATGATTTTTTGTTACAAAAAGTAGGCCTTTCAATTCCCATCTCCTTAAAAAATGAACTATTTACTTTAAGTGGTTTTAAAAACTTCATTTTAGAGATTGTTTTAGATATTAGTAAATATTGAGTTTATCTTCACTTGATAGATTTGTTTGATGATTATGATATGATAATATTGTACTATTATAATATGGCTTTGAGATAAATAAAAGTCTTAATTTCATTTTTATCTCTTATTTTGTCACATTTACAAAAAATAATTCTCTTATTTTAAAATTAAACTTTGTATATTTCCTTTTTTTTATATTTGTTGCAGTTTTGGTTAATATAACTTTTACAGTAAAAAAACATTGTTTTTTAGACTAACAATTACCAT
>JBBPBQ010000004.1:37455019-37530246 GCA_037974755.1 Cicer yamashitae
GAAATAAAAAGACCAAAAATTCAATTTTAAAATAAAAAAACTATTTTCGTGAATATATTAAAATAAATTATCAAAAAGACAATTAAATCTAAATAAAATAATAATATAATAAATATAAATCATATGAAATGACAAACTCGCACATATTTTAAATATAATAGAATAAAAGTAAGTTTTATTTACTTATACTCGAAATAAAAAATATGATTACTTGTTTGGAGACTCAATATAGTATATTTTATAAAATTAATATATCAAGAATATGATGATCAAATATTTATAATCTTAATTGGAATCTATCCTTCTGTAAAATCTGATTACGTTAAATTCTAATCCAATATTAGAACTTGATTGGAGAAAAATTTAGAAATAAAAAAGAAAGAGTGGAGTCTTCTTTATCAAAATGGTTGGCATTTCCACATGTATATATGTCCATACAAATTTATAAGGTAAAACAAAAAACAAAAAAAATCAATGCCTAATAATTGATTTTTGCATTGTCCACAGTCATCAACTGAAAAACTAAACAGAGGTTATGAGTAACAGCTACATTGAACTATTAGATTAGGTGATTTAATATATGACTACATTAGAAATTATTACAAGATGGTAGAGATTCACACAGATAATAATTTAGTGAAAGAATATTTAACTTTTTGATTTGCTTATCAAGCTTGATGAAATGGTTTATCAATTAGTGCTTCCAGCTTTATTTCTTAAGATTCTCCATCTCTGCAACCAACATTTGAATAAACATGAGAACATGTAGCATAAATAATACATAAGAACAAAAATTAGTCACTTGTCACATATATTCAATTTCATTAGCTACATTACCAATTTAAGTTGACCAATATAAAAAAAATTTGCAAAATTAGATAATGAAATTAGATTTCAGAAATTAAGATACTTTCTTTGTAACTAAGTCAATAAGAATCAAGTAGAGGAATAGTACTTTCAATAATAAATGAAAACTAAAATGACGACCACGTTACTAAACAATTCATCTATTGTTTTGTCTTAATCATCTGATTTTTGAAGTTGATTAAAAGATAAGTAAATTACGACAATAATCATTTTAATTAGGGATTAAACTCGGATATTACTTATATATTCAACCTTAATTTGAAACAATTTATCGTTTGCTAACATATGTCATCGTTTGCTAACATATAGCTGAAAGTCAGAGACTAATCATTAATACAAAAATCTATTTAACGGGTTGATTTCTCTTAATACGAACCGGTCAAATATCAATTTCATGACCATATATTTGAAGGACCCACTTATCTGTTAGCTTTTTTAATTAAAAGTTTATAATTAAATAAATTATTATTATTAGTAAATAAAGGAAATTAAAATTTCACAAATTTAGAATTAAAAAGTTACCTTAGATAATTGTGCAGCATTTCTATCAACAGGAAAATCATCTCTTCCAGCTATATGGGCCCAATTCCCTTCACCCCATTTCTGAACAGCAGCATGTAGTTGCATATCCTCTTCCTCTGACCATATTTTTCTTTTCCTTTGAATTAGTGTGTTGTGATTAACTAATTTATTTTCTTGTATATCTTTTGTTGTTGAAGGTACATTGATGATGTTTGACCTTGGTTGTCTCTCAACAATAACTGGAAAATTAATGTTTTTCTCTTGTATATAAGGTTGTGAATAAATTGTACTAGATGAAGCATATGTTGGAACATTTATAGTTAAAGGAGCTTCAATTGTTAAGCTCGTTGGGGTAGATTGACTCATTGATACAGATGCAATCATTACCTATTGAATTCACAATTCACAAAAGCACATATAGATCAGAATTGATGAACAAGAAACAAGAATCAACTTATTACTATAAAGTTTAGAATTTTAATCAATCATAGCATAAATCTCATATTAGAACATAGGGCCCACTTTTAATTTGTGATCCATTTTTCTTTTCTTTTTCATTAGCAGGACACTTTTAATGTGTGTGTGTAACACTTAGTAACAAAAATATTAGTGAGATAAAAGTAAAACTTAATACTAAATATTGTGACATTAGTGTAATGTGCGTTTTAAAAAGTAAATATAAAATATAAGCAAACAAAAATGTAATTTGAGAATGAGTTTTTTATTATCAAATTCTAACGAGTATTTTTAGAATCGAAAAATCAATCAGTTACTTAGTTCAACCACGACCGGTTTTCAATCTCTCATAACGGAATTCAGTACTTTATTTTATAAAAGAAATATTTTTGTACTTTATTTTTTTTTTTGTTAGTCATCCAATTCAATTATATATGCCATTATTGGGCAACCAATTGCCCTAAATTGTTCTTTCAAATTTTGAAAAATGTGCCGTAAAGCACAAGATATATAAGGGATCTTGCTATGATATGGTTCACTTATAGAATCAATAAATAGAAAGTACGTTTTTATTGAAAAAGACAGCATATTCATTGTGGTAATAATTTCAAATTTTCAATCAAATCTTTATAGATTTATTATTTTTATGGTACAATTATAATTTGATTTCTTAATTAATGGTTAGTATTTGTGAAAATAAAATTATTAGAAGGGTCAAGATATTTGGATAAAAATTTAATATATACTTATTGAATTATATAAGTACCTCCACACATGCTGCAGCTTGCAATGCAGTTTGCTGGGGTATGACTGGTAATGTTTCCCGTTCACATTCCAAGTCACTATCATCATCCTACAACCAAAATTCAAAACTACAAATTAAATACTTTATCAATTAGGTGGAAAAAAATCACTGCAAAATTCATACGAGACTCTTTAAATATTTTCACAAAATAAAATTAAGTTTTTTTTGTTACAAAAAATAAGTTTATTTCTATATCTTTCAATATAAAGACACATGCATTAGTTATGAGCCTAGGTGTTATATATATAAAAGCCTAAAAAGAAAATTTGTACCGTTAAAATTGTAACGAATTATAAGCGAAAGAATAGGTGTTATAATAAATTGTAATTAATTATTTAAAAAACCTTTTTTTACTCAAAAAAATAACTTTCTTTTACTATAAAAAAATTGTAAATAACTACTAGTATGTTTGATTTTTGTTAATTGGATTAACTATATTTAAATAACATTTTTTTTAACCATATGATTCTCCAAAGAATAAACCTTAGTAATTTAGAGTACAATCAAAGGCAAGTAAAATAAGATCAATAATTATTTTAGTTATGAATCGAACTCATTAACTATTTGAATTTAATCACTTCATTTAGATAACAATTTTAATATATTTGTATTGTAAAAACGTACTAATTTTTACTAGAAAAAAATAATAGTCTGCCATAATAATGGTTAAATTTCATGTTCTAGAAATCTGCAGTTAAGATTGTATATATCTTAACATGATTTCTAATTTTAAAATCATCATACACCGAGTAATTAATTTTTAATAACAAAACTGTTTTGTCAAAATATATTGAACCAAATTTCAAACTGGAGGCCCAAATTTGGAAAGTTAAAATTCTGGTGAATGATACAGAAAATTTGGGAGAAACTTCAATATTTCTTGAATGACACGTTACAAATAATTTATCCAAAACACATACTAATTTGTTTAATTACATACAATTTTACACAATAGAAGGTATATTTTCAAGATATTTTGTCTAAAATAAAGGGTTATCTTAAACAAGAAAAAAGAAAACAATGATTTTGAAAATCGAAAAAGAAGTAACAAATATAAAAAGTTGAATAAATACAAACCATAGGTGAAGAATATTCTTCAAAATAATCATCAATTAAGGGATAACCATAGGCCAAATGACGCCATAACATTCGATACTCTTTCGCACTCGAAATACCGGTTGAAGATTTTTTTACCAACTCGTTCCAATTAATTTTCCGATGTGCATGATTTGCTATTTCTTGCAACACCTTCAACACGGTGCTTGCGTCGTATCTATGAAACAAACACAACACAATATATAAGAAAACAACAATATCAACATCAAAACACATGAATAATGAGAATATATAAAAATAAAAATTAAAAGAATGAATGAGAGATACTTTTCTAAAAGGAAAAGAGAGTCTTCCTCAGTGAAAGAAAGTTTATTATTTTGGTTCTTGCTTTCTTGTATTTGTTTTAATGTCTCTTTCAAAGTGTTGTTGTAGAAAGAATATTTTCTCTCCATCTCTAATGAAATTTTGGAATTTTGAGCGAAATACACCTTTTATGTATTATTTATAATAAAGACTGGGGGAATATTTATTTATTTATTTATTATTTAATAATGAAGATTGGGGAAGAAAATTTGCCGGTATATCATTCTTGATCTTATTTGAGATTTTATCTATGAATTAGTAATAGATAGAGATACTATTGATTCTCATAAAAAAAATACTATTCACATTTTTCCGTAAAATATAATTACATGCACAATGATAATATTAATTGAGTATCAATTATAAAAGTCAGTTGTGTTTTGATAAGAAAAAAATTAATTTAAGTTGTTTTATTTTTGGTATATGTACGTATGTCATGAATTCTAATTGGATGTAAGTGTAATCCTCATTAAACTTTTAACAATATATAGTATACAAATATATAGTACTAATATAAATAATAAATTTTAAATAAATACTAAAATTTTGAATAATATTTATGAATTAATTTTTTATTAAAAAATTATATTCATTCATTTAAATTAACATAATACATCGATCGAGAACACCACAAATACAAATTCTATATGTACTAACTATATTCATTCATTCACAACGGCTCTATTTACTCTAATGTCAAAGTAAGGAAGGGTGATAATATGGTTTTAGTATATTAGAGTGTGAAAATATGTGTTACCTAACCTCCTATTTATATCAGAGTATGATCTTAACTATCATTCAATATTTGAAAAATGGTTACTCTTATGAGGCTCTATTTATAAGGAAAGTGTTTTAGGTTAAAAAGAGATAAACTCCGCAACTACCATGCCTTAATTCACTCATCTGATAGCTTATGTTTGTTGGCAAAATTCCATAGGACCAAGGAAGACTCATTTTGGATTAGATCATTCTGACTTGATACAAACTAAGTCACAACGGCTCTATCCGTAACAATTTCTGCTCAAAACAAGGAAAGCTCCCAACAGTCGTTATCGTGGCTGGATTGTAACGGATCTTAAACTACCTTAAGACCTGAATGAGTGGACCATTACAACACCTTTAGTTATAAAAAAAACTCAGAACTCAAACCTACTATAAATATGGTGTTACCCTCCTAATAACACACGTCTTTTCATACTCTTATATTGTTATGCCTTATTTTGGCATCAAATCATCTCTGTAGGTACACCTTCCACTTAATGGAATATCAATAGGAGAACCAAGACTCGGAAGTGATCAACTTTGTATTCTCAAACATGAACTGACGTATATTTAAATTGTAACATCCCAAATCAAAGGACTAAAAATAATTAGAATTTCAAATTTTAATATTTATTATTATTATTATTATTAATATTAATACTCTAATTGTTATCCATAACCAATTTGTATAAAATAAGGTAATACTAGTAAGTTGTTTTGTTGCTAGAGACTTATAAATAATAATAGAAAGTTTGTTTTGTTTGTTAAAGGTTTTTGTGAAATAGATAATAGTATGTACTCATTTAACAACCAAGAGTAAAGAAATATAGGATACCTAGTCAAATTACCTTATAAATATTTAAATATAAATAGATACAAAAAAGAAAAATACTGAATTAAAAACTCAATAGAGAGAACTATGCCAAAATAAATAGGAGCAAAATTACGGTTGCAGTTGCAATAACTGTTAATAGCAATTAACATATACGGAAACTTTTTATCGGAGAAACGCTTCAAGAGGTGAGTAATCACATCCTTTAAACTTTCATGGTACAAGAGGTGAGTAATCACACTCTACATATTTATTTTGGGATGAAAAAAGTTTTGGGATGGAAAATATTTTGAATGGTACTTTCTTATAAAATTATATTTTTGTTGAAAATATAACAATCTTAAAATTGGAATTTTATGAATTGTAATAATAGATTATAAATTAATTTATTTACTACTGTTTGTTGAATTACCGTTTTACGATGGTTTGAATATATATTCTTTAAACGATTGTTTTATTATATTTTCTTGAATGATTGTTGTTATTATATATTCAAATAAAATATCATATTGTAAATATATATTCTTTAAAAGATTGTTTTTTAATATTTTCTTGAATGATTGTTATTATTATATATTCAAATAAGACATCATATTATATATATATATATATATATATATATTCTTAATAGATCGTTTTATTATATTTTCCTGAATGATTGTTGTTATTATATTCAAATGAAATACTATATTATAAATATGATCTTAAGAATATGATTGGTAAAAATATGAATTACTTTGATTGTGTGTGCTGGAGATGGTCTTGTACCCCACATATTGATGAGTTTTAAAGTCCACAAAGAGATGAGGTTTAAACTCCACACGGATGTGTCTTGTACCCCACATATTAATGAGTTTTAAACGTCACAAAGAGATGAGGTTTGAATTCCATACGGATGAGTCTTGTACCCCACATATTGATGAGTTTTAAACTTCACAAAGAGATGAGGTTTAAACTCCACATGGATGGGTCTAGTACCCCACATATAGTTTTAAGCTTCAGAAAAAGATGAGGTTTAAACTCCACACAGATGGGTCTTGTACCCCACATATAGATGAGTTTTAAGCTTCACAAAGAGATGAGGTTTAAACTCCACATTGATGGATCTTGTATCCCACATATAGATGAATTTTAAACTCCACAATGACATGAGGTTTAAACTCCACACGGAGGGGTCTTGTACCTCACATATAGATGAGTTTTAAACTCCACAATGAGATGAGGTTTAAACTCCACACGAATGGGTCTTGTACCCCACACTAGATGAGCTGGTGCTCTACATGATGAGATAATACTCACTTCGCGGAAGTAGTATATCTCCATATAACGATGAAACATAATTGAATTTATTGATTTATTTTCTGCAGAATAAATGTGTATATTGGATTTATTTGACTATTATATATGTGAATTATCGTTAATTTAATTGATGAGTTTTTATTTATTATTGGATGTAATTGGTTATTAAAAAAAATCTTAATTATATCATGTACATTTCTAAAGAGTATTTTTGGAAGAAGGCGGGTGCCATGATCGATTTTTTCGGTTACCGCACCGGCTGAGTACAATACTATTTTTAAAAATGTGTGTATTATTCACTGGGATTTAGTATCTCATTAAAGTGTTGTTTTCAGAGACTGAGACCGTCGGGGACGTCGAGAGTTGAGAGGTCATACTTCCTTTGAGAAGAATAATTTCCTTAGATTAGGTTAGTAGATCCAGAGTAAGTAGACATAGTGTCTACATTGTAGTTTATATTGGGATTAGTTATTAAATGCCCAGATTTGAATATTTTGATTGTTAAGGAATTTTCAACTGTAAGTTTTTATTTTAAGGATTTTTCAATATTATTTCTTTCGAGAACTTCATTATTTATTATAGTACCTTTTCTCTTATATAAATATGAAAACTTTTTCGATATTACCTCAATTGTTATACCCACGTAACTAGGCGTTACATTTTTGGTATCATAGCCAGTTTGAACGTAGATCGGACTATGGTTTGGATTTACTTTACTTTATTTTATCATTATGTTCTGTTTTATTTATAAAAACAAATATAAAAAAATCAAATCTTGGACTTATAGGATTTCTTGTTATAGTCAAAAAAATTTGCATACTATTATGTTTGATATTGGGCTTGGCAACCATAGTGGTTGCTGAGGTTAGAGAAAATCTTTCGAGTCATGCGATGCGTTGATGGTCAAAAAGTGGACCTTGGCGTTTATATGTTGGAGTCTGATTTTGAGCATTGGTGGAATTGTGCTTGAGGAGGTTTACTAACACAAGGAGTTCCTATTAAGTGGGATAGGTTTACAGAGATATTTGTAGAAAAATATTTTCCCCACAATGTTCGTATTCTGAAGGAAACAGAGTATCTTCATATTTGTCATGGAGATATGTTAGTTGTAGAGTATGTCGCCAAATTTTGAAGCTATATCAAGATATGCTTGCTATCTTAGGGACAATCCTCAAGACGAATGGAAGACGATCAAATTTAAGTAAGGACTTAAGCCTGAGCTGCAAAGCTTTAATTGGAATTCTAAGGATATGTGACTACCCCACCTTGGTAAACAAGTCTAGGGTGGTTGAGAAAAAGATGCAAGTGTTAGAAGCTGAGAAACCGAAGGAGAAGTTTATCTTTGGTGGAAAGAAATTCCACGGTAAGGACAATAAAGTTCATAAGAATCTATGTCCTTTATCCACAATTCCAAAGGATAAGCAAGGACAAGTTTCAACTAGTAAGAGTAAGAGATGTGAAAAGGATGGATTCAACCAAGGGGATCAATTGTGTCCTGCAGCACAAATTACATGTCTTAAATGTCGAAAGGTTGAACATTTTGCTAGATGTTGCAAGAGTGGGGGACAATCCCATCTTATGACTATTGATTTAGCTTTTTTTGAATGTTTCGTGTTTGTTTTAGCTTGTCATAAGTATTTAATTAAGTGAGGCCATGGATCCATGCTCTTATTTTCTTCAAAGGTAGAGGGTTGAAGATGATTTAACTTTGATGATGTCTGTAGTTTGTGAGTTTCTTGATATGTTTCCTAAATATGTTTCTAGCTTACCCCAGACAGAGAATTAAAGTTTTCCATTGATTTAATGCCACAAAGTTGACCAATATCAATAGAACCTTATAGGATATCAGCCCTATAGTTGGATGAATCCAAGAAACAATTGGTGTATTTACTAGGAATATGATTCATTAGGTCTAGTGTGTCACCTTGGGGAGCTCCAATACTTTTAGGGAAGAAGAAAGATAGGAGTATGAGGTTGTGTGTAGACTATAGCAAATTGAATCAAGTTAGCATTAAGAATAAATATCCTTTGTCTAGGATAGATGACCTCTTAGATCAGTTGAGAGGAGTTTGGGTGAGCATGAGAAACACGTGAGGATAATATTGCAAGTTTCAAGAGATGATAAATTGTATGCAAATCCTAATCAATATGAGTTCTGGCTTGACGAGGTGAAGTTTTTAGGACATACCTTCTCTAGTAAAGGAGTAACATTTGACTCTAGCAAAGTATATGCAATATTAAGTTGGCGCAACCTAAATCAGTGGCCGAACTAAGGAGTTTCCAAGGATCGGCGGGTTACTATAGAAAAATTTATAGAGGGACTTTCTAGCCTAGCCTTACCTCTCACCAAGTCGACTAGAAAAGGGAAAACTTTTTTTTTTTTGTGAGACTAAGAGTGTGAGGATAATTTCCAAGAGCTTAATGGAAGATTAATTTCATCACCTGTTATAACGGATCCATCCATGAATTTTTGGGTTTATTGTGATGCTTCTAAAAATGGTTTAGGATGTGTTTTAATGCAAGAAGGAAAAATGGTAGCTTATGGATCTAGACAACTTAGGTCACACAAGACGAATTATCCAATCCATTATCTTGAATTAGAAGTTGTAGTCTTTGCTCTTAAGATTTGGAGGCGTTACTTGTATGGAGCAAAATTTGAGGTTTTTAGTGATCATATGAGCCTTAAGTATGTGTTTGATCAAAAGGAATTAAATATGAGACAAAGAAGGAGGATGGAGTTTCTTAAGGACTACGATTGAGTTGAAATATCACCCTGGGAAAGCTAATGTAGTGGCTGATGTTCTAAGTAGAAAATCCTTACATGTGGATTGTATGATGGTACAAGAGACAAGCCTACTAGAGGAGTTTGGAGATATGAATTTGGATGTGTCCCTCAATGTTTTATGCTTGAATCTGAATAGGCTAGAAATCAGTAGTAACTTGAGAGGGATAATAAAAATAAAACAACTATTAGATAAAGTATTGCAGTCTCTTGTGGACAAAGAGAATTATACCTTATCTGGTGATGGTTCAGTGTTGTTGAAGAATAAGATCATTGTTCCTAAGGAGAGGAGTCTTAGGGATAAGATTTTAGAGGAAGCTCATAACAGTAATTTACGATACACCCAAGAATAACTAAAGTGTATCAGGATTTAAGAAAAATGTACTGGTGGCCAGAAATGAAAAATGATGTAGCTAGCTTTATGTTTGTGTCTAGTGTGTTAGAAGGTTAAGATTGAACACCAAAAGCCTTTAGGATTGTTGCAACCTTTAGAAATTCCTGAGTGGAAATGGGAGAGGATATCTATGGATTTTGTGATGGGTTTTCCTAAGACGTGTATGGGTTTTGATGCCATTTGGGTGATAGTTGATCGAATGACCAAATCAGCTCATTTCCTACCAATTAAAGCAACCTATAGTTTAGATAGACTAACTGACCTCTACATTAAGGAGATAGTAAAGTTACACGGTATACCCACCTCTATAGTATCAGATAGGGATCCACGATTTACCTCTAGATTTTGGAAATCCTTTCAGAGAGCTTTTGGTACTAGACTGAGTTTTAGCACAATTTACCATCCATAGACAGATGGTCAATTAGAGAAGACTATTCAAACAATTGAGGATATGCTTAGAGCTTGTGTTCTAGATGAAGATGGGAGTTGGGATAAGTATTTACCTCTATTAGAATTTTCTTATAACAACAGTTATTACTCTAGCATTGGTATGGCACCCTATGAGGCTCTTTATGGAAGAAAGTGGACAATTCCTTTGGGTTGGTGTGAAGTTGGTGAGAAGTCTTTGTTAAGACCTGATTTATGGAAATGATGCATACAACACAAAGTAGGCAAAAGATTTATGTTGATTAGAGAAGAAAATAATTGGAATTTCAAGAAGGGACACATGTATTCTTGAGAGTCACTTCGAAGACTGGAGTGAGAAGGTCAATGAAAGTCAAAAATAAAACTCTCGTTTCATGGGTTATTTTCAAATTCTAAAGAGAGTATGGTATACTGCTTATCTATTAGCTCTTCCTCCACATTTATATAACCTTTTATGATGTCTTTCTTGTTTTTCAACCTCGAGCATATGTGTTAGATAATTCACAAGAGATAGCTCTCGAGTCAGTCCAATTAAAAGATGATTTAATCTTTAATCCTAAGTCTATACGCCGGAGATAGTTATTTCAGAATCAGAGGAATAAGGCATGTGACAGTATCCAAGTCTAGCTGATGCAAGTACACAAGCTTCTTTATATTTGCACTAGTTGAGTCACTTTGGTTTTATTCAGCAGACGTAAATTTCGGGGACGGAATTTCTTTAAGAAGGGGAAAAAATGTAACATCCCAAATCAAAGGACTAAAAATAATTAGAATTTTAAATTTTAAAACATTCTAATTTATAGATTATTATGATTATATTATTAGTATTAGTATTAGTATTAGTATTAGTATTAGTATTAGTATTAGTATTAGTATTAGTATTAGTATTAGTATTAGTATTAGTATTAGTATTAGTATTAGTATTAGTATTAGTATTAGTATTAGTATTAGTATTAGTATTAGTATTAGTATTAGTATTAGTATTATTATTATTATTATTATTATTATTATTATTATTATTATTATTATTATCAATAACCAATTTGCTTAAAATAAGATAATACTAGAAAGTTGTTTTGTTGCTAGAGACTTATAAATAATAATAGGAAGTTTGTTTTGTTCGTTAAAGGTTTTTGTGAAATAGATAATAACAAACCAAGCTATTATAACAACCTTTTGTTATATAATTATCTATTATTAAGGAGTCAAACAAAATCAAACAAACAGTCCATCCTAATTAGTATGTACTCATTTTATTTGTAACAACCAAGAGTTTAGTAGGGCAAATATAGGATACCTAGGATACAAATAAGAAAAAATACTAAATTAAAAACTGAGAACTATGCCAAAATAAAGAGGAGCAAAAGTACGGTTGCGGTTGCAATAGTGGTTAATAGCAATTAACATATACGGAAACTTTTTTATCGGACAACGCTTCAAGAGGTGAGTAATTATTTTGAATGGTACTTTCTTATAAAATTATATTTTTGTTGAAAATATAACTCTATTAAAATTGGAATTTTATGAATTGTAATAATAGATTATGAATTGATTTATTTACTACTGTTTGTTGAATTACCGTTTTACGATGGTTTGAATATATATTCTTTAAACGATTGTTTTATTATATTTTCTTGAATGATTGTTGTTATTATATATTCAAATAAAATATCATATTGTAAATATATATTCTTTAAAAGATTGTTTTATAATATTTTTTTGAATGATTGTTATTATTATATATTCAAATAACACATCATATTATATATATATTCTTAATAGATCGTTTTATTATATTTTCCTGAATGATTGTTGTTATTATATTCAAATGAAATATTATATTATAAATACGATCTTACGAATATGATTGGTAAAAATATGAATTACTTTGATTGTGTGTGCTAGAGATGGTCTTGTACCCCACATATTGATGAGTTTTAAACTCCACAAAGAGATGACGTTTAAACTCCACACGCATGGGTCTTGTACCCCACATATTGATGAGTTTTAAACTTCACAAAGAGATGAAGTTTAAACTCCACACGGATGGATCATGTACTCCACATATTGATGAGTTTTAAACTTCAAAAAGATATGAGGTTTAAACTCCACATGGATGGGTCTAGTACCCCACATATAGATGAGTTTGAAGCTTCACAAAGAGATGAGGTTTAAACTCCACACGGATGGGTCTTGTACCCCACATATAGATGAGTTTTAAGCTTCACAAAGAGATGAGGTTTAAACTCCACATGGATGGGTCTTGTATCCCACATATAGATGAGTTTTAAACTCCACAATGACATGAGGTTTAAACTCCACACGGAGGGGTCTTGTACCTCACATATAGATGAATTTTAAACTCCACAATGAGATGAGGTTTAAACTCCACATGAATGGGTCTTGTACCCCACACCGGATGAGCTGGTGCTCCACATGATAAGATAATACTCACTTCACGGAAGTAGTATATCTCCATATAACTATGAAACATCATTGAATTTATTGATTTATTTTCTGCAGAATAAATGTGTATATTGGATTTATTTGACTATTATATATCTCCATATTGGATGTAATTGGTTATTATAAAAAATCTTAATTATATCATGTACATTTCTAAAGAATATTTTTTGAAGAAGGCGGGTGCCATGATCGATTTTTCCGGTTACCGCGCCGGCTGAATATAATACTATTTTTAAAAAATGTGTGTATTATTCATTGGGATTTAGTATCTCATTAAAGTGTTGTTTTTAGAGACTGAGACCGTTGGGGACGTCGAGAGTTGAGAAGTCATACTTCCTTTGAGCAGAATAATTTCCTTAGATTAGGTTAGTAGATCTAGAATAAGTAGACATAGTGTCTACATTGTAGTTTATATTGGGATTAGTTATTAAATGCCCAGATTTGAATATTTTGATTGTTAAGGAATTTTCAATTGTAAGTTTTTATTTTAAGAATTTTTCAATATTATTTCTTTCGAGAACTTCATTATTTATTATAATACCTTTTCTCTTATATAAATATGAAAACTTTTCCGTTATTACCTCAATTGTTATACCCACTTAACTAGGCGTTACATAAATAAGTGGATATTTTTTAAAAAATAAATGGATATTTATTTTTAAATAAAGTATTTTATTAAATTATATAAGTTTCTTATATAAATTACTAAGTATGTTAATATATATATCGTAGATTTAATGGTCAAAATTTATAGAGCAATATATTTCTTTTGGTCCTTTTTATAAAAGATAATTGGATTACAATTTAATCAACATAAGTCGATATATTTGATTCATATTATGATCCAATTGAGTTATATTTATTTTTTTATAAAAAGGACCAGAGGTAGTATAAATGGTTGGATGAGAAGACTTGATTTTTTTACATGGAGTTGTTCTTCATCTTCTTCACTCATTTTTTCAGAACTCAGGTCGCAGTGACTTGCAAGTTGACCTAGTTCGTCCTCTCTCTAAACTCAACGAAATACAACAATACTTATAAGGTTGTGATCGTGGAATAATATCAAGAAAATTTCCCATAAAGTTTTATAGAATAATCAATCCAATCGAGGGAAATATTAGGCAACGACTTTGATAGTTATCAAGTTGTGATCGTCCAAACTAAATGTGTGTCACAATTACAGAGGTATTGATAGCAACTCAATATTTTTATGGATGACAATGAAAACAAGGCCATAAAAACATTGAGATGTTATCTAAACCCCACAATTGTGACACATATTTCTTTGTATTTGAAACTACATTTGTAAAATAATCTAGAAACTATAATTTTATGGTAAAATTAATTTCATAATAAATTATGGAACGCAAGCACATGTTGGTAACAATGTGAGAATATCAGTAGAAATGTTCTAAAGAGATTGTCTATACAAATTCCAATATATCCAATAATTATGCACACAAAAATTACCCCATACCTTTACGTTTATAGCCTTACCTTTGCACCTTCTCAAAAGTAGAAATTTTAATCCTTTTCATCTTTTACTATTTTATCATCTTAATTTTATTCTCATTTTTACATCATTTCAAATTTTTGAAACATATAAGTTTTTTTAAAAAGAATAACCTTATGTAAAAACTGGTAGCATGTTTTCAAGAACAAGTATCTGTTTTAAAAAACTTTGAAAAATTTATTTCTTAATTTTATTTTTTTATAGATATACATACACTCCTATTGTGTGATATACCATGTGTAAATACTACTGATGAATTTATACTTGATCAAGTATGACTAAACTTAATCGATATTATTAATGTATTATTGTAACTTAATTTAATATTTCAAATTTGTTATACACGAGAAGTTGTAATGCACTGGACAAATGAGCTTTTGATTAAAAATAAAGTGGCTATTATCGTCTTATGAGATATAGACATGAAAGAGAGGAATGAATATAAATTTAACCGTAGATTGTGACAAGGGTGGAAAATATAAGTGAATGAAGAGTTCAACCCAAAGTAAAACTTAAAAGTGTGACTGGCCCTTCAATATTAGATCAAGACCATCGAAAGATGGTTTGAGATGGATAGTTAAAGTAATATGTAGACTTCACAACCACATTAATTGACATTATGGAGGGACATTAGTTTGTTGGATGTTTCATTGAAGATGAGAAAAAATATGTCAATGACTTGACAAAGTATCATGTTGCACTGAGACACATACTACTCTCATTGCAAAACCGAGACAAAGACAATATAACTCTGATTACCCAAATATATATATATATATATATATATATATATATATATATAAATAAAAATAAAAAGGAATATGATCTTATTATAGGTGAGGGGTCCTAGAACAAATATGCATCACTTATTCAAATCATCAGAAGATGAGAAATATGTGGATTTGAATAGAAGACGAGAAGCAATGACAAATCCATAAATTTAATAGACGAAGGGCCAAATTTTTATCATTTATTTTAATACTAAATTAGTATTAAAAACCCATAATCTAGATATTGAAATTAAAACTTATAAAAGATAATTTACCCATATTATTACTTAACCATAAAATCCATATGAATATTTATATGACATAGAAGTAATAGTAACAAAATCAAATATGGAATAAAACTCACCCATCATTATTTTTTATTTTTGATATTAATAAATTAACCATTTTTAGCACTATAATGTAGACCAAACATCATTTTATTACTTCAATGAGTACTACCATTTATTTTCATTATATTAATTTTTTATGATCTTATAAAATTAAATTCAAGTAAATAAATAGACAAACCAATACCTGATTTCCACTTTTTATTTTTATTTTTAGTGAGGTCAAAAGCAAAATGCATACTAATAGGGGAGCAGTTACTGATGCAGTAACTGCTACAGGGGATGTTAGTAAACTACGTATGTGGAAAGTTTATAAGAGAAGATTTAGTGGGTCTGTGGAATAATTATATGGCAATTACCTAACTGTCTAGTAGGTTTACCAAAGAAGATGGAAACAAAGGTGAACGAGTTGGAAACAGATGTTGCATCGCTCAAACAGACTTTGGCGGAGATGCAACTTCAAGCCGCTCAGGATCAGGAAAAACTTGAGTCGCTCATATCCCAAAGTCTTGCAGAGAAGAGTGGATATTTAGAAACTTCGAAGAGGAACGACCAACAAATTCATAGCGAAACCCTTCATGAATTTCGTCAATCTGTGAAGAAGGTGGAACTCCCCTCTTTTGATGGTGAAGATCCTGCAGGGTGGATAGCGCATGCAGAGATTTACTTCAAGGTTCTTAATACGAGCCCAGAATTGAAGGTGATTTTGGCCCAATTATGCATGGAGAGGTCAACGATTCATTTTTTCAAAGCGTTGACAGAGGAAGAAGCGGATCTGACTTGGGATAAGTTTAAGAATGCTTTACTTGAACGTTATGGAGGCATTGGAGAAGGAAATTTTTTCGAACAACTCTCTTCGATTAAGCAAGTGGGAAGTGTAGAAGAATATATCAAGGATTTCAAGAGGCTAGTGGTGCAAGTGGACCGAATACCCGATTCACAATATTTCGGTTACTTCTTACATGGTCTTCGGGAAGGAATAAAGGGGCGAGTAAGGAGTATGATAGCGATGGGGGCGGTCTCACACTCAAGATGGATGAACATGGCACAGGCAGTTGAGATGGAGTTTTCGGAGAAGAAACCGAATTGGGTGAGGTTGCTTAGTGCCAACCAAAGGAGTGGATCCGTAGGAGTTTTCAATCAGGTGAACCCACAGTATGTTAGTGGGTCTCATTTAGAGTGGGTTATGGGAAGTATAACAAGGAAAATGGAAATAGGTTTGGGCCAAAAAATGATAACATGGGTGATTCCAGGCGTGATATACGTCGGGATAGAGGGGTTAGGCACCTATCATATCATGAATTGATGGAAAGAAGGAGGAAAGGGCTATGCTACAAGTGTGGGGGAAATTATCACCCCCAACACCAATGCCCTGACCGTCATTTTAAAGTAATGGTGATAGATGAACCTGATGAAGGAGATTGTGTGAATTATTGAGGAAATGATTTTTTCATTTCTTGAATCAGAATGGTTACAATTCTGGTTTAAATACAGCATTCCCTAGTCTAATAAATAAATCAGAATTAAATAGGAGGGATTTACTGTACAAGGTCCCTTGATATTCACTACAGCTGTTCTATATAATATAATAAATTAATTACAGAATAATCAGTCAATAAATGACTTATTCTCAGCCATAATTTGGAATTCAACAGCTGTTCTATATAATATAATAAATTAATTACAGAATAATCAGTCAATAAATGACTTATTCTCAGCCATAATTTGGAATTCAACACTCCCCCTCAAGCTGGGCAGTAGATGTCAATCATGCCTAGCTTGGACCTTAAGTTCTCAAAATTAGATTTGTGAAGGGCCTTGGTCAGTATGTCTGCAGTTTGGTTCTTGGAATGGATGTATTCCAACTTGATAATTCCACCATCTATCTTTTCTTTTATGAAATTTCTATCTATCTCCACATGTTTCGTCTATCATGGTGGACTGGATTTTTTGCAATATTGATGGTTGCCTTGTTGTCGCACCAAAGGCTCATGGTGGAATCTGTTGGTACTCCTAATTCTTTAAGCATTCTCTGCAACCAAATTCCCTCACAAATGCCATGAGCCATTGCTCTGAACTCAACCTCTGCACTACTTCTTGCCACCACCGACTGTTTTTTACTTCTCCAAGTAGTCAAGTTTCCCCACACATATGTGCAATACCCACTTGTTGACTTGCGATCAGTCAATGAACCAGCCCAATCTGCATCTGTGAACACTTTCACACTCCTAATTGGGTCCTTTTTGAAGTGAAGACCTCTCCCAGGTGTCTTTTTGAGGTAATGCAAAATTCGAGTCACAGCTTTCATGTGATCTTCAGTTGGTTTATTCATGAAACGACTTACCATACTCACTGAGTAACCAATATCTGGTCTTGTGTGAGTTAGGTAAATTAGCTTTTCTACCAATCTTTGGCATCTCTCCTTATCAACTTGGGGACTGCCTTCTTGTTCTGCCAATTTAAGGTTAGGTTCCATCGGTGTATCTGCTGGCTTGCACCCTAACATTCTTGTTTCTTCCAACACGTCTAGCACATATTTTCTTTAGGATACATAGATTCCATGTTTGGAACAAGCAATCTCCATCCCAAGAAAATATTTTAGGTGTCCAAGGTCCTTGACCTCAAATTCTTTAGCTAGAAATCTCTTGAGTTCTTCTATCTCTTTGTCATCATTGCCTGAGATTATGATGTCATCCACATAAACAATAAATATTGCCACATTTCCTTCACTAGAATGCTTGACAAACATTGTATGGTCGGTTTGGCATTGAGTAAAGTCGTGACCCTTAACAACTCGGGTTAGTCTTTCAAACCATGCCCGTGGGGATTGCTTAAGACCATAAAGTGATTTCTGGAGCTTGCATACCTTGCCAATTGTTTGGGGAGTTTCTAGGCCAGGTGTTATTTTCATGTATACCTCTTCTTCGAGTTCACCATTTAGAAAAGCATTATTGATGTCTAGTTGGTGTAAGGGCCAATCTAGATTTACAGCTAAGGAGATAATGACACGAACATAATTTATTTTTGGCACTGGAGCAAATGTTTCTTCATAGTCGACCCCATATGATGAGGTGAACCCCTTTTCCACCAAGTGGGCTTTGTACCTATTCACACTCCCATCAACATTGTGCTTTATAGAGAAGATCCATTTACACCCAACTGATTTTTTCCTTCTGGCAGATCCACAAATTTCCATGTTCCATTCTTGTCCAGTGCTTTAATTTCATCTTCCACTGCAGCCTTCCATTCAACATGTTGGACAGCTTCTTGAACATTTTTTGGAAGTTTTATGTTATCCAATATGGTGATGAAGGCCCTGTATTCTTCTGACAGATTTCTATGAGATATATAATTGCCAATTGGATGTTGAGTGCATGATCTCACTGCTTTCCTCATAGCAATTGGTAAGTTAAGATCATTCTCATTTAGACAGCAATTATCATTAGGCTCAAAAACTATATTACCTGGTAAAACTTCTAAATCTTTATTAGGTTCAGAATTTTGGATTGGCCTTGGAGATGTGCAGATTTCTTCCTCCCTTTGAGTTTTCTTCTTCCTTGTGTACACCAGTAGTTCTTTTACCGGTTCTGTCTCAGATCTTGTTGCAGGTTTTGCTGTTTCTCCAGTCACAAGGTCAATTTATGGTTCTATAACTTGCTGCTGTATAGAGGTCTGTTCTGTTTCTAAAATATGCTGCAAATTCTGCTGCTGCTGCTGCTGCAAATTTTGTTCCATTTCATGTTGCAAATGTTGTTCCATTTCCCAAGGTTGGGTTTCTGCTATGTTTTGTTCTCTCTCCCCCTGAAGGCCAACTTTGGGGTAGTAAGGTTGATTTTCAAATAAGGTTAGATCCATGGAATGGTAGAATTTTTTGCTTGTGGGGCAGTAGCACCTGTATCCCTTCTTATTTGGTGGGTATCCTAAGAATATGCATTTCAGGGATTTGGGCTCTAATTTTCCTTTGTTAGGCTGGTTGTCATGCACAAATGCAGTGCAGCCAAAGACTTTGGGAGGAATGGATAGAAGGGTTTGGCAAGGGGTTTTGAACTTGAGGGCTTTATAAGGCATTCTGTTAATTAAATATGATGCTGAAAGGACAACTTCACATCAAAAATGATTTGGTACATTAGTTGATAACATAAGGGACCTAGTGACCTCCATGAGGTGCCTATTTTTCCTTTCGGCAATACCATTTTGTTGTGGTATGTTCACACAGCTGGTTTGGTGAATTATTCCATGCTTGAGAAGGTGAGATTTGAGGGAATGGTGATAGTATTCACGGCCATTGTCAGTTCGTAGGACTTGGATTTTAGTTTGGAATTGGGTTTCGATCATATTGTTGAAGTTCTCAAATATTTCTCCCACTTCAGATTTTTCTTTCATAAGGAACACCCATGTAACTCGTGTATGATCATCTATAAAGGTCACAAACCATTTTGAACCCGTTATGTTCTTAACACGGGAAGGTCCCCAAACATCACTGTGGATTAATGAGAAAGGTTGGGATGGTTTATAAGATTGAGGAGGATAATGGTTGCGTGAGTGTTTGGATAATTGACAAATTTCACATTGAAACAAATTTGAATTTTTATTGAATAGAGAAGGAAATTCCCTATTCCAGTTATTGAGGAACTCTTGGATGAACTACACGGTGCCAAATATTTCACCAAGCTCGACCTTAAATCCGGATATCATTAAGTATGGGTGAATGCAGAAGACATCCACAAGATTGCATTCAGAACTCATTAGGGCCACTATGAATTCATGGCAATGCCTTTTGGTTTGATGAATGCGCCTTCGACATTTCAATCTTTAATGAATGATATTTTCATACCAATGATGAGAAGATTTGTGTTAGTAATCTTTGATGACATTTTGATCTATAGTTCAAATTGGGAGTCCTATATGAAGCATTTGAGAGAGGTTTTGAACATGCTGCAGCAACATAAATTAGTAGCTAACCATAAAAAATGTTCATTTGCTCGAGCCAAAATTGATTACCTGGGCCACATAATTTCTAATAAGGGTATGGTTGTGGATCCCAATAAAGTTCAATGTGTGCAAGAGTGGCCAGTTCCAAAGAATGTTAATGGGGTGAGGGGATTTCTTAGTCTCACGAGTTACTATAGGAAGTTCATAAGAGACTATGGCAAGATTGCTAAACCTTTTACTGAATTGACAAAAAAAAGAAGGGTTCAATTGGGGCAATGAGGCGCGCAAGGCTTTTGAGGAGCTCAAAGTTAAACTCAATACTCCACCAATTTTGGAACTCCTTAATTTCTCACAAGAATTTTTCATAGAGAATGATGCATCAGGTATGGGGATTAGGGCCATTTTGATTCAACAGGGCAAACCTACAGCATTCTTCAGTAAGGCTTTGGGAGAGAGAAGCCTTGCCAAATCCACCTATGAGAAAGAGTTGATGGCAATAGCACTTGCCATCCAACATTGGCGATTGTACCTCTTAGGGAGGAAGTTTACAGTGTGCACCGACTACAAGAGTCTCAAACAGTTGCTTCAACAACGAATAAGCACTCTTGACCAACAAAATTGGGTAGCCAAGTTATTGGGGTATCAGTTTGACATCATCTACAAGTCGGGGCTAGAAAGCAAGGGTGTTGATGCCCTCTCTCGAGTTCATGAAGGATCATAATTGATCACTATGCTTCATCAACCGAGTTGGTTAGGAAGCAAGCAATTGGTAGAGGAGGTACATAAAGATTCCAAGCTGTCCAAGATCATAATAGCTTTGAAATTGGGTCAAGAGGTAAAGAATGGGTTCTCTTATATAAAAGGGGTATTGTTTTATAAGGGAAGGTTGGTAATGTTTGAAAAATTCGAGAGCATTCTTAAAATGTTAAAAGAATTTCATGAAACTCCTCAAGGGGGCATTCTGGTGTGTACAGAACTTATAGAAGATTGGTTGTCAATTTGTTTTGGTTTGGTATGATTAAAACTGTGCAGGAGTATGTCAAAGCTTGTGATGTTTGCCAACACCAAAAATACATGGCTGCTGACCCAGGAGGATTGTTGCAACCTCTTAACATTCTGGATCAAATTTGGGAGGAGATATGAATGGATTTTATCATTAGACTCCCTAAATCTAAGGGTTATGAAGCTATCCTAGTTGTTGTGGATAGACTCTCAAAATACAACCACTTCATCCCCCTCAAGCATCCATATACGACAAGGTTATTAGCTGAGATTTTCACAAGGGAGGTGGAACGTTTGCATGGCATTCCAGCTTCCATTCTACGTGACCAAGACCCAATTTTTGTGAGTTCACTTTGGAAGGAATTGTTCAAACTCCAAGGCACTCAATTGTGAATGAGCACCGCATACCCTTCTCAAACTGATGGTCAAACGGAGGTGATTAACCGATGTTTGGAAACATTTCTCCGTTGTTTTATAGTAGACCAGCCTAAGCAATGGATGCAGTGGCTTCCTTGGCTGAATATTGGTATAATACCAAATTCCATGTGTCTACCGGTACCACGCCATTTGAGTGTGTTTTTGGGCGACCTCCGCCTGTTTTGAATCGGTTCTTGCCTGGGAAAATTAAGGTAGAAGCAGTGCAAAGAGAATTGCAGGATAGGGATGAAGCCATCAAAACACGAAAGTATCAGTTGTAGATGGCACAAAACCAAATGAAATTGCGACCTCATGGTCAGGTTACGTTGGGTGCTCACATCTGTCCAAAATTATCTCCACGCTACTACGGACCATTTCAAATTTTGGAGAAAGTTGGAGCAGTGGCTTATAAGCTTAAGCTGTCTGAATCAACTATTCATCTGGTGTTTCATATGTCTTTATTGAAGAGGGTAGTTGGGATTTATACTGTGCAAGCCAGTTTACCTCAAGAATTGACAAGTGACAATGCCAATAACGTAGAACCAAAATCAATTTTGGCCAGTAGAATTGTTGTTAAGGATAGAGATACTATCCGACAAGTGCTTGTCCAATGGAAGGGTCAAAGAGCCGGCGACGCAACATGGGAACATGAGTTAAACATCATAAGTCAATTTCCTAAACTAAGACTTAAGGACAAGTCTCCTCTGGTAGGGAGATATTGATAGGGGAACAGTTACTGATGAGGGAGCAGTTACTGATGTAGTAACTGCTACAGGGGCTGTTAGTAAGCCACGTGTGTGGAAAGTTTATAAGAGACGATTTAGTGGGTCTGTGGAATAATTATATGGCAGTTAGCTAACTGCCTAGTAGGTTTGTGTGGAATAATTATATTGTGTAATGTGTGTGTAAAAAAGGGGGGTCATGATTATAATTTGTATGTTGTAGGCAGAGAGCATTTTGCACTCTAAATGAGCATTGTGCTTTATGTCAGTAAAGGATTACTTTACTGTGTAATTTTGTTTTATTATTCAATAAAGTCACACATTCCCTCTCTTCAGTTCAGCACTTTCTATTTTCAATTCTATTTGTCTATTACATGCAATCTGTCTAAAATTTGATGAGGTCAAAATTGAATGATCTTCTCAAATTTGGTGATACTAAGAGGGTTGTTTGTATTGAATATCGATTTCCATCAATTAGTCTAAATTAATGCATACAATACAACTGTTTTTATCTTGAAGATAATGATGATTATTATGTGAAAACAATGTTCTCTAACATTTGTTTGTTATGAAACCAAGTGACCGATTTAATTAGATGTTATATTGCTCAAACCTACAAGTACCGTTGAGGCATGTTTGACACGTCGCAAGAGGGTTGATGAAATCTTAGTGTCTCAACCATGACAACCCATTGTTCTTATCTTCAATGTAATGTCTTTAATTTTTTGTTTTGGATTTTATCGAGACAAAATCTCTCTTTAAAGTTTTGAGTATAACAAAATTTATTTAAAGATTAAGATTCTATTTATTTGTGTTATCTAATCTGTGCACTTGAGTGTATTCATTTTTAGAAAATAGGTCATTAATGATTTTGATCATATCACAAGAAAAATGAATTTTCTAAAGAAACTAATCTATTCTCTTATTGAGGATTATTTTGTTTTTTGCTCAAGCATCTCAAAATTCAAAATGATCAAAAAAGCAATAAAGACAACCAGTTGTGAAAAAAAAAAGATCAAAATTATTTGTAAAAATGAACTTGCACAAGACTCGGAGGATAAGCATTCCATAATTGAGGATGAACATTATTCATTGATCATCCTTGCACATGGACAAATTATTTGACAGTACAAAGGTACAAAAGGTATTGTCTTTGACTACAGAAGCATATTGTTCTAACACCGTTTGGAAAAGGAAAAGCAACAATCACGTTAAGAAGAATGGAAGCTTCATCATTGTACTGACTAGATCCGAGGATGGACCAGCGCATTCATTCTCTCTGTTCACTTAACACGGGGACAAAGGATAGGAGAATTCAATTCGAGTATTGATCGATCGGGAAGATCTATATGCTGAGGGGGTGATACGAGGTGTAGCGCAATCTATAAATAGAGAAGATCTCTTCCTTAAAAAATTAAGAAAGTGATTTGCAATCAAAGATCTAAGCTTTTCAAAAGTCTCTCATCAATTATCTTATATAATTTATGTTAATCTTAAACGATATTTGGATCATCATCTAAGAAAGTGTATCTTGTACTTAAGTCACATTTTTAGATCAAACTCAAAGCAAATTTCTAAATCTGTACATCCTCGAGTTATTTATAACTTGAAGTTGTTTTTGTAAGGTCTGTAAGCCAAAAAAGAAAATAATTGCGTAAGTCTAGTGACGCTAAGAAAATACATAGTGAAAAGAGCATCATCAGATGATAGGCCCTTTTGAGCCATAGTGGAAAAACTCACAAGATTGTGCGAAATAGATGTAGCCTAAATTGGGTGAATCAATATAAGTTTGTGTTCCTCTATCTCTTAAACGTTATCCTCTTTATTTATCATTATATCGCATTCCTAAACGTTTCATATTTTAAATATGTTATGCCTTGAGTTTATCCTCTGACAGAGGATACCTTAGACTTTTACATAACACGATAAGTTATTTAAAAGATTTTTTTTAAAAGGTCATCATTATTCAACCCGTTTCCTTTGATAATAAAATTACTTCATATTTTTTGTTAATTTTATGTCTTTGTTGTTGTGTTGTTAATTTGTATGTTTATGATGTTATGTCGTTAATTCAATGCCACTAATGTTATGTCGATAACTTCATGCATGTTATGAAAGAAAAATAATAAATAACAAGATCCAAGTAATCTATACCTATAACAAAGGCAATATTAAAGTAGAAATATCAATTGCAAGGAAGGGAGTTTGAATTTTGATCCCTTTTTAAAATATTAATTCATGTTTTTAATTTAAATTAACTCAAAATTAATTTTAGTTACATATAAAAATCCAGAACGTTTAAAAACGAATAAAGCAAATTATTTATAGGTGATATATAACAATGAGTGAGAAATAAATAAGGATATATATAAGAAGATAACACAATGATGTATCCTGGTTCACCCAAGGTGGGCTACGTCCAGTTCTTACAATATGTGAGTGTTTCCACTAATGTGCTTGGCACAAGAACATTGTTACTTTTCACACTATCTTTCTTGATTACTCATGATCAATTACATAATTCACCTTTCAACCTTGAAAGGATTTTTACAGTTACCTTTTAGTCCAGAAAAGATTTTTACAAGTTACCTTTTAATCACTAAAAGGATTTTTACAACATATTCAAACTATCTTAAGAGATAGACTTGAGTTTCATATGATGTGTATGATAAAAAAATTTAAGATCAAAATATACTCAACACTTATTTGAGATTGATTATCAGCAATAACTCGATAAAGAGATCCTTGAATATAGTAAGAGAAAGCTAGATTTTTAGCTTAATTGAAGAGTTTTATTTGCTTGAGTATGATTGTTTGAGTATTGGAATGATTGCACTAAAAACTCTTACTATTGTCTTCATCTTGATGTTCTTTTTATATACATGGAGAAGGTTAGGATAAACTGAATATAGGTGTTACTAATTCTGAGGAAAAATGTTTGTTCAAAGTGAGATGTAATAGGCATGTGTGCTATTTAATACAGAACTATAAGTATAGATGTGCACCTAAGAAGGGGGGTGAATTAGGTGTTTAAGAGTATTTCTTGTTTTCAGCGAATTAGCAATTGATTTTTGTGCTTACGGATAGTAGAAGATAAAGTAAATGGCAGTAATGTAAAGAACACAGCAATATTATCCTGGTTCCCCTTATACCCAAGGGTACATCCAGTCCTCTTGCACACCACAAGAGATTTCTCCACTATTGTTAGAAAATGTACAAGTCCCACCCTAGGACCTCTGCTACAAACTTCTAACAAAACCTCTAAGATAGCACCCCACTATCTTAGATAAGACTACTCAAAGAAAGTACTACTTTCTTTTTACAAACACTATAATTTGGTAAGGATATAAGAGTATGAAAGAGAGGTATAATGATAACAATCCAATATTGCTTCAAGTACTTTGAGAACCTTTGTCAAGGATATGAAAATGAGATGCAAGTACTTGAATTATGAAAAATGACTTTGAGAAAAATAGAAAAGTTGTTCAAAGTCGTTCAAGGTTTGGTCATGGGATTGTCCATCAATGAATCTGAAGTTATGGTGTATTTATAGTCCATAAACATCTCTTCAGATTCGTGGCCATTGATCCAAGAGGTTTGAGGAACAATTACAATGATCTAGAACCATTTCAGATCTGAAAAATTGCATTGCTTCCAGTTGTATTCGAATACAGGATGTATGTATTCGAAGACACCTCTTTGTAACGTTCAAATTTATTCAAATTTAACACTGTGTAGTCGAACACACTTGTATGTAGTCGAATACAGATTGATCAATTTTGCCACTGACTTGTTGGTTGTATTCGAATACATCAGGATGTAGTCGAATACAGATGAGAGGCTTTTGCTACTGACTTAGCAATTTTCATCTGTATTCGAATACACTTATGTTGTATTCGAATACACCTTTGTATTTTGTCAAAAATATTAATTTTAACACTTTGTAAATGTAATTTTGACTTTTGAAAATACTTTTTATGCATATGTAAAGATGAAAAGTTCTCATGTACTTGATCTTGTGATTGTATCATTTACCTTTACATTTAAACATCTAGTATGTTTGAATTAAAGTTTATCAATAAGATATTTTGGACTTCTTCTTTTTGAGCTTGTTGTCTTGATCATCATCATCGTTGGTCTTTTGTCTTCATCAAAAACATGTATTTTACAAGAACGTTCTTCTTCGAAACCAGAACATTCTTGGTTCTGTGTTGTATGGAAAACGTGAATGAGTGATTTAGTAGTTGTGAAGTGTCAGTTCTTTCTCTTAGAGGCATGCTGAGCTTTATGCAAAAAGTGGAACATCAGTGTACTTTTTTCCTTATTGTCTTTAGTGTCCTTGCTTCACAACTCATCAATATCGAGATCGATCTAGTCATTGTTATGAAGAATGTTTTTCTTCTTTGGGCCTTCAACTTGAATTCTAGGCTTGATTATAGTTTTGAGTAGTCATGATATTTTGTTATCTTGAGATTTGGACTATGGAGAATGATTTGTTTTACTTTTGTCTTTAAAACCAAATAACCAGAATAATCCTTTTATAAACCAAAATGATCTTGATTACCCAGAATGATCTTGTAATCAATTTCCAGTTCAATTAAGGCATGATATTTGATTTATATCATGGTGAGATCACGTATTGTTTTATGATTGTATTTGATCACCTATCTATGAATAAATCACTCAAAAACACAAGTTAAATAGCAAGACAATCAGAATCATGATTAGAGATTAAATAACCTGTTTGTTTATCTTCAAAACACTTGATTTGGGATTTTGGCTCAACGATCTCTCTTTTTTTTATGATGACAAACATGTTAATTAGATTTTAATTTTTATTCTGATTTACATATGAAATTATACAAAGTGCATTTGTTAAAAAGCTTCCCCTTAATTTTTGCATCTATTAGCAGATATTTTTGAACCAAAATATTTTTTCTTCATTAATGATATGGTTCAAAGAAAAAAAACAGAAAAGTAAAACAAAGAAGTACATAAGGAGTACAAAAATACTTCTTTTAGATCCTAAATCTAATTTCTTCTTCTCCTCCTTTGTTATAGCAAAAAGAGGTGGGAAGAATCCAGAGCCAGAGCAGTTCAAAATGATAAAGATGGAGAAGAGCCATTAGAAGATGAAGAGATGGAGGGCCTGGACAGATGAGGAAATGTTGGAGGCAGATTTGGTAGAGATGGTTCAAGTCCCAACTTAGGAGCAAGTTGAGTAGCCATCCAATCCCTTAAAATTTTGTTCTCCCTATCTTGATGGACTTGTCTATCAATGATAGTTTGAAGAGCTGTAAAAATCTTAGAGAGCTAAAAATATGAAAAAAAAAGTTTGTTAAATTAATTAACTAAATGGAGGAAAGAACATACTCAAATTTAGACGAAAACACAGAAAATTTTCTAAACAATCGTGGATCATCAACCAGAATCGATTTTCTCTTTTCTTTTCTTTCCCAACTCCGATATGTTTCTTTCTCCGATTACTCTTTCTCTCTTCTCTTCATTAGTGTTTTTTTTTTTCCTTCTCTTTTTATTTTTTAATTAACACATATAAAAATACTTACACACTAGTTAGGGCACATAGGTTAAGTCCAAAATATTATTCTATTTTATTTTACTAAAGCTAAATCAATAATTATTTAAATTCATTTTTAACATTTCTTTAAATACACTTTTATTTTCAAAATATTATTAATATTTTAAAACTAGTATTTTTTAAAATAAAATAAATAAAGTAATCAATCTATTAAAAATATATATTACTAATATCTAAAACTCTCATACTCATAATTATAACCCTACTTATTAAAATATTATTTTTCAAAATACTTATATTAAAATACTACTGTCTTTAGTGAATAGTTAAAAATGATAAAATAAATAAATTTCACATCAACAATTTATATTAACTACTAAATCAAAATAAATATGTATAAAATCACAATGTAATAGCAAATATATAAAAATAAAGAAAATCAATCACAATATTATTAGTATCACAAAATAATTATTTATAAAATAAATAAATAAAATATAAAATAGTTAAAAAAATAATTCAAATATAATTATGCACAAATTTATCAATTAGTCAAATGCACACAAAAGTATCTTAACAATTATAAATACACATATACACGTAAAAGCACCCAAAATCTTATTAACTAAAACACTCACACTAAAATACTATTATTTTTATAAAATAATAAAATAAAATATTTATAATTTATATTACTCATTAAATCAAAGATGTATATAATTATCGAACTATAAGGAACCCACATATAAAGAAAATCAATCGACATGTATTCTAAAATAATTTTAACATCAAATTAATTCTTTAAAATCCTATTTAATTAGTAAAATAATTTATTATAAAATTTGGGATGTTACAATTATAACTTAAGTCCTACATCAATTAAAGTATCACAATTCATTCAAAACTAATTGTGATTGTATTTGATTGATTTACAAAGATTTCTAATGACTCTTCTAAGAGAGGATATCACTGTTTGAATGTAATGTTAATGGCTTTTTCTAATACATTATTTCAAATATGAAATGCCTTTTTCTTTCTCTATTTTGCTCTTTTAGACTAGTCATAAGATATTCCATTTATGAACATAGTCTTAGATCTTCTCTCTATATTGACATAATTGTCACAATGGATACATTTTCAGTTTATCGTCAATATGGACATCTTCTATTTGGATAAATTTGTCAACTTGGAAACCTGCGACAACTTCTTAAGTTTGAAGGAGGTTCTTCTTATAGCTATTAAAAATGTATCGTTGAGAAAACAAGTCATTTGAGATGTTTAGAGCCTACTACATTCGTACATGTAGCTTTTTAACTAAACACATTTAGAGTGTAAGTTTTCAGGCTACATTGTACTTTCCACATGATTTGACATATTTCTTAAATCTCTATATTGTAGAGTCACATCATCTGGAATTAGAGTTAGTAGCGATACTTCATCAGCAGAATCTTTTAGTTTTGCAGACGTCTTGTTGATTCTTCTTGTTTGGTCTTCGCATTGTACCAGATGAATGTTGTTCTAGAGGAAACGTTGTTTGGATAACTGTTGCAGTAGAGGAATCTTGAGTTTGCTAATTCTTGGAGGAATGTTGTATATGAGGAATGTTTGGTCTTCATTGTTGACTTTTCTTCATATGCTTGACCAATGTTGATTTTCTTCATACGTTTACTTGATCAATTTTGAGTCATCTCTTTAAGTTTTCTAGTGATCAGAGACTTTGACCAGAGACATTTGTTCTATCATTGCATATGTAATTCATCTTATTATTCAGAGGATAACTTCACATAGTAATGTGAACACATGTTTTAGACCAGAGCTTCATTTCTTTATTTAACATAACTTTCTTATAGTTATGACTAGCTCTTCCATTACTCAACACATTCAATTGTTCATTACTTGACAACATCATTTCTATGCTTCACACATAAATTATTATCACTAAATTGTGATTGCTTATGTTATTTTTGTTAAATAGTCAATTACATAGATTCTTGCTATGTATTAAATTAATTTGCACACTTAAATCAACTAGTTAGTGGATGATTACTCTCTTGCTTAGTAATCATTAAAATATCAATTGTAGGTATTGCATTTTAACCAATCTGGTTCTTACAAATAATACTGACAAAAATAATAATTAAATTTAACATTAATACTAACAAAAAAATTATATATCTACAACGGGTTCATATATCCTCTCAACTATTTCACCACAAATACGTAGTTATCTCCAAGATAATCATAAAGCCCAAACATACCTACCACACTATGACAAATTCCTAAATAGCTCCAGATATTTGGCATCTACCAAAGTATGGCCCTTGTTTGTCATAATGGTATTCTCTACCAAATTCAGCAAGAGTGCTCTCATAGCATACTCAAATGCAAATACCAAATTGGCCACATCATCTAGAGTAATCCTCATTTCATTAAATGACATGCAAAATGGTGGCGTCTATGCGCGTCATCTCTCCACAAATGCAAATATCAAGTTGTGGTCGATTAACTTCATACTACTTCATTACAGTAGGTCTAAGCCAGACGGCTGCACCCAATCCTCTATCACTTGAGGTAGTACTTGTAGAGTAAACTTTTGTAGCTTTTTATTAGGTGTGTACAAGACCCGGTCCGTCCCGCGAACTCGTCTTGTCCCGTAAGCAATAGTACGAGTCTGACTCGGTCCCGAAAAAATAAGGACAAAAATATAAGAACAACATAAGGACAAGGTAGAAAAAGGACCGGGTTCGGGTTACTCATCCCATCCCAAATTATTTAAGGACAAATGATAATTTTTTGTTATCATTTTAGGTTATTATTGATTCACCCTCTCTAAAAAAATTAATCACTAACTTATTAATTTATAGTTTGTAAAACAATATTATGAGTTGCTACTCTTGAATAAATTGACAAGTGATAACCACATCTGACTTATTATAACTTTATTTATGTTTAATTGTTTTTTTTTAAAAAAAAGTTTAAAATTACTATTTGGCGTATCGTTTTTATTTCATCTCGTCCTTAATGAACCCGCAACTCATCGGGGTTTGATCGGGTTAAGGCACGGGTTAGAGTTTAAAATTTGACCCGATCAAATATTGAGACCGAGTAAGGGACACAGCAAATCCGATCTAATTTGTCCTTTGTACACCTCTTCTGTTTATCATGGACAGCCAACTAAAGCCTGGGCTGCACCTACATACATATGAAATATATTTATTTAAAATATAAGAACGAAAAAATAATAAATAAATAAATATTTTAAAACAATTAATTTACCTCTCCGCACCACACTCTATGAGCGATATGATGCTCATATTTCTTAAACACAAATGTATCATTTGGTGCTCTAAGGTACTGCACAAGTTCCTTCACCTCCTATACAAAATCTTTCTCCTGGTGTAGAACCTCCTCATCATGTCGTCATTCATTTCCCGTTTTTGTTGAGTAATAAGTTGAGTCATATCAGCTTCCCACCATAGCGATGTTGTTGGTCAAGTTCATTCTACACGAGGCTCTCTAGGAGGAGATGATGTAGAAACTTTGTGTGGTGCAAACACAAATTTGTCGCCTCTCCCTCTATAACTTGCACCCCTTAGAATAAATAAATAAATTAAATAACTTTTTAAAATAAATACAAAAAATATGAACCCAAATTTTTCAGAGCATACCGAAATACTTACACTAAGTTTTTTGGTATTGATATGTATTTTGGAAAACTTAGTACAAAATTTCCATAAAATTTGAGTTAAAATAAATTTTTCGAAATAGATATAATTTCTAAAAAACTTCAACCAATTTTTTAGGAATGGTAGAAAAAGTTGGCACCGGTCTAGAAATCATTGCAATGAAATGAGAGAAAAGTTAATTTTGTAGTTTATATAGAAGGATAAATGCAAAAATTTGGGTTAATTGTGAGATAGTAGTATAAATGTTGGAGTATGGGATGATTTTTTTTTTTTTTAATTATTCAGCACTTTTTTTATGTCAACAATTATGCAACACATTTGAATTGAATAGAATGATACGGGCCTTTCCTTAAAAAAATGATATAGGCCTTGATCCCTAAAAAGCAAAGAATGTGGAATAAAATTTTTTGGAAAGGTAAAACAATAGTAATAAATATAAGATTTGATTGTAGTTTTAATCCATCAATTTTTACTAATTCATAAAATTGATTCTCGATTTTAAAAGTCGGCTATTTTTGTCTCTCTTTTAGATTTTTTAAATTAAAAAATAACGATTTTACATATTTTAAATAATATAATATATGATTTTATGATATAAAACCATCTAGATGCATTAATTATTTATATGTAATTAATTAAAGTACAAAAATATATAATTTTTAAATAATTTATATGTAATTATATGTAATTAATTAAAGTACAAAAATAAATTATTTATTACAATTTTATATATCATCGTATCATAGTATTTTAAAGTATATCACGTTACTTTTTTATTAAAAAATCAAAATAATAAACTAAGTCTATCAAATTTTAAAATAAGAAAATAGATTTCGTAAATTGATAAATATGGATAAACTAAAACTGCAATTAAAATTAAACTTAATTAAAAATTATGGCAAATTGAAAAGAAAGAAATAGTTAATGGCATCCAAGGCTTCAAGCTAAGGAGTCACGAGACTAAAAACAAAGAAAATTCAGTTGCATTGCACTGGCTCACATTTTGCGGGAAAACCAAAGAAACTAAAACTTCGTCAATCATTTCATGACACGGAGCAGGTGAACTTTGCGTGTGTGGTTAGATACGTGCACTAATTAGTAAGTGAGTTAATTTAAGGATTAATATAGATAATTTGTTTTTCTATTTAAAAATTTTATTTAAGAATGAATTAAGTTAAAAATCAACAAAATAAGATAAAAAAAAATAATTTACTCAATTGTCTTTATAAAATATTATTTAAAATACCAACAATTGAACGAAGTGTATCCGACAAACTATGATTTTTATATTTTTATTAAATTTTATATCATATGTTGTCTATATAGTATCTTAACCAACAAACAATTGAGATCATTAATCTTTGTAATTTGAATTAGCAGAAATGCAATTTCCTTCTCACAAGTTTTTTAAAGTTATATTCGTTCATCAATTTTAAAAAGTATGCAAATATAATATTTTCAATTTTTCTTTCATTAAACTCTAGAATATATAGTATTATTATTTTATAAATATTAGCAGCTTGGCAATGGATTTGAGATATAAGACTAACGAGTCTTTGGACCAAAGCTTAAAAGTCACTCAAAATTTAACAATAATCGATGATAGTCTTCGGAACTTAGAAGTAGAAATTCATGACATTCTTTATTATTACAGTCACATTGGGCTTTAATTGGTGTCGCTTTGATGGATTTAGTTTTAAGGGATTCATATTTGTTTCATTTGTTTTTATGAACGAACATCGATTAAATTACTTTCTTAGCTCTGAAAATGAGGAAAACCGTTAACTTCTACTTTCAAGTGAAATACTACCTTCCGTCCTTAAATGTATGATCCTCTTGAAGTTTTTCCTTGTCTCTTTTTATAAGATCATTTTCAATTTTTCAACAGTATTAATTATTTCTTTATTAAATTACTCCTAATAACGTTACATCCTTTTCTTAATATGTGATAAATACTATGATAAAACCATAAACTAATTCTCTCTTTTAAAGGGTAAATTAGTAAAACAATTCAAACTATCAGTAAATTTATACTACAATTAACTTTTTTAATTCTCGTTATTTAATCAACTGGGTCTTATATATAGAAATGGAGGTAGTAGTTTTTAAATCAATTGATTAATTTAATTTGTATATTTATGTAAGATTATGAAAATTTATAGTTTTAAAAAACTAAAATAGAATTGATAATTTAATTGTAATAATTGAAAATATGAGAGAATAAAATAGCTCAAAAAATTTAAGGGACTAAAATTATATATGGCTAAAAAAGGGAACAAAAAATATAATTAAGTGAAAAAAATTATACTAGAGCATATCAGGACAAATAAGCATGTTGCTCAAATAATTTAAATAAATAAAATTATATATTGGCATATAATTAAATGTTTAAAATTTCTATCTATGTTTTGTAATGATATGGACCTAAGAGGTCCAAGCCTAAATATGTTATGGATCGACCACCAAGGAAACTCAATATAAACGGAGCAAACAGACTCACAAGGGACATTCAAATTGAGCATGGATCTGATGTGATAACATTTGAATAAATGGATGACACAACGCATAAACTATCCCGACATCATCCCTATAAACACATGTGCCCGAAGGCAAAGAATCTAGAAGCACCGACGTGCTTCTAAATATTGAAGCAAAATGATATGATCATCTTTTTCATGAATAACTTTTAGGATCGTTCTAAGTTGGAAACTTATAGATTGGAGTCAAAATCACGTTTTGTTGGAGAACATGATAAATCAAGCTACACAACTAAAAATCGAGTAATTCCAAAACGAAGTGAAAAAATACGTTCAGAAACGCAAATTAGGTTGTTGAATCACTAAAAAAGACTATGTAAAACGCGATACATGAGCGCGGGATATTGAATACAAAAATTGGTGAAATTTGTGTATTAGGATTTGATGTAAAGGAAATTATGAATTATAATTCAACAAAGGAACCAAGAACAAAATAACACCACAATCTAATAATTGATAAGTCGAAAAGAACGTCACAAGAATCAATACCCTTGATAAGTTCAAAGTGAATTCTTTATAGTAACATCACCTTACAAGTTCTCTAAATTTGGCCCAACTCAAGTTTTTACCATTAAACCCAAATATAGTTACTAATTTAGTCTACTACTTTAATTAAAACTTATATTAAAATTTGATTACACATAGATGAAACCTTTAGTCTTTAATTTGTTCAATTTGAATTAAGCAATTTACTATCTAGGGCTTCAATTCTTCGTGAGTTGGACTTGCTTCAAATAAAGTGGCTATCAAGTTATTTAGAGCCTTTTTTGCCTTCTTTGACCTTCCTTTTATCATTGGAGTTCCAAGACCATGTCCTCTGTGCTTTCTTCCTTGGTTACGCTTTCTATATACTCGTCACAAAATTCCAATTTGATGTTTTAAAGATAATAAACATCTTAAATTATATTTTTAAGATTCTGACCATTTTGTGATCTAACTTGTGCTTTGGACTTTTTTAAGATCAAAAACAAGAATTGATTTTAATTTAAGCATCTATTCATAAAATAATATAGTACCACTCAAATACACACAAAGAACGTTATGTCTATTAAAGAATAACGTTCTCCCTACTGAGAATTTATGACATAAATGTTTCTCACATGTTAAAGCCAAAATGAGCACCTTAAATGCATTTTATCCAACTCAGTAATATACAAGGAACAACTTTGATGTTTAAGTCATTTCAAGAATATTGCATTTAAGATGCTATTTATGAACAAGCTTGATTGAAGAATCATGAAAGAACATTCTTTATGACACCAAACAAAGGGGATATGTCATAAAGGCTTTGAATGATCCAACCCTGATACTAGCACTGTTTTGGGATTTTATTTAGACAAATATGAGCAAACCAAGTCACACTTTGACATACAAAATATGACCCACAATTTGAAGATAACATTCTTTTTGTTCTACCACTTGTAAAGCACAAAAAGATAAAAATCAAGTACATGCAAGTACAAATGACAATTAGCATTTTTTTTCCCTTCTCTACGCTACTACATTAAAAGACTTTGAGGTGGCACAAACTTCATATTTCGTAACCACCCATCCTTCACAAAAAATAGAAGAATGTTCTTCTTTGTGAAGAGAACATTCTCTTTGAATTGCATTAAAAGTGAGGATAACTCATCAAAAGGATTGTTTTTTTGCATAGATTGGTGTGCCCAACGGCTATATTTTTTCTACAAGCAATATGAAGCTCTTTTCATCTATAAATAGATATGTTTACTAAACATGAAAAGCAAGAGTTTAAGCTACAACATCATTAACTAGTTTTATTCTCAAGTTTTTCATAAGGTTCTTTTTGATCATACACACTTCAATTTCTACTCTTTAAGCTCGAGTTTTATAGGTCCAAGTGTGCTGAGACATTTCCTTTACTTCTCAAATTTTTCTTTGAATTTTATAAGCAAAGAACCTATATTCTTATATTGTAAAAATATCTCATATTTTTTCCTTTCTGATTCTTAAGAGTGAGTTTGTGTAAAATTTGTTTAGACTGAGATTGTAATTAAGCATGTTGAGGTTGTGATAATAATACAGGTTGTAGGCCTAGTGAGACTTTAAAAATACAGGTTGTGTTAGATTAGGTGGTGATATAAAGAAAGTTGTAAAAGTGCTGAAAGAACGTTCTCTACTTCTCTCAGCAAAATAGTGGAAAATTTTAGAGGGTGCCTTGCATAATCCAAGTTTAAGGGTGAACCATGTTGGAACCAAATTGGTCTCAGGAACAATTCCTCTTTATGGTTTCGATGTTAACAAATGTATTTTATGAAAATAATTTATTGCACTAATGGCCTCATTAAGTATACAGAAATAAGAACAGGAAAATCGGAGGAAACCACTAAAGGATACCACCAAAGGACATCACCAGAGGAAGTCACCAGAGAATTAAACTAGAGGAAGTGACCATATGAAGTAAAAAATTCAGAGGAAACGAAATCAAATCAGTCAACGAAATCTTCATAATTAGACAAATGCACACCCTGGAAAAGTACGCGCATCTGCCTCTGATAGCGTGCTTCTTGTAGTTCAGCGTGCTTCTGGAAGCTCAACGTGTTTCTGGTAAATCAACGTGCCTCTGAAGAATTATGTGTCTCTAAGATTCAGCGTGCTTCTGGAGTTTTCATGCCTCTGATGAGCAGTAATTGTTCCATGCCTCTGATGAACAATAACTGTAGCATGCCTCTAATGAACAGTAACTCTAGCATGCCTCTACTGAAAAGTAAATTTAGCATGCATCTAATGAACAATAACTTTAGCATGTCTATGAAAACAGTAACTTTAGCATGCCTCTGGAGTCTACCTCCAACATGCCTCTAAAGTCTGAAGCCACTGTTCAAGTCTGCATCTGAAGCATATATTTCGCTGACTCTGAAGACTGCAACACATTCCAAAGTGCTGCCTTTGATACACAACACACTCTAAAGTTAAAGTGACTCTGATAAAACAACAAAGGTGAAGTTGCTCAAACCACTAATTCTAAGTCATGCAGCTTTGCATCTGCTTGGGACTATAATTACTCGAGCAACATAACATTTGACTCCAACAATCAAGTCAATGATTCTAATTGAAAAAAGTCAGCGACTCTGATGGAATGTCAAAAGCTCTGATAGATTGAGAAACATACTGAATTGGACTTAGTCGCATCCTTACTTCTGAAGGTCCAAAAACAAGCCAAAATTTGTTCGCGCCACAAAATCCAATCAAGACTATGAAGGAAGACTCAACTGAATAATTTCCAAATGCAATCTAGAGAAAGTACGCACAATATCTTTCTAGAAGAATTGCTTATATCAGATTGGGAAATAAAGATTGCCTAATAGTCAAATTATAAAGATTGTATCAATCAAAATTATATTTGGAATAAATATTTGTTGACCAAGGTGAATTTGAGATACGATTCAGAAACTCGGCTATAAATTCACTAACTCTAATTTCATTTATAAATAGTGGATCAAGGTTGAAGAAGAGTAGGTACACAACGAACAACAAACTCAGAAATCCTAAAATCCAAAGTTATCAGAAAAACCTCAAGATCTCAATTTTCTAAGTATTCAGAGTTTAAGGTTTTAAGTTCTAGCAACGCACTCATTCAACGTAAAATACTCTAAGTGTTGTAGTGTGGGAAAATCATTGCATTAAATCTGCTTAGTAGAAGCAAAAACCAAAACAATTTCCAACTCATTATAACCTAGCTCGATAGTGGCTTTAGTGTGTCTCAAGTAATCTGTGGATCTTAGGTTGTGTTGAGAAGACTTGACTTGTAGGGTCAAGTTTGCCTCTAGCAATATGTGGATCTCAGGTGGTGTAAAGAAGACTTGACTAGTAGGGTCAATGTGTAGTTTGCCTTAAAAAATTTGTAGGTTCAGGTTATTTTGAGAAGACTGACTTGTAAGGTCAGGTGTTGTTGTAATTCAAGTTTTGAATTAGTGGATAAATCCTTCTGTGTGAGGGGACTAGACGTAGCTACCAAGTTGATGGTGAACCAAGATAAAATCTGGTGTGTTATGTTTACCTTCACTCTATCTATTTATTGTTGCCTCTGATTAGTCCAAACATTTAACCAAAATCGGAATTACAATTAAGAAAAGAGTTTCAAAATTAGAAAAACACAATTCAACCCCTCTTCTCGTGTTTATGCACCTCTCAAACCAAGATAAATTTGTGTATGATTTTCATTAACTTGCTCTTTTACGCACCTCTCATCTTTTATACTTATATGCTCGCCAAGATTAAAAAAAACTTCAAAGTTAAAAAAATGTTTGTAATGTGTTTACATACTAACCATCAAACAAGATCCCCATACCTTCACTGAAATTTGATTTTTTTTTTTTTTTACACAAAAGAAACTTCATTAAGCACGCAAATCAGATGAAATCGAGCACAAAATACAAGGGAGATATTCTTCAATCCACATAGAATTAGGATAGCTTAAAGAAAACTTAGCTATATTGTGTGTTGATACATCTACACTTCTTTTTACATGAGTGATCTCGCAACTGAAAAACAAAACTAATAAATTGTAACACTCAACAATAATAGATCCAAAATATAATCGATCGTGATTTGGGCTTCAAAATGTTGGAAACATTAAGCGAATCTCCTTCTAGAATAATGTTTCGGAACCAATGTCTAGTTCAAATTGGAGGGATACTCAAGTCCTCAATGCCTCTGCAATATCTACATTTGGTAGTCCAACAATCTTCCAAGTGGCAACAACCATGACATAACCCTCTGAATCTCTAATGACGGTTCCAATTGCCCATTTATCTTGGACAGTGCCTGCAACTTCCACATTGATCTTGTAAACATTTTCCCTTGGAGGGGACCATCTTATGGGTGATTCTTCATGAATGTTATTGACTCTTGTAGCTTTGGTGTTGAGGATGACTCTATATTCTTCCACACTCTTTCATGCTTTGCAGACACTCTCCTCTACAAGAGTAGTTTTTCCTTCAAAGCAAATCAATAATAGAAAGGATAAATTTAGTAATGTTATAAGGAGAAGAGTTTATACATGATTTGAGCCAATCAATAAAAGGGAGGAAAGTATAACCAAACCTCATTTCCAAGGAGGAGTGTAACCAAACCTGTTGGGCCCAAGGACATCTACAAAACACATGTCCAATGTCTTCTTCTTCCAGATTGCATCTAGGGAAAAATGGATCAACGAGGACACACCTTTTGATGAGGTTATTTTTCATAGAAATACCATTGTGAAGAATCTCCCATTTTAGGATAACATGCTTCAAAACAACTTTAAGGTGCCATAATTTGTTCCATGTCAGAACTTCCATATAAATAGAAGAGACATGCGAGGAAATCGCTTTTTCCCAAGATTTGATGTAGTCGTAAGCACTTTGAAACTAAAAAAAACCCGCTTATTGGGACCCTACCCTTTGGTCGTTTTGAGCAAAAGTGGGGAGTGGAATATGATGAATCAAAGTCGCTTCGAAAGCCAAAAAATAGAATTTATAAGTTGTGTATTTCAAGTGCCAAAGTCATGGTGGATCAACTGAGATACCAAGGTTAGATCCGGTGGAGTAGGTTGTGAGGTCTAGATTTTATAACCTTTCTGAAGGGGTAGCCAATTCTCTTCCCAAATGTTAATTGAATGACCTGTTGCAACCCGCCAAAGGTGGTCGTGCTCAATAAACTCAAGGGTTGTGTTAGTGATCCTTCAGGTATAGCTTGGAAGGTAACTTATCCTTGGTTTAAGAATATCATCCTTAGGCACTTTCTAAGAAAAGAATCAGGATAGGATAAGATGCAACAACCCTATTTTGCAAGAAGAGGAATGTTTAAGACCCTAAAGGATCGAAATCATATGCCTCATTTATTCTTCGATTAACAACACGTGTTCCAGTTAATCTAGTGAATTTTCTTTTTTTCCCCTTGTACATAGCCCCATAAGAATTATTCAATTTGGTCAATGGTCACACAGGCTCCCAGGTAAAAGGAAGAATTTCATTATATAAGTGGAAATAGATTGGGCCACATACTTGATAAGGATTCTTTTCCCGCTGTTGATAAAAAAAACTCTCTTTTCAACCTTTAAGCTTCTTTTAAACACAATCTTGAACAAAGTCAAAAACCTGCCTCTTAGATTAGCCCACAAAATATGGGAGACCCATGTATTTTGATGGAGTCTTAACAGCCATAAAATGAATCCATTTTAGGAAGTCATTTTGTCTATCTAAACGAACATTTCGGATAAAAGAGATCTCAAATTTGTCCAAATTAATGAATTGACCAGAAACACATTGGTAAAGATAGAGAATATTTCTCAAGCTATCAACTTTAGTCTAAGTTGCATGAAAAAAAAAAAGACTATCATCGGCAAAAAATAAGTGAGAGATCACAGGAGCTCCTCTTGCCATTTGTATGTCGTGGATGTCCCCATTAGCACAAACTTTGGAAATAAGAACTGAAAAAATCTTTGCACATAAGATGAATAGGCAAGGGGAGAGCGGGTCGCCTTGTCTCAGTCCTCGTTAAGGTCTAATAGACTGACAATGACCTTCATTCAAAAGGACAGAGAAAGAAACAGAAGAGGCATAATTCATAATGAGAGACCCGATGATTAGGAAATCCCATACTATGTAAAATTGCTTTCAAAAAAGACCATTCATTTCGTTCATAAGTCTTAGAAATGTCCAACTTAATGACAACAAAATCTTTTTTTCCACTAGTTTTTTCCTCATATAATAAAAAGTGTGGAAAGCAACTAAAGTATTGTTTATAAGTAATATATGAGGGACAAAGACACTTTGAGAAACATCTATAATTTCTAGTAAGTTTAATTTCAGACGATTTGCAATGGTTTTTGTCATAATTTTAAAATCCACATTACAAAGAAAGAGTAATTTAGCATTAAGAGCAGTTGGGTCTTTTAGGGTCTTACGAATTTTTTTTGGTGCTTCACTGAAACGAGCCTCACCCCAACTAGACAAGTCCTCAATACAAACGTACATTCTCTCATTTAAACTCAGACTACTGGAATTCCAAGCTTGAGCAACCTTTCTCTCAAAATTTTCATCTTGAAACCAACACTATTCAAATCTCATAGATTTAACAAAATTGTGCTTGCGCCCCTTTCTTACGTGAAGGCGAAGATAGATGGACATGTGATCAGACGTGTGGCGGACCAAATTACTAACTTTTGCGTCTGTATACATCTGCATCAAGTTTGGTGTAGCAATGCATCTGTCCAAACATGCTTTGATATTATTAGCTTCATCTTGTTGATTGCTCTAGGTGAAGTGGTCTCCATCTATATCACAAAGATAAAACAAATTTAAAGTATTCCTAAAAAGTTGCATAAGGTTACGAGACAAAGCGTTATCACCTTGTTTTTCCTCTAGTTTGAGGACTAAATTAAAATCACCAAAGATCATCCATTTTTCAATCAAAAAGAAGTTGACAAGATGTTTTATTAATTCGCATGTACGGTGTTTATTTTGATTTTCAGGAAAAATATATATTCCCGTACATAGTTGGGGGTGTCACCATTATGCAAATTAATTAACATGTCAATATGATTAAAAGATTAAATCAAAACAAAAATATCAGTGTTATTATTCCAAAATCAAGCCAAACCACCGATTCTTTCTCGGCGTCGCTATTACAACTCACACCAAAAACATTAAAATAACCATTAAATTTTTTAAAAAAACTTAATTCAAATTTCTTTTTTGTTTCTAAACAAGAGAATTCATGTTATTGTATAAGTTCAACTTTAAGAGTTTAGTATTGTAATATAGAAAGAAAAAAAAAAATAAAGTTTAAATTTCAATTGAAACGTAGTAAAATAGTTATTAATACAATTTTAATTAATAATAATTTTTTCATTCTCAATTTTTTTGTAAGTGTTTACTCTTTTTTACAACTATTTTTTTTTTACTTAATACTATTTTATATTTGTTTATACATCACTTATATGATTAAAATTGATTATTTTACAACACAAAAAATATGACTGTTTTACTTTTTTTGGCGTTTCTTAGTTGAGTAGAACGTGAAGAGAAAAATATTTGTGAAAGAAATAACAAAATTTATTTACTTTTTCATATTTTGTGGAGAAGTGAAATGAGGAAAAAAAAATCTCGTAGTAGTTGTGTAAATATTCAAATAAATGCCTAATTTAATTCCTAAAATTTCAGGACGTTAACAACCTAATCCTTCATACAATGAATAAGTCAAAGTAATCTTATAATATTTTAAATTTGTCCAAATATCATTGTAAAATATAAGTAAAGTGAGACGAAATTTAAACTGTATTTAATTTTTTATTTTTATTTTAGAAGAGATAATAAATTTTACAATAATTAAATAATATAAAATAAAGTTTCAATTCGAATCTAAAAAAAATATATTCAATCTAATAATATCGGTATTTGTCAATTAAACTAAAAATTTTATTATATTTAATCTAATCAACATAAATTAATGTATTTAATTCAAATTTCGATTAAATACATGAAAAAAATTTGACCAAGATGAATACTTTATCACATTTAACCAAGATGAATGAATATAAATTAAGCACCAATCACATAAAACTGAAGTTCAAATTCTGGTTTGAATAACTATGATTATTATTCAATTAGCTACACGAAACACAATTAACCCGTATTTTATTATTGTTACTAATTTTAATTAATTATTATTGTGCTTGGGTGTTTCGTTTCTCGGGAATTAATTTATGCCAAATCACTCATCATGACATTGAATGCTCAAATTACATGACAGTGTGTAGTGAGTGAGTGACTCACTCTTCTCTCTCTCTCTCTCTTTCTCTCTCTCACACACACAGCGCAATGCTACAGAATCTCAGATAATAAAACTGTTTCGTGGTTTCATCGGAGGAAGAAGAAGAAGAAGAATCATGACCGAACAAGATCAACAAAACAACACGTGTTTTTTAACCGCAACCAACACCGGTCCGTTTTTTTTTTTTTTATTTTTTTATTTTTTATCTTCTCTGCGATTTATTATTTCTTAATAATAATAACACCACCTTCAACTTTTTTTTTTTCGCTTCGTTTTCTCTTTTATATATCGTGTCTCTTCTGCTATTAACAATGTAGGTTATACAATATTTTCTCTTATATTTCTTTTTCGGTTAATCTTTATTATTATTATGCCTTTGCCTTTTCTTCTTTGCAACGATGAAGAGGAAATTTTTGGAAATTTTTTTACCTACCTTTTTGTATCGCGCACACACGCCACTTTTTGGAAGAAAAGGAAATTTCTTTAAGAAATGTGATTTTTTATTTTATTTTTGGCACTCTTAATTAATACCAAAATATAGTCTTGAGTTTTTTTAATCGATAGTAATTGTTTCATTGTGGTACTAATTACTTAATGTGTCTACCTAATTAGTTCATAACTATGCTTATTACAAGTATTTTGTTATTACCTATCGAGTGACCTGATAGCAGGTGATCCGTGATCCAATAGATCTGGTATTAGTTGTCTGATACTATCTTAAAATTTGGGTTGGACTTAAGTTAACCCTGCAAAAATTAGTTTACAAGGTGAGAAATGACTCTCATTTAAAAATACACTTTTTGACAATATCTCATTTGATGTGATTGATCCATGTAGCCGACTCTACTTAGTGGGATAATGTTTGGTTATTGTTGTCTCATCTGATGTGGGACTCAACCTCTTGTGAGAGGGGTTAGTCTCATGTAATGTTGCAAATCATAGCACGCTTTGATTCTCCGCAGAGATTGGCATTCACATTTAGTATACGAAAGCTCCTTGAAAAGGTTGCGACACGTAGGAGTAGATATGTGAGTTCACAAAAAAAGTACATAGTAATAAACGTCTGTTATAATAAATAGGGGGTGGGGTAGGAAATTAAATAATGCTATAGAAAATTTGAAACTTGTCCTTGGTGCTAGCAAGCATTGCTGTGAGCATAATCCATATTTTACTTGCGATGTTTGAGACATATCTAATTTGTCATGTGTGTTTGGGTGAGTGTTTGTGATTCTAAATGAATTTGTTGACCGTGAAAAATTGATTTGCTTATAAATGAGCTTGAAGTGAAGTGGTTCATGTTTGGATATTTTTACTCTTAAAGCATGTTTAATGTAAAATTTTCAATTTAATGCGAAGTTACTATTTATCACTTTTAGTCAAATTCAGGTTGAGGCAAAAATCAATTTTGATTTGGAGTAATCAAACATGCCGGTTTTCAGCGGTTTGTTGGTCTTCAACATGCCTCTCAACCTTCGGTTCAAACACGGTATTTTTTGCTAAAATGGCATTTGATAGGAAACAAATTCAATTTTGAAACCTTCAACCCTGTATGTAAACATCTCAAATTATGCCTCTAGTGAATCCTCTGTGAAATTGATCTGCATGTTTTGCCGCATAATATTTCTTGGGGCTCCAAACTTCATAAACGTTACTTGACAGTTCTGAAACTTGTAATTTTAATTATGAAATTGATAATGAGGCTGTTATAGGGTTGTTCAGGGTAATTTTGATCTTTTAAATAAAAATGAGAAAAAGTATGGTTACTGATCTCTGAAGTTGTTTTCCTGTATCCCTCTTTGTGATGATTTGTCTTATGACACCTACTTCACTTCTAAAAGGAAGAGATTATGAGATTTTATACCAACTGGCTTTGCCCTGCCAGCTCGTGCTAGTGTAAGGAAAGTGAAGGAATCAAGGAAGTGAGTTTAGCTAGATCTATTGAAATTCACAATAATGCAATGTGCATTGGAACTGCAGTGGTTCAAAGTGTCTTAGAAGTTAATGTTAAATAGAGATTTTTTATTTTTTTTTTTTGAATATTCAGCATGGCGTAGTGAGGGGCTTGTAATTTTAACAAACTATTGTTATTGTTATCTTCATCATTTTGATAAGTGTTGTCAAATTGTCGCCATGGGTTTATGGCATGGTGGATTCTGTGCCGGCTGCAACCCTATCATATCTGCCCTGTTTCCACCATAGGCCGCAACATCATACTTGCAAGGTGTTTTTTTGGCCGGCCGAAACCACTGGTTTAAATTATAATTAATGCTTAGTTTGACCAACTATATGTTAGTATTTTCTTTTCTAGCCTACACCTTTTGCACACAGTGATAAACATTTAACACAACTTGTTGTCATCAATGTTATTGATTGCGGATGGTGGAAAGCCAAAAATCCATCATTTTAGGCTGCCATGACGGCACCATCCTTCACAAATTGGCCATGGCAGTTGTCTAAAATCTGTCATCGCAATCCACCATGGCCGATATTTGGTAACACTGGTTGTCGCCACCTTTTAGGGTAAAATTGTCCTCAACTAAGGTGATTTATTTATACAAAGTTGATATTTTAGGCAGATGATAAATACAGTGTTTAGTTTCCTATAGAGGACATGTTGAACTTCATTTATTTTCACTCCAGAGATAATATTAACTTAAGAATGCTGTTCATATTTCAATACAGGTTTTCTTCTTGACCCTGCAAAATGTGGTGTGCTGAATTTCCAAGACAAGCAAAGACTGGTCCATGAGGTTGCTCGTCAGTCCAAAGATGCCCCAACTATACTTCAATCATTTACTCGCAGGGAACTCCTAGAATTAATCTGTGCTGAATTAGGCAAAGAGAGGAAGTACACCGGATATACCAAGGGTCAGATGATAGAATACCTTCTGAAGTTAATTTCTAAGAAATCCAACTTCCACGTCGACCAAAATGCTCTTGCTCATTCTCCTGCCAAAAGTTGTGTAGGATCTAAAAGGAAAAAAGGACCTCCATCTCCGGATGTACATAATGTTCATCTAGAGACCACGGATGAGGAAACAGTGAAAACCTTAGTGTGTCGGAATGTTGCATGCAAAGCTACGCTGAATCCAGAAGATTCGTTTTGCAAGAGATGCTCTTGTTGTATATGTCGTTGTTACGATGATAACAAGGATCCCAGTTTGTGGTTGACCTGCAGTTCCGATCATCCCAATGAAGAGTCATGTGGAATGTCATGCCATTTGCAATGTGCTTTGAGTAATCAAATGTCTGGCATTCTGAAGGGAAGTTGCAGTATAACCTTGGATGGAAGCTTCTATTGTGTTTCTTGTGGAAAAATTAATGAATTAATGAGGTAAGTAATTTACACACTATCTTATACACAGTCACACATAAACCAAAGAATTTGACTCAAGTGGTTGATGAGCTTCAATTAAGGACGAATCAACCAAGAGAACTAGAGTTCGAACCTTGATTGGAATTTAGAACAACAACCTTTGGCCATACTTTATTTACCTCCCGGCCAAACTCCGGTTTTCCCATGGGAACCAGAGGATTAAGACAAAGAAATACACACACAAAAGTAAACAATATATATAGATAGTTGCATACATTTGTACACTCACTGATCTCGTTATTTACTCATTATCTGTTTATATGTTATTGGGAAAACTTACGGTCAAAAGACATGTTATTGCTAGAGTCATACTAGTGATCTTCAGCTGTTTAAGGCACCCTGTGTTAAATTTTGATTATTTGAATGGATATTTGGATTTTATAGGACATGGAGAAAGCAATTACTGGTGGCCAAAGAAGCAAGAAGAGTGGATATACTATCTTTGCGAGTATCCTTGGCCCACAGAATTCTCAGTGGAACAGAAGTCTACAAGGAAGTGCAAAAGATTGTAGAAACTGCTCTCAAATTACTGGAGAATGAAGTGGGACCTCTGGATCATGTATATGCTAGGATGACGCGCGGAATTGTGAGCAGACTCACATGTGGTGCTGAGGTTCAGAAGTTGTGCTCTACTGCAGTTGAATGTTTTGATTTAAAGTTTTCTGAACTCTTTTCTAGTTCTGTAGAAAAGAAAGAAGCACCAAGTAAGCTTTTACCTTTTATAATTTTGTTTGAAGGTCAGCTATTGAGCTTTTAATTTCCAGGCAGAACCGGAATTCATCTAGATTTTCATTTTAATTGCACTTTAGTGCAGTAGTCAAAACTATTCACCTTTTCTTCAATTATTAGTGCTTGTAGATAATCTGAAAATTTAAATGGATTACACCTCCAAGTCTCCAACTCCTCTCCCATGGTAGGCTTAATCATTGAGATAAATGAGATTGGATTCTTTCTGTATATTTTTCCTCTATGTAGCACTAACACTTCATAGTGAAGGCGTGTTTTGTGTCCGTCACATGTCAGTGACTAACACCGACATGATACTGTTGCACGTGCTTACATTCAATTACTTCCTCTTTCTCAAATTACTACCAGTGTCTATGTGTCCGTGTATGTGTCTTCGCTCGATAGTTTTTAGTTTTTATTTTTATTTAATGCTTGTATCATCATCCTGTGGGAGGATATAGAAGTAAGTTAGTTGAACCATTAAACAATACAATTTTGGCTATTATTTAATGCCCCACAATCACTGCCCTACATCCATTTATTTCATAGTGTGAGAGAACATCATCGGCTGAAAACAACACTGATTTAATTATATTTTCTTGTATTGAATAATTTTTCTTTTCTATTAACCTACACTAATTTGGCTTTCCTTGTCACTTTACTTTTGCAGCATGTTCTTTACGGTTTGAAGAGTGCCTTCCAACCTCAGTGGTCATTGGGCTAGAATACGAAGACAAACTCTTAAAGAACTTCCTAGGCTGCAGGCTTTGGCACAGAATATCGACAATGGACTACCCAGAACAACCGACTTTTATTGTTTTGCGGCCCGAGAAAAGGTTCAAGTTAGAAAACCTCCATCCCTCAACTGAGTACTCATGCAAGGCTTCTATATTCAGCAGCACAGGGATTTTGGGTGCAGCAGAAGCTAAATGGGTGACACCTTGTGAACCACCTTCAAAGGTTATTAGACATGGCCTGAACCGTTCAACTCTCAACATATATCCACAAGACCAAATTAAGATAGCTGCTGAAAATTATCCGGGTGAATCTACCAACTCCCGTGTAAACTTATCACCGAGAAACCTTCCTGAAAAACACATCCTTTTAAACATCAGGGACAGATTTGAAGATTTCCTCACCAAGCCTCCAACAATAGAACCTTTTTCGTATAAAAGTTTTGCAGCGGATTCGCCTGTCACGCCTTCTAAACCCAATGAAATGAGACAAATTACTGGTTTGAGTTCTAGAAAGCGTGTGAAGGAAAACGATTACGAGTATTCTGTGAGGGTAGTGAAATTGTTAGAGCATCAAGGGCACATAGATGAAATCTTCAGAGTGAAGTTTCTGACTTGGTTCAGTCTCAAGGCTAATCAGCAGGAAAGAAGGGTGGTTAGTGCTTTTATTGATGCACTGATTGATGACCCTGCAAGCTTAGCAGATCAGCTTATACACACTTTCACTGATGAGATTTGTTGCGAGCAAAAATCTTAGTAGCTGGGGATAGTTTCTACACTGAATATTTGTTTTTTGGTTTGAGTCCACTGAACCTAAATGGCACTGGATATTTATTTGCACTTTGTAGGAGTTGTAGGGTCAGTACATGGATCAGATTTTTCAATTGTTCCTCAGGCCAGTGATGTGGCGCCCTAGTTTATGATGGTCTTTAAAGAAAGTTGAGCAGCATGCAATCTAACACTTTTTATTGCATTCTTTTGTTTTTCAACGAGTTTAGTGATGAAATTCACACCCGAAATACGGATAAGAAGGATATTGCGGGTTCAAACCTGCATTCCAACATATCAAATATTTGGATCAGATTTATGTGCAGCCACAACTCAGTGACAGCACACAGCCATAAGGTTGGATGGTCTAGATTTTAGATTTTAAGATCGGAAAATTTTATTTTAAAAACAAAATTCAAAATTTGCCTTAAAATTTGGACCGTCTGATCTTTGCTTAGACGGCTGAGATCAATGTGACTGCATGTAATCCAAATCCCAAACATTCCCGCAATTTTTTATCTTGAGCTGAAATACACTCTTGACTATTATATAGAAATCATGCCTGGTCTTTTCAATATTGTTTTTTCAAATATGAACTTGGTTGGATCCACCAATTAGAGAATAAGATTTGGTAAGATGCCTAATATATTAAATCGCTATAAAGAACTTGCTAAGAAGTGAAGTAAAACATATTTTAATTCTTGGCCAACTTAACTTGGATTATGGATTGATCAGTGGACTGATTGTTGGATACATATGCCGCTCAGTGTGTTGTATGTGTCGCTAATTCTTATTTGCCTCGTCTATTGGCCTACGTGTTTCTGTTTTTTTGGGGGGAAGGGGGCAGTAAACAGCTATTTGTATTTGTGAAGTGTGCTCACAATAGGAAAAAAAAAATCCTAAACAGATGAAGCTATGATAGATCATCTTATCAATACTTAAAAGTCATCTGAAATTCTAACGACAATGACTTTTTTAGAAGCATAAGTTAATAGCTTCTCTAGTATTTACGGTTAAGACAATGACTTGATCAATGTCAGTTTAATATAAGTTAAGTGAAAACAAATGCGTTCTTCAAAACTCAACTCATTGAATCGACACAATTAAGTTACCGTCTCAATCATAAAAATAAAAAGAATCGTTAACTTATATTTCAAAAAGTGTCATTAGAGTTTCAGGTGACTTTTAAACACTGATCCACCATAAAATTTATCATACTTGTATATTACTTGTGCCGGTGATTATATTTTTCTTAATCATATAATTCTCAAAGAAAATGTTCCTTTAATAATTCAAAGTTCAGCCATAAATAAATAAAATTTGACTAATAATGATTTCACTCAGTTTCTCCCAATCATTTTAACTTTAATTGAAAATCATTAATTACTTAGATTGAAAATCATTAATCACTTAGATCGATCACTTTAAATGTTTTTGTATTTTTATTTACAAAAGTGTGTCAAATGCTTAAGAAACTTATTTATTTATTTGACTAAAAAAAAAAAGAAGAAACTTATTTATTTATTCAAAATGAAACTTGTTAAAATATATTATAATGTTTGCATAAATTGTGCCAACAAATTCCCTATATAAGTTATGAAAGCCACGTACTAACACAAACAGTTTTACTATATTTTTTCTTTAATTATAAAAGTAACTTAGAAATAATTACCTAATTAAGTTATTTATCATATAAAAAGATTAATTCTACCAAATACAAAGTACAATGTTCTAGTCATGCAATGTAAAAAATTACAGTTCTATAAAATAAGAAAAACCTTTCACTAAGTGCCTTGAAAGTGGATGGATGCCTGGAGTAGCCGAAATCCTAAACAAAGACTATAATATTAAAGACATAAATACAATGCTCTAGTAATGCAGTGTGAAAAATCACAGTTCTAATATACATAAAACCATTCAATTTTGCAGCCTACTCTGAATCTCAAGGCCATTAAATGCTTATTGTCTCTCAAGTTCAGTATGCCACGTATCCCAAAGCATTTACTCCCTCCGAAATAAAATATAAGCAAAAAGATTAGTGGAGAAGTTAATGTATTTTTTTTGTCTAAAATTTAGACTAGATACATTAATTTTTCAACTTCCGCGTTTGCTTATATTTCATTCCAGAAAGAGTAAATGTCAATCAACCACAGTGCTCAAAATGTGGTTACACAATTTTAACGGTATCTACCCAGATCATGCATGGACCTTGTGTCAGCACTAACACAATTGGACAACAACTAATCATTCCTGTTAGTAAGAACACATTTCCTGGGTGTTTGATGTATAAATTGCATACACTACCCAACATAGCTGAGTCCAAGGCATTGAATGCAGTTATCATACATTTTCTTCAGTGCTGGAGGCTTCATTGAGTGCGGAAGCCAAGTACTCAGCAAGGCTTGGTCCAGAACTGGCCTTGCTAAAAACAGCAGGTGATTCCTCCTGTTTTGTACTTGTTGATTTTGAAGGAATCCACGGTTTTGAATTTTCAGGTGTATATGCAGTATTTGAATAAGAAGAGTATGTTGAATTCCATATAATCGGCTTCAGAAACTTCCACGGATCTTCAACCATTGACATCTTGTAAAATCGATTTGAAACATGACCTCTGTCTTCATTGGACCAGCGACCATGAGAACTTGATCCTCGTCCACGACCACGTCCTGAATCAGGACTTCTGGTGTTGTTGTTCCAGAAGCCCCTGCCTCGTCCTTGACTAAAGTGAGGATTGTTCATGTATGCTGGAGCAGGATTTGGATTATGGTTGGGCCAGTGATTCATGACTGGTGCAGAGTTGAATGTAGGACAGCTGGGTGATTCAAACCTAGGACTTGGATAAGTACCACGGCCTGATGGACGGAACGGAAAGTTATACTGAGGAGGGCCTCTGGGACCATTCCAAACTGGGTTTCTATAGGATGTTGGCAATGCTTGAGTCGGAGAGGGAGGCATCTGTCGATTTGTTGATTCTGTTATAAGAGCAATTCAGATGGTTAATACAAAGATCATAACAATCCAATAATAACTCATATAAGTAATGCTTTAGACCTCAATTCAACCAGTTTTCAGTAACATCAGGCCCGAGAAACTTGTCATAAATTAAAGAGTAAGATGGTATTTTTGTTCTCCTTGAAAGATTGGGATTACTCAAATCAAATCTTGAAAAGTTATTTAAACTAATATACGCAAACTCGACATGATCAAGGCCCTTAGGTTAAATTGATATCCTTGGAAGATTATTAGACTAGAACTCCTCCTTGATTAAATCAAATTATAAAATAGTGCAGATTGTAGTCTACTGATGGAAATATTCTTCAGCAAACTAAGTATTTGAAGGGTTACCCTAAACAGAATGGAAGCAGGATTGTGAAGTCCTTATTCCAGTATGCATTGATAAGATATGAATAACATCAACATAAACTAGGTTTAGTAGTTTAATGTTGAGTAAACTAAAGGTTTTTTTGTGCAGAAGCAAAAAAAGATTTATTTATGACATCCAGCCACAAGATTTTTTTTTCCAGTATGCATTGAGTAAACCCGAGTTAGTCCCTAAAATTGTAAGAGCATATCAACCTAGTCCCCCAATATTATCAATTTTCTAAAATGATCCATAAAATTGTATATTAATCAATTTTGTCCCTCTGTCCGCATTAATGCATCCTTAACATTATTCACTTAATTTCAAATTCATCTTCAATATTACTAACCTAATGTAATTACAGTCCCTCCAAATATCAGAGACTATTTGGAATATTGGTAATATGAGAGTTCAGTTGATACATTACAGTCCTACAATTTCAACGACACCAAATTGAGTATTTACTCATTTAATGTTCAAGGAATCTATAAATACTCTTAACAATTGCATAATAAATCATCATCTCATATAAAAGTCTACCTAGGTGTGGCGAAGAAAAATGCGGCATTGGAGGTAAATAATCGGGCGCAGGGCGGACATTGACACTGCTCCTTTTATCAGAGGAGAATGCATTCATTGGATCTGTATAATAATTAAATCGTGGAGCAGCATATGATTTATTCTGTGATAGCATATTTGAAGGAGCTTCTTCAGCCAATGGATTTGAAAGTAAACTAGGTATTCCAGAACCTTCAGCACCACCACCACCACCACCACCACCAGAATCTTCAGCAAGATCAGCTTCTAATCGCATTTCTTTAAGCCGTTTCTTTCTTTGCTCTGAATCCTCCATGTAACTATAAGAATCAAAAAATCAATTAATAAAATTACAGAGGACAATTGAATGCTAAGAAATCGATTTTTAAGTTACTTTTTGCAACATCGACAAAAAAGAATTGGAATAAAATTTGAGTTAGGGTTTTACCTAGTTGGTAGGATGCGGAGAGTTCGACGGCGAGAATTGACGAACGAATACGTTCGGAAAACCCTTAGACGGCGAGTTGCGGCGGTGATAGAGGGTGGCAACGGGTTAGGGCGAACTGGGAATATTGTACGTAATAATAACCGACTAGTATGAAGAAATCAAATTTCGTTAAAGGGTTAAAATTAATTTTTAAGTTTTCTAAGAGAATCTTTTAGTTTATATAAAATGTCGTTATTTTGTTTTTATTTTTGGTCTAATATTTTTATATCAAATTTTGTGCGTCTTTACAAAGGATATATTAATTGGGAATAAAAAAATATGATGAGACCGTTTATCATGATGTTTTTACTGGGGGAGTTGAGATTTTTAATTCATCACTGCTAGATGATCCACAAAAATTAAACGGAGTGAATTGACCGTGAGTCTAAATATTTTTTTATCAGACCCCTTAATCTGTTTTACAATTTTTGGTCTATTTTTAACTCAACTCAATTAACTAATAAATAATCACATTTAGATTTATTCTTAATTGTGAATTCGTGGACACATTAACTTTTTATCTTAGTTGTTTTGTTAACTTATTCTATATTTTTGAATGATTAATCATGAATGTTTGAATGATAATTCAATATTTTGGTTTGATACATTAGTTTTAAAATTTATTTTCCTTCAATGTTCTTTAATTTTATTTTGTTTTTACTATTTATATAGTTTTTGTATAAATAATTAATACCTCTAAATATTTTAATATCATGATATCGTATGCCACATAATTTAAAATATGTCAATATTTTTTTTAGTTAAAAAATATGAAAGAACTAAAATTGTCGAATTTTAAAATAGAATGACATATTTTGTAAATTGATGAAAATAGAAGGATCCTAATCGAACAGTAACCAGCTACATTTGTTCTAGTAAATTATATTAAGGGTTGTTTGTTATAAATTATAAAAAAAAAGTGATTTAACATTTAATAATTTAGAAATTATATATATTAGAGATTTTTTTTTAAAAAAAAGAAGTTGTTTCGTGTTTGTCCACTATAATAAAAAAAAATTATTACTTTTTAAAATAAAATCAATTATAAAAGATGATTTTTATGATAAACTACTCAAAATAGTTTTTATTTTGAAAAAAAATTAGATTATTTTCAAGAGTTGTAACATATAAAAACTCTTAAAAGATGATTTTTTAGATAAATAAATGATTATTCTTAAAAAATAACGTAACAAACATACCGTAAAGAGTTAAGAAAAATATAAAGGATTTCTAAAACTAAAATAAAAATCTCATCAATAGTACTTCTTAGGAGTTTTCCTTCATACATTTGAATTCTAAGAATATACCAAATAGATTTAACTTTGAAAAATAGTTGTCTTCCATAGAGAAACGGATTGTAACTTTTGATCAAAAAATACACCAATATTGATAACTACTCAAATGAATTCATTGAAATTACATACAAAATCTGATGACTTTAGTGGAGGATGGATCAGGGTTGAATCGAAAGGAGGTGAAGTGATAATGGAATTTGTAGGCAAATCCAAAAGGACTTTATCATCGCAATCCAACGATAGCTTGTGGGATGAGCTTTACCAATGGGTTTGTTGCAGGTATTAATAGTACCTCATTGTGGTTGTGAATGAAAAACGTGTTGGAGTAAAGGAGACTCGACTTCTTTAACATTGTTATAAAGATATGTTGAAACTACGAAGAGTAGAAGTGGAGTTACATAAAACATAATAACAAAGAAGAATAGTAAGAGAAACCTTAAAAAAACCAAAACAAATAAAGACTTGAAAATCAAAGCCGTCACAAAATCCAAAAAGGGTGAGAGTTGTAACACCCAACGTTTTCTTTTATTATATTTTGGGTTCAATGTGTTATTTGTTATATGTTTGGATGCTTAACATTAATTTAAGATAGTTAGAGAGCATTTTTTGGCTATTCTACAACAGTTAATCCAATAAATTTGCTAAGTGAATCAACTATCATGAACAAAAATCGTGTTAATCAATTATGTCATTTATTTAATTGATTAATTAATGTTAGAACGAGATTGAAACCATTGTCTTAATCTTTTAGACTAAGTTTTTGAATTCAAACCCTGATGCTACAATTTTGAAGGTAACCTTTGGCCTATTTAAGCCTAATACTTGCCAAAATAGGCATTCTTAGCCTATTTTTCACTTTTCAAAAAATCAATCATAACCTTTGAAATACCATAATTCTCTTATCTTTTTTGAAACTAGTTATTGTTGTACAAGGGTTAGAGCGTGAAGATAATTATTACATTTTGTTTCCATCGATCAAATTATTTCATTGAAATGCCAAATAATGTCATTGAGATTAAGAGTTTTTTGGGATTAGCGAGTTATTACAAAAGGCTTATCGAAGGATTTTCGCAACCAGTGTTACCCTTAACTCGTTAGACGGGGAAGGTTCTGTTGGAACCAAATTGATTTTTCTCTAGTGATTTTGATGTAAACAAAGTTATTTTATGAGAATAATTTTCTTGGACTAATGACTTTATTAAATGTGTAGCAATTAGAACAAGAAAATCAGAGGAAGGCACCATAGGAAGTGACCAGAGAAAGTGACCAGAGGAACACAAAAGTATACACATCTGCCTTTGAACATATGCCTTTGAAAGCAATGTGTCTATGAAGGTTACAAAGACTGCCTCTGATGTTTGGTTTTGAAGTTTGGACTTGAAGACTGGCTCTGATAATTGGGTCTTAAGACTGGCTCTAAAATTGGGTCTGAAGATTGCCTCTAAAGACTGTCTGAAGACTACATTTGAAGCATGCCTCTGAACCCTTGTGTGCCTCTAATGTGCACAAACTCAGCATGCCTCTGAAGAGTTTATATCAAGCTATCATTAACTCTGAAGAGATTGTTCAAGCCATGCATTTAAAACTCATATTTCGCTAATCAAAAGTTGCAAACACTCAAAATGCTGCCTCTGAAATGCAGCCTCTAATGTTGCACTAACTCTGATGATTCAACAATGTGATTTGCCTAAAACCACTAATTCTAAGTCACGCAATTCAATTCTACCTTTGACTTTTATAATCCAAGAAACATAACATCTCACTCTAACTAGAAAGTCAATGGCTATGATGGAAAGTCAATGGCTCTGATGGAAAGTCAATGGCTCTAATTGAAAGAATTCATTTTGAAGAAAAGACTTAGCCGAATCAGAATTTCTGAATATTCAAGAATAAGCCGGAATCCATTCCCGCTCCAATCAATCAAGAGTATGAAGGAGGATTCGCGTTAATAAGTTTTTGAACACAATATGAAATTAGATACGATTCAAAATTATAATTGAAGGAAATCTTTGACAAGGTGAAAAGAAGATATGGTCAAAATATTGTTCACAGGAAGATATGACCAAAATATTGTTCACAAGAAAATATGCTCAGAATTATTCACAAGAAGATACACTCATAATTATTCACAAGAAGATACACTCATAATTTGAAGAAATATATGATCCAAACTTTACAAGGATAAAAGTGAAACCCTAGTCTATTCTATAAATAGATACTCAAGGCTGAAGAAGAAAACACAAACTCATAAATCCATACAATTCAAAAAAACTTTTGAGAGCTCAAATTTTCTAAGTATTCAAAGTTCAAAGGTTTAAGTTCTAGAGAAGCATTTGCTCAAAGAAATATTTTTCAAGTGTTTAGTGTGAGAAATCAATAGTAACAATCTATTTAGTAGAAGAAAAATATAATTTGTTCCAAACTTGTGTAACCCAGCGTCATAGTGGCTTTAGTGTCCTTCAAGCAATCTGTGGTTTTCAGGTTTTGTTGAGAAGACTTGACTTGTATGGTCAAAGTATTTGTTTTCCTCAAAAAGTTTGTTGGTGTTAGGTTGTTTTGAGAAGACAGACTTGTAGGGTGAAGTGTGGTGTAATTCAAGGATTTGAATTAGTGGTTAAATCCTTCTAAGTGAAGGGACTGGATGTAACTATTGAGTTGGTGGTGAACTAGGATAAATTTGTTTGTGTCACTTTACTTCTACACTCTTTACTTTACTGCTACCTCTGATTACTTAAGTCTGATTGCTACTGTCTCTATTTTAGTTAAAATCACCAAACCCGAACCAGTTATTGAATAAATAATTAAAAACAATCCAACTTAGGCAAACACAATTCATCACTCCTTTCTCGTGTTTGCACCTTCAGGTTCAAGTTTTTTTGTGGGACTCAAAGTGAGAAGAGCATTTCCAGAAACTAAAAGAGAAGCTAAGGACAACACCAGTGCTAGTTTTGCCAAATTCTTCTAAGTTGCTTGTGGTGTATTGTGATGTGCCTAAATGAGGCGTAGGTGGTGTATAGATGCAAGATAAGAGGGTAATTACTTATACTTTAAAAGAGTTGAAAGTGCAAAAACAAAACTATCTGACACAAGATCTAGAACTTGGAGCAATAATGTTTACTCTAAAGCTGTGGAGGCCCTAACTCTTTTGAGAAAGACTCAAAGCGTTCAATGATTAGAAGAGTCTTTAGTACTTGTTCAAACAAAAGGAGTTGAACACGAGACAAAGTAGATTGATGAAATTTCAAAAGTATTGTAATTTTGATTTATGCTACCATTTTGGAAAAGCAAATGTAGTGGTAGATATTTGAGTATCAATTCCTTATTTTGCGCTAACTTGTAATTAAGTTGATGCAGATGCGGGAAAAGTTTAGAAACTTGAGTTTGGACTTCGAACTAATGCCATCAAGTATTCGACATGGAATCTTACATATTACAAGAACTTTGATGGAGCAAACCAAGAAAGGTGAAAAAGATTATCAATATCTAAAAAACTAGATGACACTCATTGTGCAAGGCAACATAATTAAAATTTCGAGAAGAAATTGATGGAATATTGAGATTTAAAGACAAGGTGTGTTTACTCGATGTCCCATTATTGAGGAAATTAATAATGGAAGAAGGACATAAAAGTAGTTTGAATGTTCATCCCCGATTTACCAAGATCTATCAAGATTTGAAGATATTCTAGTGGCATAGAATGAAGAAGAGTATTGCATGATTTGTGTTAACTTGCATGACATGCAAGAAGTCTAAAATTTAACATTAGAAGCTGTCAGAAAAGCTACAACCATTAGAGATGGCTATTAGGAAATGAGATAACATATTTATGAATTTTGTGTTAGGATTACCAAGAAGTCCTATTGCATGAGATGCAATTTGGGTTGTTATAGATTGACTAATGAAGTCAACACATTTTATTTCCTTGAATATGAAGTATTTGTTGGATAAATTATCTCGACTGTACATCAAGGAGATTGTAAGTTTGCATGGTGTACCTTTGAATATCGTATCATATAGAGATCCAAGGTTTATGTCTGGATTTTGGACAAATCTTCAAGAAGTGTTGGGGACAAGGTTACTCCTAAGTCCATCTTATAGACCGTAGACTGGTGGTCGAGTACATAGGAGTATTCAATCATTAGAAGAGTTTTCTGAAAATCGAAAGGTGTTTTTGCCTTCGATCGAGTATACTTACGACAATCATTAAACTACAATTAATAAAAAAAATGTGAAAGAGGAAGGACATGCGATTGAACTTTTCCGATAATACTAGCCCAAAAGTAAAATAAATAAATAAATATTTTGTGATGTAATTACGACAGCCCAATTTTAAAATGTAAATGATAAATTTACAAACCACCAAAACTAGCCTAAAGAGTAGGTGCGCAGTTTGTCAGTAGTCAATTTATCGGGTTTGATTTCTAAGCATAAATATTTATAAAAAAAAGTATAGTTTAAATTCTCAATAAAAAAATACTATGACACAATATCTTCGTTTAAATAAATAATAATATTTCTCCTTTTGAACGTAAATAAATAAACTACTATATATTAATCTCTAAATTTATTTTATTGATATCATTGTTCTTAAATTCTAAAAAAACTACTAACAATGCAAAAAAAACAAAATGAAAGAGATAGGACATGCAAGTTGAACATTTTTTTTTATTATTGGTTTAGGGAAGGGAAAGGGGAAAACATTTTTTTTCTTTCCAATTTTTTCATAAAAAATTTAATTTATTTAATTAAAAAATTATTGATGTTTTTATTTAATATTTTTGTAAAATATACTTACTCAAATGCCACATCATTAAAAAATGTAAACTCAAATGACATGACATTAAAAAATACTGACTCAAATATTACATCGTTATTTTTGAATTAATAGATCTTATCAAAGATCAAAAGTGAACGAATCTAACATTAGAGTGATGAAATCTCAAAATCAAATTGTTCCAGTATTATAGGCACCAAAACAACTATTAACCCAATATTTAATTATTTATAGCAGTAATATTCTGTGGGAAAATATCTATATATTAATTATATTAGCTATTTATCAGTTATGATCCTTAATTGATTAGTGGTTAAATTAAGTAATAATGATAATTTGATTTCTAGTTAGATATTTATTTATTTAATTAATTGATATGAGTTCAAATATTAGTGGATGTCACAAACGACCTATTTTGATATAATGAGAATTTTAAATGGTTGTCACACTATATATAGGTTATGGTCTCCAATATATCGGACACACCACTGATTATCACTTCTACCTCATCTAAAGAGTGCCGAAGACATAACAAGTATAAATTGAGAAAGAACCATAAGTCAGTGAGTGCTCGTCAACCATCTATCTCTTTACTATTCAGGATTGTTGTTGAGAAATTATCAAATATTTCTAATGTATTTGGTAAGTTAATATATATTAATTAGATCTTAATTTATATGCATACTCATATTTTCCTTCCACCGCATCCAATCACTTGAGAAAATGAAAGATGTCACTTTAATGTAAAATAATTTTAAAACATAAATATTTTAATTTTTTTAAATTATAAATTAAGATATTTTAAAATTAGTTATTCGACATAATAATATAGTGTTTTTATTAGGTGATAGTGTAAATTTATTTTATATTATTAATTATTAATGATTATATATTAATCTTTAAATTTATTTTATTGATATTATTGTTCTTAAATTCTAAAAAAACTACGAACAATAAAAAAAAAGTGAAAGAGGTAGGACATGCAAGTTGAAATTTTTCGATAGTAGTCCAAAAGAAAAATAAATAAATATTTTGTGGTTGTTAGTGTAACTACGACTGCTTGATTTTAAAATGTAAATGATAAATTTACAAACCATCAAAACTGGTGCAAAGAGTTAGTGCGTCAGCAGTCATATTTTTTGTGTATCACTATCGAGTTTGATTAATCATAATAATTATAAAAAAAAAATGTAGAGTTTAAATTCTCACTAAAAAAATACTACTACACAATATCTTCGCTTAAATAAATAATAATATTTTTCCTTCTGAACGTAAATAAATAAACTACTAAGGAAGCTAAAAAAGCTGTAGCAGCAAGATTGAGGAATTATATAAGGTATTAAACGACATAATTAGCTAGGAAGAATATAAAAATTGTTTAGAAAAAAAAATTGAAGATAGAAAATTCTTCCATCATTGATCCTTGCATTTGGGAAGATCATCTCCGCTTTTTATTGTTTTGTTATTATCATCCTGATTCATCATATCTTTACGACACTTCTGTGAATAAAAAGAATTATCCCTACAAAAAAAATTAAATTAAAACTTTGATAAGAAAACACTCCAACAAAGCACTGCACAAAAAAGCTTAACTTCAATTTTTTCTTGATAGATTTTATGTTTACTAGCTAGGTGTCTCAAATTAAAAATTGAAGAGTAATTAATTGTGAATAAATAATAAAAGATAAAGTTAATAAATATTTTATATACAGACATTCAAATTAAATTATTTTAATAAACTCTTAATTTAGTCTTTACAGTATATACTCTCGGTAATATAAATAAAATCAGATAAAAATATTTAGTGTATTTAATCTTAATTTTGTCCAAATCACCTATCTTGTGAACTTAATTCGTACAAATCATACAAACATTACTTGTCTAACAAAATCAACAAATTAAAAACACATCCATTCATATTTTCTAATGGAGTCCATAATAAAAAAAAAAAAATAAAGGGAAAATAAAAAAGAATAAATTGTTAAGCAATAGAAGTTACCTATACATGTAGATGTCTTAGTACCATGTGCAATGCAGCTTTTACATAGAAAACAAGCATGCAAGAAATCAGGATTTAAATCTGAGGTTAACTTTGACATGATTATTTTCTTTCTGGAAAGATGTAGTCTTTTGACGAGTTTTTGTTGTTCTTTGTATTTATAAAAGTGAAATTATATACGATATATTCGTCACTTTATATATAGAGTTAAATTTTAATATAAAAACATACAAAATCCGTAAAATAAAAACAAATTCTAGACATATTCTAAACCAAAATATAAATTATATATCTTAAATATATCTTAATCTATATCTTAAATACATTTAAATATAAATATAAATATGAATAAAATCTTTTTAAAATATTTAGGTATATTATTCTCAACATCTCTCTAGTCCAATACCTTTTTTTTTAATCTATGATTTTTGGGGAATAAAAATATTTCTTGCCATCTAAATATAAGTTAGGGTTAATCCTCCTTTTAGTCTCTACAATATAGGGTAAATTCAACTTTATTCCTTGTAAAAATTAAAGTTAAGATTTCATCTTGTAATTTCAAATTCTTTATTTTTAGTCCTCATTTAATTTTGCTAATATAAAAATTTTGATGTCGCATGTTGATTATCATATTTTTATTTTTATTATTTTCATTTCAAAATAATTAAAAATATTTTAAATTTATGTTTTGCTTAATTTTTTTTGGGTTTAAGATTCGTTTATTGTTGTTTGTTTTTCTTTCTGGGTTTGGATGAATGTGATGAGATAGGGGATAAAGGTGGAAAGGAAAAAAACACTTAAAAGAGGGATTAATTTTTCTGGGTTTTAATATAGTAAATTTTTTTATTTTTTTATTTATTCTATATATTTTTAAAATAATTTTACATAATTTAAAATTTAAGTATATTAAAATTTATTAATTTAAAATTTAAGTAGATTAAAAAAAATTAAAATGTCATGGTCACCGGGCCACATCAACAAGTTTTAAAGACTAAATTTTAACAGAGATATTTATAAATGAAAAATTTGAAATTACAATGATAAAATCTAAAATTTTTATTTTACAACGATTAAATTGAATTTACACTATATTAATTATGGGGATTAAAAAAGTAGTAGGAATAGAGGGTGTTGAAATATTTGATTTCAATATTATAAATTAAAAAAATATCTTTAATTAATTGCAAATTCACAAGAATCTTTCGAATATTTAATGTGATTCTCTATTTTTTTTTAAATCTAGTACTTCAATATTTTAAGGATAGAGAATTTAGTTTTCCTAGGTATTATATGATCTTAATATTTTAAGTAATTATTTGGAGTTTCATATGCATTATAATTTGTTTTTATATAGCTAACTAGTGAATAGTGATTGGCTAATGTTGAAGTATTCTGTCAAAGATAAAAAGCCACCTGTTTTCAAATTGATTTAATAAGTGATCAACACAGTATGAATTAGAACAATTTTAAGCATATCCTTGAAGTGGAAAAAAAATTATTACGGCAACAAAACTCTTCCGAAAAATATTCGTTCACTAAAATCTGCTGATATGACAAAACTACAGCCAATCTCCTTCAAAAAAACAATTAAATTTTGAATGTTACAAAAAAATAAATAAATAATGATTTATTTAAAAATATCTAAATAATGAATTATATTACTGTAAGGAAAAATTTGATTTAACTACAATCTACTAGTACTTATTGATGTTTTAATAATAACAAAAACAATTAAGCAATTATCCCTTAACTGTGTTTGTTAATTTTTTTAGAGCACAAATTAAGTTGAAAAACAAAATTTATTAACGACTACCTATTTTAAGATAGCATGAAATTTGAACAAGTTATAAATAATAATATGAGTGTACATTATTAACACAAATATTATTACCTAATGAACAATTAATTATATTTATTAATAAAGTGAGTCATAATTTATAAAAGAAGTCATTGAGAAGGTTATAAAGTGAATCTTCATAAAATTGCAACAAGCAAGAGCTTTGCAACGAGCATATGATAACATATACTCTTAGTCAAAGCTTAGAGGACAATGGAAAATAGTCAACGAGTGTTTCTCTGATCACAAAGCAAAAGAGCGATACTATGATCATCTACCTTTGGAAAAAGTCAACTATAAGTCAAGACTTTTGATGATCCTCTGAGCAAGATTATGAGAAAAAGAGGTTGTGGCATTTGTTGAGGCAAAATCCCAAATTAAATATTTTGAAGATAAACAAACAAGTTAATTATTCTCTAATCACGATTTTGATTAGGTTACTATTTAATTTGTGTTTTTGAGTGATTTATTCAAAGATAGGTGATCAAATACATTCATAAAACAATCAACGATCTCACCATGAAATAAATCAAGAAGATCATGTCTTAATTAAACTAGAGATTGATATCAAGGATCATTCTGGTTTACTTATTAATTTTGAAACGACTTTTGTTTGAAAATCTTATAAGTACTAGTAAGTTTTTAGAATTAAATGAAGTAATTATACTTAAATCAATCTTATTGAGATTGCACTATTTTTATTAGAGGAAAAAGTTTAAAGTGTTCCGATTGTATTTTTGAGAAACGTGATGTTCTAAATAACCCACATAAGTTTCTTTTTCCTTTGGAATAGTTTTTATTTATCCACTGCAAGTTTTATAGAAATATGATAAAAATTATTATATATTTTATATTGGGGTTTAGGGTGTCACATAGATGATTCTCTTGATGTTTGAAGATTAATACTTCTATATTTATAGTTGCCTTTGGAACTTCAAATATATGGGTTAGCAAAATATATTGTTGGAGACTTTGTTAAGTTTCCTTGGACTTGTCTTTATTTGCAAAACTTCCATTTAGCCTTTATTCTCGTGTTAAGTATGCTTAGAGGATGAGAGCGGTGGTCCATCCTCGGATCTGGTTAGTACAAGGATGAAGCTTTCATTCTGCCTGATGTGACAAATGGATTTTGCTTTTCCTTTTCCAAACAATTGAAAGTGGCTTTCATTAAAAAGTCAAGGACACCACATTTTGTACCTTTGTACTTCCACTTATTTTTCCCATGTGCGAGGATGATTAATGAACAAAGCTCATACTCAGTTCTGTGTTACTTATCCTCTGTGTTTGTCCTCAGATCGGGTTTAAGTACGAGGATGGAGTTTCTATTTTATTGAATTTTGATGTAATTGTTGCTTTTTGCTTTCCCTTTTCCAACCACTGTGACCAGTGTGCCCTTCATGTTAAGTACTTCACCTTTTTGTACCTTTGTACTTTTCTGTATGTGTCAAATTTGTTATGAGGATATCCTATGCATCTATCCTCATCTTGAGACTATATTCATCCTTTGATGTAACTGATTTAAGTATGCTCATGGATGATCATCCTCGGATCTATGTAAGTCTTTGAGAGATGATTGTATATATTTCTTTCCAATATGTGACTATTGGAATTTGGTGTAAACATGTTGACACATTTTTTACTTGTTAGGTAACCTTCTAGGATATGATTTGTCAAAAATATTCTTATTATCCTTTTGATCTATTATGGATGAGAAGGTTCCTTCTTGTTTCCAATACCTTGAAAATCACGATTGATGTGCTTGCCTTACTTCAAAGGCTTTTGTATAATTTTGAACAATGTTGACATAGTGTTTTTGCACTATTCACATAAGACCTCATTTTATATATGAGAGGATGATTTTTTCAAGAGTCTATCCTCAGTTATGTTTGAAGTGACAATGTCAATTACAAAGAAGGGAGGTTTGAATTGTAATTGCCATTTTTTTAAAAATTCCTGTTTTAATCTCAAAGTATTTAACTCAAGATTAATCTTGGTTTTGAAATCACAATAAAAGCATAACGTTCTTGGTTAGTGAAATCACAAAATTAGAGATAAAGGAAGGAATATCACACAGAGATATATCCTTGTTCACCCAAAGTGCGTTACCTCCAGTACTCACAATTATGAGATTTTTCACTAAGTGTTCAAAACAAGATCGTTTTTGGTTTTCACATAGCCTATCCAGATCAATCTTGATTTGTTACAATATGTTACCTTTCAACCTAGAAAGCATTTCCATAGGTTACTTTCAATCTTTAGAGAGGATTTTTATAGATTACATTTTAATCATAAAAGGATTTTTACAATTTACTCAAACTATATTCAACACAATATTCTTGAGTTACAAAATGATGATTTAAGGAGTTTGAAGAATCTGAGTGTACTCAACTCTTGTTTGAGTTTAGATTCTTGGTTAAGGAATCAGTAGAATAATTCTGAAAAATGGGACACTTTCATGGATGTGCTCGCCTTAATTATATATGGAATTGATTTATTTCCAAGTATTAAGGACTTTGTGGATTTTACGTCGATAGACGTCTTTTTGGCCCACAAGCATAGAGGGGAGAACCCTGTACCGACAGTTCTGGCTGACATTTACTACACACTTGGCTTTGAAAAATCAAAGATATTATGTGCTTAATTGAAAAGACTAATTATTTAAGATAATTAAAATCAATTTAAAGGATTGTTTCCAAACACATGTTTTTCGTACAATTAAATGATCAAGGGACTCAATCATATACCACACTTACCCACCATGTTAGAATAAAATGTTTATGCTTAAGAAATCTCAAACTGAGCAAATAAACAAAGTTGGAAAAGGAAAAATAGTAAAAGATGGAAGAAATGTAGGAAAACTGGAAAAATAGGAACTGAGGGAAGAAAACGGCCCATTTGATTGAAGAATAGATAGGAGATGTTTTTTTTGGTCAAAGGAGTTTTTATTCTTTTTTTGTCAAAATAAGAGATGTTGTTGTGTGGTCAATATATTAGGTTATGTCACAATTTTTTTTTTTACTAGGTTATGCTAATAGTAAATGTCTTGGGCTTGACATACAGCTCATTGTTCTTCATATTTTTTATATTATTGTGAATTTATTTAATTAATATTTTTTCTGTGAAGTTTAACTTAACACTATATTTCTTATTCATTTATTGTTATTCGGTTAAACTACTCGTAAGTAGTTTGATTTTCAGTTCGGCAAATTGAATCTCCAATTGCAATACTTCATCTATAACAAGGAGATAGAGAAGAAAATGAAGGGTGAAATTGAGAGTTGCAGAGAATGTTGTAGATAACCGTGTAGTAAAGGATTCAAATCCATTTTTAATTTAAAACATTGTTGTTCAGGTGACATGGGCTCTAACTATCAAACCTTAGGATAAGAGAATTGGTTTGGTATCCCACAATTTGTCTTGTACCGTTCAATATGTAAAGAACTAAATTTTTATCCCTTTCATTTTCATTCATTTCAAGATATATAAATTGCTCTAAAATTGTATCATTTATCAAAATTTCCGATACTTAAATTTTCCCCCAAAAATTTACATAAATTAACACTACTGAAAATTGTAGTTTTAAAATTTCCGGTGGTGTAATTTGTTTTCTAAAAATTTTAAAGCACAAAATTTTCGATAGTTAATAACTTACCAGAAAATTAAGCTTTGAATTCCGGTAATTAATTTTATTCAATATTGAAATTTCCAGTATTAAAATATAATTATAGAAATTTTATCTAGTTAGAAAAATTTAGAAGAAAAAAAAGTATTTTTTTAGAAATTTAGAAGTGTGAGAATATGATAAAAATATTCGAATTTGTTATAATTTTTACTATTTACGTATTTTAATTAATTAAATGATAAAAATTATAAATAAAAAGGTACAAATCATGGTAGCACAAAATCCAATTTTATTAGTCGGAAGCTATGATAACTATGTGCCAGCAAACTGCGTCAACACCCCGAGCTGAACCATTAACGATTAATATAATTTCTTTTGCGGTCTTAGTCTAAATTGGACAATTATGGGACCATGCTTTTAGCCCAAGCACATTGTGACCCAAAAGTCCAAAATCACTTTGTATTCATGTGTAACAGACCCTGCAATCATTTTGCCTTTCGTTGATGAGATTGGGGTGAGGCGAGTAACATCAGAACACTAATCTTTTTCAGGCTCCACCTTGTTGGTGCCCTGAAATTACCTTAATAATTTTTTTAGGGGTTTATTGTTAACAAAACAGTAATGGGGTTGAATTCTTAATTTTGTTTTATATTTTTTTTAAAGAAATAGTAAATATCACCTTAAACTAACACATACAACACAAAGTCTTGATTTCGAACCCAAGACGAAATATCAAACCTAACATTTTTAACATTTGTGAATTAATTAACTCCACAAAAATACATAACATATTACATTAACATATTCATTAATTAATTAGGTAAGTAAAACTTGTAAGTTATCTACGTGGGTTGGGTCTAGTGAAAAGGGTACACTCCAACAATGTGGAGAATTATGGTTTGAATTTGGACTGAAAAATAAATCAACATTTAATATTCGACACATCTCGAATAAAATTACCTTTGACGATGGAGCTTAAGTTTTTATATCCTATAAAATTTCAAAATTTCGTTTTTGGTCCTATAAAAAAATTCGCATTTTTAAGTCCCTATAAATTATAATACAAGCAACTTTAGTTCATACTAGAATGTCACTAAATATTTTTGAATGATTTTTTCGTAGTCATGTTTTCAACATTATAAAAAGTTCTTCCACAAAAGTTGAGTTTAAATTTCAATTATTAGATCTATATTTTTGTTACGTTTATCTTGAGTTTATAACAATTAAAAAATTAGTATTGAATTCATTCCAAGTTAAAAAAAGAAGTTCTAAATTTTTGGAGAGATTTTTTTTTTAATGTTCTAAACATGCATACAAAAAATTGTTCAAAATATATGTTGATATTACATGAAAAAAAACTAAAAATATATGCGTGATAATTTAATAGAAGTAAAAATATAATTTTTTTTACATAAATTAAAAATAAAATTTTATAGAACTACAAATTTATTTAACTCAAACTTAATTTTATGGTAAAGTTGTAAGGTTATTGAAATACACATGCATGATTGTATTTTTTTTTTTTTGGATTTGTGATGTGCATGATTGTATTGTCCGATAAATATAGCGTAAATATGTAAGTTTCAATATTGTTATTTTTATATAATTTTGCATTATTTTTATTTTCCATAAAAAAATTTGAAATTTTCATTAAAAACACATATATAGTGTAAATTTGTAATAATTAACACGAATAGAGTAATATTGACTAAAAGCTCAATGCTATGAACTAAAGAAAATTTTACCCCTAGTCCTAGAATTATATCCGTAGTCTATAATATGAACTTTATCCGTCCATATAAATCACAAAATTGATTTTTCAGTCATTTTACCACAAACTTTTTGGACATGCAAAAGTGAGTGACAATTTTTTAAACATTTAAAATAACTTGCGCTAAGTTTTCTGAAACTCACATCAGTTCCAACAAACTTGGTACAAATTATTTGGCATGGATGTGTGTTTTGAAAATTTTGACTTAAGTTTTCTGAATTTTATGTGTTTCGAAAAATTTGAGCCATGTTTTTTGGAAATTTTTTATAAATAATTTAATTTATTATTATTTTTCCAATGGATTTGAGTTCTTGAGGAGGACGAGACGGAAAAAGTTATATTGGTGCAACATGAAGTTTCTACATCGATCTCCTAGAGAAACATACTTTCTTGTAGAACATACTGATGTTGCTCGACAAATTTGTTAACGACAACAGGATTTGAATGAGGAGGAGGTACATCAAGAGGAATGTGTTGTATAGCAGGCAAAGGAACCTATACAATAAAGAACTTGAGAAGTTTCATAGAGTACCATATGATACATATTTGCTTATGCTATATGAGCATCATATTGCTCATAAAGTGTGGTGGTTTGGAGAGATAAATTAATTGTTTTGATATATTTTATTTATTTATGGTTTATGTTTTATATATTGAACACATATATTTTATGTCTATGCAAGAGCAACTATGCAGAAGTTGGATGAACAAGGTAAGAAATTTCAAAACTTTACTCTGCAAACACTACCTCGAGTTTCAAAGGCTTGGGTGCAGTCGTCTAACGTAGGAGCACTTCATCTAGACAATATTAAATTGATTGATTACAACCTCATATAAACATTTGTGGAGAAGGGGTAGGTAGAGATGTCGTCATTTCACATGTCATTTGGCGAAATGATGATTGTACTTAATAATGTGGCCAACCTATGGCACATACCAACCAAGGGTGGGTTATTCATTTCATTAGCAGATATGGATATGACAACGAACATGGGGATGTTTGATGAGGAAGCTTGGGCTAAGACGAAGAAGACCAAGGGTGCCCATTATAGGTGGAGTAGTTGTGAGAGGTGTTTCATAGACATTTTGCTGCTAAGGTTTGAGTACATTGCAAAGGCATACTAGCTTAACTTGGTAGGGTTTACCATTCTTGCAAACCAAAGCAACACATTCGTATATGTCAAATACCTAGATTTGTTCAAGAACTTAGAGATAGTAGCTTTTTTGAGACGAAGTGGTTGAGAGGATTTATGAATCTTTTGCAGTATCAGTCATAAAAACTCAATCATCATCTAAAGATATATCATCCATGTCTAGTGTTGCTTTATGTGGATTGCATGGAACACATGACTTTTAAGGTGTACAAGTTAACCCATATGTTGTTCGAAGTTTGCAACAACATGTTGTTTTGTTTATACTCATGCAATCACTCATAAAATAGAATGTTGTGTGTGTGCTCTATTTCATTAAATTTTTCTGCAAAGAGGCTTCAACTTTTTTGATTTGCTACCTTATCATGTCATTCATATCCTCCCAACATTTACAAAAGTCATGTCTACTATGTTCCAATATCTTATTTAGTTTCCAATGAACAGACTCAACACTATCAATTTTTAATAATATATCTCATACCTGTTAGTTGTTGTGCTCTCTACATTGGTTTGTGCTTCAACAAATCTTTGATTGTTATGGAAATCAATCTCTATCACATATTCAACAAATATGAAATTATCAACACATGCTTGCTTAAAAATTTGCAAGCGTATTGATACATTCTCCATCTTGTCAGTAGAATAGACAATATCTTTCCACAATTCTATGATTGACTCATGATTTTCCTTTAAGACATATTGCTTGTATCTTGGTCCAAACTTTTATCAATGTGAACCCAAAAAAGCAAATTAACGAAATATAGAAATAAAACTTTAACTACTTTCATCAAAGCAATGTATTTGTCGCTCAATATCACCCAACATAATGAGCCTTGTGTAATCAACATATCTTTTTAACTTCTCAATTTCCCAACAAAAGTTATTGTGGCATATTGAGGCCACATTGGCAATTTCAAGCAATGAAATTGTGTTAAATGGTTTTGGACATGATGTCCATAATCAACACAAGAGGAAACAAGTTCAACGATTTGATTATAACACCTGAGTCTACATGTCTTCTATTCCAACACATGTTGCTCACTTTACACTAAATTAAATAGATTTTGCATCTATATTCTAAGACGTCTTGCCTATAATCAAATCATACTCCTTTACTTTTTTTAATCCCATCTTCTCAAGCTCAGTGCGCTACAGCTTCTCAGGTATCAAAAATCTAAAATAATACGTAAAATAAAATAAGTTACAATAGTACATTACAATTATACATTAATAATATCGATTAACTTTATATATAAGAAACAAAATGGAAACTAAAAACCATGAGGTATTCTACTACCTCCTATACCATCAGCTAACAAAATACATAAAGTAGGCATAACAAAATCTAAAATAATCCAATCAAAAGACGAGGAAGAATGGCCCAGATTAGCTAAAATGTTAGCACAACGATTAATTTCTCTATAGGCACGAGTCACTGATGCCATCAGGTGGAGGATATATATAACCTCTTGAAGGTGATGATGGAGAGCAACATTGGTGGAGTTTCTAAAATGCACCATATAGAGCCTACTATTAGAATATCTAATTATGCCTAGACAGCAAAAACTAGCCCAAGTTTATGAGAGCCATCAACATTAATTTTAAAGCCCTGATCTACTTGAAGATGCCAAGCTACATCACTACTAAGACCATCAGAAGTTGCTTTAGAACAAGACTGACTGAAAGTAGATTGCTCAATAAAACGTGTTTGGTTAAAAGCTTTAAGCTGCAGACGTGTTAGGAGAAAACCAAATTATTTTTATCTTTCCATATCTCATAAACTGCTACTTTGAAGAAAATTTTCTAGTCACCACGAATTTTTCCAATACTTGGCTCAGATAAATTCCAATATATCCAATTACCTCAACCAATACTAAAAAATTTACTCTAATGATCTTCATGGATAAGATCACTCCAAAAATTTCTAGCTTCTTCACATTTTCGGAGGAGGTGCATTATTGACTCAGGAAAATCAAGACATTAAGGGCACACATTATTAGATTCCATACCTCTAATACTTCTTTCAACATTTGTAAGTACTTTGTCGTGAACCAACTTCCAAAGGAAAGCTCTGTATTGGTTTAGTCTCGGCCACGACCACACTGTAGAGAAGATATGGTCTTGACTAGGAGTTGATTGACTGCGACAATGAAGAAGAGTACAGGTAGACTTCAAGAAAAAATAATCATCTGATGTAGCCTTCCAACAAGGAAAGTTTGGTTTGTCTGGACTAGGAGGTTTAATAACAACAATCCTATCACAAATAAAGTTGGGAATATATCTAGTAATAATGTCCTATCTCCAACTTCCCTTAGAAACATAATGAGAAACCGAAAAATACTTTTCAATTGATGGTATGTTATTGGAAATGTTGGTTAATAATTTGTCGTGACCCTTAACCTAAAGACCTTTCCAAAACATGGTGTCAAGTCGATCTTGAATGATTCAACTAATATTACCCTTTTGATCTCCCTAGGAATTGACAATGGCCTCCCAAGTCACAAAATAATTTTTACAGGAGACAATGGTAGGGATGGAAAAGGAGTCACATTGGTACTTAGCCCTCATCACTTTCACCAAAAGCTTATTTATTCTAGCAACAAGACGCTAATGCAATTTCATCATATAAGCCTTATTAAGCATACTTAAAATTTTGAAGTTGAGGCCTCCCTCGTCTTAGGGCTGCAAGTCTTCTCCCAAGAAATTAGATGAATATTTCTCTATTCCGAATTTAAGGCCCATATGAAATCTTGACAAATATTTTCGACTTCCTTACAAATTGCTACAATAATTTGAATGCATTGTAAGACATATCTTGAAATATTAGCCAAAGAAGATCGTTCCAAAGGAATGTGACCAGCAAATGACAAAATGTTTGCTTTCCAACCACATAATTTCTTTCTCAACTTATCCAAAAAAAAAAATAAAAGATTGCTTGGAGATTCTCTGGTGGAGTATGGGAGCTCCAAGATAAATTCCAAGATCCTTCGTGATTTGGACGTGTAGCTCTTCACTCAAACTATTTGCAAGAACATCAGTAACATTATTTGAAAAAAATACCTAAGACTTGTGATAATTGAGCTTATGACCTGATATATTGTAGAATTCGTCTAAAATCTCCTTTAGTAGGATCAAATGACTCATAGAAGCTTCTGCAACCAAGATAAGATCGTCTACCAAACAAATATGGGAGATTTTTGGGCTATTTCCCCTACCAAATTTAAAAGGGCACCAATCACCTGAATCAACCGCATCCATGATTTTGTGATTCAACCGCTTCAAGCATAGAACAAAGAGATAAGGAGACAAAGGATCTCCTTGTCTAATCTCATAGGATGAAGTGATAGGATTTAATGTCGTTTCATTTTAGTTGATTCTAATAGAAGTTGTGGAGATACAATAAAACATGAGACCACGTATATATTCAGGAATGCTTAATTTGTCCAAGGTTTCCACAATAAAACTCCATTCCAGCCTATCATAAGCTTTTTCAAGGTCAAGTTTGATGATGATGATGATGATGATGATGATGATGATGACGATGATGATGATGATGATGATGATGATGATGATGATGATGATGATGATGATGATGATGATGATGATGATGATGATGATGATGATGATGACGATGATGATGATGATGATGACGATGATGATGATGACGATGATGATGACGATGATGATGACGATGATGACGACGACGACGACGACGACGACGACGACGACGACGACGACGATGATGATAATAATAATAAAAGAATGTACCAATTCCTACAACAAAATAATATTATGAACAGTATTTCAACCAAGTACAAAACTACTTTGATACTCAAAAATCACATAAGGCATTATGCTTCTAAGACATTGTAGTATAACCTTTGTGACAACTTTGTAGACCACGTTACAAGGAGTTATACGTCTAAATTGGGATACTAATTCAGGGTCTTCACATTTTGGAATAATAGTTATAAGGGTTTGATTAACGGAGCGGATCATAGCAAGATCGACAAAGCATTTTCTCATAAAGTCAACAAGTGAAGGCTAATAATTTGTCATTGACTCTTGAAGAATATAGGATGGAAACCATTTAGACCAGGAGCCTTAAGATTTTGCATGGAAAATAAAGCAGTCTTTGTTTGCTCCAAGTTAACCTCTCTACACAAGATACTTTTATCTCTACCATTGATAACTTGAAAGGAATGTCGGATAATATACAATGCTCTCAAGTTACCTAATGAAGTGTATAATGACATATAAAATTGAGCCACTAACTTGCAGATATTATCTTCATCTAAATGCAATTATCATCACAATTTTTAAGAGCAATAATTTTTTTTCTCCTTCTCCTGTTTAAAGTTGCTTGATGAAAGAATCTAGTATTTTTATCTCCAAGGGTGACCCACTTACTTTTAGCTTGATGAACCCAATATTGTTCTTCTTGATTAAGCATAAAATCATACTCTCCCACAAACTATCTCTATGACAAGGCAACCTCTCATTATCCTCTTCCAAAAGCTTCCTTCCAATCCTTTGAAAATGCTTGATGATACGATGTTTCCTTCTGAAAAAATATTTCCAAAAATCACTTTGTTCCAACTCACCAAGTTACTTGTAAGTCTAGAGACATTATGGTTCCACTCATTAGAAGAACTCCATGGATGCTTAACTTGATTTTCAAATTCCAAATGATCAATCGACGAGCTAAGAAATTTAAAATACCGATTATGTGAGTTAGTACTAGCAGACATATGAATCCAAAATCCATAGTGGTCAGAAGAGTTAATAGGAAAATGGGAGACAAAGCTATTAGGAAAAAGTGATTGTCAACTTGAAGTACATAAAACTCTATCCAACTTTAATTTGTCCTCCCTTCCACGTGAACATTTGGACATTAAAACCCATATCCATCAAATGACAATCGACAATGCAAGAAGCAAAAGCATTTTTATTAGTAGTGTTTAAGGGAGCACCACCATATATCTCATGATCAAAAGAACCTTGATTGAAATCCCCAGCAAAACACCAAGGAGTAACTACTTCTAAACTATAGTTTTCCAATTCCTTCCATACCTCTAGCCTTTGGTAGGGATAAGTGATTTCATAAACAATAGTAAAAAAGCCAAGGGTTTGGAGAGTTATAATTAACTTGAAGTTGGATGCAAAATTGAGATCTAGAAATAACAAGGATTAGAGGACAATCATTTTTACGTCTAAATTGGGATACTAATTCAGGGTCTTCACATTTTGGAATAAGAGTTATAAGGGTTTGATTAACGGAGCAGATCATAGCAAGATCGACAAAGCATTTCCTCATAAAGTCAACAAGTGAAGGCTAATAATTTGTCATTGACTCTTGAAGAATATAGGATGGAAACCATTTAGACCAGGAGCCTTAAGATTTTGCATGGAAAATAAAGCAGTCTTTGTTTGCTCCAAGTTAACCTCTCTACACAAGATACTTTTATCTCTACCATTGATAACTTGAAAGGAATGTCGGATAATATACAATGCTC
>JBBPBQ010000004.1:37530256-37627920 GCA_037974755.1 Cicer yamashitae
AGAAGAACTCCATGGATGCTTAACTTGATTTTCAAATTCCAAATGATCAATCGACGAGCTAAGAAATTTAAAATACCGATTATGTGAGTTAGTACTAGCAGACATATGAATCCAAAATCCATAGTGGTCAGAAGAGTTAATAGGAAAATGGGAGACAAAGCTATTAGGAAAAAGTGATTGTCAACTTGAAGTACATAAAACTCTATCCAACTTTAATTTGTCCTCCCTTCCACGTGAACATTTGGACATTAAAACCCATATCCATCAAATGACAATCGACAATGCAAGAAGCAAAAGCATTTTTATTAGTAGTGTTTAAGGGAGCACCACCATATATCTCATGATCAAAAGAACCTTGATTGAAATCCCCAGCAAAACACCAAGGAGTAACTACTTCTAAACTATAGTTTTCCAATTCCTTCCATACCTCTAGCCTTTGGTAGGGATAAGTGATTTCATAAACAATAGTAAAAAAGCCAAGGGTTTGGAGAGTTATAATTAACTTGAAGTTGGATGCAAAATTAAGATCTAGAAATAACAAGGATTAGAGGACAATCATTTTTACGTCTAAATTGGGATACTAATTCAGGGTCTTCACATTTTGGAATAAGAGTTATAAGGGTTTGATTAACGGAGCAGATCATAGCAAGATCGACAAAGCATTTCCTCATAAAGTCAACAAGTGAAGGCTAATAATTTGTCATTGACTCTTGAAGAATATAGGATGGAAACCATTTAGACCAGGAGCCTTAAGATTTTGCATGGAAAATAAAGCAGTCTTTGTTTGCTCCAAGTTAACCTCTCTACACAAGATACTTTTATCTCTACCATTGATAACTTGAAAGGAATGTCGGATAATATACAATGCTCCCAAGTTACCTAATGAAGTGTATAATGACATATAAAATTGAGCCACTAACTTGCAGATATTATCTTCATCGTAAATGCAATTATCATCACAATTTTTAAGAGCAATAATTTTTTTTCTCCTTCTCCTGTTTAAAGTTGCTTGATGAAAGAATCTAGTATTTTTATCTCCAAGGGTGACCCACTTACTTTTAGCTTGATGAACCCAATATTGTTCTTCTTGATTAAGCATAAAATCATACTCTCCCAAAAACTATCTCTATGACAAGGCAACCTCTCATTATCCTCTTCCAAAAGCTTCCTTCCAATCCTTTGAAAATGCTTGATGATACGATGTTTCCTTCTGAAAAAATATTTCCAAAAATCACTTTGTTCCAACTCACCAAGTTACTTGTAAGTCTAGAGACATTATGATTCCACTCATCAGAAGAACTCCATGGATGCTTAACTTGATTTTCAAATTCCAAATGATCAATCGACGAGCTAAGAAATTTAAAATACCGATTATGTGAGTTAGTACTAGCAGACATATGAATCCAAAATCCATAGTGGTCAGAAAATTAATAGGAAAATGGGAGACAAAGCTATTATGAAAAAGTGATTGTCAACTTGAAGTACATAAAACTCTATCCAACTTTAATTTGTCCTCCCTTCCACGTGAACATTTGGACATTAAAACCCATATCCATCAAATGAAAATCGACAATGCAAGAAGCAAAAGCATTTTTATTAGCAGTGTTTAAGGGAGCACCACCATATATCTCATGATCAAAAGAACCTTGATTGAAATCCCCAGCAAAACACCAAGGAGTAACTACTTCTAAACTATAGTTTTCCAATTCCTTCCTTACCTCTAGCCTTTGGTAGGGATAAGTGATTTCATAAACAATAGTAAAAAAGCCAAGGGTTTGGAGAGTTATAATTAACTTGAAGTTGGATGCAAAATTGAGATGTAGAAATAACAAGGATTAGAGGACAATCATTTTTACATAAGCACCAAATTCCCCCTGAAAGCCCTTGACCTTCAACTTTTGCTCCCTCCATCATTTCAATTTTTCTAATAATTGAAGTTGCTTTTAACTCACTAATTTTTGGTTCAAGCACAACAATAAAATCCAAGTGATAAACACTAGTGAAATCTCTAATCAAATCTAAAAAAAAAACCCCACCTGCCCCTCTACAATTCAATATGAAGGAATTCATTGATCACTAGAGATGTTGGTGGGGGTTTCTCTCCCTGAATTGGGTTGCAAGATATTTGTTGATTTGGAGTTTCAACTTCCATACTCTTGTTCACCTGCATATCTGAATTTAATTTTTTCCTTGTTGCACCTTGGTCACCATTGCCTTCCTTATTGCTACTGTCCTTAGAACCAAGTTTGGTTGCATTCATCATTTTTTTTTTCCTTTCAACTAGCATGATTATGTCTGCATCAGGAGCAACAAAAGTTTCCTTCAAAGGATTCTTGGTCATGGAAGAGAAAATGAAATCTTGTAGCATAGATTTTTGCGTAATACGAATATTTTCCATAATGGAGAAAGAGGAATAAGATTGTTCTTGGCTTAGTTTATTAATCATTTCTTGTTGGTTTGGAACCTTAACTTGATCAAGGATTTTATTATTTTTAGCAATAATAATAGACTTAGACTAATTTTGTTTATTTTAACTTGACCTCCCTTTTGAGGATTTTTTCCACCTAGTGGATTCCTTACTTTATGAATAATAGTTTGTTGACGTTGCATGTACACACCTAGTGGATTCCTTACTTTATGAATACACAAGGATATTGTACCCAAAAAAATTCATTTTTTTCACCAAGAATATAAACATTGTTTGAGCCGATACACACCATATTCAACCTTTAAATCGGAGTTCCCATAAAATGATTCCCTTCTTGGTCAGTCGTGTTCATGATTGGCACTAGAAGCACATAACATAAAGCCAAATAATCAGAGAATGACAAAATGAAACATACTAAAATAAATAAATTTGTAACATGACAAACCTTTGTTGTCATATAAGGAATTGTTGATGCAATTGGCTTAATATATGTAGTAAAGTGGTCCCAATATAAAGGTATCCATTAGCATCATAGCATAAATCACCGATGTAGAGCCCAAGTGTAGTTACCTCTTGATAATATTTCTTTTAATGCTTGCAAAATTTTGACTGTTTTTTCATCATAATCTGAAGAGTAAAACTTAAAAATTGAAGGAAAGACTATATAAGGTGCTACAAAACTTCATAAATTGATTATCTTACTAAGTATATTGTAGTAGTATACATGTGTTTCAGTGGCAATGGAGTTAGCCCTGAACTATAAGAGCTGGTGAAATTGAGAATAGAAGATATTCTCAATGAATCTCACAATTTTGAGCAAACCTTAAGTAAACAAATAAGTGAATTTGCCACTGCTACATATTTTCAAAAAGCAAATAATAATTGCTTCTTCTACAGGTAAATATGTGAGCATTCATATAATTGTAAGCTGTTTTATAATATAGGTATGAAAAACTATGATATTCAAGATCAGAATGTGCTCAATTATATTATCCAGATCAAAAGCATATGATTTAGGCCAATTCATTAAATTAAATGGAACAAATGCAACACTTGTGATGGCAAAACTACAAGCAATATTATAACGTGTTTCTTCCCATAGAAAGCTAGTTGATTCACCAACAAGGTCAAACAATAATCATAAGTACATTCGATCAATTATGGTAGTACATTTTCATAGAGGAGATGCTCGGCAATGTTGCTACAATGATTACAAATGTACCTTTTTTTATTTCAATGTGGATGCACTCTTTTTCAGATTTGCAGTCACATAGACACAACAACTTCCTAAGATTTTCCAGCAAAAATTTGAAGAATGATCACTTTAAAAACCAGTGTTCATATGCACAAATTGAAAATTTTCCATTTTCTTCATTCATTAGCAGTGGCATTACCTCTCCTTCTATACTTGCATCAAACAACCCAATACAAATAATGTAGAAAGTTCTACCCACTTAGTAAACATATGAGTCAATAGAATCTCTCTAAATAATAGTTATTTAGGTTAGCACCAAATAACTGTGGTTTATGTGAATTTGTTACCAGTGACATTGTTAACAATAGACACAATCACTTAATTTAGATAGTAATACCCTAATTCCAAAAAGACTATGAAAGTGATATAATATTACTTCTTCTAGAGCATATAACAAACTAGTTATAGTGCATAATTTGATTAGGAACTGAGCTATTAAAGTGTATTGTAGTAATTATATATTTTTATTTTGAGTGTGTTTAGAAACACAAAAAATGGGGTTCGAATTGTGTGTCCAGTTTAAAAAAATATTTTGAATGGCTTAAAAAACTGAAGTGATAAATCTGAAATGATAAAATAAATGACTCAACAATTTTATCCTGATTCACCACTAACTTAGTAGCTACGTCCAGTCCCTTCCTTTGAAGGATTTAACTCACTATATTTAGAACTTACACTTGAACACTTGGTTAGTCACAATGATTGTTTTCAATCTTCTCACCTACAACTTTGTATCGTCAGGTTCTTTGAGGAAAGGGCAGCCACTTCCGGATTGAGTTTACAAATTCTAACAAGCCTTCTCAACTTTCAGCTTATTGTTGCCAAGCCGTTAAAGAACACAATCAACCACTACTAGATTTGGTTACAAAAAAAAGTGTTTGTGGGTTTCAGAGTTTTCCCTCTAACTAGAGGATGTTTATATAATAAGCTCTCATATTTTTCTTACTCTAACACTTACATAAATTTGACAATTTTATAACTCAGTGTTTTTGCTTGCTGATTTGAGATTGTTTCACTTTGAAAGAATGTTATAAATTGTAGTGATCGGTTGTGTTATTTGAATTCAGAATCGGGTTCTATTTGTAGAGTTCTTTGCAGCATTGCCTTTGTCCTTCAAAGTATGGTTGAATGTCCTTCAAGGAATGAGCTTGTGTCCTTCATGGTATGGTCTATTTGTCCATCAACATGGTGCTTCATTGTCTTCAAAAATATACCCATTGAGCATAAAACTGAAACTTAGAATTTTTCTATGTGTTTTTGGAATTCAGTTTTAGATGAAATAGAATGCTGGACCTAGAAGTATGAACACCAGAGGAATGATTATTGGACCAGTGGCAGGAACGCCATGTTGGAACCAAATTCATTTGATACTTAGAGTTTTTATGATAACAAAAGTATTTGATGAGCACAATATATTTGACTTCAAAGAGTATGAAAGAAGATATGGTCAAGATTTGAAGAAGATTTGGTCAAGATTTATGTACAACAAAATACAAACAAAATCAATCTGAAGAATTTACAAACTCAATCTAAACAAGATGCAATTTAGAATTAAACAAGGACTAAATTGAAGCCAAAACTTTAACTATAAATAGATACTCAAGGCTAAAGAAGAAAATCATAGAAAAGCATAAAAGAGTAGTCTTTGAGTTCAAAGAGAGAAATACTTGTTCAAGTTAGAAATATTTTCTGAGTGTTCTTTGAAAGATTTTGTGATGAGAATGGAATCTCTCACAACTTCTCCTCTCCTAGAACACCCCAACAAAATGGAGTTGTAGAAAGAAAGAATAGATCACTCCAAGAAATGGCCAAAACCATGTTAAAAGATATGAATGTTGCAAAACACTTTTAGGCTGAAGCAATTAATATTGCATGTTATATTCAAAATAGAGTCTATATTAGATCTATATTGAATAAAACACCATATGAATTGTGGAAAGGTAAAAAGCCTAACATCTCTTATTTTAAACAATTTGGTTGTACTTGTTATATGTTAAACACTAAAGATAACCTTGGTAAATTTGATTCTAGATCTCAAAAGTGTACCTTCATTGGATACTCTAAAAGATCCAAGGCTTATAGAGTGTTTAATAGGGAAACTCATATTGTGGAAGAATCCATACATGTTAAATTTGATGACAAACAGCTTGACCTTGAAAAGTCAAAGCAAGATGATGATAGTGCAAGTTTACTAGAACCAAATGAAGCATATGCAGACAAACCAGAAGAACATGAAAAATTAGAGGATACAAGCAAATCAAAAGAATATGACAAATCTTCAAAGGATGAATCTGATAAAGTCAGAAATAGTCAAGATAAGTCATAGATGTAGATGGAAGTACCAGTCATCTCATCCTGAAACTCTAATAATTGGAAGTGCAAATGATCCTTTAAAGACCAAATCATCACTTAAAGATACCAGTTTGTTTGGCTTACTATCATCAATTGAGTCTACCTTTATTGATGAAGCATTGGCAAATGATGGATGGGTTCTTGCAATGCAAGAAGAGTTAAATGAATGTGAGAGGAATGATGTTTGGGATCTAGTACCTAGACCAGAGAAGAACATTATTAAAACCAAGTGGGTTTTCAGAAACAAGCAAGATGAAAAAGGTGAAGTGGTCAGAAACAAGGCAAGACTTGACGCACAAGGCTACAGTCAGCAAGAGGGCATTGATTACACTGAGACATTTGTTCTAGTGGCCAGGTTAGAAGCTATTCGTATCCTACTTTCTTTTGCTGCAAATAATAACATTACATTATTTCAAATGGATGTTAAAAGTGCTTTTCTAAATGATTATATAAGTAAAGAAGTTTATGTTAAACAACCCCCAGGTTTTGAAAGTTCTGAATTTCCAAATCATGTTTTTAAATTTAGGAAATCTCTGTATGGCCTAAAACAAGCACCTTGGGCGTGATATGATAGACTTAGTAACTTCTTGCTTAAAAATAACTTTGAAAGAGGACAAGTAGATCATACACTTTTTAGAAAATCAATAGAAGATAACATTCTTATTATTCAAATTTATGTTGATGACATTATTTTTGGATCTACTAATGGCACTCTTTGTCAAATTTTTCTAAATTAATGCAACGTGAATTTCAAATAAGTATGATGAGAGACCTTAAGTTCTTCTTAAGGATACAAATTCATCGAAGTCAAAAAGGTATATACATTCATCAAACTAAATATACAAAAAAGCTTCTCAAGGAGTTTACCTTACCGCTTCCAGACCTGACATCATGTTTAGTGTATATGTATACGCAAGATTTCAAGCTGACCCTAGGGAATCACATTTAACTGCTGTTAAAAGAATCCTTAGATACCTAAAAGGCACTAGTAACCTTACCTTGTTCTACAAGAAATCTCCTAAGTACAAACTTAGTAGATACTGTGATTCTGATTAAGCTAGAGATAAACTTGAGAGAAAGAGCACTAGTGGCAACTGCACATTTTAGGTGACAACTTAATATCTTGGTCAAGTAAGAGACAAAACATCATTGCAATGTCAACAACAGAGGCTGAGTACATTTCAACAACTGGTTGCAGTTCTCAACTACTTTGGATGAAGCATCAACATGAAGACTACAAAATCCTAGAATCCAACATTCCCATCTACTGCGATAACACTTCTGCCATTTGTCTAGCCAAAAACCCTATCTTACATTCTAGAGCTAAACACATAGAGATCAAACACCACTTCATTAAGGACTTTGTTCAAAAAGGGGTACTAAACATTCAGTTTGTAGACATTGAACACCACTTCAAGTCTCTTTGTCTGATGACAAAAGAGGAAGAAATATATTTGATAAAGTGGGGAGAAAATGATACTTAGACTTAGGGGGAGTTAAAGAAATAAAAAGAAAAGTTGTTATAAAAAATACAAGTTTTACCATCATAAAAAAGGGGGAGATTGTTGGAACCAAATTTATTTTATACTTAGACTTTTTATGATAACAAAAGTATTTTATGAGCACAATATATTTGACTTCAAAGAGTATGAAAGAAGATATGGTCAAAATTTGAAGAAGATTTGATCAAGATTTGAAGAAGATTTGATCAAGTTTTGTACAAGATTTGATCAAGTTTTGTAGAAGATTTGAACAAGATTTGATCAAGATTTATGTACAACAAAATACAAACAGAATCAATTTGAAGAATTTACAAACTCAATCTAAGCAAGATACAATTCAGAATTAAACAAGGACTAAATTGAAGCCCAAATTTTAAGTATAAATAGATACTCAAGGCTGAAGAAGAAAATCATCAAAAAGCAGAAAAGAGTAGTCTTAGAGTTCAAAGAGAGAAATACTTGTTCAAGTTAGAAATATTTTCTGAGTGTTCTTTTCTTAGAGTGTGAGAGTTATTATTCTCATCATCTTTTTAGAAGCAACTACTCAATTTCCAATCTTTTGTATCCATCCCGATAGTGGTTTATTTCCTTCTTCAATCTGGGGTTGTCAGGTTGTTAGGAAAAGACTTGGCTTGTAGGGTCAAGGTAGTTAGTTTCTCAAAAGTTTGGGGTTGTCAGGCTGTTTGGGAAGACTGGCTTGGAAGGTCAGGTGCTTTGTAATTCAAGGTATTTGAATTAGTGGAATAAAGCCTTCTGAATGAGGGGACTGGATGTAGCCAAGTTAGTGGTGAACCAGGATAAATTATTTATGCTTTCATTGCTTGCTGCCTCTAAATTCGATTGCTTCTACTCCAAGTAAGTCACCAAAACCAAACTAGTTTTTTTTTTTATTTATTTATAAATTATCAAAAAGTTGTCAACTTTGACAAACACAACTCAACCCCCCGTTCTCGTGTTTGCACCTTCACGCCAGAGGAACGCTTACTAGACCATAGGCAAGAGCAATCAGAGGCACGATTACTAGACAAGAGGCAACAACCAGAAGCATAAGTAAATGACCAAATGCAGACTACCAGAGGCACTGACTATGTAAGAGTGTTGACTTTTACCAGAAACATTGACTTTTTCAATGTTGACTTTTTACCAGTGTGTTGACGTTTTCTAAACATTGACTTTTTATTAATGTTGACGTTTATCAGAATATTGATTTTCTTGGCGTTGACTTTGGCCCTAATGTTGATTTATGCCATATTGTTGATTTTCATAAGAGGCATCTTATTAGAGGCGAGAAATTTAGATGCTTGCTTCATCTCTAAAGGCAAATTATCAGAGGCGTCTGGTTAAAGGCAGTTTGACCAGAAGCTTGATTGCTTTACCAGAGGCAGACTTTCCCAAAGTTTATTTTGCTTCATCAAAGGCATAGTTTCCCAAAGTGCCTTCATCAGAGGCATACTTTCCCAAAGTCTCTTCATCAGATGCAGACTTTCTCAAAGTCTGTTTTGCTTCATCAGAGGCAGACTTCAACAGATGCACTAAGAGCATAATTGAATCAGAATCTAATGCAGTTTTGCCTAACCTTTTTGTACCACCAGAGACAGAGGCAATCTAATTCTTTGTATCATCAGAGGCAGTGTTTTAGAGGCACGTTTTCATTAGTTTTGTATGCGGAATTTTCATGAATTTTTGACCAATTCATTAGAGGATATATCCTAATATCCTTCAATGTTGTTTGTGGTCTTGGAACTACACACTTAAAAAAAACATTAGTGTCTAAATTTTTTCCCACAAACTGATTTTGTTATCATCAAAACAATTAAGATCTTTTGAACTTGAAACCAATATTGTTCTCACAATTAAATGTCAAAACCAAGCGTGAAAAAACAAATACACATTCTAATAGAAACTAAACAAAACCTCCACAACCAAGAGATGATAAGTATTTACGTAAAAAATAGCAAAAGGCAGCAAGAGCATATTCAATACCTTGATACTTCAAAATTTATTACATTGAAAAATAAAAAATCTAACAAAATTAAAATCACAGTGACAAAAATAGAAAAGAGATTTATGGTTTTTTATACCTTTCGAATGAAATATAACAAGGACGCCAAAGATATAAGAGGCAAATACTCAAAACGCTAGAGAGGAAGAGAACGCTGAGAAAGATTCAGAATGCACGAGACGAGGAGAACGCTGGAAAGGAGGAGAATGTCGAAGAGGACGAGAACGCAAGCAATCGCATGAGAATGCAAGAAAACGCATGGGATAGATGAAAATTTGGGGGAAGATTTCATTTGTGTTGTTTTTTTAAACATGAGAGAGAGAAAGAGAGATGAAAATTTGAGAGGGAAACGAGAGTGTTTTTTGATTTGGGGGAAAAACAAAAAAAGAAAAGAAGAATATGGAGGGTAACCAAAATGTGTGTGCGGTTCACTTTCGTTCAAGAGGAAAAAGGGTGGAAAAAAAATCTGAATTTAGCCGCGGTTTAATCGTGGCAAATATAAATTTTCTCAATGACTACAATAACTGTGGCTAAATGATCGTGGTTAAACGCCGATTTTTTTTGTAGTGCATGGTCTTTCGTAGAGAACGTGATTGTAAATCTCCTCAGAGGAAGAAAACACAAGATTAAAGTCATCTTTCAGGTCCACCAATTTTATATATCTTTTTCTTGTCTATTGTCTTTGGAAATTACTTTCTAGGAATTTGAAACTTACTTTCTTCCTCATAACTTTAATCACAAAGGTGTTTGCCCAAGGTAACCAGACGTTCCATTCCTCATCCGCCAAAGGTGTTTCAAGTCATGTACCAAACTTCCTAACACATTTAGGGATACACTACAAAAGGGAAAAACAGTCACAACAGGTAAAAACAGTCAAACTTCCTTCATTTGTTGAAAGTTCCCACAAAAGGGAAAAACAGTCACAATAGGTAAATTTGTGGCAACATAAGACAACCACAAATAACTCAGTCACAGTTTTTTGGCGGCTAAAACGACAACAAAAGTTGATTTTTTTTGTTACAATTTGTCAAGGCTTAAGCAGTCGTAGATTTGTGACGGAAAAGTCTACCAAAAATTTGTGAAGGTTTAGGCCGCCACAAAAGATAAAGCTAATAGAAAAAACCACAGTTTGTGAGGGCTAAGGTCGCCACAAACTATCCCATTTGTGCGGGTTTAGGTTGCCACAAATGGATAATTTTATTCAATTTTTTTTATAAAATTCAAAATTAATATTAAAAAATATATTATATATAAAAAATTAATATTAATATAATTTAAAATATGAAAATATAATTTTAAATAAAATATTATATATATAAAAAAATATAACTACATTTTAATTTGAGTAAAAATGTTACAATTTAAATATGACCTTTATAACTTTTTTTTACTAATCTTACTAACATTAAAGTTTAAAAATAATATTAAAACCAATTTTAAAAATAATACATTCTACATTCTAAAATAAAATATTAACATTCTAAAAAAAATTTACAACCATATAACGTTTTTTAATAATAATTATATAAATTACTAATTTATATTTAAAATACATTTCATACTAATTTGATATAAGATAGTGTCTGACTTGAAGTTTACGAACAAATAACAACTCTTCGCAATCAACCCAATAATATCACTATCAAAATGAAAATTAAATAATTTTCATTAAATAAATAACTTCAAGTAAAAAAAATAACATTATAAAACAAAATATAAAATTAAGAGTTACTGAAACTCAAGAGAGAAGGTAGAGAGAAAAGTTGGAGAAAAATAAAAGTTGAGGATAAATATTTGTAGAGAGAAGATTGAGAGAAAATTTAGAGAGAAGGTAGAAATAAGAAATGAGAGAAAGAGTGATATATAAGGAGAAAAGAGGATATTTGTGGCAGTCAAAGTGGCCACAAAATGCCAATGGCTTTATTGTTTTTGTGGCAGCCTGGACCCTCAGAAAAGGTGGCCTTTGTGACGACATAAACCATAAAAAATGTTGCATGATCATACTTTGTGGCGGCCTAAGCTCTCACAATGCTCCAACATTATGATTTTGTGAGGGTATATGCCGCCACAAAATCCTGGTGATATTTTCAATCAATCAAGTTCGTTGTGAGAGTATTGTCCGCCATAAATTCAAATAAATTTTCCCTCAAATAATTTTGTGACCGTTTTTTGCCGTCACAAATGTTACAGCCAAAAAATATATATTTTTGATTTGTAAGAGTTTTTTTAGCCATTAATAACAACCAATTTGATTTTTAGTATTTGTGAGGGTTTTTTCGGTTAGTAATTTGTGAGAGTTTTTTCGACCACAAAATATTTTTAAGTTGACCACAAATTGAATGTTTTCTTGTAGTGTATCTCCCTAATATCTTTAGTAGTATACAAACAACTCTATGAAAGCTTTCTTATCCATCATTTTTTGAATTGATTCACCAAACAAAATATGGAGTTTATCTTTGTAAGATAGTTTTTCTCCAATTTATCATACTCTTCATTAGATTCATTCTCATTTCAAGATCGAACTTTCTTCTTGCTATATCAAAATAAATCCTATTTTTTTGTTGCTTTTGTTGTATATGGGCGTGAGGTGTGGTGAAACTCTAGCAGAGCTCATGAGAGCATTTTGCAAATGGTGTTTTTAATATCGATTAACTTTATTTTTATTTGATCAATTTTAAATACATCAGTAGTAGTTTTACATTGTTTATCACATAATAGCAGTATATCCATATCTATACCAAAAAAAAAATTAAAAAATTGTTTCGACAAATTTGTGCCGAAAATTCAAAAAAACTTTAAGACAAGTTTGTCGAAACATATACTTATTTCGAAAAACTTGATGCAAGTTTGACGAAACATTTTCTTAGTCTAGAAATCTTTTACCTTCTTAAAACTTTGATGGGATTGAGAGCGTAAGTTTTCCTAAAAATATAAAATAAGAGTCAAAAGTGAAATAATAAAAAATAGTGAAATATGAAAAAGGTAAAATTTGTGATAGCATAATTGTGGGAGTAGGCTGAAGTAAAATTTTGTGAACTAAAAAAAGTTAAAGTCTCTTTGATCCAACATCTTTAGACTAAAGAATACGTTCAAAGTATGGTAAAATAAGAGTTCCGGAGTAGAGCTAAATAATAATAATAATAATAATAATAATAATAATAATAATAATAATAATAATAATAATAATAATAGTTTAGAATTAAATTTGTGAATGTTTGGTGAAAATATTTTTTAATTGGGAAAGCTACTTTTTAGCTTGAAGTTGTTTATTTAGTAAAATATTTTGTTTAAAACTTTAACTTTATGGAAAATTGTCATTAAAAAATGAGAGTTATTAAATTCATTAAAAACAACTCTGTTACTTTTTCTTTTATATACAAAAACAACAAATTTTTATAAATGAACGACAAAAAAATTATAGTGCTCTTTATAGAACAGTTCTTTAAATATTAGTAAGAACTTCATTGATAATTGATGACACTTATTATAAGTATAAATTAACGTTTTTTCTAGTCTATACAATTGAAATAATACTCCAATCAATAATGTGTTGTTTAAAATCCAATCATTACCAATCAATTGAGATATAAAAGAATCTACCTTATATAACCAACATATGCATATTACTCCATCGAAATTAGTCACCGATAAACAAGATGAACACTTCATTCTTGTAACATAGTTATAATAAATAAATAAATAAATAAAAATACATCATAAATTATGTTAGAAGAGTTTACTAAATAATTCATAATGGATATAAATCAGTATTAGTCTCGCTGAAATGCAAGGTCCTCAGAGATTGGTTTGTGTTCTTAGACTAGAACTGTGGATGCATCATCATAGGCAGTACACACAATTGGGTTGTAACAATATTGAAAGGACATGAACAATGCTTACCTTGCTAACATACCTCTTTTCATTGTGCATGCGACTACTGGTACTGTTAGTAATGATGCATCTTTTCCCTTGGCATGTGTATTCGGGACGGGAATTTAATGCGGTCGGATTCTTTTGACTGGTATAGTTAAAATGTTAAATACATTGAACCGTTTAGATTTTCGATTAGAATTTTAAATCTGAATAATCTGTTTTTAATTTTCAATTAGGATTTTAAATTTGAATTATATTCTTAGTTTAATTAACAAATATTGATATTATTAGATGTTTTGTTTTAAATTTAAATTTAATACTTCACAATTGTGTGAGTTAATTATGGTAAAATTTAATATTTTTTTTAAGATAAAAAAAAGTATATTTATTATAGTCTTTTAAAAAATGATGTTTATAATATTTTACTTTTATTATACCTTTATTAAAAACAGGAATTTAAAAAAATAAAGTTTTAAATGAAAAATTGTTTTAAATAATTTACTACAAAATATCATTTTAAGTATTTGCTATAACTTTTTTTTATAATAAAATTTCAAAAATTAATTAAAATAAAAAGCTATTTTACAAAATTATTCACAAAATTCATGTTTGAGAGATGTGTTTTAAAAAAATATATACAATTTTTATCATATTAAAATCTCTAATAATAATATTTAAATTTGGTACCGAATATTTGAAAATTTCGGAACAATATTTTGATATAGTTTTAGAAAAAGAAGTATTAAAGTCAGTTGACCCAACAAAACTGGAAAAATTTGATATATGTGTTTGTTCCGGATTTTTAAAAAAGAGAAAAGTTTTAAAATATTTTTTTTTTTTTAACATTGAATATTTGAAAAGTTAAACAATACAGAATAATTTTTAAGTATTTCCTTAATAAAATTTTAAGAATTTTTTATATTAACGTCAGTCCGTCACGTCCAAATGGATGCTAAACTTGCAAATATTAATATATTTTTTGAATTTTTACTAAATTGTGTATTTTAGCGTCGACTATCCGATGCGACTATTTTTAAGTTTTTAAGTGTAAATTCTTTTTTTTTTTTAAATTTCTGTAATATATTTTCTTTATTGAATATATTTTATAAAAACCCAAGGATAAAAATAGATTTAATATAAATAGGGGTGTAAGGTTTAATTATTGAGTTGGATAGTAAATTTCTATGAATTAAATATTTTTTTTCATATTATCTACCATTCACATAGAAAAGTGATTATTATTGGGGAAGGAGTCATGCGGCCCTTGGCCTCCTCAACCCATTAGATACCGGAAAATTTTACCCTATACTCCCCTTTTATTCCTATACACCCAAAATGTTGGTAAAAAGACCAAAATACTCTCGTATATATTAATACCCATAGTAACTTTTTCATTTTCCAAAATTTTCATTTTTACCGGAAAAACTTTTTTCAAGTTTTCCAGTACAGAACACCACTCCGGAAAACTTGAAAAAAGTTTTCCGGAAATAATGAACTACTGGAAAACTTGTTAGTGACTTTCCGGAAGTTACCGTAGAACTTCACCCATAAGTTTTCCGGTAGTTTCAGATTTTTTTTTTTAATTTTTTTATTATATTAGTATTTATTTAATTCATTTGATTTTAACTATATTTTTTTTTTCAGTGGGTAGGGATAGAGGTAAAGACGACAAAGTTATAGCCAAGCGGAGCTTCTAGGCCACGGCCACCCAAAGTTTTCAATAATTTTTTAAAAAATACTACTATTTTTACTTTAATTTTACAAAGTGATCTAAAAAAATTAATAAAATTTAAATTTTTTTTAAAAAATAAGGGTGTGTACCGGAAAATTTGTCGATAAAGTTTTCCGGAAACACGTTCTGTACCGGAAAAATTGGAGAAAGTTTTTCGGTACACACATTTTTCCCTTCTGTACCGGAAATCTTTTTTTTAGTTTTCCGGAAACATCCTTCTGTACCGGAAAACTTGTAAAAAGTTTTCCAGTAAAACTCTGTGTACCGGAATTCTTGAAAATAGTTTTCCTGAAGTTACCGGAAAACTTGCACCTATCGGAAATCTTTTTTACTGCTCCGGAAACGATCAAATGGTAAAAAGTGAAAATAGATTTTGTAAAAAAAAAACTTGAGGGTATTTTTGGCATTTTCAAAAAATTGTGGGGGTAAAGGGATAAAAGGGGGTACATGGTCGATTTTTCATATGTACGGACAGAAATATAAACATGTTAGTTAATTGCTATGCACCGTTTAAGCCCGTTAATTGCAATGCACCGTTTAAGCCCTCTTACTAAAAAAGAGGAAGAGTAATAAGGAAAAACAATAAGAAAAATTACTTAATAAAATTAAAAAAATAATTTCTTTGTTCATTTGGTAATTTTAGTATCTCAATGAGACTAGTTCTAATAGTAGGTCATGAAATAAAGGTTTTTTTTCTTCATATATATATATATATATATATATATATATATATATATCTTTTTTTAAAAAAAAATTAAATAATATATTCTACATTGAAATTTATATATCAAAATGTCCTACTTTTTTTGACTTTCAGGATGTTGCATTCTCGCTCTAGAACCACATGAAAGATGATTTTTTTTTCTACATTAGGAGGTCGCATTTCCAGAATGCGACCATCTATAACCTTTCATTTTTTTTTAGCTTTTCTGCCGTAGGAGGTTATAGATGATCCCATCTTGGGAGATGCGACCTCCTAATGCAGAAAAAAAAAATCACCCTTCAAGTGATCGTAGGGTGGGGATGCGACCTCCTGAAAGTCTAGGGCATTTTGGTATATAAATTTAAATGTAGAGTATATTAGTTAGTTTTTTTTAAAAAAAAAGGGATATACATGCAAAAGTTCATGAAATAAAAGGTCTAATAGCTAAAAAATTCAACTAAACAATTGTTAAAATAAAAGCTCAATTAATGTAAATTCTACTTCTGACTTAAATATTTAAATTATCTATTTAAATCTAATTGCATTATCTATCCTTGTGAGTGTAAAAACAAAATCAACTTTTAGCACATCACAATTATTTATACGAACAACTTTAAAAATAATTATCATAATAATTAAATAGTTTTAATGAACTGACTTTTATGATTAACTAAATATTTTTACACCGCCAATATATACAAATGAAATCGTTAATATCTATTTTAAAAGTCATACAAGCAAATGATTTATGGTTGGTTATCGGTCTATCAAAATTAATCTCTATATTTAAATATTGAATTATTTCAATATAATATGTTATATTCCTTTTAACTTTGTACAATTTTATCTAGATGTGAGACCCTATATGGAAGGAAGTACATATCATGAGATAATACGATACTTGGATCAAGAGTAGTTTAGGATACTACAAATAAAATCAAATTGATCTAGGAAAAGATGAAATTTGCTTAGGATAGACATAAGAGTTATCATGATAAAAGGTCTAAGGATATAAGTTTTGAAGTTCGAGATCATGTTTTCTTAGAAGTAATGCCTACCAAGGGAGTTGGCAAAGTGTTGAGGTGAAGAATTTGACGTTGTGATTCATAGGACCGTATAAGATTTTGGAGAAGATTGGAGGTGCAGCATATCATAATGCTTTGTTGTTGTTTGACTCATTTCTATCAAATTTGTATAATGTACGTCATGTATCACAACTTAAATAGTACATACACAATCCTAGCCATGTAGTGGAATGAGCTTGAATACAATTAATGAACAATATTACTTATGAAGTTGTCCTGAAAAGAATTGAGGACAAGAAGAACAAAGAGTTAAAAGGGGAGAAGATCCTTTTGGTAAAAGTGATTTGAGGGGACCGTTAGATGAAACTACTACGTGAAAGTTAGAAGACAGGATAAAGATCTTACATCCGCAATTGTTTGGAGCAAGTTAGTGAAATTTTTAGGACACAATTTCTTTTAGGGGGTAGAATATAATACCCCATATTTTCTTTTATTAGATTTTAAGGTATATGGGTTATTTGTTAGATGTTTGGATACTTAGACATCAATATAGGATAACTAGAAAGTATTTTCTAGTTGATGCGCAACAATTAATCTATTAAACTTGTTAAGTTAATTGATTATCGCAAGCAAAATTATGTTAATCAATTAGTTCATTTATTTAATCTATTAATTAATGATAAAATGAGATTGAAGCAATTTTATTGGTTTTTTAAGCTATGTTTTCGGATTAAAATCTTAATGATACTATCTGAAGTAACAATAATGCCTATTTAAGCTTAAGAATGATCAAAATTCGCAGTTATAAACTATTTTCAGCTTTTCAAAATATCAACCTTAACCTTTGAAACAAGTGTGACTCTTTTGTTTCTCAATCGTTTTCGAAACCATTTGTTGTTGTAGAATTGTTAGAGCATAGAAATCATTATTACCTTTTATTCCACCGATAAAATTTGTTCAGTGTTTGATCAATTCATCTAAATGTTTCGTTTTTCTTATATTTCATTTATAATCTTTCTTTTCTGAGACTTGTCGTTTCTATTGATTTTGGAGATTTCAAAATAGTGAGGAAACCATTGTAATCTAACCGTTCTTTTCGAATTCGTGTTTGTTCTTATTAAGGTACATAGTTAGTTTGACTCTTTAGAGTGTAATGAGTAGGTAGGGCAACTATTTTAAGATGGGATATCTCATGATCTCTATTATCTTCACGACCAAAATTAAATGAGTAATAATCCCTGAAGGGAACAAAGAACTAGGCTAAATGAACTAGACCATCTCTTATGATGTGTTGATTCCTATATTGGTAAACATTGAATCGTTTTTTTAATTGTCGTTTTATTGTTAATTTGCTTACATATGCAAATTCTATGTGTAGATATGTGAATTATGCCCTACTTGACGAATTGTTGTGATCATTGATGATTGGTATGTTTCTTTTGAGATTCTACTAACAATCAAATTTATTGATATGCTATTATAATTGATTAGATAGGAAAGATTGATCGATTACATGTAGTAAAATTAATGTGTTAATTGATTGTGTAAACAAAGATAAACATTTAAATAACTAGAAAACTCAAAATTCACAAGTGTCAATATGTGACTATAATTACTAAGTTAAGTCATCAATTAATGAATTATAGGTAAGATAATCGATTAGATGAGTTAGCGTGCATAATTACCACCAGGGAAATCCTTAAAATACTGATTAACCTTCACGAGACACTCTTTTTTGTTGGATAAGAAAATACCTTTTTACTTGTCACAATCCAAAGTAGTGGATCTAACATGGAGTAGTTAATAGTTAAGTTGTATATTGAATGAGCATGCATTACATTAGGATTATTCTATGTGTTGATTTGTGTTGTACTATGTTGATTAAGTGTTGATGATAAGTACATTTAAATTACTTTATCTTACTTCAATTTATATTTTTTGAGTAAGTTTAAATATGATTTTTTGTTTTTGTTTTAGTTCATGTACATTTTTCTATTTGGATCCAATCCATTCAAATTCAAAAATGGTTGCTTTTTAGTCCTTGTCGTCAGCTTATTGGGCCACATGTGACGTAAGGGACTAATAGCATTTGTTTTTAAATTTGTAGGGACTGAATCCAAACAAAAAACTTACAGGGATTAAAACAAACAAAAAATGCTAAAATTACAGGATTAAATTAATATTTAAATCTGGAGTATGATGACTCAGTTTCATTGTTTGTTTTCCTGTGGCTGCTTGTACATTGTATATGTGGGTGGATGGTAAACTTGTGAAATTGATCGACTTGGAAAAGAAAATGAAGAGTAGTTCGTTCAAATATATAGCGGTAGATAATAGTTTTAGTTGTGCCACCGTATTTCTTGACTTTTATTGTTGCATTTATACCTTATATTTCCTTAATTACTTTTGAGGTAAAGAAACACAAAGGACCAACAATAGATTGGAGTGTTAGAATCAAGTTGGTTTGAAGAACAACAACCCTTAATTGTTTTGATGATAAAAAAATTATTTTATAGGAACAATTTATTATGCTAATAAATTTATTTAAGTGTGCAAACAATTTATTATGTTGGTAAAGTCTTTACGTTGCATCATCTGATTAAAAGATAAGCTAAGCAAGGAATTAATGCAATGCTTTGAAATATCTATTAAAATATAACTGACTCTAACAAACGCGATCTCAACGCACCTCTGCTAAATCTATTAATACAAGTTCATTCTGATGATTCTGTGTCTAATAATCTTGGTATACAAATTGACCGTCTGATAAAGTCAACATTCAAACATCATATGCTCATCTTATTAGACTTATCTTCTAACTAAAGAAGCGCATGACATCCTTTGATAGTGACATCATATAGTCATCCTGCCATTTCTATCCAAATTTGCTGAATAAATTATGCAGATAGATTTAGTCAAGCTTTTAATGTTGACTCAATATCTTTGAAGATTTGATACGAGTTATTATTTCACATGTTGATTTCATGCAATTATAGCAACAATCAGAAACCCTAATGGACTAAAAGTTTTTCTATAAAAGGATTCGTGATCATCACTGAAAACACAACAAGAAATCATAAAAACAACAAAAGAAAAATTCTTGTCGTCGTAGATACAAGCTCGTGAAAAACTCTTGTGTTAGCTCTAAATGCTTAAAAACCTAAAATACCTTATGAGACCAATTTTTGTAAACACTCTTGTGTGAGATTTCGTCAAAAAAACCAATCTAAACATTTTTGTAACCCGAACCAATAGTGGATGTCGTCTTCAACAGGTTGAACGTAATAAGCTAGAAGATTGACAAGACTTTAATACATTCAGTTTGACTAGAAGGTGTTTAGTGGAGTTGTGATACTATTGGTGAATAGTGGATTAAATTCTTCTGTGTGAAGGAATTGGACGTAGCTACCTTCTTTGTGATATCACTAGTATTTAAATTTATTTTTAATTAAGTTTTTGAAACAAAAACAATTCAAACTCTCTCTTTCTTGTGTTTTTCTCTCTACAATTGAAATTAGAGCTCGGTCTCAAGGTTGAGAACTTAATCGTGTTTGAGTAAAGATCTTTTTATTTACTAACTATGGTAATGAAGTTACAGGTGGAAATGTAAATATACCTCCTTTGTTTGATGGGGAGAGATTTAAATACTAGAAAGATCGGCTAAGAGGTTTCTACATCTCACATGATCATGAACTTTTGAACATAGTCGAAGATGGCTATGAAGCTCCTAAAGATGTTACTGGTGTTGAAATACTCAGAAAAGATCTCAATGTTGATCAAAAGAAACAATACAAGATGCATCTTAAATCCATAACTTTTATGATGAATGCTATCACCTTTAAAGAATTCAAAAAATGCAGCAATCAAGAAACAACAAAAAGCATCTTCGATGCCTTGATCCTCAACTATGAAGGACATAAACAAGTGCAGGAAGCTAAGAAAAATATGCTTGTCAAGAAGTATTAACTCTTCCAGATGGAAGAAGATGAAGACATTGAGAAAATATTTTCTAAATTCCAAACTCTAGTCTTCGGACTAAAGGTTCTCCAAAAGAGTTACACTACATCTAATCATGTCAAGAAGATTCTCAAAAGTTTACCTAACAAGTGGAAAGTAACCGCAATTCAAGAGGCTAAAGATCTAAACAAATTTCCTCTAGAAAAGTTGATGAGTTCACTCAGATCCCATGAGATTGAACTAGTTGAAGATGAACCGAAAAGGAAATCAAAGTCCTGGGCTTTCAAATCCAAAGGAAACAAATCAAACTCCAAGGCTTTTCAAGTTAAAGGGGACTCAAAGGAAATTGAATTGAAAGATCAGAGTGACGACTTAGATGATGAAGAGCTATCATTCATTTCAAAGAAAATCCAACGAATGTGGAACAACAGGAAGAAATATTTTTCCAAAAAGGATTTTAGAAGATCCACAAATAAGAGAGAAAGTACATAAAAAACATAAAAGAAGAAAATCATCTGCTATGAATACAAAGAACCAGGACATTTCGAATCAGAGTGTCTTAAGCTTGAGAAGGGAAACTCTCAAAGAAAAGACTTCAATATAAAGAATAAAGGTTTAATGGCTACATGAGATGACTCTGATGAAGAACATGCTTCTAACGACAATTGTTTATTCTAACTATGAAAACAAATATGTTGATGAGGAAATTGAGGTAATATATGATCTATCTCACAATGAACTTATAGTTATGTTAAAAGCTCATTCCAACTTAACAGACAAGTACAATTCCCTTAAAAAACATTTTGAAAACATACAAAAATGAAATCTAAGTCTGAAGGATAATATCTCAAAAATATCAAAAGTAAGAGCTTGTAATTCTACTAAGTATTAAAAAACATTTCAAGATTTTCTAGCGAACGGCATAGACAGAAGCAAACAAGCTTCCGTGATCTATGGTGTTAGCAAAAACAACATAAAAGGTATTGCTTTGATGAACCAGATGAAGCTTCAAAGTTTAACTTAGCTGAAATTGTTTGCGTATATTACTTAAAGAAAGGTCATGATAAAAGTACTGAAGACTTATTTTTAGAAGACTTATTCTCTAACTGAAGAAGCACATGACATCCTCTGATCATCCTGCCATTTCTATCAAGATACGCTGAATTAATTATGAAAACGAATTTGGACAAGCTCTTAATGCTGACTCCATACCTCTAAAGATTTGATACAAGTTATTATTTCACATGCTAATTTCATGCAATCACAACGACTATCAGAAACTCTAATGGACTAAAAGCTTCTCTATAAAAGTATTTGTGATTGTCATTGAAAAGACAACACAAAAACAACAAAAGAAAAATTATTGTCGTCACAGATACAAACTCGTGAAAAACTCTTGTGTTAGCTCTAAGTACTTAAAAACCTAAAATACCTTATTAGAACAATTTGTATAAAAACTCTTGTTTTGTAATGTGATCCAGTAGTGGTTGTTGCCTTCAACAACTTGACCGTACTAAACTAGAAGATTGAAAAGAATGGAACACAGTCAGTTGAGCTAGAAGATGTTCAGTGGAGTTGTAATACTATTGGTAAATAGTGGATTAAATCATTATATGTGAAGGACTTAACGTAACTATCGTGTTGATGGTGGACCATGATAAATTGACTTGTGCTTCTCTTCTTGTATACTTATCGTTTCACTTATTCCTATTTAAATTTATTTTTAATTAAGTTTTTGAAATAAAACGCAATTCAAATTTCCATAATTTTTTTATTTTTCTCTTTACAAGGAGAGGACCAGCAAAGACACTAAAAAGAAAAATTGACCCTGTACCCCCACTTTTATCCTTATACCCCCACAATTTTTTGAAAATACCAAAAATACCCTCAATTTTTTTTTTTTAAAATCCACTTTCACTTCCAGAAAACTATTTTCAAGAATTTCGGTACACAGAGTTTTACCGGAAAACTTTTTACAAGTTTTCCGGTACGGAAGGATGTTTCCGGAAAACTAAAAAAAAGATTTCCTGTACAGAAAGGAAAAATGTGTGTACCGGAAAACTTTTTCCAACTTTTCCGGCACAGAACGTGTTTCCGGAAAACTTGTCAAACAAGTTTTCCGGTACACACCCTTATTTTTTTAAAAAAAAATAAATATTTTTAATTTTTTTATATCACTTAAAAAATTATTGAAAATTTTGGGGTGTTCATGGCTACTCTATATCATAATGAAGTCCGGCTAAAATTTTGGGTGGTCGTAGCAACTCTATATCATAATGAAGTACGTGACTATAATTTTGCCGTCTTTATCTCTATCCCTATCCACCGAAAAAAATATAGTTAAAATCAAATAAATTAATTAAATACTAATATAATTAAAAAATTAAAATAAAAAAAATATATGAAACTACCGGAAAACTTGTGGGTGAAGTTTTTCGATAACTTCCGAAAAAGTCATTAACAGGTTTTCCGGTAGTTCATTATTTCTGGAAAACTTAAAAAAAGTTTTCCGGAGTGGTGTTCTGTACCGGAAAACTTGAAAAAAGTTTTCCGGTAAAAATGAAAATTTTGACGTAATATATACGAGGATATTATGCTATTTTTACTGGCTTTTTGGGGGTACAGGGATAATTGTGGGGATACGAGGTCAAATTTTCCACTAAAAATTGATGTGTGTAATCGTTGGACACAACTATTGAGATTAAACTCTCATGTCAACAATGGTCCGCAAAGTCCTCCTCAAATTTTTTAAATGTCAACATAATATATCTCTAGTTACCTCTTTTTTCAAGAAAAAAACATCTCTAATTACGTCATATGGTTGTGCGACCGCAATTGCTAGTATATGCAACGAAACACTCTAATCCCAAAGCAAAAGTACTCCTTTCTACAATCTAATCCCTAAACTCTAGCACATACCAAGTATGACAATCTAATCCCTAAACTCTAGCACATACCAAGTATGACGTAAAACTAACTAATTTTTTTAGTTTTTTATCTGTAAGAAAAAATAATAAATACCACTATTTACTCATAGATAAAACTGCAAATTCTCCTATTCAAATTAAAAAAAAAAATATATTCAACCAAATAATATTAACTCTTTCTAGTTAAACTAAGAATTAAAGCCAAAAAATTAAGTGTTCTTTTGTTGTATGTACAAAAATCAGTGATTTAAACTAGTTAAACATGTATTGATTTAATTTTATTCGGGGAGATCACATCGAGTAAAACATTTGATTATGTTACAAATTACAATATACCAACCGAATGAAGTTTCTTCATTTGATTATGTATTTAGTGAAGTTCCTCTCCAACCACATTTTTTCATCTTAAAAACTTAAATCTAAAACATCACTGAAAACAAATCGGAAATCAAACATTTCCTGAAAGCTACTTTATTTCGTCCATTCATTGCTGTCGCGGGTTGAATTCACAATTTTTAGTTTGGAAACTAAAAACAGTCAATAATCGTGGAAATAAATAGTTACTCATTTTCCTTGAGTATAATACATAATTGTCTTACTAGAAAGAAGTGACTATATTGTCATCAAATGAAGTACTATGAGATAATAAGTGTCAACATATGTAATTCACGTTTCCAAATAATTATTGCATAATTATAGACCTCAAGGACAGAGGCAAAAGGTGCTCGAATATTTTATAGATCTCAAACTATATGATAAAAGAGCTTGAGGTTATCAGTTTGTTTACACTTATCATGTTTACATTTATCAGGCAGCAGTCCAAGGACCCCTTACAGGAATCCCCTATTCGCACCTCTTCTTTTTTTCTTCAAGTTACTAGACTTTATGGCTTTAATTGCCCTTATGAAATGTGTTAGTATGAAGCAACTGATATACAGTTGCAAACAACCAAAGGGGTTTCATCAATACGAGTTTATGACCAACAAGGGTCAGGTTACATGTTAATAAACATTTCCATACATACCCAACGAATTTCAACTACAAAAAATCCGATCATGGGCGGCACGCTCCTTATGTTCCACTCATCTTTATCGCATCCGCTGGCGACTTTAGCAGCTTCTTTAGCGTCTCGACTATGCTAGCAAAAGATGGGCGATCCGCGGGGTCACTGCCCAAAAAAATTAGCAAGTATCAGAGAGGAATCAAGATTACAAAACGTGTGTGGAAAGAATGAAGTTAGCATGTGTGTTTTTGTGAAAATACTGCGTAAGTAAGCACTAAGCACTTACTCGGCCCAACAAGATTCCATAAGGGAGGCCAATACTGGAGAGATGTTTGGAGGGATAGAAGGTCTCCTGTTCTGGAATGCGACAGCTCCGACCACCTGAGCATACACATGAAGATTATATAACAAAATAAACATTGCAGGTTACATTTTGTCATGCAGCTGTTTGAAACATGCAAGGTCACACATGTACCTACTTAACAATAATAACAATTTCTTGAAATTGATCCTTATTACAGTATAAATAAATGAACACGTTTAATTAAACTTAGTAAACTTCAAGAATCATCTGCAATTAAGACCTTATTTTCTCAACAAATTTACCTGGGCATGACTAAGTCCACTCCATGGTTGTTGTAAGGTCACGAGTTCCCACAGGATCACTCCAAAGCTGTAAACATCAGACTTCTCATTTGTAGGTTCTCCACGAAGAAATTCTGGAGCCATCCACTCAGGCTGAAACAAAATTAAGAGAGATACACACTTATTGAAGGTGAGGATCCATGAAGTAGAATGGCTACTTTTATTAAAGGAATTTGCCTCTATACAAATTGGCTTCCATGAAGCACACCAAAATTTTTATATGCTTTGCACCCGAGCCAACTTCAAATAATTGACGGTTAAAAGCCCAATCTCAGTGATAACAAATCAACTTCAGAAATCATGATTTTATCATTTGATTTTAAGACCAACTTGATATGGCGAGGTTAATAAGAAGTAACAGCACTTCTGTCTACTTGATCAAGGTTTGCTCATGTACGGTAACTTCACATGTAAAGTTATATTTATGTTCAGACTTGAAATGTCTGCCCGCATAATTTTCTTTGGAAGCAGTGTGCCACTTGCGAATTAATTGAAAGAAAACTTCATAACTAGATAGTGCATATCATCATGATTATGCACATTACTAGAGTACGAGAAATTTACCGTTCCTGCAACAGATTTTGATGACAAGAAAGTGTTCGCTTTGAATCTTGACAACCCAAAATCACACACCTGAGCATAAATTTGAAGAGAAAAAAAATCATCTTCTAGCACAAAGATTTTATAAATTTGAAAGAGAAACTCAATTGCTCAAGTCAGTTTCATTATACCTTTACATTCCAATTTTTGTCTACTAAGAGGTTTGGGGATTTGAGATCCCAGTGCACAATTGGAGGCTTCAGACAGTGGAGATAATTAATTCCTTTAGCCTACAATCAGATAAATCATATATCATTTACAACTTATTTAATTTATTAACGTGACAAAATAATAATGTTAAGTACAAACTACAAACCACGTCTACAGCCATTCGTAATCTTCTCCTTGGATCGTGAATTTCAGTAGATGCTGGCCTATGTATCAGGCGGAATAAACTACCTCTGTCATAGATACACCAAGAAACGACAACAGTAAGACACTATTTCTTTATGCAAGAGTCCTATAACAAAGATAGTTAACTACGAAAAAAGTTAGATGGCTTTACCTAGGCAAATACTCTGTCACTATAGATAGATGGGGACGTTTTGTAACCGCACCCATGAAGAGCACCACATTTGGATGGCGTACACGTTTCATTATTGAAACCTATAGCAATTAAAATACAAAAATGAATTGTAACTTCCTCGTAGAATTAAGAATACCGAACAAGAAAAAAAAAGTAAACAGACTAATAGAAATAGTAATAAAAGACATAGAAGTATTGTTTTATAAAAGAGAAGTCCACTATTTTATAAAAGACACAGGACACATTTCATTTTAATGAGGATACTAGATGATCAACTTATATGTTTACAATCAATAGCAGGCCAGGTAAACAGCACTTAATCAAAGCAATTCAGATCCTATGCAATAAATAAATAGACACGATAATACATTTTTTAAATCAATATAAGGAAAAACAAACCTCTCTCAAAAATTCTTTCAATTGATCATCCTGGAAATTCTGAACTGATAAAACTTTGACAGCAACATCCTGCAATTTTAAAACAGATAAATACACCAAATTGATACAAAAATAAAACATCAAAATAATAAATATCAAGTGAAACCACTGCAGCTAAACGTTATTCATGCAGTCAACTACAAGTCTACAATCAAACAGACTCAAGAAGCTAGAGACTATGACATCATTACAAAGAAAAATTCATGAACATGCAAAGAAAGCAGTAAATTTCAGCATGAAGGAAAAAAGTGCATAATATAAAACTTACCGATCCATGCCATTCAGCACGGTACACCGTCCCAAAGGATCCTGAATAAAGAAAAGGGCAGCGACATTTAGAGCCATCTTATCATTTATGTTCATTGAAAAACAAAGAAGCAGGAGAAACAGAAAATTTACCAGCGCCAACGCGCTCTCTGATCCGTAACTCATCCCATGATATCTCAAGCCAGTCCATTGCTAGGGATGGTTCAAGATTCACATATTTTGGAATATTCCCAGCACCCTGGTTTTCAAGTCTATTGTCTACCTGTTCCTGCTTTGACTGGCTACCATTTACCCCCAAATTTCCCTTTGCAATGATCTCATTGTAAGAAATTTCTTGGACTACAACTGAATCTTTACCAACAATGGGAATTTCATGTAATAATGCTTCCGAGGATGGGTGAAGAGCTTCAGAAACACCTTCATAAATAGAAGGAAAAATTAGCAAGGTATTAGGTACGCGGGGGGGTATGCATAGTTGGTACGCTATTTCGATTCATGGTGCGTTCTAATATAGTAATCGGCACGTTATAATTAAAAATAATAATTTAGTTAAAAAACAACAAAATAAATAAATGATGAAAAATATTATCATAGTTAAGTAATTGTGTTCTGCATTCATAGTTCAGTTTTGGTAAAAGTAAACGAGAAGCACATGGTTAATGTTTAGGTGAAGAAAAGATGAATACTTATGATGTACTGCCAGCAGCAGTCCCACATCAGATCTTTGGCAAACATAAAGTGGAGTTAATTATAAATAGCACTGTCATAGTAAAGAGGTGGAGTACCTCAAGGTGTGGTGCACTAGTGGATTACGTGCTATGTGCACTAGTAGGGCACTATTATTTTACTGGAATAAGGTGAATGGCACTTCCCAATGCTTTGAGCATGAGTTTAATATTAGTAGTTTTTATTACCATATATTTTACTGAGCAATTTTTCTGCTCAATTAAATTGTGGTGGTCTTCCCTTTTTGGTATGGCTTTCAATGCCTATTATGTGCGAATCGTTTGGGGTGTGAGCGAATTATGTATCTATGGGAATTACAGGTGGTTCTGTACCTCCACAAGTTTGATCAACTGAAGCATAAATGAAGCCATTATTATTTTTGAGCAAATCAGTTTCTTTACTTTGTTGATCTTCTTGTACACGACCTGTAAAAGATGGAGTAACAGCTAAGACCAAATTTAAAATATGACTGATCTCGGAAAATTTAAAATTATTAAGACAAAAACAGAACTATAGGGGCTAATGATGAGTATCAATCAAAATTCCCTATCCAGCCATACTCCACAAGTTTGAAAAGGAGAAAGATAAAGCATTTTTAAATGCATGAACTATGAAATATCAGGTTTTTTTGGTAGAAAATGAAATAAAGTTTGGTTTGGCCTGAAGTACAAAAGGAAGATCAAATCTTTGTAATAGGCATAGCTCTGAATTTTCTGGGAAATGAAAACAAAACATGTTCCTAATACTTGCTGATGATGTAAATTGCTCAAATTATACATGCACACTTGATGTTTGTTTGCATCTGCATAATTCGCAAAATTAATTGAGATAGATTTTTATGAAGTACAATTCATACTGAATAACCTACCTGGTAAACAATTTATATACCATACTATAGATAAGGTTCAAGTAATATTCACCTAAATAACCAAGAATGCATCAATGCTAAATATATTCTGAACTCGAAATATCAGTAGTACTAAACAATTGGAAGATCAAATGGCCAGATATATAAAGCAGAAGATACCTGAATATGGAGAACTCTGATTAAAACTTATAACTTGAGAAGACACTGCGTTATCCACATAAGGTGATTGAGATTTTCTCAAATGAGAAATTTGAAAAGGGGAAGGTGTAGGAGACACATATGCTCCATTAATTGAGGAATCTGGTCCAAGAATATTTCCTGGTTCCCCAACCAGGTCAACAACATACTCCCTGTTTAAAAATAAGGAGGGACCGTTAAAAAAATTAACCAAATGTAAGTTCTACAAACAACAGTGAACTTAAAACTTTTCTACAATGTCAATAAGTTATTAGTTGCAAACAAAAGTCCAATATATGTGAGCAATCTATTCTAAACAGAGAGATGTAATGATTCATACAACTTATAAATCTATAAACCGGTTGAAGATTATTAAAGCCGAGAAAACATAAAATTAACAAATAAACATGAAGGGATTGAAGAAAGAAGCAAAAGTAACCATTGCACTAACCTTGACAGTTGCCTGTCATCTTTGATCTTGACAAGGCAAGATGATTGATGATCCGAAGCACAGTACCTGCAACCTTTAGCAATTCGACATGGCAAACCTATGTAATCTGCCAATCTCTGCATCAACAAAACCAAAACAAGAGTGAATAACTAACAAGTATCCAACATCTCAAATTTTTGCAAGCAATAAATCATTAAATTAATCCACATTCTCTTCTTAATCCATCTAAAATAATCACAATTACGTAACAAAATGATTCACCTTGAAGAGAATTGCACGATGTCTACAGAGTCCTGTAGACAAACTACCAATGGGAAGCACAACACACTGATGAAAATTCCTCAACTGCTTACTCACCAACTTCCACCTCTTATGCATATCCCCTTGCTCCATAGGGAAGGTACCCCTTTTCATACATCCAATACCAAACACATAAATAAACTCATACACAAATAAATAAAATTTTCATTCTTATTATCATCAAGGTGTTAAATAGCAATTGCATTTATACAGTCACATGGTCATTGTATTGTAGAGAGTCACAATCAAATGTGGTCAAATACCACAGATGATATAGTTTCGAAAACATAAAAAACCATTATATCATGGTCTAGGCTTCATAAACATAAACCATTATATCACGATCTAGGTTTCAAAAAATATCAAAAAACATTATATGGTCTAGACTTCATAAACATAAGCAATCATTGTATCACTAGATCACTTCAAAAACATTAAAAATTATGCTTCAGTCCAAAATTTCAGTAGCTTATTTAAAACCCTGATTATTATTATGATCTCAAATACTCCTAAATTAAAATATAAACAAAGTATTTTAAAAGGTCTTTTGAAAAATTTATGTATCTGATCTAATTAAATCAGATATATGATCTTTTTAAATAATTACATGTTTTCTTGGATTCCAATTCCGTGTAGAATCTTGAGGTTGTCCGATCTTGATCGGATGATTCAAATTTTAACATTAAAACATCAACTTTTTAAATAATTACATGTTTGCTTGAATTCCAATTCAGCATAGAAGCTCAAGATAGGACGGTTCAAATTTTAACATTAAAACTTTTTATCAAATAAAAATAAAAAGCTTAAGATTTGAATGGCTGCACCTGACGGCACCTAAGTTGCTTATATCCATTTTCATGTTTGCTTATATTTCATGGATATATTGTGATGTTATTCTTACCCCATAAATATGGCAACAAGTTTTCCGAGCTTTTCAACGAGCCCCAAGGCATTCTCAGAAGCAGAATACAACTCTTGAGCTTTATCTTGAAGTACCTTAAGACGAGAATCCTCACGTCTATCAATAAGAATCACTTCCAATGAAGACTCATTAGGTTCAACCGCTTTAAGCGCCATCAATGTAGGAAGGAAATTTCCTTCTTCTTCCACGTCATTGCACATCACCCACAAATACGGATTCATCCCCAATATGTTATAAAATCCATCCGATATCTTGTCAGTGTACGACAAACACCCCGTCACCTGAAGGAAAAAAAAGAAGATTAATTATCGATCTAGGGATCACGTATACTAGCACGGACACCGGAAACATCCACTCATGGTTACGTGTTAGACAGCGAAACACACATTCTATGAGAAGTGTCTGTATCAAAGTTATTGATATTGTACCCATAAACGACGAGAAACCGATTCTGCGTCCCAAGTTTCTAATCCGGTATCGAAAGTGATAACTGGTTCAGAAGCAAGACTTGAAAAGAAAGAAAGCCTCTTCGCTACAGCTAGTTGTAGTTCGTAGCTTTCTTTGTACTTCTTAGCGTAACTATCTTCGTCGCATTTTTCTTCTTCTTTCACTTCTCCTTCTTTTTCTTGTTTGTTCCTTCTCGTAATCTCTTTTGAAGAAACACGAAACGACGAAGACGTCGTATCTTTATTCGTAATGTCGCTTGAGAATGTAGCAGTGATATCTGAAGCAAACAAACTGGCAGCGTAACTGCTTTCACTTGATAACCGCGGAAGAGAAACTTCTCTGTCGAAGCTCCGATCAACGTCATCGACAACATCCTTTACCGGCGAAGAAGCTTTAGCCGAATCCGGATGCGGAAGTAGAAGCTCACGATCCCCCTCCTCGTGTAAAAGATGATGATCCGATCGGTGATGTCGGCGGCGGTGGTGATGATTATGTCGTTTATCAACTAACCAATCACAAAACGCAGCAATCTGTTTCTGTTCATTTTGGAACTTATCGCCGCCGTTAAGAAGATCAGAAACAGCGGAGCTTTTCGAAGGAGTGAAAACGACGTCGTCTTTAGTAACGGAAATAGAAGTTGTTCTATTGACAAACGCGCTTTTCGGCGTGTCGCTTTCAACTCCAAAAGTGGTAGCAATATCATTTGATTTGATTGATGAGTTGACGAGTTTTTTCTTTTCGTGATCTAATTTCGATTCATCTAACCTTCTCTCAGGAAATTGCCTGGGAAAAAAGTAAGTTGCTCTGTGAGGCATTTTTTTAGTTCACAAAATAACCGTGATCTCTAACTGTTTTTTTTTCTCTTTAACCACCCACCCACACGAACCTGCACTTGTTAGCACAAAAAATTGTGGTGGTTATTTTGCACGTACACACGTGCGAATCACTTTCCTCCGTCGCCGTTTCCGCTAAATAATAATCGCCGTCGTTTAACGTTAGTTAAACGCCGTCTACTACCTGTTTCTGTCGAATGAAACGCACCGCTTCAAGAGGAAGCGTGAGAAAACGATAGTTTCGGTATTTTCTTAATAAACGAAGTTGTTAACAAAACCCACTGAGTTGGGAAATCTGCTTCTGAGGCGGTGGAGAATGATGAGTGAGAGAGAGAAATAGAAAACAAGGGGGTGTGTGTGTATGAGAGAGACTGAGTCTAAAAAAAAAATGGTGTAAGGTGTGTGGTTTGGTTGGGTAAATATGAAATTATGAGTACGCTAATATTTTATGCATGCAAGTTGAGGTATCGTAGAATATTGCAGTGGGTGGGAAATCGAAAAATAGTACTATAAACGAAGTATGCTAATGTACGCTGTGTGATATAGTGCACACGGTTTGTAATAAGAGGACACGTCAAACTTATAGCCAAACAATTCGTGACACATATGAAGAGCTACTGACAGCAGTCAAGAAGAGATGGGGCATACTGTGAGACTTGAGAGTTATTGCCTAACTTTGGAAGTAATTATTTTTACGTAAACAATTACTAGTATTGCCTTACTTTGAGACAAAATGCTATTTAGTATTTACAAATGCTTCTAATAAAAAACATATTTATATTCCTATGAATTATCTCACTTTGAATAAAATTGGAGTTTTTTTATTGAATGACACGTAAAATTGTTTTACATTATATGTAAAATTTTAATTTAAACTTAAAACTCATACTTAAATTTTAAAATTAGAAAAAATATTATTTTAATTTTTTAAAATTTCAAAACAAATAAAATAAAATTCACTTTAAATAAGACTTTATTATTATCATTAACTTAAAAGCTAAAAGATATATATTATTAGTGTAAATTTATTAAATGAGTGAGATGACATTACAAAATAATAAACTTTTTTTAGATATCAATATAAAACAAATTTATAATAATAGTGCATATCATTTTTCCAATAAGAACTAATTATATTCTTACATAAGACCAGTTTCTATTATAAAAATGTCTAGTAATGATCTTATTTCACATGAAATTAGTACTACATTCCTTTCTATATAAAATATTATTGATTAAATTAAGAAAGTTGATTATATTATTAAGTTTTTTAGCAATTTGAATTGGTTTATTAGTTTATCTTTGAAGAAAGAGAGAGCTAGTATATGGTTTTATAGTAGTATTTGTTACATATTGCAACAAAGATGTAACATAATTAATGGTAAGTCAATAAAAAAATAATTAATACAATTCAAAAATTGAAAGGGGTCTTATTTATAAAAAAAGACAATAAAATATCTTAAGTGAATCCTATATTTAAGGACGAAAATAGTATAAAATTAGTTTACACTTAAAATACATTTTATATTTTCTCTTAAATTATTATATATTAAATTTATTGATATTCTTTGGTCTATGAGTTTTTGTAAAAAATGCAATGTTTGATTTTGCTTAATGGAAGTCTTTGTCATAAGTTTTGTCCTCAACGAGGTATCCATCAAGGAGACATTTTGTCTCCTTTTCTATTTATTCTGTGTTGAGGTATTTTCTGGGCTTCTAAATATGACCCATGAATAAAAGGCTCTTCATGGAATTCAAGTTGCTAGAGGGTTTCCAAAAATTAAGTATTTATTTATTTTAGATGATAACATCATTTTTTTTGTAGGGAATCTCTTTAAGATGCTTAGACCATTAGAGGAGTGTTTAATACTTATCAGTCAACTTATCAATTTGGATAAATCAGAAATCTCTTTCAATTGAAATTTACTTGATGATCGTAAAATCTTGTTCCAAGGTTGGATGTAATTTAAGAATGTTGAGTGTCATTCGAAGTATCTAGGACTACCTTCTTTTGTTGGTAGGTTTAAGCAGCATGTATTCAATTTAGTCTAAGAAATGATGTGGAAGAAGTTGAAGGATTGGAAAGAAATATTTTTTATCAACAGCAAGGAGAGAAATTTTGATCAAAATGGTGGTTCAAGCAATTCCTATCTATGTTATGAGTTATTTTCTACTTATGATGTGTTTATGTGAGTATATTGAAAGCATGATTAGTAACTTATCTGATGGGGTAGCAAACAAGGTAAACATAGAATTCATTGGATTGAATGGGGAGACGTTATGTAAGAAAAAAAAGGGTACGATGGGCTTTAGAACATTCCATGACTTTAACCTTGCAATGTTGTCTAAACGAAGGTGGCTTGTCATGCATAATGATGATTTATTGATCTCATAGTGTCTGAAAGCAAGGTATTTTCCTATGAGCAATTTCTTAAGAGCTTTAATTGGTTATTGTCCAAGTTATACTTGGAGAAGTATTTTGCAAGCTCATTTGGATGTTATTGAGAAAATTTATTATTTGGATAGTATTGGATGGCCATCGAAGTACAAGAGAATAATTGGCTTCCTTGTCAATATGGTCCCAAGATTTGGTCTCCTGGACCTTCTAACTGTAATATTATGTTTGTCTCGGATCTCATACATCACGATATTCAATGTTGGAATGCTTCTTTAATTTATGAAGTTTTTCTCCCTTTTGAAGTTCAGCAAATTCTTTAGTGGCATCTAGCAACACATTACCGCCACCCAAGTAACAAGAATGTCTTGTGATTTGACATAATATTTTCGTGATAATGTTCTCGTGTGTAATCTCATTTTTTCCTTCATATCTAAATCGAACTCAAGGCATAGAATGTGTCACCCTTGTATAGTTTGATATCTCATTCTTTAATACCCGAGTATACTTTACAACAGTTAATATCTCATATCGACTTATCTCAGCATGGCCATGCATTTAATATTCATACTCTATCAAGGGACCCACATATATTACTCATGTTATGTGTGGAGGGGCAAATCTCATCTAGGTCACTCATGTCCCTCAACATGACTCATTAAATGACCAGTTAACCGACTTTTTAATTATCCTGTTACAGACAACGTTTGACGATAATAAATCAATCAATTCTTCATCTAAAGATCATAGTTGTTTCAGTTCTAAGGGTGACATACACCATTATTACTATGAGAATAACTTATGACACTGACATAACACACTATCCAATATTCTCATGGCAGGTCAATCCAATATACCTTCATCCTAATATATATCTATGTTGTGATTTTATATCTACATAACCTGTGAGATAGGGTTATCAATTGAAAAAACATAATAGTCTATATTGTATTATTATCATCCTCTATAATAATACTCGACTACGGATGTTTGAGAATTAAGTTCTATAACATCTCACAATCGAGTCATTCATTTGATGTCTTATCAAAACAAATTTCACTCAAGGACTTTATTATATTAAAAAAAAACATAAAATTAAAATTCCTTATATTATAAATAAACAACACAATATAAGTTTTAAATTCAAAAGTAAAACATTGGCCTCTAGGATTTACACCAACAACTTTACCTTGTATTTCTTCAGTTTTGACTTTTGATTTATTGTAAAACTTTCACTAATCAAATTATCTTTTATGTCAAAAAATATTAAATTAAAACATTAAATAAATATTTAATGATTTAACTAATAATTAAATAATTTAACATAAAAAATGTAATACGGATTGTCATTTATCTAGAAAAGATAATAAAGTCATACAAAATATCATTTCAGAGGTGGTCTAATAAATTCCAATAGGATACAAGTGTCAATGTAAATAGATTATAGTTTACAAAATCATTATGTGAACTACCAAAACTACAAAATATTCAATACACAAAATAACAAAACATCAACATCGTGTATTCACTGTAAGTCCAATGCTCAAGCCTTTTTATATGCTACAATATATAAAATTAAGGGGTGGGATAATAATCTCATCGAGTTCCATAAAAATGGAGGGCTGGTAAAAAAATTATTTTCAAATTAAGTAGGGAAAAGAAAATATGGTCATACTTTAAACATAAAACAAATTAAAGATTGAAAACATCCTTTAACTTAAAGGTTTTTCGTAAAACATAAAATGTTTATCTCAATAATCTCATCTCGCTCACCAAAACAAATGCGATTATTTTGTAAGTTAGGTTTTAGCCTTGACTGCAATTGACATCCCAACTACTCTTCCCTTACAGATGTTTAAGTATTGAAACATCATGCGAACTCACTGTAGTATTTTTAGTCATTTAACATAAAACATGTAATTGAAATGTGGTTATAACAAAGGAAATGTATAGTATCATTGAAAATACACTAAAGGAAACATGCATAGGAAATTCAAACACATTTTTTCCATTTTTGACATTATGATTCGAATCACCCAAAGATTTTTGCGAAATTTTTCAACTTATAGCTATGTAATTCATATCACATAGAGGTTGATTCGAATCAATATAGTTTTTTTTAATTCAAACATGATTTTCACGTTTAACACTGCATGAATTGAATCAACTTTGATGGTTGATTTGAATCAGCTATGACAAACAGTTGAAACCAGAAAATTCTGCACAAAACAACACCATCATGCTCAAGCAATTCATACCCACTTCAATCACAAGAAATATTACATCAATTTCTGTCATTATTAACTCTAAAAAAATCACAAAAAGATGCAAGATTTCTAAGATGCAAAAATATAAGTTTTCTCCCAGTCATTTTGAAACTTCCCAAAGTTTTTACCCAAATCAAAACTCAGCATTCCTTTTAAACAAAATTTCCCCAAATACTACATGCAAAATAGTAAGGATACATGAAAATAGGGAAAATAACTCACTCTTCTTGGTAAGCTTAGGGATTTTCCTCTAGACTTGTGTGTTGTAAATCTTGGCTTGTAGTCCTATTCCTCTTCTTCTATCCTTGATTTGATGACAAAATAGAGGACTTTGGTTGACTGAAAATGAAGATTATAAGGTTAATTTTTCTTCGCATGTAAGTTATCTTAAGTTGTTGATGGAATTGTGATGATTGAGGGGGAGAGAGAGAGAAAGAGAGAGAGAGAGAGAGAGAGAGAGAGAGAGAGAGAGTGAGATAAGAGGAAATAAAAGTTGTGTGATCTCAATATGATGTTAGAGGTAAGAGAAGGTGAGTGTTAGAGAGGATGATGAAGATGGTGGGGAACATTTTTCTGATTTTGGAGAAATGAGGGAAGAGTTTTGGGTTGTTAATGTAGTGGTGTATGAAACAAGTGAAAATGAAAGTGTGGTGTGTGTGTCGTGTATAATGGGAGAGAGGGAAAATTTTGTATCTTCTTCCTATGCCTATTAAGTCTTGTTACTCGACTATTTCTCCTTTTTACTCACCAATTATGATAATGTCTACTATTATATTCCTCTACAACTGCAATATTCTTCTTTTGAACTTAAAATATCAATTGAAATTGATATTGGGTTGATTGTGAGTTGGGGGAAGAGTAGGTGAGAAAAAATGAGACTAAAATTAAAGTTTTAATATTACTTTTATGGGTATATTAAATTTAAGTTATGAAATCTAGGGTTTTATGAATTGGAAAGATAAGAAGATGGAAAGGTGACAAACATATAAGTGTGAATCATTAGACTGGGGAGAGAAGAAAACCCATTAATTTTGGATACTAAAACTAGAACAAAAATATAGAAAATCAATGAGAAAAACATAGAAATTAAAAATAAAAGTACTAATAATCATAACAATAGTTATAAAAACATGAAAGAAAATTATATGGTTGTATGACTCATATTACATGTAAATTCAAAAAGATTTGCAAGTGTGGAAAAACCTCATTCAATTTGAACGGACCGTAAGAAAAAAGAAAGAGAAAGAATATACTCAAAAATAGACGAAAGAAATTGGTTTAAATTTCAGTTTTGGAATTTGCAGCATATACCAAGAAACCCATTAAAAATTGGAGAAGGATGAGAAAAAGTTGAACATCATAATTTATTTTAATTTGGATGTTTTTTAATAAAAAATGTATAAATATAATTTTTAAACTAAAATTTTTGTGGACATCCACGTAGGATAAGTGTAACAAACAACATACATTTTTGTAATGGAATTTGTTAAAAAGGTAATAATGTACACATTTTTTGAATTAATGAATCTATCTAGGACATAAAACTTAAAAGACTAATTTAATATGATTAAATTGAAGTAACAATGTCAATTATAAGGAAGGAAGCTTTAAATTATAATTTCCCCTTTTTAAAAATTTCTGTTTAAAACTGAAAGTTTAACTCAAGATTGATCTTGGTTATAAACGAAGAACGGTCTTGGTTAGTGAAAAAAAACAACAATATCAATTTTATCAATATAAAAGCTTATTGTAAAGAATATAATAAATAGAGATAGAGATAGAGATAGAGAGATCACTCAATCATATATCCTGGTTCACCCAAACACGGGTTACAACCAGTCCTCACAAATGTGAGATTTTCCAATAAGTGCTCAAATCAAGATTGTTCTTGGTTGTCACACAATTTTTCATAGATCAATCTTGATCTTCACACAGTTTCTACCTTTCTACCTAGAAAGGATTTCCACCAGTTTACCTTACACTATTTCGGAAAGGATTTTGCAAGCTACCTTTCAAAACATAAAAGGATTTTTACTCACTACTCAAGCTATGTTAACAAAATAGCCTTGAGTTACAAAGTAATGATTCTGAGAATGTTAGAATCTGGGTATTGCTCAACTCTTGTTTGAGAAATAGATTCTATAATTTAGAACTCAGTTATTACTAATTCTAACACAACACAAAGAATGGAACTGCAAGCTAGAGAATGAAAGTCACATCAGAAAGTGGTACAATGACCCATCAAAATAAAAGTCAGGCTGACAATATATGGTATAGGTACAGTCTTCCAGAATGAAATAAATACAACCACAACAAATAGACATCTAGCCCCTATACAGCCATCTAATCTGATCATGCTACAAAAAACTATAACCCAAGTGATTTCCACGCTCCCCGCAGAAATCCTTCTAACACAGCAGTGGTCAGGTAAGTCTAACTCCGTTCCCATCTCCAGAGTACTAACTGGTAGGACGATCCTGATTCCCATCTGAGGGCAAAGCCCAGGTTTCCACAATAATTGTAAAGGTCACCAACCGAAATTAACAAATATCACATAGAATTTAAATTTTAAATGCACAAAATAACCTTTCAACTTAGCATACATCTAGAAAGGATTTTCATATGTAAAACATGCATAATCAAAGTTGCAAAATGAAGTTTTGGACAAAACTGCACTGTCGTATTCGAATACAATATCCTTGTATTCGAATACAGTGCTATTTCACAAGTCAGTAGCAAAATTGAATATCTGTATTCGACTAGACACTGCTTGTAGCCGAATAGAACTGCTAAAATTTGCAGATTTCAGTTTCGAAAACGTTTCGCAATCATTCAACACTTACCACACAAAATCAATCAATTACACTCATCAATTACGGCACCATTACAAACAACAACCGAGTATGTATATACAACCATCACAGTATATCAAACATGACTCGCGTGCCAAGCACCCTAATGTAATGCGTATATGCCAATGCACATGATTCTGGAATTCCAAACCAAAACCCTCCTCGAATGGCGTAAATCATAATTGTACAGCCTCTCACAGACCAGTACTAATTATCAAGGTGCAATCTCTCACGGATCAGCATAATTTACTATCGTACAGCCTCTCACAGACCAGTACTAATTTTCTATGCGTGCAATCGCTCACAGATCAGCACGACTTACAAGAGTGCAATCTCTCACAGATCAGCACGACGCGAAAATCCCCGCAAGGATAAGATGAACCAACTATTCACATGGCATCATCTCATGGCCCATCACAGTTACCACTATCACTATGGCCCATTGCGGTCACCATGTACTATGAAATGCATGAGTATACTCTGACTCTTTTCACCACAACCATTAAGTAAATGCAGCTATTAAAAGATTCCCATTTTTAATACTCATTTAACACTAATGATCTTTCAATCTTTTCACAGAGCATACTCAGACATATTAATTCATAATCCAACAAATTCACATCAAATTTAATCCACAAACCACATTAAATACAACAATCCAAATTCCACAAATCCACACCAAATCACTACAAATTACTCATTTTCAAAACTCCTCATATTTCAACCACAATACACCCATTAATTTCCATAATTTCAAACATGAATTTACACCAAATTTATTTCCTCAAATCACTCCTCAAACACATTAAAACAATTTCACATAAAACATCTTAAATTCATTTTCTACAAATCCACACATCAAACACGACAAATTCAATCAATTCGAATTCCAAAATTTCACACCAAATTTAATCATGAATCATCCGTATTCACAACTCCACATTTTCAAACATAAACCACCAAATTTAATCTCCAAAATTTTCAACCATAATCCACACATCAATCACATCTCAAAAATTCGTAATATTAATTATGAACACATCAACCACAACAACATTAATATCTCAGAGTTCTCCCCACCGCTAACTCGGTGCCAACAGCCTCGATTCCTTTTCGAGACTCAAGGAGCTAACTACATAAACATAAATATTTGTAACAATTTGTTCACAACTAAAGTTTATCCAACCATAACAAAATTCTAAAATTATATCTTTTCACACACCAAACTTTTACAACCAAATAATCTACATTATTTAGTTAAAATTAAATAAAACAAATATAATCCAAATCACACGTATGCACACTCGACTATTAAAGCACCAAAATTTTGAGTTAATAAAGTACTCTAAACTTTTTCTTTTTAAAATTTCAACTTTAGTTCAAACTCATTTATTTGAAAATAACTCATTTCGTAACTCAAACACGTCAAAATCAATTTCTTTTTTTTTGTTAACCATTACTAACAAAATCGACCACATTAATCACATTAATTCAATCTCAGCAAATCGCACACAATTCACATCAAACTACATCTCTACCGCGTCAATTTTAAATTCCGTTAATTCACGCATAAACGAATTAAATTCATTTTCACCATTTTACACATCAAATACACCAAATTTCTTTTCCATAAAATCACATATAATGTCTTAAATGCAAACTAAAAGTTTGGAAGGAGCCCTTACCTTAATGGCAGCTTTAACAGCCGATTACGGTACCGCGATAAATTATGGTAAAATATTTTGTTCGCACGTCACTTCGAAAACTAGCTCACTAGCATCGCAGCGGGGAGCTGAGCAACTTTCCCTTCTGTCACTTCTCGAATGGAAGCTTAGATCTAGAAGAAAATGGAGGTTTTGTATTTATGGGTTTGGATTTTTTTCAAAAACTGGAGAAAAAAGATAACTCGCGAGGCTGGTTTGTTTTCTCTCTGTTTCCTTTTTTTTCCTCCCCTGACCTCACGTGCTACAATATATATACTAACATATATATATATTATTAATTACAATCATAATATATATATATATATATATATAAATTATAATTAAACCAAATCAATAAATATCTAAATATTCTTACACACATCACTTCACTCACATCTCAAACTATTTTGATAAAAATATCTATTCTCATTGCAACTCAATTGACAGGTAAATTTTTTAGCAACTATAAATATTTTAAACAAAATAGTCCGATAATAAATTTTCCGCAACGTAATTAAATTATTTCTCGCCAAATAATTTTAAACGGGTCTCATAAAAATATCATTGGCATTTAACACACAAAATACCATTAAAATTGGCTAAAAGCCTCAGAATTCAACACCAAAAATATACTAAAATTACACTTTGCTTGGCACTTTGAGTTGTGTTTTCTTCTTCATCTTGAAGCTGTATTTATAGGCTTCAACAGAGCTTAGGACAGCTCATTTATCCGTTGAAATAAGGCCAGCTGTCATGAGAAAGTGGGTGGATAAGATCAGCCAAAAAGCAAAAGAGTTCATGTTGAATCTGATGGAGCTAAATATCACTAGAAAGGGGGTTGAATAGGGATTTTGGCGTTTAAAAATAGTTTTAAGAGTTTTTGAGTTTCTGTCCTCTCTGAGAGAATACGAACTGGAAAATTGATTTTCAAAATTTTTAAGTGAGAACAGAATAAATGCAAGGAAAATATAAAGAGATAGACACACAACTTTTATATTGGTTCACCCAAAGATGGCTACGTCCAGTCCTCACAACCTTGTGAGATTTCACTAAAGATCAATCAGATCAGCCTCTTGCAGAGGATGATTACACTTTGTGTATTCTCAAGCTTCACCAAGCTTACAATCAAGTTTCAAATATTTTCAAGTACAACTTACTTGAAAATTATAAAGTGATATGAGTATGATTTCTTTTCTCTCTACTTAAACACTTTCTAAAAAGATATTTCAAAGATCTAGTGTATGGATGTAGAAAGCATAAAGAGAGGATGAATATTGCTTATGATAAACTTTAAGATTCTTGATCTTTTTCTTGCAATATTGTTGTGTGTCTAAATGATGAATAGCTTGCTGCCTTTTATAGAGGTCTTGTGATGTTCTTTCCATGAGACAAGCTTTTGTGACCGTTTGGAATCAATTCAAATCAATCCATGGTCTTTCATCATATTTACGAAAATGTCATCCAGCTGTCTTTGGACATATGCAGTCCATCCTCAGCCTGAAAATTGACTTGCATTGGATCTTGGTCTTGTGTTGTCTTTTTCTTTTCTCATTCTTCAAGGCCTGTGACTTCTATTTTGAGTTTGTTTGTAGTTGCCTTTCTATATATTGACTTTGCTTTATTTTTCCAATCATCCAAGAATGATATATAGGTCTACCCATTAGCCTTTGCACATAGGAAAGTAATTTGCAACATGTGACTTCTTGAAAACCCAAGCTATAAGCCATCCTCGTACCTTGTATAGCTGGCCTTGTGATTTCTTTTGATCAAATGCTTTATATAATCATTTATTCATGTTGGTTTGACCTCTTTTGATGAATTAATGAATTAACCCAGATTTTTCTCCCTTTTGATCTAATTGATGATTAACCCATCCTCTCAAGGTTCTGTCCTATCCTCCAGCTTGAACACTTAATGAATTAACCCAGATTTTTCTCCCTTTTGATCTAATTGATGATTAACCTGTTTTCTTATAATAATTCACTCAAAAGCACAGATTAGTCATAAACCATAATCATAATCTTTAAACAATTTTGTTATCATTAAAATCATTTGAGAGATTTTGTCTCAACAAAATCTAGGAACGTTCTTGACATCCAAGATCGTTCTTTGAATTAGTTGGAGATGAACTGACTTGTACTTGTGATCCTGTCAGTTGTCTGATATGATTGCTAGCCTTAAGTCAACTGTGCATGTCTTGATTGAAAGTACAGCTGCAGTGTACTTTAGAGCCTATAGATTTGTACTTGCATTTTCCTCACGTGAAGAATGATTTTGCTTTATAATTTTCATGAAGCTTGTCTTTGATCCTTCGAATTCTGGAATAATTCTGACTTAGATTGATCCTTGCTTATTCTTGATGAAGATATGAGATGAATAAAGCTTCCTGGATCCAATCTTTCACAAAGAAACTGATCATTCTTGTTTATGACAAAAGTGAAGAACGTTCTTTGTTTTCCAGACATATGTCAAGAACGTTCTCCGTTTTACTGTTTTTTCTTTCTTGATTTTAATGAGATTTGCTTTGAAATACTTGGTACCTAACTTGTTTTAACACACTCAAATACACATGTTAAATACCAAAACATTTAGAATCATAATTAGAATTCTTAATTAACCTTTTGTTTAATTATCATCAAAACATTAATTTGGGATTTTGTCTTAAACAATCTCCCCCTTTTTGATGATGACACAACATGTTAATTTAGATTTTAATTTTGATTCTAATAATAATTCAGAGAGCTTTTTTTTAAAAATCTCCCCCTCAATATGTGCTAAACATTTGAACCAAATAATGATTTTTCATTAATGTCACAAAAAGATCTTAGATCATTACAAGGTGGTTCAAAAAAACAAAAATAAAAGTAGACATAAAAAGAAAGCTACAGATCAGACTTAAAATCTAAGACATTTCTCCCCATTTGTCGTAGCAAAAAGGAATAGGAGGGCTAACCTAAAATAGTGAATCAAAAAGACAAAGAAGGCGAAGACCATTCAGATGATGGAGATAACGAAGGCTGAGGATTTTCTGGAAATGTAGGAGGAGGATTAGGCATATGTGGTTCGATTCCAAGCTTGGGAGAAAGCTGATTTGCCATCCAGTCCCTCAGAATTGCTTGCTCTTTATCCTGATGAGTTTGTCTTGCAATGATGGTTTGAAGAGCAGCAAAAATTCTGCGAATGTTCTTATAAGCTCTTGATGATTCCCTTTCTAGTTTGGTCCTTTTTGAAGGACGCTGATGATCATCAATTGGAGTGCTTTGGGAGGAAGTAGTAGAGGTGCAAAATGTGGATAGAGTGGCAAAAGTAGTATCGATGTGAGGAATAGAGTTGGGAGCGGAGTGATGGGGTATAAAGGAGCCAGTTATATCCAAATCAGGAAAAGCCAAATATTGACTTATTCCAAAAAGTGATGAAGTTGTAGTTTTTTGGGGTGAGACAAACACTGGAGACATTTTGGAAGTGTGTTGAAATGGAAGTGTAGGGCTCAAACTGCCTTGAGAAGTTGGATTTATGACAGGTGGAATTGTAGAAGCTATAGGATTCAAATTTTGGAAAACATCAGGAAACGGAGAACGTTTTTCAGCATTTGGTTGGGGTGAAGAACGTTCTTGAGGTTCAGTTGATTTGTGTATAGCAGAAATTCGTGCAGACCTTTTTCTTTTGTTGGTGGAATATGGATTGAAAACAGATTATGATTAAGGGTGGAATGGTGGGAATCTGTTACATATGGAAGATGTTCTTAGATGAGAATTTTGAAATTTTGATGTTGGAGGATTCAGTCAAAAGAGGAATCTGAAAATGCCTAAATTTTTTTAAGAGAACCATGCCATAAGGGACAGTGTTTCTCTTATAATCTTTTTGGATGGTAGTAATCATGTGTTGGATTATCAGATAAGGCAGATTCAACTTCTTACAATGAAGAAGGTGATAGATGACTAGAGCGTCATTATCAGAAACAAATTCATGGCTGCCACAATGGGGTAAAATATTGTGTTGGCTTATATTATTGAAATTTTTTGGTTAAACCATCAATAAATAGCTCTTGGAACATCTCTTCTTTTGAGATGTTTAAGGTTGTGTACCAATCTTTCCCAAAGATTGTTAAGCCTTCAGATGGTAATTGCAGAATCTCACCCAAAATCAAAGGGTCAAGCTAATTTCAATACCTTTCAAAGTAGAGACTATGAGAGATTTGTCTGCAAATGCTTTAGCTTTGCAATAGAAAGCTCGAATAACTTCAGGGTAATAGCAATCAGACAATTTTAGGAAATCAGTCCAGCCAAGTGCATCAGTATGATGCTGAATGGAGATTTCTTCTACTTGAAGGTTGTCAAAGTCAAAAACTCGGCCAATGCCAATAGGGCGTTGAGCCCATTTTTCAAAATATAGTTTTTGAATTTTTGAGGATATCAGAGGTGGAATAAGAACTTTTTAAGAGGAAGGTTTGGCGGAGGTTTTAGGGTTTGTTGTTTTTCAAGTCTTTGTGGTTTTTTGGGTTGGAGTTGGAAGAGGAGAACGTTCTTGGGCTGGTAGTCTGGTTGAAGAACGTTCTTGAGGTGGAAGTTGAGATGAAGAACGTTTTTGAGGTGGGAGTGGAGACGAAGAACGTTGTTGAGGTGGTTGTTTCTTTTTAGGGTTTTTTAGTTTTTCGGAGGCCAAAAACTGTGAAAGTGTTGAGGATGATTTAGATTTAGGATTTTTTGGTTTAGATTTAGAGGGTGTGGTTTTGGTTGGAAGGTGTTTGGAAGAAGATTTTGGGGATTTTGAATGAGTTTTTGGAATTTCTGGGGTTTTATGAATTTCTGGGGACTTTGAAATTTCTGGGGATTTTGGAATTTATGGGAACTTTGGTTTAGAGGGCTATGATGAGGGAGTAGCTTGTGGTTGGGGAATAGGTTGAGGTGGTGAGGATTTAGAATCATCATTAGATATGGTATAGATTGTGGTATCTATATTTTTGTTTTTTGAAGTACTAATGCCAGCTAGAACACGCATTGATCTTCTTCAAGAGGATAAGGTGCTGGAACTAGGATTGAGGGGGTTTTGAAGGTGTGGTGGTGCTTGACTATTGGAAGGAAGAAGGGATTGAAACAATGGAGGGAGCACAGTGGAAAGAGGAGCAAGAGTGATTGGTTGAGGACTTGTTTCAGGGGATGAAGACATATAATCGGAGAATGTTCTTTCAGAAGATGAATGGGGAGGTGTTGGTCTCGGTGGAGGAGATGGTGAACGAATAGGAGATGGTGAAGGTGAAGGGGATGATGATGGTGGTGGTGATTTGGGATTTTTGTGTGCAGTGGTTTTTGTTCGAGCCATTTTTGAGAAAAAATTAGAGCTTGTGGAAGAAGAAGACAAGAGATGAATGTGCAAAAAAAAAGTTTGAATTTGTTGTATAATGATGAAAAAGTGATCGTTTTGATGTGTTTGCAGTTGATTAAGGAGTGGAAGGAGTGCCACACGTGTAATTGGATTGATAGGGCAGTTGAGCAATGGGAAGAAGGAAAGAGAAATGATGTGGCTGGACAAAAGCATGGGTAGCCGTTACTTTTGAAAAGCAACAGACGTTTCAGATGAAAAGCTTGATTTTGAAAGTTAGTGATGATGAAGAACGAAGATCGTTCTTGAGTGGCTTGGCAAAATAAGCTAAAAACGGAGAACGTTCTCCGTTATGACCAGATTGATTTGGTTTCAATTTTAACGATCTTGACCAGGATTTTTAATCGTTCTTTGATGGAATTGAAGCTTTCTTCAACAAGAGGCTTTGTAAAAATATTAGCTAACTGATTCTTTGTGTCCACAAAGATCAATTCAATCTTCAAGTTAGATTAATAGCACTAGTATTAATAGCACTAGTATTATCATAATATATTGGAATATGAGAATACCTTAATGAAAAATCTTCAAGTTGATTCTTGATCCATAAGACTTGAGAGCAACAATTTGCTGTTGAGACATATTCAACTTCAGTGGTTGATAGTGCAATCGTGTTTTGCTTCCTACATGACCAGCTTATTAAGGCTTCTCCTAGGAACTGACATGCACCACTTGTGCTTTTTCTTTCCATCTTATCACCATCATAATCGACATCACAATAAGCTACAAAATCAAAATGAGAACCTTTGCTATACCAAAGGCCAAGACCAGTAGTACCTACGAGATAATGAAAAATTCTTTTGACTGCTGTTAAGTGAGACTCTTTTGGTGAAGATTGAAACCTTGCACATAAGCCTACTGCAAAAACAATGTCAGGCCTACTTGCAGTTAGATAAAGTAATGAGCCAATCATACCTCTATATTCTTTTTCAGAGATTGATTGTCCATTTTCATCTTTATCTAATGAGGATAATGGATGCATTGGAGTAGTCATAATCTTGGCTTCACTCATTTTGCATTTCTTTAAAAGATCATTGATATATTTTTCTTGACAAATAAAAATTTCATTTGTATGTTGTTTGATTTGTAAACCAAGAAAATATCTCAATTCTCCCATCATACTCATTTCAAATTCACTTTGCATGAGATTTGAAAAATCCTCACACATTTTTTCATTTGTTGATCAAAAAATAATATCATCAACATACACTTGAACAATGAGTAAATCATTTTTACTTGTTTTCTTAAATAGTGTTGTGTCAATGTTTCCACGGGAAAAATTATTTTTGATAAAAAATGAACTCAATCTTTCATACCAAGCTCTAGGAGCTTGTTTTAAACCATATAAGGTTTTGGTGAGTTTAAAAACATGATTTGGTTTCTTTTGATCTTCAAAGCCTGGAGGTTGACGAACATAAACTTGTTCATTCAAAAAACCATTTAAAAAAGCACTTTTAACATCCATTTGAAAAAGTTTGATGTTTTCATATGATGCATAGGCAAGAAAGATTGGTATGGCTTCTAACGTTGCAACTAGAGCAAAGGTTTCATCATAGTCTATTCCTTCTTGTTGATTATACCCTTGAGCAACTAACCTTGCTTTGTTTCTTACCACTTTTCCTTCTTCATCTAGCTTATTTCTAAAAACCCATCGTGTTCCAATAATTGTCTGATCTTGTGGATCTAGAACAAGGGTCCAGACTTTATTTTTCTCAAATTGAAGAAGTTCTTCTTTCATCGGATCATTCAAGATTGATCAATTATTGTTTCTTTGATGGATTTTGGTTCCACTTGAGATATCATTACCATGTTGTTGTTTGCATCATCTTTAAATGACCTTCTTGTTCTAATGCCATCAGCTGTATCTCCAATTATTTGATTTGGAGGATGATCACCTACTAGTTTCCAGCTTCTAGGAGAAGTTTGAAATGGAGATTGTTTATCAATCTCGTTTTCCTGGAGAATGATCTGCTGCGTTTTTCCATATTGTTCTTCCTCCTCATCATCTTTCTTTTTTAACTCAAGATCATCAACCTCATCAAATAAAATGTACATGCTAATTTTAACAGTTTTAGTTCTCAAATTAAAAATACGATATCCTTTAGATTCTGTTGAATATCCTAAAAATATGGCTTTGTCCGGTTTCGCATCAAATTTTCCCAAGTTGTCTTTGTTGTTTAAAATGTAGCAATAACAACCAAAGATGTGAAAATATGAAATGTTTGGTTTTCTATTTTTTCATGTTTCATAGGGTGTTTTGTTTATCATTTTTCTAACTGAAACACGATTCAAAATGTAACAAGAGGTATTTATAGCTTCAGCCCAGAAATACTTTTCAACATTGGATTCTTCCAAGATCGTTTTTGCCATATCTTGCAAAGTTCTATTCTTTCTTTCAACAACTCCATTTTGTTGAGGAGTTCTTGCATAAGATAGATTATGAGAGATGTCAAGTTCTTCAAAAAATGTTTTGAAGGATGCATTAATGAATTCAGGTCCATGATCACTTCTTACAGTGATGATATTGGATTCCTTTTCATTTTGAACCTTTTTACAAAAGTTTTTGAAAGCATCAAATGCATCATCTTTTTGTTTTAAAAATAACACCCATGTGTATCTAGAAAAATCATCAACAATCACAAATCCATATTTCATACCTCCTAAACTGGTGGTTTTGATGGGACCAAAAATATCAATGTGAAGTAGTTCAAGAGGTTTTTTGGTTGATATAAACTATTTTGGATGAAAGCTACTTTTAACTTGTTTCCCTTTTGCACAAGCTTCACATATTTTATCTTTTTCAAAGTTTATTTTAGGAAGTCCTCTAACAAGATCTAATTTGACAAATTTGAAATTGTTTTCATACTCACATGTCCAGTTCTCTTATGCCATATCTATTTGTCTTTATTTATGGACATGAGGCAAGATTCAACTGGTAGTTCTTCAATGTATAAAATGTAAAGGTTTTTCTTTCTGGATGCAGAAAATATGATTTCACCAGAATTTTCCATTCTCACTTCACATATGTTTGGTTTAAAAATAACTTCAAAGCCATTATCATAGAGTTGACTAATGCTGAGAAGGTTATGTTTCAATCCTTCAACATATTGAACAAAATTGATTTTGGCAGAATTTATTTTACCTATGGTTCTATTCCCTTTGATCTTGGCTTGATCATTGTTTCCAAATGTTACGGATCCTCCATCCTTTTTGATAAATGACATGAAGCAATTCTTGTCACCCTTCATATGCCTTGAACAACCACTGTCCAAAAACCATGGCCTTTTCTTGACATCTTGAGATCCATCCTACATGATGTGTTATATCATTTTTAGGTACCCACTTGATCTTGGGTCCTAAGGAGTTAGTTTTAAAATCTGATTCATTGTTGGTGTTAAATGTTGTCTCATAGTGGCCAATCTTGGACCAGGAGGAATATCTAGTTGTTTGTTTTGGAAAAGGTTTGGAAAACTGTGTTTCAGCTGGTTTTGATAAAGCTCCAGAACGTTCATCGTGTTTTACATTAGCTGGAGAACGTTCTCCTTTATACAGATTTCGAGAAAATTTTGCTTTTGCTCTAAAATGTTATTCCTTTTTGAAGATCTTTTTGCTCTTGATTTTTTCATCTCTTTTTTTAAAATAGCATGCAAACTCTAAATGTCCAATTTTGTTACACTATGAACATTTGATTTTGCAATTTCCCTCTTTCCTTTCAAGAACAAAAAAGTTTTCATACATTTTGGTTTTTTGAGTTTTATCAAAACCAAGCGCAGCTTTATCAAATATCCCCACTTGGGATCCCATGATTCTCTGAAAAGTTTCAGTAGCTTTAATGAAGTTTGTTAAATCATTTTTAAGAATTTCAACTTCAGCCTTGAGAAGAACGTTCTTCGTTTGAGGTGAAGATCGTTCTTGACTTTCTGAACTTTCAGATTCAAATTTTTTGAGTTGAGACTCTTTCTTTAAGTTTATCATTCATAGCCTGAACTTTATCTTTCTCTTCTTTTTCCTTATGAAATTTTTCTTTAAAGGAACTACACTTTTGAATGAGAAAATTTGAATCATTTAGCAAATTATCAAATTCAGTTTCCATTTGTTTACATACAAGACATGGTTCAGAATTTGTTACCTCTGTATCTTCAATGTTTGCCATCAAACACAGGTTTGCTTATTCAGGTTCATCTGTTTCTGATTCATCAGAATCATCCCAGGTTGCCATCATTGACTTCTTCTTGAAGGGGAATTTCTTTGGCACTTTTTGTTTAATGGACATTCAGTTTTGTAATGTCCTTGTTTGTTGCATCCAAAGCAAGTGATTTTGCTTTTATCTATTTCAGTCTTGAAGTCCTTTTTATCTGGGGATCTGTTTTTGATCTGATCTCTTCTCCTCATCATTCTTTGTATCTTTCTTATGAGGAGAGCAATCTCTTCGTCAACATCTTCTTGGCCATCTTCTGAATAACTTTTCTCATTTTTTTGTTGAATACTTGGTGAGCTTTGAGATGCTTTTAAGGCTACTACTTTGCCTTTCTTTATAGGTTTATCTTCTAGCAACAGAACTTCATGCGCCCTTAGAGTTCCAATCAGTTCTTCCAAGCCCAGTACCTTAAGATTCTTGGCTTGGCTTATAGCTGTCACCATTGGTCTCCACATGATTGGAAGACATCTCATGATCTTTCTTACCCTGTCTTGTACTGAATAAGCTTTGCCAAGGGAGCGCATTTCGTTCACTATAGTTGTGAATCTTGAGTACATTTCATCGATTGTCTCTCCTTCATTCATTTCAAACAATTCGAACTTTCGAATGCCAATGTCAATTCTTGTTTCCTTAACATGGCATGTTCCCTCATGGTGAGTTTGCAATGTGTCCCATACTTTCTTGGCCGTATCACATTCATCTACTCTTTCACTTTCTTCCCTGCTTAAAGCACATGATAAAAATAATTGAGCTTTTGAGTTTAGAAGTACCTTAGATTTTTCATCTGCTGTCCAATCTGCTTCTTTCTTTTCAGCAGATGTTGAATCGTTTTGATCCACTCTTGGTATGAAGTCTCCATCTGTGATGATTCTCCACATACCAGTATCTTGTGACTTTAGGAACAATTGCATTTTGCTCTTCCAGAAATAATAATAATATGAGCCATCAAAGTATGGTGGTCTATTTGAAGACCCTCCTTCAGCAATGTATTTTGCTTTTGACATTATCTTCCTGAATCTTTTGCTCTAAAACTTTTTGGGTGTTTAATCCTTAGAGACTGGCTATGATGCCAATTGAAGTAACAATTCCTGTTTTAGTGAATTATAACTGCCCCTTTTTTAAAATTCCTGTTTAAAACAGAAAGTTTAACTCAAGATTGATCTTGGTTACAAACGAAGAACGATCTTGGTTAGTGAAAAAAAAACAGCAATATCAATTTTATCAATATAAAAGCTGATTGTAAAGCATATAATAAATTGAGATAGAGATATAGAGATCACTCAAGCATATATCCTGGTTCACCCAAACACGGGTTACGTCCAGTCCTCACAAATGTGAGATTTTCCACTAAGTGCTCAAAGAAAGATTGTTTTTGGTTGTACACAATTTTTCATAGATCAATCTTGATCTTTACATAGTTTCTACCTTTCTACCTAGAAAGGATTTCCAACGGTTTACCTTACACTATTTCAGAAAGGATTTTGCAAGCTACCTTTCAAAACATAAAAGGATTTTTACACACTACTCAAGCTATGTTAACAAAATAGCCTTGAGTTACAAAGTAATGATTTTGAGAATGTTAGAATCTGGGTATTTCTCAACTCTTGTTTGAGAAATAGATTATATAATTTATAACTCAATTATTATTGATTCTAACACAACACAAAGAATGGAACTGCAAGCTAGACAATTATTTTGAGAATGCTCGAGTATGATTGATGCTTTGCTTGGCACTTTGAAATGTGTTTTCTTCTTCATCTTGAAGCTTTATTTATAGGCTTCAAGAGAGCTTAAGACAGCTCATTTATCTGTTGAAATAAGGCTAGCTGTCATGAGAAAGTGGGTGCATAAGATCAACCAAAAAGCAAGAGAGTTCATGCTGAAACCAGGAACATTCTTGACATCCAAGATCGTTCTTTGAATTAGTTGAAGATGAACTGACTTGTACTTGTGATCCTGTCAGTTGTCTGAGATGATTGCTAGCTTTAAGTCAAGTGTGCAGGTCTTGATTGAAAGTACAGCTGCAGTGTACTTTACAGCCTATAGATTTGTACTTGCATTTGCCTCACATGAAGAATGATCTTGCTTTATACTTTTCATGAAGCATGTCTTTGATCCTTCGAATTCTGGAATAATTCTGACTTAGATTGATCCTTGCTTATTCTTGATGAAGATATGAGATGAATAAAGCTTTCAGGATCCAATCTTTCACAAAGAAACTAATCATTCATGTTTATGACAAAAGTGAAGAATGTTCTTTGTTTTCCAGATATATGTCAAGAACGTTCTTCGTTTTATTGTTTTTTCTTTCTTGATTTTAATGAGATCTGCTTTGAAATACTTGGTACCTAACTTGTTTTAACACACTCAATTACACATGTTAAATACCAAAATATTTAGAATCATAATTAGAATTCTTAATTAACCTTTTGTTTAATTATCATCAAAACATTAATTTGGGATTTTGTCTTAAACAATCTTCCCCTTTTTGATTACGACAAAACATGTTAATTTAGATTTTAATTTTGATTCTAATAATAATTCATAGAGCTTTTTTTAAAAAATCTCCCCCTCAATATGTGCTAAACATTTGAACCAAATAATGATTTTTCATTAATGTCACAAAAAGATCTTAGATCATTACAGGGTGGTTCAAAAAAAATACAAGTAGACATAAAAAGAAAGCTACAAATAAGACTTAAAATCTAAGACACTTCTCCCCCTTTGTCGTAGCAAAAAGGAATATGAGAGCTATGCTAAAACAGTGAATCAAAAAGACAAAGAAGGCGAAGACCCTTCAGATGATGGAGATAACGAAGACTGTGGAATTTCTGGAAATGTGGGAGGAGGATTAGGCATAGGTGGTTCGATTCCAAGCTTGGGAGCAAGCTGATTTTCCATCCAGTCCCTCAGAATTGCTTGCTCTTTATCCTGATGAGCTTGTCTTGCAATGATGGTTTGAAGAGCAGCAAAAATTATGGGAATGTCCTTATAAGCTCTTGATGATTCCCTTTCCAGTTTGGTCCTTTTTTTGGGATGCTGATGATCATCAATGGGAGTGCTTTGGGAGGGAGCAGCAGAGGTGCAAAATGTGGATAGAGTGGCAAAAGTAGTATTGATGTGAGGAATAGAGTTGGGGGCGGAATGGTGGGGTATAGAGAAGCTAGCTATATCCAAATCAGGAAAAGCCAAATATTGACTTATTCCAAAAAGTGATGAAGTTGTAGTTTTTTGGGGTGAGACAAACACTGGAGACATTTTGGAAGTGTGTTGAAATGGAAGTGTAGGGCACAAACTACCTTGAGAAATGAGTTAGTAGCAAGTTAATTAGAGTGGTTGAACCACATATTTTTAGTACAATACTTGGTTAAGAGGGTATTGTGTGAGAAGATTTCTAAACTATTTTCATATAAATGAGTATCAATTGATGACATGCTCAATAGGGGCGTTGGAGTGGATAGAGGGGTGACATTGGAGGAGGCATTTGTTTCAATGGAAAAAGGAGTTAGTGGAGGAATGTAGGTTAGGTTTAACTAACATATCTTTGAAAGTTGGTGTGTCATATTCTTGGTCATAGAGCCAACCTTCATAACAAAACTACTCAATTAAAAAGGCTTATAATGCACTGAGGAATGTAGCTGACATTGCATACTCTTCGCTCTATGATTGTATTTTCAATTAATTAACACATTTGAAGGCACCTCTTTTGTGTGGCGACTTCTAAATAATAGATTACCACCAAAAGATAATTTGATTCGTTAGGGTTCCTCATTCAAGATCTTCAGCCACACGTGAACAAATGTGGTGGTGATGAGTCAATTCATCATATGTTTTTTTAGTGTCCTATTTATGCACTTGAGTGGTTTGGTTGAGTACTCGTCATGTTTTCCCTTGTAATAATCTTGATAACGCTTATCAATTTAAAGGATTGACTTCGGGTAGAAAGAATGTGCGAGACAATTTATATTATGTTTGGTTGACTTGTATTTAGTCTATGTGGGAGTCTCATTATAATATATCTTTTTAATCATCAAGAAAGTAATTTGCGGCAAATCATGAGGATATCAAATATTGTCTTAGGTCTTGATCAAATCTCAAATGCAAGGTTTTCGTTATGATATTGGTCAATTATGTTTGCAACCACTAATATGTTTAGATGTTGACGGTGATTGAGGGTGTATTTTGTTTGTTTTGGCATTGATTTTTTAGTTGTTCTGCACTTTTTGTCTTTTGCGTTTGCTTGAGTGAATATTTTGTAAAAAAATTATTTATCATAGCACCACTTTTGTTGCAATTTTGTACTTCCTCCGTCCTATAATAAATGAGTTACTTGACTATTTCACATATTAAGAAAAATATATAAATGTAAAAGAAAAAATATTACTTGTGCCAAATTATCTTTATAAAGTATTGGTGCTTTATCAATATGGTAAATGAATAGTGGAAGATATTGTATTGCAAATTATGCAAGTAGTATTAATTAAAGAGTACAATGAAAAAGTGCATTAAAAATTTAAATGATCATTTATTTTAATAAAACTGTTTTTTTGTAAATGAATCATTTATTATAGGATGGAGAGAATAATATTATTTTTTGTTTTTTTTGGCTTTTTCTTAAAAAAATAAATCTTTAAGTTTTAAACTACTTACTTTGGAAATAAAGTCACAAAGACTGCCGCAACTAATATTCATGAAAGTAATATTTTGTTCCAAAATATAAGTAAAAATTGATTAAAAAAAGTGAATCTATTTAGTCTAAATTTTTATTAAATATATCAACTTTTTTGTATTAATTGTAATTTATATTTTAGGACGGAGAGAATAAGTTCTAGATTTTACACATTGGTCAACTAGAAGCTTACTAATTAACAATATGCTTCAATTTTTTCCAAAAAAACTTATGTGCTTCAAATTTGAAGATAAAATTTGTAACTTTTGAAAAAGTAAGCCTATGTTTTGCTGCTCTTGAGTATAATTGATTTTGCTCCCAGATTTGATTCTAACTTGAAGTTAAAATTTGTAACTTTTGAATCTAATTATGATCTTTACATTAAAATTTATTGTTCAAATCATTTTTAGGTTAATATATCCAAATTCTGAACAAAATTATTTACACTCAACTAGCTTTTAAATAAAATCATTCTTTAAAATCAATTTGTATCCCCACATAATCAAACATACACTAAATGATTTAAAATATTTTCTCTCATCCCACCATCTACCTTCAACCAAAAGAGACCCTAAATATAATATTATCTTCATGAGTTTTTTAATCTGTTTTTATAAAACTCTCTTCAAATTTACAATTGTTTATTTACTAACATACCTCTATTAATTTATCTCTTTTTTTAACCAATAATAAATAATTTAATAAAAATATTAATTAATTCTCTTCTTTAAAATTTAAAATAATGTTAAAAAATCACTTTTTCAATGTTTAAAGTGTTGAATACATTACATTTAAAAGAAAATCTTATTTAGGGTCTTAACAAGTGTTTTAAAAATACTTGTTAATATTATAACAACAAAACCAATTATAAACAAACTTAATAGTCTCGTCAACTTTCTAATTCACATAATTTAATGATTAATTAATGGAGTTCTATTCTATATCTAGAGACAAAGTTAGCCTCTTTTATGTAACGGCATGTGACGACTCTCATGACTTTTGGGGACCAACGTACCTACGAATGTGATATTGATAGTTGGATCAATGAATCTTGATTTCATGTGCTGTAAAGGGTTGTTCGATTACCATTTTTGACTCAATTGTATTTTTTTTTGCTTTCTGGTGCTTCATCCCCTTGGTCTGCGTGAACTTGTCTATTTCTTAATCTAAATCCAAGCTTTTATACTTTTTTGTTGTTTAAACAATGTAATGCCTAGATTTTTTCTTTCCTCTTTGGTACACTTTGCATTATTGCCGTATCTTTGTGTTTAGTTTGATTATTAGAATTAGGAAAACTTATCCGAATTCAATTATTTTTGTGTGGTTTAGAATTTTAAAATGCTCATGTTATTGTGGTATACACACAAACACCGAGACAATTCAATTAAAAAATCGCTAAGTATCCCTCAATAAAAAATTAAAACTTGCTGAGTGTTGTACTTTATATTATAATATAAGACCAATTTCAATCGTTAAATGCTCCGTACCAATTTTTTGGTATTTATTTATTTTATAATAAAATTTAATATAAATAAATAGTACCTCAATCTAAAATGAAAGAGACTTATAATTTATTAAATAACTTACATTTGTTACATTAGTGGAGATTAAATAAAAACAGATCTAGAAAATTATTAAATAAGAATCGAAAATTGATCATACATGTTCTCTAAAAAATTATCATATATATATATATATATATATATATACTATATTAACGTTATACAATGAATGAGACATTTATTTATTTTTTTATATATGAAATAATCAGAAAATATAATTAAAAAAACATAAATTAGAGAATATAAAAATAATTAATATCACATTGAATATTACTCATTTTGAGATATTATTTTAACAAATATGTCATCCATTACGATACAAATAGAAGAATAAATAAAATCTAGTTGTTATAAATAATTTTCTTTATTCTTAGCTCTTCTTTATCGATTCATCGGAGATGTTGGTTTAAGATTATTTTTTAGTATGAAATTATCTCTCTAACTCATTTTTGTTTTCTTTTTTTAATTAAATGAGTATTTTTCACATATTTAGATTTTTTTTCATCTTGATATAATAATATTTGATTTCTCTTTTTTTCTTTTGTGGGGTATGTTTGATTTAAATTAATACATTAACTTTGATCAAATTACAACTCTATAATAAATGTTTCGGATATTGTTAGATTTAATTTTTTTTAAATTAAATAATGTATCATATAAGCTTTATTTATATAATAATATTCAATTCGGCGCCATGTCGGTCCCCCTCTAGTTCATCGCTACTTATAGATTTCATGTTTGTCTTTTTTTTACTTGTCATATAAAAAGTAAATTATGTATAAATAAGAATTCATATAAAAAAGCACCTACTACTAACGTTATACCACATAAATCGCCTACTAACGGCCATATGCGCACTTATAATTTTATTTTATTTTGTTTTAAAGTTCTACTAGGCTTTGTGCTATAAAGTGGAGTTAGGAGAGGTTTATGATTGGATAAGATGGAGTTTCTTGAAGGTACAATGAAAGAGATTGGAATGCATAGTAAAAATAATTAGATAAAAACACTCAGAAAATTTGTACATTATATTTTAATATTATAAAAAATATCTATCTATTTATGATTGGATAAGATCGAGTTTCTTAGAGAATACAATTAAAGAGATTAGACTTAATTTATGGTAAAAAATTTGCTAGTTAGTATTTATCTTGTGTTTGTTCTTATAATTATCTTAGCAAAATTTTAGATTTAATAATATTCAATTTTTTCTGTTTATTATGTTCTCTTACAATTTTAATATTTTTATATTTAAGTTTAATTTTATTATGATAACGTGTGAGTAGATTTTCTTTGTTTTGGAATTGTAAGATTCTCAATGATAGATTTTTAACAATTTCTATTTCTTTTTTTTTTTCCATGAGTATTGATCTTTTAATTCAATCTTAATAAAAATTGTGTTTGCACTTAGATATCAAATGATGTACTAAAAAGTGAATTTGATATCTGATCAACAAAATTCGACAAAAGAATCAAATCATGAAAATAGATTTTGATTCTCTTGAAATCATGAAAGATAGTTTCTCTTAATGGATTTTGCTAGTACATTAATCATGAAAATATGTTGATTATCAGTTTAAAATACACTTTTGCTCTTTGAAAGAAGGTATTAGTTATAATTGTTTATGTGGTTTTTAAGACTTTAACACTCATAAATTAGAGAAGATTTGTTTTATTGTATCCAACATTGTGAAAAACTACAATCTCAAGACTTTATTTTTATTGCGACTAAAATTGCATTCATGATAATTTTGGAGAGACTAAAAGTTATTTTATTTTATTTTATAAGCACTAAAATGAAAAGATTGAAACTTTATAAAGACTAAAAATATAGTTAACCCTAGATTTTATAAATTGAAACACTGTGTACATTTAATAATAATAATAATAATAATAATAATAATAATGATAATAATAATAATAATAATAATAATCCTATTGAGGGGGATACCGCTAAACCCAAAGATAAGTTTGATGCTAACTAGAAAGAGAAGAATAAAAAGGCAATGGCATTGATGAGACAATGATTAGATCTAAGTTTACTCTCACATGTTGAAATTGAAACAGGTGCTATGAAGATATGGGAGAAATTAAAAAGAGTTGGATGAATGGAAAATGTGAAAAATAAAGCATTATTCATTCAGAAGTTAGTGTGAAATATAAAGACGGGGAATCAATGGCATAACATATAAGTATTTTCAAATTATAGTTAATCAGTTGACAATTGCAGATATTGAATTGGATGATAAATTGCAAGTTTTATTAGTACCGAGTTCCATGCCTGACAATTGGGAAGTCCTTGTTGTGACATTAACCAATTCAACTCCAAGTAGAAAGTTGAAAATGTCAACAGTAAAAGAGAGCATGTTAAATAAAGAAACTCGAAAAAGAAGTGCAGTTTGTTTGGTTCTTCCTCAAAGTCAGAAGCACTAGTTACAGAGTCATGGGGGAGAAGTCAATCTAGACACTTCCATAGGCGGAACAATTCAAAAAGTCGTAGCAAGTCAAGAAGCGAGGACTAGAAAAGAAGTGATATGCTACTATTGTGGCAAATCAGTTCACATAAAAATAAATTGTAGGTTCCTTAAGAGAGATCAAGCAAAGGAAAAACATGAAGACAAAGAGAAGAAAAATGATAAAGATACAGTTGCAGGTGCATCTCTTAGTGATGTCTACATTGTTTGTGATGATAATTCCATAAACCTCATGTGTTAGGATTCAACTTGAATTATTGATTCAGGTGCCTCGTATCATATTACTCCTAGGTGTGATTTCTTCTCATCTTACAGTATTGGTGATTTTGGCATAGTAAACATGGGAGATGAATAAGTATGTAAAATTATCGATATGAGAGATGTTTCGGTTGAAACTAGGATTGGATGCAAGCTTCAATTGAAGAATGTGAGATATGTTCTCGATAGTCGTCTCAACTTGATTTCGGTGAAAGCCTTGTTGAGGGTTATCACACTTACTTTGATGGTGATGGTATATGTAAAATCACCAAAGGATCTCTAGTGGTAGCAAAGGAGCAAAGTTTCACTTCTCTATAAAGGATGTCTATGAAGCTATGCAAGAAAGAAGTCAATGCAATTGAAGATGCCTCTTCTGATTTATGGCATATGTGCCTGGGTCACTTGAGCGAGAAAAAAGTCAACATACTTGCAAAGAAAAGTTTTCTTTCTATGAAAGGTACGCCTCTAAAAATATACACTCGTTGTTTTGCTGGAAAACAACATAGACTTTCTTTTCATAATATTGGTCCTCATAGGAGGAAAAATATTATTGATTTAGTTCATACTAATGTTTGTATGATGGATAATAAATCTCTTGATGGTGCATCATATTTTGTTACTTTTATTAACGGCCATTCTAGAAAAGTGTGGGTTTTTTCCTTTGAAATCTAACAACCAAGTACTTGGAGTCTTCAATCACTTTCATGCAAGTGTTGAAAGAGAAAATGGAAGGAAATTGAAATGTGTTTGATTAGATAACAGTGGTGAATATAGAGGCTCATTTGAGAGTATTGCAAAGAACATGGAATCAGGCTTGAGAAGACAATTCTAAAGACACCTCAGCATAAAGGTGTTGTAAAGATAATGAATAACACGATTAATGACATAATCCAATGTATGCTCTCTCATGAAAAACTATTGAAAATCCTTTTAGAGAGAAATGAAAATTGCAGTGAATTTGGTCTATATTTCTCATTCTATTCCACTTGATAGTGATGTTCCAAGTAGAGTTTGGACAAGGAAAGATGTCTTTTATCGTCATTTGAGAATGTTTGGCTGCAAATTTTTTGTTCACGCTCTAAGAGATGAGAGGTCCTAGTTTGATAGTAAATCTAAACAATGTGTGTTCGTCGGTTATGGCAATGAAGAATTTGGTTACAAATTGTGGGATCCGATTGACAAGAAAATTATCTGAAGCCGAGATGTGATATTTCGTGAAGACCAGAGAATTGAAGACTTTGTTAAAGCTGAGCAACAAAAACCAAATTCGAGAAGCTACATTGATGTTGCTCCTAAGCTTCCTAGTGAAAATTTTGTTGATGGGGGAGATATACAAATAGATGATGAGAATGTAACCGATGATCATATGATGAGCAAGTTCCACGTGAGCCACTGATTGAGCTTGAGTTGAGAAGGTCTACTAGAGAACATCAACCTTCTCAGATATATCCTCCTCATGAATATGTGATGAATATTGATAGTGGATAGCAAAAGTACTACTAAGAGGCCATTGCAAATGTTGATAAGGAAAAGTGGTTGAAGACCATGCAAGAATAGATGAATTCCTTGCACGAGAATCACACATTTGAGTTGGTAAAGTTGCCTAAGGGCAGAAAAGCACTCAAGAACAAATGTGCACACAAGATAAAGGTAGAAGAGAATAGTTCTCAACAAAGATACAAAACAATTTTGGTTGTAAAAGGTTTTAATTAGAGAAAATGTATTAACTTTGAAGATATTTTCTCTCTTATGGTGAAGATGTCCTCAATTCGAGATATACTTGGGTTATCAACTAGTTTGAACCTAGAGGTTGAACAACTTGATGTGAAGACAACATTCCTTCATGGCAATTTGGACGAAGAGATCTATATGGAACAACTTGAGGGATTAGAAATCAAAGGTAAAGAGAAACTTGTGTGGAAATTGAAGAAAATTTTATATAGGCTCAAGAAAGCACTGAAACAATGGTACAAGAAATTTGATTCTTTCATTTAGAAGCATGGGCATGGTAAAACTATTCTGACCATTGTGTGTTTGTTAAAAAATTCTCTAATGTTGATTATACTATTATCTTGTTATATGTGGATGACATGTTAATTGTTGGTCATGACACTAAGAAGATTCAATCTCTAAAGAAAGATTTGAGCAAGTCTTTGCATTGAAAGAATTGGGTCCTAAAAAGCAAGTCTTGAGCCTGAGAATTACTCGTGATAGGAAGAATGGTAAATTGTGGTTGTCTCAACACAATTACATTGACAAAGTGTTAGAGACGTTCAACATGAGCAATTGCAAACCTACTAGTACTCCACTTGCTAGTCATTTCAAATTGAATTTTGAACAATGTCCTACAAGTGAGAAACACAAAGAGGAGACGAAGAAGCTTCCTTATTTACCATAGTTGGTAGTTTGAAATATGTTATGTTATGCACAAGGCCAGATATTGCTCATGCAGTTGGAGTTATTAGTCGTTTTCTCTCTAATCTTGGTAAAGATCATTGGCAAGCAGTGAAATGGATTCTCAGATACCTCAGAGGCACTTCCAAATTGTGTTTATGCTTTGGGAGTGGTCAACCTGTGTTAGATGGCTACACAGATGCAAGTATGACAGGTGATCTTGATTCTAGAAAATCTACTTTTGGTTATATGATGACTTTTTTAGGGGAGTTGTGTTTTAGCAATCGAGGTTTCAAAAGTGTGTTGCGTTATCTACTACTGAGGATAAGTATATTGTAGCAAATGAAACTTCCAAACAACTTTTGTGGATGAAGAAATTCATATACGTGTTAGGTCTCAAGCAAGATAAGTTTGTGTTATTCTGCGATAGTTAGAGTGCGATCCATCTCAGCAAGAATCCAAATTTTCATGCAAAGTCGAAGCATATTGAGGTGCGGTATCATTGGATACGAGATGCTGTGGAGATGAAGTCATTTTCGATTGAGAAGATCCATACAGATGAAAATGGTTCAAATATGATGACAAAAAATTCGTTTGTGTCAAAGATGATATGTTGTAGAAAGAAGATAGACATGATTGAACAATACTTTCACACTTGAGTCGTGAAAGGGAGATTTGTTGAGTGGGTTCACTCCTCAAGTGGGACCCACTAATTTTACTAATAGTATTATTATTAAAGAAAAAAAAGAAGAAGAAAAAAGAGAGAACAAGTGTGTGTGTGCGTGTGTTTGTTAGTGTTTGTTGGGCTTGGCCCATGATGATGTAAATGGGATTCAAAATCCATAGTTAGAGCTTAGCACTATTGGGAAAAAAGAAAGAAACAACATTCGTAGCCATTACATTGCTACACAAGAGAAAGAAAAGAAAGCTCGTGATAATAGAGTTGCGGCTACACGGAAGAAGAAGGAAAACATGGTTCCGATGGTAATGGATGTGTAGCAAATTTGCTTCATTTGGTCTACAATTTCAGTATATTATTTCTAGCATTGAGTTTGTTCATTTAATATAAATTTATAAGGGTATTATCTTCTGTTAGATATAATTTAGAATACCCACTATTGTGGAAGATTGTTTGTTATTTGTTTGGTTTTCACCTTTTGGTGATGGATATTATGTTGACTGTTATTCTCAAGTGTTACTAGGAAAACTCTGGTGTACCTTTTATTCAATTAGTAGAAGATTTTACTAAAACTAGTTCCCGTGGTTTTTATTCTCTCATTTTTAGGTAAGATTTCCACGTTAAAATATGGTGTATCTGATATTTAATTTTTTGTCAATTATTATTGTTATGTGGAATTGTATTTTCTGTTTGGTCATCTATCTGCACAGATGAGGAAAAATCTTATGCAAATAGTTATATCTGATTTTTCCCAACATTTTATTAAAAACAAAGATTTTTAAATTAACTTTTTTTTTTATTACAAATGTATTCTTGAAGAACCCTAATGTTCATGTTCTTCCCTTCATCATCATCATCTTCAATAACTTCATCATAAAACCAGAAATTTCAACAAAAATTTAAAAGTTCAAACTCAACAAAATACAAAAATCAAGAAACAATTAGCTGGTCAAGGTGTTCCCACAACCATTATTCAACCACAAACCCTAATAACTCAAATGATGATTTATGACCCTCAACCACCATCGTCATAACATACGATCTTAGAAGCCCAACAATTAGCAGTTGTTGTTGCAAGAAAGCAACAATAAATGTTTAGGAGTTTCGAACATCAACAACAACAACAAGAGTTTTTTAGGCTTAGTGGTGGATTTGACGTGGATTTTGTCTCTTTCAATGGTGGGTTCAATCAAGTATCCCCAGAAATTTCACCTATTCAACCACCTTTAAACTCTGAATTTCCATATATCTGCGTTTCAAGATTTTATAATTTGGTTGGGTTTGAATTTTTATGAGTTTTGTTTCTTGATTTTTTAGATTTCTTTATGTTTGAATTTTTGGGTTTCGTGGGGTTTGAACTTTTGGGTTTTGTTATGAATTGTTGTTGAAATTTTTGGATTTATGATTAAGTATTAGAAGATGATATTAATTATGACGAAGGGAAAAAGACGAAGACATTAGGGTTATTCAAAAAATACTATTTTAATAAAAAAAAAAGTTAATTTAAAATGATTTTTTCATTAAAGTATTATTTAATTTTGCCACGTGAGAGCTGTAACGGCCGCATGTGCATTTTTATAATGGAAAATGTTAAAAAGAGTATTAGTGTGCATGTTTTATGACTTAAATGATTTTAAATGTTATAAAAAAAATTTAAAAGATCGAACAATTATTTTCATGAAACATAAAAGACCGTCAAAATATATTTTATCTTTTTATTTAAAGGAATTAAAAACAAAGTATTCAAATTTTATATAAACTACAAATATAGTTAATCCATATCTATAGAGCAAATTCCAATATGTCATTGTGTCAAAAAGTAAAATCCTGCATGTCGCTCTCTCCACTAAACATTATAACAATATTATACATTTTAGTCATCAATTAATCAAATTATTAATCCAAATAAAAATAAATTATTTAATTTACTTTTTGTGTTGTCTTTCACCACACTACGCAACATTTACTACCCATTTTGTATTCCTCTAAGTATAAGATTTGTGTTAAATCAAGTGTTGTTTTTACAACTTTACATTTTTTCATTACTTCACCTATTAAAATTTCTTTCTTAATTTTCTTATGTGATAGTTAATTTTGGTGAATTATATTTTAGGACCTTCAAACACATTCTCCAACCTCAGTGCAACTTTGGTAAAATTTCTTTCACTAAATATCTCTTCTTTCTACCCCTACATACCAATTTTTGGTATTCCTTAATCTATGATTTTTAATTTACCCCAATTTTTGGGGTTTATTTTATACAAGTTACAACCATTTAGTAAGATATCGAATAAAACAATTAAAATTGTATGATGAGCTATTTAGTGGGCTACAATGACAAGCTTCCGGTCCATGTTAATCCCATAAGTGAGTCAATCCCTTTGTCAATATTGGACGGTCATACACAAATGATAATTACTAATCAAATAAATAATGAAGGTTCACTAAGCCAAGCATAGCAATAAAATGGAATATTGAGTCAAACATCTTATAAAAATATTTTGTGCGTGCATACAAATTCAAATATGTTATCAGTTTCAAACCTAAAACAACAAATTATACAGCTATATATTTTCATACAGCTGCAACTATTTTTAAAACACTAAAACAAAGTTTTTAAAACTAAAATAGAGTAAGACCAAATTAATTCAAATAGAGGCAACAAAACATATTTTAGACCAAAAAATTATCACACGACAATAACTTTTTTAATCTAAAACCAAATAAAATCAAATACTTGCAAATAAATTTATTGCCTAAAATAAAATATCACATAAATCAAATGAAATCAAATACCTTAAAATATATTTTTTACCATAAAACTTTTTTTTACCTAAAACATAGTAGTAGGAGTGCATATTTTTAACCCTAAAAACATATCTTTTTTAATGTAAAAGATAGTACCACGGTCCATTGCAGCTGCATTTTTTTTATCCAACGCTAAATCAAATCAAATACTTGCAAATAAATTCAAGTTTATCACCTACAATAAAATATCACACAATTAAATCAAATATATATGTGCAAGAATTTATATTTATCATAAAAATATTTTTTTTTACCTAAATCTTTATTTTTAATCCTAAAACTAAGTCTTTTTTTAACCTAAAACAAACTACCATGGTTGCAGTTGCATATTTTTTAACCTAACACTAAATCAAATCAAATACATGGAAATAAATTTGTTACCTACCTGTTGGAATCAGGTTGGTTTTAGGAACAATTCATTCATCATGTTTTGATGATAACAAAGGTACTTTGTGAGAATAATTTATTGTACTAATGATTTCATTGAGTGCATAGTAATAGAACCAAGAAACGAAGACGTTAGAGTCAAGTGAAGTCAACGCAACGCTCAGACTCTAGTTATTACACGCACTAAGGTGTTCGTGCATTTGCCTCTAAAGCTTTGGCGCGCCTGCCTATGAAGATTGAAGCATGCCTTTGTTTAGCATGCATCTGAAGTTTGAAGCATGTCTCTGAAGCGCCTACTACAGTAACTTTGAAGCTTCTATTCGAGTTGCCTTTGAAACTCAAGTTATGCTCGCTCGGAAGATTGCAACTTGCTTAAATATGTTACCTCTGCTATATTCAAGTTGGGACAATATGGAAACCTTAATTCGTGCTATATAAAGGTTTCAATTCTAAAGAGGAAAACACAACACAACAACTCATAAAACCTTACAAACTCAAAATTCTCTAAGTATTCATAGTTCAAGGTTTCAGTTTTGACAAAGGCACTCGTTCAACTTTATATTACTTAGTGCTTAGGGCTCTGTTTTAGTGTGCAGTTCATTGTAATCAATTCGTTTAGAAGAAGCAAAACAGAACCCAAATTCACTCATTTGTAGCCCAACCAAGTAGTGGTTATTCTCCCTCTGCAATGTTACTTTGCTTTATTGTTGCCTCTGATCTATTTATCTGTTCTAAGTATCCCGAATCAGAATTTTAAAAATATGTTTTTAATAAGACAAAACACAGTTCAAGCCCCTTCTTGTGGTTTTGCACCTTCACTACTAACGAGATTGAGTCTAGTGGGTGGGGCTAGACTCCGACAACGTTGGGTGTGTTTCTTTTTTGTGCTCATTTTGTTTTCATGGTCGTGCCTTTCTTTGAGTCTGTTATATTTATGGGTTTCAGTCATTTTCAAGTTTGGAGATGTTTGCTATTAATTTTCTAGGTTGTTGTATCTTATGTAACATGTGTGTTATACATATGACACTAATTGTGTTTTCTATCTAGTGTCAATTGTGATTCTTAGACTTAAGTATATTTCGTGATTGATAAATTCACTTTGCTTATAAGAAAAGTTACTAAAATTTCACTTACCTACCTTCATGGTTTTTTTACTTGAAGCTTGTACTCAACATCTTACTATCTTAGTGTGTGTTTAATTGAGCGGTAGACAATTTCCATTGAGCTTCGAACTCTTCGACTGTAAGTTTTAGAAGCTTTAATGTGTAACTTATAGTCCATCGTGATTTTGAGGTTTTCCAAACATATAGTAAGTCCAACCTATACATACAGAAGTTAATTGGGGATTATGCAGTTGGTACAAGAGTTGTACTACAACTACACTAGTTGTGATAATAACTACATAGGGTAGGGTGGCACGTGCTTATGTCATGGTATGGGCCAAGAGTACCACAAAAATGACATGCTAAACATACCAACTACAAAAGTTGCATTAGAGTCAAACAAATAAAGTAATGTGTAAACAAAATATCTGAGAGTTAACTTAATTTATCTCCACTTTCAATTAGTTTTCAAAAATAGAAAGTGGGGCCAAAGTCACCTTTATTCTCTGTGTATTGATGTTACACAATAGCTAACACAATATATAGTGCACAACACTATTTTTTAGAAAGGTAACCTTATTGTTCTGTTTACTTGATAGTTACCCCTTTAGGTTATTTGAAATAAATAAATAAATGTATTTATGAATTTATTGATGATCTAACCCAATCAAATGTTAATGGATTACACTATAATTGGGAGCTTCTTCTTCATCTTAACAGTTGGAAAGTATACTATTTCATCCCTCTCAGCAATCCAAATGGGTGGTAGAAACTAATCACATGTTAAATCATGAAAAATTATGAAAAAAACAAAAAAGTATAGTGTAGTTAGATATTAATTATATTGCATGTATGTAGTAACAAGATGGTGAGGAAAAATAGAGAGCTCTAGTCTGTAAAGTTCTAACCTAAGGCATAGTCTATGTCCACTCCCAAAATGGGGTAAAGCGCAATTGTTACTAGCTACTACTCCAATTTTCTACAAACATAGAAAATTGTATTTATAATTGTTGATGTAATTATGAGATCCTTATACAAACATAAACATGACTAGGTATATCCTATAAAGCACCGATACAAAAATTACCCATGACACTACATGAAAACAAATAGAAATGAAAGTGATTTGCTATGATCACATGTGTCACTATCTTTTCAATTATAAAAACAATTAAAAAGTAATTTATATAACAGCAAAAAGATTGTCTAGTTATATATACAAAAAATAGTTTGTGTGGTATATAAGTTAGAAGAATTACAAATTTATCCATATACATTTTGAATAAATTTTATTTGAAGACTTAATTTTGAAATGTTGTTACGTGATGTGAAAATACAATAAGGAGAATAAAATGAAAATTCAAACTTTTGATTTATGTATGTTAAAACTGATCAAAACTACCTCAAGGGATCATTACAAATTAGAATGTCTAATAAAGGGAAAAAAATTAATCACAACTAAATTGAAAGAAGTAGAGTGAGCTCGATGTGCCAGGAAGTCTGCACATTTAATGACATAGCGGGAAATATGGTGAACTTCAAAGTTTCTATTAGGAGTCTTGAGAATACAAAGGATGTTTACAAGTACAGATTATAGATAAGAAATATTAGTATGTCCACGATGGATCATGTCCACTACCACTTTAGAATTAGATGCAATTAACACATGTTGCAAGTTTTAAGATTGAACAACTTTGAAGCCGAAGAGCATTGCCCACAATTTTGTTGCAAGAGTATTAGAAGAGGTAATCTTTCACATAAAAGAATACTCAAATTTATTATGTTGATCACGAATCAACCCACCAAAAGCATAACTCCCATTGCGGATAAAATGTGAAGCATCTAGGAGAAATAAGTACAATTATGTTTTTGATGTGCCTTATTGATCCCTCTAGATTCCGTGGGCTGGTGCAATTCAACTGCAATATCGTGAACATGATTGTTAACTGTGTTCTTGAGCTTATCGCCCAAATCAGATCGATTGAAAAATATGAATGTGTTCCTATATTTGTAAAGATACGACATCATGAATAAAAAAAGGATATATCAATCCCCAAGGTAGATAACCAGTATCCTTACTTGCAAGTTTCATTCAAACCAAGTAAAAAGTTTGAGACTAAATAACTTACTCATATGTTCTTCTTTATAACACTAGACCAAAGCTCCTTAATGTCTTCACAATCTCTTAGAATATGCAAAATTGACTATTGGAATTCCACACATCTTACACAATCAATCTTAGAAGTCGTGCATTTTTTGACTTTTTCTTCATTCGTAAGAAGTCTTCCATGAGCAGTCTTCCATAGAGTGGCTTTGATTCTAGCTGGCCTCTTCCACTTCCAAACTTTATCAGAGAGTGGATCTTGATTATCCTCAATATGATTTCCAGTCCCAACATCTCATATGCAGTTTTAATTTAGAATTAAGCATTGGAAGCTAGGTTTCAATGGGGTATATCAGGACCACCAGGAGATGGAGCTTGAACAGGTTCTATAGCTTCTTTCATATACATATCTAAAAAATTTCTCCCAACTCCATCCCATATTATTGCCATACAAGGCAAGACGATAGTTCAATTCATTTAGTGGGACGAGCAAACCGATTTGGACTTTAAGATTATCATGCCTTAGGATCCAAGTGTCTTTCCAAAATTTGGTGGTGTTCCCATCCTTAATTATCCAAGATATATTTTGGCTAACCTTCAACCAAGCTTTTACAATCTCCTTCCAAATAGGAGAAAAGGTTGAACAAGAGATCATGGAAGAAATGTTATTACAACCACATTTATACTTTGTTTTCATTGCTTGAACCTACAATTTCTCAGGATTGGCTTCCATTTGCCAAGCTAACTTACACATGTAAATCTCGTTCAGGGTCTTCATACACCTAAAACTCAATCCACCTTTACTTTTTGGTTTACAAATAGTATCCCAAGAAATTAAGTGACATTTTCTATGCTCAGTAGTGCTGCCCTATATGAAATTTCTACGTATTCTTTATGCCTCTTCACACACTAACACTGGGAGAGGAACTATTTGTATAATGTAGTATGAGATACTTTCGAAAGAGGATTGAGCTAGTATAAATGTCATGACAATATGATGTAATGTGAAAAGATAATGAGAAAATGTCATGACAATATAGAACTTTGTATTGCTAGAAGGAGTCATTGATTTGAGTTTATATTAAATGATGTGATATAAAATGATAATGAAAGAATTACATGACAATACAAACATGTGTGATTTTAAATAAGGTTTAATGACCATGCATTGTTAGTGTAAAATATTTTACACTAACAAAAAATCTTAACCGTTGATTGAGTGATTATTTAATGATGACAAATACAATTATTTTGTGAGAAGATGAAATCAAGGGTTTCTATTGACTGTCAGCGTAAAATTAATTTATACTAACAGTGCATCATCATTTTTCTCTTTTAAATAATGTAATGTGAAAAAATAAAAATAAATTACATTACAATTTTGTATTGAGAAAATGAATCATTGATTTGAATTATTGTAAAGAACATGACGTGATGTAAAGTAAAAAGACAATGAGAGAATGAATTATTCATTAACCAAATTTTATAAATTGTGATTAAAATTTAATTGAAGAATAGTAATATAGCATTTTTATATTGGAAGAATGAGTTATTAATTTGTGTGGTTTAAAATGATGTGATGTGTAAAAGTAATAACAAATTATATGACTTATAAACTTTTGTTTTAAAACAAGGATTCCTCGTGAAAAAAAATAATTAGATAATGGAATGACAATATAAGTTTTTTGTATTATAGGCGAAAGACTTTTTTTTTTTTTTTTATGATTTTGAAAAAAAGAATGTTATGTTCTATGAAGAAGGTAATGAGAAAATAACATGACAATATCTTTTGTATTATGAGAAGAAATCATATATTTGCACAATTTTAATTAATGTGATGAGATATGAAAAGATTATGAGACAACATAACTGACTTATCAAGATCACATGGAGTACATAACATCAAAACTAGCATTTCCAACGGCTCCCTGCAAAATAAAGCAACATTAAAACTATAATAATGCAACTAATTGAAAGAAACCTTTACTTTTCAAAAAATTAACAAATAACTAAGATGTTAAATTGTTCGAAAATACCTCAAAAGAGAAACTATGTAAAACTAACATGGATGATTGATATAAGGTTCACTTCAAAAGCCATATCTTTGAAAAACACATAACCAAACAAAAAAACCATTAGTTTAAATAAAACTGCCATAATTGGTTGATGTCAAATTCCTCACCTAGGGCCTTTACAACATGAAGTGGTGTCTTTCTAATATCTCTAGTTCATATAATAATGCAGACTCAACTAAACATCACTTTCAAATGAAATACTTATGTCAAAGAAATTCAACACTAATAACAACCTACTTTATTCAAAAGAAAATAACAACCTACATTTTGTTAATCATCGATGGGGAAACCCATGAAAAGCATGGGCAAGAAAAACCCTTATAAAAACCAATATAACCCAAGGCCAAGAAATTAAAAGAAATAAAATAAAAGGAGTTATCAAAGTAAGTGAACATAATAATAATAATAATAATAATAATAATAATAATAATGATAATAATAATAATAATAATAATAATAATAATAATAATAATAATAATAATAATAATAATAATAATAATAATAATACCATTCTATGTGTTGAAGAAACATCTAAACAACTTCGATAGGAACAAACAACCTGGAAAAAAATAATTAAATATGACTACAACAAATAAACTCAATAATATCAAAACATTAAGAAAACATAGCCAAAAATGAAATTAATCAACACAAGAAAACTCAATTCATGGCAACAATGGATATTCCCAAGGTAATCAAAACTGGATCAGACATTAAACCGGTGTTAGCACTAGTTCAATGTTTAAAGGTTTGATCAGAGTCAGATAAGTGATAGTTAAATGCTTTAATTTTAATTTTTAATGTGATATTTAAAGTAACATATACAAAAAATAACCTAATATTCATAATTTCGCACCACTAAAAATTAATTTTATTAATTTTTCAATATTTGGGTAGTGAAAAAGGAAAAATTGTGATTTAATTAAGCCATTAAAAATACTAAAAAGATAAAGACAATGTGTGCTATAATTATTTTGTTCATATTTAAATTTATATAATTTTTTTTTGGTATAAATTTTTATAATTTTTTAATAGTGATAATTCTTGTTTCTATTATTATTATTATTATTATTATTATTATTATTATTATTATTATTATTATCTGATTTGAGTTTCTAACTTTTGTTGTTGTTGTTGAGGTTAGTGGAAGGCGAAGAAAAATAGTTGATATAATGATGTTGTGGACTGGTTAGAAACTTGTTTTCACTATAACGAGGCATATTAACCAAATTCAATTGTCATTTTCTGATATATATACTCTAATAAGTCTCACATCGAAAGGTTTATGTAAAGAGTACATGACATATTAATATAAATTAAAGTCTGCATTTTATTCAAAAACACAATGACACTATAGTTTGAGTTAGTTGAGGCCTGTTATAAAGAGGCCCATTGCACCTAAAATACAAATTGACATTTTTTAAAAAAAAATTAGTTTAAATTTTTACAAAAAAAAAAAAAAAGATAATTGAGGAAAATCTAGAGTTTATCGGGTTTCTCTCCTTTTTTGTAGCTAAAATAACAATCGGATCTTTTTAATTTTGAAGCATTAATTGAACACCCTTAAAAATTAGAGCCCGAACGACTTTGTGTGGTGGTTTTGCCTTAAACAAATTTGAACAGAAGAGATCCGAAGAAGAATGAAGGAAATCATTTACTATGACAAAGAGAGAAGAAGACGAAAGATGAAGTTTCTCTTTTTACAAAATAGCTGGACCAACAGAAAGATCTCGTTAAGAAGATTGCAAAAAATTGTGCTCGTTTTTTCGATAAACTATTTTGCGGTGGTCGGAGGAATGTTGAAGTGGGGTGGAGAGATGGTTATTTGGGAATCTCATTGATTTATTTTTTCTTTCTTTGTGTTTTAACCAATAAGAGAGAAATAGAAATAAAAAAGCGAAAAAAAAATAAAATGTGTGGTTTATATTTTGTTGGAATATGAGATAAAGGAAAAAATCTTCTAACGAGGGAAAAAGAGATTTGAATTTTTTTTAATTGAAGAAGATAAAAAATAATAAAAATATATATTTGATGGTGAGAAAGTAGATTGATTTCAATGAATAACAAAAGTAACCAAAAAAAAATTATTTTATGGTAGATGTGACCTAAGTGAGTTGAGCGATTGACACCTATTAAAATGTGCTTAAAAACAATTGTCATTTTGTATACTATAAAAATAAAGAGTGTATATTATAAAGATTATGGAGTTGTTAGGAGATGCATTTATTGGTACGCATGGAAAAGATTGAATCAATAAGTTTCTATTAAGTTTTGCACATGAATAAAGTGAAAAATACAAGAAAATAAGGTTGAATTGTGTTATATTTAAAATCATCTCAAAATAAAGTTTATGGAAACTTTTCTCAAATGATATAAGTACTCAAAACATTTTCTCAAACACTTAGTTTTAAAAACTTTTCAAACAAAGATGCAAGCAAGAAAATATATGGACATAGTAATTTATCCTAAATCACTACCGACCTGGAAGCTACACATAGTCCTTTCATTCTTGAAGGATTTTCCACTAAATCAATTGATTTATAATCACTCGAATATAATTTTGTTAACCTTAATTGTACTTTAATCTTCTGAAGTTTGACTCAGTACAATCAATCCCTTGAGGATACAACTACTTTTGGGCCAAAATATAAGTTTCAAATATTGATGAGGATATAATAACCAAGGATACTAGTGAAGCAGTTCAAGGTTTAGGAGGACCAATGACAAGGGCACATGCCAAGAAAGCTAAGGAAACCTTAAACCAAATGGTGACTACTATCATGGAAGCAAGACCTAACTTAAAAAATATGGAGCCCAAATTGGTCAACTACATAAGTCCACATGGAGAGGACTTGGGCGCATGAGATGCTGCCTATTTGCTTTGTTTTATTTGATTTAAGTTGTAATAAAAAAGTGTAGGTCAGAACTTGATTTTAATTAGGCCCAACACTTAAGTTTATTTTATTTTTTTTGAGTGTTTTGTTTAAGTGTGACTCATGGACTTCTCATGACATGTGTTGCCTATCTCTTGTTTTGGTGTGTTTTTTTGTTGAAATAAAAGTTGGCTGGATCATAAGGAAAAGTGATGTCCTAAATGCCTCGAAGGGGGGGGGGGGTGCAAAAACACTTATGTGATGTATAAGCAATCAAATTTGGATGCTTTGAGGGCTGAATGAAATTCTTCATATTTTGTAACCAACAAGCCATTAAAAGGAGACAAATGCATTCAAGAGAGGAGATAAGGCTTTATGAGGAGAATATAACATTTAAGAATGAAGGTTACACTTTGAGATAAGTAATAGTTCTAGTTTAATGCATGTTTTTTTGTAAACAAAAAAAAACAAGTAGAACTTATCCTTTTATATGTATTCATGTAAGTAATGAAAAGTAGAAGATTTTTGTTAAAAATACACATTTTGTGTATTTGCGAGATTATGTCTCTTTTTGATTTTGGATTAGATCAACTCTTTTGATCTTATCAAGAAACCAAGTTTTCTTGTGACAATCATTCTCCTAAGACTTATCATTCATCTTCTCTATAGAAGCTTGTGTGTGTCGCCTCCTCTATGTCTACCTTTTCCATATTTTTATTTTCTTCTTGTTACAACTTTTATATTTTTCTCAATATTTTGAAATATACATGTGTTGCCAATGATATGCACATAATGACAAACTATGCATTTGGATAATAATCAAATATGCTTTGCAGTTTTAAATAGATTACTCTCAAAGTAGAGGATACAAATATATAAGCTCAAAATAAAGTGATGAAAAACTTACTTACCAAAAATTATGCTTTTCCACTAGCTCTCAAATTTTCTTTAATTGTAGACTAATTTCATACTTTTAGATTTTGAAATGAATGAAAGTCTTGTGATATGTATATTTGATATTCGCACATTTCTAGTTTGAGTATTCAATCGTTTTCTTGAAATTAATTAGTAATTTCTTCAGTTGAAACCGGCTTTTTATCCCCTTAAAGAAATAAATTTGTTGTCTCATATAGGTTGGTTTTCAAGAAATTTCATCTGTACGGACGGAGGAACGTGATATTTCTAGTATGACACTTACGAAATTAGGAATATTTAAAATAGATCCGTTGGTGCTCAAATATACATGGCACATTAAAAGTAATATTTAGTGCATTGACATTAGTCTTTTTAGTGTATTAAATACGCTCTTGATCATACACAATACTTCATAACAAAATGATGTCCATTATGTATGTATACAATACACACATAATTATAAGATGTGTTTGTATAGTACCAGACACATTTGTGTTGCACTCATGTCTAACAAAACGATGAGATCAGAGGACGAACTTAGAGACTTGTGTTTATATCATTTGTATACTTAAATATCAGAGGATAAATTATTCTCTTATGATTTGTTATTATCAAACTTAATTATGAGTCATTGTTTCTAGACCATACTGGTTCCAATAGAGCATATATCTTTATTTATATGATTCATTATCCTAACACACCTTTTTAGTGTGATCTTCCACTCTTATGTTGTGTGTCTTATTTATATTTAGGCTTAAATGCACTTTGGCCTCCTAAGTTTCAAATGTCATTTTAACTCCTCACATTTATTCCTTTTCTGCTTTCGTAGTCCTTAAGTCAAATTTTGACAAAAATTAGGTACGTGACAAATTAAATACACTTGTTTCTTTTGTATTTGTTAGCGTGACAATTTAGAAATTTTTTACAAAAAAAATAATGAATGAAAAAAATAGAGCAAATTTCGTTGAAAATTTGCATGATGTTATGTAAATCTTATGAGTTAATCTTTGACAAAATTTTATCTTGTCATGAAGCCACTCAAACACTCTCAAAAGGATTTTTGGTGAAAAAGATGCAAAAGAAGTTGGTGAATAAAAAAGAAAATGTGGAAGAGTATGAAGAGTTTGAACTTTAGGGTTGTCCTTGATTAGTTATATTTTTTCTCTCAGATAAGGTTGTTAATGTTGGTGAACTAGATGTTATTAATTTTGAGGTGAATAACTTGATTGTTCTTGGTGGAACCTGAGCCAAGGCTAAAAAGATATACAGTGAAAACCTTAGGTTGAACATTTTTTTCAGGTTCTATATTTTTTCATTCATTATTTTTTATAAAAGACTTCTAAATTGCCACACTAGCCAATAAAAAAGAAACAACTGTATTTAATTTGCCACATCACCTAATTTTGGTCAAAATTTGACTAGGGTACTACTACAAAGATAATGTGAGGGGACAAAATTGCTCATTTAAAACTAAGGTCACCAAAATTACAAAATTAGAAAACTTAAAGAGACAAAAATGCATTTAATTTAAGCATTATATTTATTACTTGTTCGTGAACAAAGGTGGTGACATTGGTAGGACTTGTAGAACTCTAAACATTAGTTATTGAGTTATGTTAAAAGAAATACTTTGGACACAACATTTAGACACAAACTTTTGGACATACATACATAAATAAAATAAATTAAAAGAAAAAGAATTATATGATATGACTAAATTGTTTCTATGTAAGTTTTTATCACTTATGTGTGTGTCAAAATATTTTTATTTGTGATTGTACCTCCGTGAAATTGGCTCCTAGTATATATAATATATATTACAAAAAAAAAAGCAAATTAATTTTTGTGAATTAAAAGTTGAAAATTAGTTTTTGGTCAAAGAAAATTATACCGATACATTAAATTAAAATTAGTTATTTATGGATAATCTCATTGTCTACAATCTATAGACAACTTTTTCTAGATAAATGATTTTTCGATGGAAATCAATTTTACTTTGATAATTAATAGGAACCATTTATTTGAATTTCTCACTACATGATTGCAATTATCATCATAAAATAATTACAAAATCAACAATGCATCCATTGTTAGTGTAACCTTCTTTTTCCTCAATATTTTTAAATACACATATAAATTGATCAATCCAAATAAAAATTAAAAATTAGAGAAAATGAAATTCGTTGAACCATATGTTATATGCAGGTCTTTTGGACTTTTAATGGACAAGCCTAGTAAAAATCATCATTGTTAGATTTTTTTTTTCAACAATAAAGAACAATTTATTTATTTATTTTAAAGTTTAAATATATAATTGAATGTTTTTATTTTAATTCTTATAATTTTTTTGGTTTAATTTTATACTTATTCTTTTGTTTTAGTTATTATAAAATTATTTTAATTAGAATGAATCTTTGCAATATTTGATCTTGGTCTTTTTATTATTCGAGATATAAAAAATTGTAATATTACATAGATAAATTTCAATAAAATTAATTTTACAAATATTAAAAAAAGGAATCATATATTTAAATTTATTTTTCATTTTCATTTTCCTCGTCTTTCTCCAGAATTTGCCTTCATCTTCCACACTCTCTTTTCCCTCACTCTCAACGGAACTCTCAAAATTCAATCAAACTCAAAACCTCTTATAGGGTTAGGGTTTCTCTGTAATGCATCGGAGCCTCTTGACTCTACAATGGACCCATCAATTTACGGTCACTCTCACCCCTTGAACATCACCGCTGAAAGTGACGACGGTTCCGGTCCCGACAACACCATCGAAGGTCACCACCACATTCAGTACGAAAAGCACGGTCTCAATGATGGCGGCGTTGGCGGCGGTGTTGTTGTTGATGATGGCACCTCCGACGCCGTGTACGGTCATGGCGGTGGAAACTCTGAATTAGCTCTTCAAAGCTTTGATGACTCTAGTCAGCTTACGCTTTCGTTTCGTGGTCAAGTTTATGTCTTTGATTCTGTTACTCCTGATAAGGCACGATTCTCAATCGTTGATTAATTTTTAATTATCGATTTTGTTTTGTTTATTATTGTATTTTTTATGATCCTGTGATTATTTTTAGCTGAAATTGACCTAAGCAGAATGTTAACGAATATTTTTTATTGTTGTTACTTAGAAGTTTTTGTTCATTTACATAAATGGACCAAATTTGATTATTTTTGTTTTCTTATTTAAAATCCCGTTTGTAAAGGGATTATTTTTAAAAAACAATAACTTATTTTTTAAAAAATAACCACTTTTCAGAATTTTCATGTTTGTTATAGATTTTGAGAAAAATCAGAATCCGAAAATAATGTAAAAACTGGTAAAATGAAAAGCTGTTTTGAATAGTTTCTCATAAAAATCATTTTTTATAACTGTTTTTTTATTAAAGAAATAATTTTCATTACAGTGGGTAAATACAAAACAGCTTCTGATTTTCTTAAATTATTTGAGAATGAAATTCTGCATTTGGTTTCACGTTACAGGTTCAATCGGTGTTGTTATTGTTGGGTGGATGTGAATTACCTCAAGCTGGTACGACATCTGTGGATGCGGTGCCTCAACAAAGTCAAAGGGTATATTTTCTAATAGTTGATGAATAATGCTACTCACACACACTTGCACTCACATTGCTTAACCATTTACTAGGTAGCTTAGATTAGAGAATCATCGTTTAATATGGGTCACTGATACAAGGTGTTCTTACTTCTTTCCACCAGCCTTTGAACATGGTGATAATTTGTATATATGTTGGATTTGGGTAGTAAATACTTTGATATTGGATGATAGTTAATTTTAAAGCTAAGTAGTGAGTAGAAGAAGGTAGTGATTACTTTGCAAACTTATTTAACTACGGCTTGCTTGCTTGCTTAGGTCAACAAAATTTGGAGGTGTGTGGTGGTAAATATATTGAAAATGGTTGATAATGATCATAGACTACCTAGGAATTGGTAAATTGGTGTGTGTGTGCGCGTCATCTGAGTGGTACTCAGTTTGAATGGCTTTATTCATAATATATCGTCATCAATGGTTAGTGCACTTAACTGGCGGAAATTTCTAATTATTGTGACCTTGATGCAGGGTTCAATGGAATTTCCTACAAAATGTAGTCTACCACAGCGAGCAGCCTCATTAATTAGGTTCCGGCAGAAGAGGAAAGAAAGATGCTTTGAAAAGAAAGTTAGATATGGTGTACGTCAAGAAGTTGCACTCAGGTATGATGATTAACCTTCTGGAGTTTGTAATATGAACTTATGAGTATTAGAATGATTTCCTTGAAATTTGAGTATAAATGGAAGTTGTTTGCATTCTATGTCAGATTCATCATGTGAGTGATGATTGGGAATGAGTTTGCAACTTTGCTTCTGTAAACCAATATCTTGATAAGTCGTAGATATAATATAATTGAGTGGTGTTATATAACAAGAGAATAATATAACCGAACAATGTCTAGACATTAGATCTGTTAGCAGGCTGGGCTTTGGGCTTAGTTTTGCCTGCATAGTTATTTTGGCTTTGACCTTCAGTCAATGTTGTTAAATAGCAGCTATAGCATAGAGCAATTTGATCAAATCGCTATTGCTCTGCGATACGCTATTTAGTATAAGTGTTACCAAATAACGGCTATAGTAGCGGAATTTTAACAAACAACTATTTTCTGCTATCTGCAATTAACAACAATGCCTTCAGTTTACATAGAACTGTGTTGGGTTCAGTTCAGGCTTCCTCTCATGTACAACTTTTTTCAGATTTCAACTTAGTTTTTGCATATTATAAATACTTTAAAGTTGCACTTTTCCAATGAAAATTTTCTATTTTTGATCGTGTAACCTATGCTTTTAAGGGCACTTGTTATTTTCCCTACAATCGTTTTAAACATCTATGGTGAAACCACTCATCAAAAACTGTTTGACAAATCACTTTTGGTATGGGTACTAATACTGTATCAAGTCACTTGGTTCAGATAGTTTTTATCATAATTACAAAGTTGCCACTGTGTTTTTAACTTTTGGTTTCCAAAAATGATGGAAACCACTTTGTGCTGTCTGATTTGGTCCCTTTTTAAGAATTTTTTCATAAGCATTTTCATTTTCATGAAAGATAACTAAACATGTTCCAAACGTGTTTTCTGTTTTATGGAAATGGAAGTGTGAAAGATACTAATGAAGTAAACTCTAGAATTTTGTAATCAATACAAAGATCTCAAATCTGTCCGACAAATAACTTGTTTTCTATGCTCCTATACCCCTGGCCATAGTAAACAACTAACTAACAGAGTAACTGTAGTGCCTTTATGTTTTTCCTTCCTCTCCTAGTCACACAAGTTTAATTTACGAAGGAACTGAATATAATTGTAGCAGCATCCCACATCAGTACGTCGGATGCATGATACATCAATAATTTATATTTTGATAGAGTGAAAGGTGGAACGATAATGCCTTATGACATGCTTGGCATATACTATAGGTAATCAGTATGTATAGTTGACAGTTGTATGTACTATGTATTGTATTGATAAATGACTTGAAGTCAACAGATATTAGTTATGTTTCTCATCAATAATGTTTTTTAGGACTTCATATTGTATTTTTTATGAACTCAAAAACTGATGTTTTGTCATCTCACTAACTATTCCACGTTATCTTTGTTCCACTCTATCTAGTTTCTCTTATTGTGGCTCTTAAATTCTATTTGTTGTTGCCAATTTTTCAATTTTTTTATGTTTTAATTGTAGGATGCACCGAAACAAGGGTCAATTTACTTCATCTAAGAAACAGGATGGAGCAAATAGTTGTGGTACAGACCAGGATTCCGGGCAGGATGACAGTCAATCAGATACCTTGTGAGTTTTGTTTTACTGTTCTTATAGTCAAAATATATTTTTCATTTCGAGACTTGTAGCCATTTATTTTTCCAGAAAAATGCAATATGACTTTTCTCTTCATAGGGAGGTTTCTAACTAGACTTTAACCATCAATATTATAATTGCATGTTTAAATAGTTGCACACATTGTGGTATAAGCTCTAAATTGACCCCAATGATGCGGCGAGGGCCATCTGGTCCAAGGTCACTTTGCAATGCTTGTGGGCTTTTCTGGGCAAATAGGGTAAGTGTTTTCTCTGAATGCTTTTCGTTTTGGAAAAATGTGTTTTTTTTTCTCTCTTTAATGTGTACTTCCAATTTCATGACTAATACATGCATGCTCTTCCCTGTTCCTTCATTACATTGGAATTTGCAAATACATACTGTTATATCACTTATATGAATTTTTGGATGGGGGTTTGTCAATCAGTTGTAGTACAGTGAAAATTTTGTTTTTTTACCTCAGCTTAATTTTTCATAACAGTGTTTATTTTGTTAATTTTTTTTAGGTTTTTTCTTGTTTGAAAATATTTAAGAGCTCTGTATATTTGGCTATTATAGATGTTTTGAAATGTCCTGTGACTGCAAGAGACCATAACGATACTGTACATGCATAAAAGTGCAATGCATATGATATGAGTCATACGACCATGAAGCTGTGCCTTTTTGTTCTTGGTTCTGTTTCCACTTCCAGCTGTCTCAAGAATTAGGGTAAAATATATTTATTGAATTGAAATATGTTGACAATACATCAGATATATATATATATATATATATACTAGATTACTAAACAACCAAATCCTATTAGTACTCACATATAACTAAATCCCTATTATTGAATTGAAATATGTTGACAATACATTCGATTTATATATACTAGATTACTAAACAACCAAATCCTATTAGTACTCATATATAACTAAATCCCTATTAGTACTAACATATAACTAAATCCCTACTAGTACTCCTATACAACTGAATCCCTATACTTGAGGGATATAAAACAGAAACAGATTTTGACACTCTCCTCAAGCTGGTGAATAGGTGTTCTCCATTCCCAGCTTGGATACAACTCTTTCAAAGTTGTTGCTGTTTAGCCCTTTAGTTAGAAGATCTGCAAGGTTGCCTTGAGAGGAGATATATGGAGTGCAAATTAGGTCACTGTCGAGTTTTTCTTTGATGAAATGTCTATCGACTTCAATATGCTTGGTTCTATCATGCTGCACTGGATTATGTGCTATGCTAATAGAAAATTTATTATCACAACAGGGTTTCATTGGTTCATCCCACTTTATCTTCAGGTCCTCCAAAATGATCTTCAACCATAATAACTCACATATCCCTTTTGCCATTTCCCTAAATTCTGGTTCAGAACTGGATCTAAATACCACACTTTGTTTCTTACTTCCAACTCGCAAGATTCCCACATAGAAAAGTGCAATATCCCGTGGTTGACCTTCTATGCATAATTGACCCTGCATAGTCAGCATCAATATATGCTTCAAGACCCACATTTCCATTTTGTCTGAACAAAATTCTTCTTCCTGGGGTTCCTTTCAAATATTGCACAATTCTTAGTGCAGCTTGCAAGTGTACTTCCTTTAGTTGCTGCATGGATTGACTGACTAGGCTTACAGCAAAGGCAATATCAGGTTTAGTATGTGACAGATATACGAGTCTTCCAACTAATCTTTGGTACATTTCCTTGTCAACTGCAATGTCTTCTTCTGCATTTCCCAACTTTAAATTTGGATTGATTGGTGTACTCGTTGGCTTGCATGCTGTTTTGTCCATTTCTTGCAGAAGATTTGTGATGTATTTTTGTTGGGATATGAAAATCCCTTTCTTAGAGTGAGCCACTTCAATTCCCAATAAATACTTCAATTTTCCCAAGGTTTTAATCTCAAATTCCTTGGCTAGGTGTTGTCCTAACAATTGTTGCTCCTTTTCATCATCACTGATCACTATAATATCGTCCACATATACTAATAACACTGTTACTCCCCCTGACTTAAAGTGTTTGATAAAGAGGGTATGATCTCCTTGGCTTTATTTGAAGCCTAGACCCTCCATGACTCTAGCAAACCTCCCAAAACACACTCATGGCGATTGTTTAAGCCCATATGAGCCTTTTTTAGCTTACAAACGGTGTTGGTAGCAATACGTTCACTGTATCCAGGAGGTAAGTCCATATAAGTCTCTTCTTCTAGATCTCCATGGAGGAAAGCATTTTTTACATCAAATTGGTGCAAGTTCCAACTATAATTAGCTACTAGAGATAATATTACCCTGATGGTATTCATTTTTGCAACCGGAGCAAATGTTTCCAAGTAATCCATTCCTTACGTTTGAGTAAATTCTTTAGCTACCAACTTTGCCTTGTACCTCTCAATAGACCCACCAGCCTTGTACTTTATAGTGTATACCCACTTGCATCTTACAGGTTTCTTTCCATTTGGTAGAGGGACCAAATCCCAAGTACCATTCTTGTCCAGTGCTTCCATTTCCAAGTCCATGGCTTGTTTCCATTTCCTGTCAGACAATGCTTCAAATAGAGAGGTAGGTATAGTGGTAGTGTTCAGGCTTGTGAGAAAGGCTTTATGGGTAGGTGAAAATTGTTCAAAGCATAGGTAGTTGGATAAAGGGTAGAGTGATTTATTGGTACATATCTTAGTATTCTTCCTAAGGGTAATTGGAATATGAAGGTCATCATAAGTTGGTGGTGTGTTGGATTCTAATTGCTGTTCATAGGAAGATTCATAGATTGATCACTAGAGTTTGAAGTGTCAAGGGAAGTTACCTCATGTAAGATCGAATTGGAGTCATAGATGTCAATAGTTTCAGGAATGACCTTTGTTCTTCTTGTATATACTAGATTCTTCCCGTATCTTACATTAGTGTCATCATTTCCATTTTCCTCAGAATCAATTTCAGCCTCAACATTGTTATTTCCTTTATTTTCATCTTTTTCAAAATCAATTTCAGTCTCAATTTCTGGTTCAAGAGTCAACTCAGGAAGTAGAAGATTTTTGGGATGGTGGATGATAACATTTGTAGCCCTTTTGGGTGGAAGAGTACCCGATAAAGACACATTTTAAGGCTCTAGGATCAAGTTTCCCTCTACTATCACTATGGATATGGACAAACGATGCACACCCAAATATTCAGAAAGTAAGATTACTAATGGTGGACACATTAGGGTAGAACGAGGACAGGGCCTCCATGGTAGTTTTGAAGGCAAGGACACTAGAAGGTAATCAGTTTATGAGATACGATGCAGTTAAAACTTCCTCTCCCTAAAATTTATTGGGAACTTTATTTTGAAATAACATCGCTCGAGTTTGATCTAACTAGTGCCCATTTTTCCTCTCAGCAATTCCATTTTGTTGGGGTGTTTTAACACATGAGGACTCATGAATAATGCCCTCCTTTTGACATAAAGAATTTAGTCTGTGATTAAAGTAATCTTTGACATTATCAGATCTAATCCTCTTAATACTCATTCCAAATTGGTTTTTTTATCATGGAGAAGAACTGTACAAACACATAATTGACTTCAGATTTTTGTTTTAGCAAGTAAACCCAAGTAGCTCGGGTACAATCATCAATAAAGGTACAAACCAACGGGCTCCTGATATATTTGGAACATTAGAGGGACCCCATACATCGGTATGAACTAAATAGATTGGAGAAGTACTCATTTGGTTACTAACTGGAAAAGGTACACGTTTGTGTTTAGCAAGCTCACACACTTTATAGTGAGGACTTTCTACCTCTAACTTTTTGAAGAGGGAAGAAAACAACTGTTTTATGACTCTAAATGAAGGATGACCCAGGCGGCAGTAGTACAAAATAACCTTGTTCCTGTTAGTCTTTATTGATTCAGAAAAAAAAAAAAAAGTTGGTATTGTTGAGTAGGTTTGGAGGAAGATTTTGATTATCCAAGTAATAAAGACCATTCCATTCTCAAGCATTACCAATTGTCCTCCCTGAATTCTTGTCCAAGAGGAAGTGTACTTGTATATACCAGAGAACTAGTACCTGTTGGTTTCTCCAACTTACTAAGAAGTGATCTAATGTTATCTACTTCATCTTCATTAAACCGGACCAATCTACTTTTGCTTTCTTTAACTGCCATATCCGTAAAATTAGCAGACAAACGATATTAGAGACGAAAATTGATCGTGTGAGCAAAAACCGTGTGAGCTTCAAATGACCCACAAACAAAAGTGCTCCGATCATAAAGTGAACCCCCAAAACGAAGTGAGAAACAACCGATCTACAATCTGGTTGAAAACGGCGGTGAAAGGAGATCTAGAATATTGAACACACTAGGGCAGCCAGCAGGCCAAAAAGAAATCTCAAGTTGTTGCAATGAAGGCAGCAAAAAGGGCCACAATGAAGGTGGCTAAGATTTTAGGAAAAAATAAACTGCAATGAAGGCAGTAAATTTATGCGGAAGCAAGGGCCACAATGAAGGTGGCTGAGATTTCAGGAAAAAAGTAACAGCAATGAAGGCGGCAAATTAATGCAGAAGCAAGACTCCCAAAGACCGAGAGTTCTGATACCATCTCAAGAATTAGGGTAAAATATATTTATTGAATTGAAATATGTTGGCAATACATCAGATATCTATATACTAAATTACTAAACAACCAAATCCTATTAGTACTCATATATAATTAAATCCCTATTAGTACTCACATATAACTAAATCCCTACTAGTACTCCTATACAAATCCCTATACTAGAGGGATATAAAACAGAAACAGATTTTGACAAGCTGCATTGGGGAGTTGAATCTTGGGAGAAATAATATCAGGAATTTCACAACAAAATGAGAGAATCTATTGGTGTATAATGTCCGGTCTATTCTTGCACTGTTTGTGAATCTATAAAAATCTCGGGTTGCTGATATTGTTTTGAACTTGTGAAACTATTTTCTTCTAAAAGCAGTCAGAGTGTAATTTATTTTTCTTCCACTCTCGTCCTGCCTGAAAATGCGAATTATCGTTTGTCTGAGGGAAACACAAATATTTTCATTGTCGCATTAGGGCAAATTTGCTCAACTGTGAAATTGCAATTTCTTTTAGATTGTCAACAATTCCCCATTTGACAATGGTATATTCTGCAGGGTGCTTTGAGAGACCTTTCTAAGAGACATCCGGAACTATCTATTGTACCAGCGGAGCATGTATTTATTTCATTCATAATCTATTAATCAGTATAATACTAATATGTGCATCTGTTTACCCTTTTTTTTTTCCGCTTCCGATGACCAGGTTGATCAAGGTAATGGGTCAGATTGTGGGACAGCAATTATCCCTGCACATAACAATCTTGCTGCTTTCTCTGAGAATGATAATCAAGCTTTGGTAGCTGATCGTTGAGTTTTGCAGTCACAGAAATTGCAAGAGTTGTTGAGTCTTCATAATTAGGTTTATAGTAATTCATTCAGATTGACCAATAGAATGTACAGTTATAGCAATGCTCTCACTAATTCAAGAGGTCTTCTTATACATGCTTGGATCAGTGGCTTTAACTGCTGATTTCAATGTATTACCTGGAATTTGAATTATAACTTGATGTTCTCTTGCAGGAACTTTATTCTGACCTTATAAAGCTTGCCTATAGTAATAATACTTTTGAATATAAGTTTGCCTATATTTAATTTTGCTCCACATGTTCCCGTGGAATAGCCACAGTATGGGACATTTAGCAACACAAGTGAAACTAGGTTTGCAAGCCTAAAGTCAACAAACTGGATTTAGTTGTGCCATATGAAAGGAAAGGAAAGCAACTAAACTACAGCTAGAAATTAAACCAGAGCATAACTATTTTTTTGCACACCCCTAGCCATATCCTTTTTCTAATATAGGAAAGGAAAGCAATTAAACTAGAACTGTGTTAGTGTATTGAGCTAAACTAGATACTTCCTACTTAGAAATATGGTGCCGACCTGTTCCATTTATTTTTTCCTTTCAAATTTCATCAATAAATTAATCTGTACAAAGAAAATGGAAATGCTTTTTACACTCAGGCATAATTATTGGATTTATTTTACTCAAAAAAATACTTGTTGGAATGATATTAGTTTTACTTAATTAAATTTGTTATCTTCCAAGTTTGATCCTTTTAAAGTATATGTCTGATGAAATGATGTAAATAAACTTCTGGATGAGACTTAGAAATCGTTTAAATATAGATATTTTTCTCTTACTCTCTTTCATCTCGCCATGCTCTTTCTCACTCCAAAATATATCAAATTCGATACCCACATATACTTTCCTAAACTAAAAACTCCAATATACTTATTTTCCCTGTATCATACCCCCTTTTATATCAATTAGCTATCTTGTTTATTTTTATAAAGATGATCAATTGTTTCTTTTTAGAATTTGGTTTACTTTTGAACTTCACGTCCTGAGTGTGTAGAAGGGGGTTTCATTCAAAGTGTCAATGTACTAACACTTGAACAATAAGATTTATATGTTTAATCTCAGTACTTCACATACCATCTAAATATAGTTGGATGTTGAGAAATATTTGGGGTGTTAAGAACAATGCTGCTTGTACATTTGTTAGAAACACAGTTGCTTTGATGAGGTGATATGAGATTAGGCAGTAAGCTGTAGAGATGTTGAGAAATGATCTTCGTGACCAATTTATAAAAAAACATTGCAAAATGAAATCAAGAGAAATTGGCCGATTCAAGAGGGATCATCACACTTAGGAATAAAAATTAAAGTGAACATCATGTCATTAGCCTCTTGAACGCAGACTTGCACCACACAATGATTATCTAACCAATCCTTAGACCATATAATGTATGATTTTTTTATAAACTTTAAGGGTCCGTTTGATGGCCATGATAACGAGATACGATAGGATAGCCTTATCCTATCCCACCCTAATCCTTTGTTTGATGCACCAATCAAATACGATACGCTAATTAAATTTTTTAAATTATCCGGTTGCAGAGGTATTTTTTAATCCTTGTTTTAAGGTAGGTTAAAATTATCCGCTTGCAACCTGATAAAGGTTAACATATATTTTCTCATTTTTGCCCTTTCCTACTCACGGTTTCTCTACTCTCCATTTGTCGTGTTCCTCTCCCCTCCCTCTCCTCGGTGCTCTCCTCTCCATCTCCTTTCCACTGTCACTCTCATCTCCCTCTCCACCGCCACCGTCGGCTCCTTTTCACCGTCGCCCTTTCCCAAGGTACCATTTTTTTCACAATTTTTTTTTGCTATTTTCTTATTTGCTCTAATTTCCTTTAATTTTTTTATTGTGCTGGTGAAATAATTTTTTAATTTCCTTTGATTTTTTGATTCTTTTCTATTGTTGATATTATGTTGATTTTATGATTGTTGACGTTAGATTGATTTTCTCTTTTCATATTTTCCCTGATGTTTTTTTTGTTTTCTGATTTATTTTATTTTACAACGGGATAAAAGTTATGATTGTATTCATATTGAAATGTTGAAAAAATAAACTTTGATTCACAGGATTTCCGACTGTTTTTTTGTTCATATTTGCCCTTTTTCTCTATCATTTTTGATGTTTGAGTTTTATGTTAATTGTTTTTGTATATAGTTACTAATAATAAACCTTGATTGATGTTTCAAAAAAAAAATGAAAGAGAATAATAATTATTTTCCTCTGTCATCTATGTTATATGTTATGATTTATTGGTATTCTATTTTGTGTTGATGAATAATAATAATAATAATAATAATAATAATAATAATAATAATAATAATAATAATAATAATAATAATAATAATAATAATAATGTTTATACCTTTATATATAGGTAAATATGAATTCACAAGAACAAAATGATGTGATGTTATATCTAATGTTAGAACAAATGTTTTTAGAGATGGTTGGACTTTGTTTAGCAATTTTTACGATAGTAAGTCATTCTTCAATGTGGTTTTATGAAAATCATAGCATTAGAAGTCGACTAATGGATAGAGAGGGATTAAGGGGGGAATTTTTAGAGAGTTTGATCAATCGAGATGATATCACATGTGTTAATCAACTTCGCATGGATATTAGATCATTTCGACGGTTGTATGTTCTCTTGCGTACTGAGGGTAGGTTGAAAGAAGATGGACTAGTAACTATTGAAGAACAAGTGGCTATGTTCTTACACATATTGGCTCATCATTCTAAAAATCGTGTTATTAAGTTCCTATTTAAACGATCAGGACAAACAGTTAGTAGGTATTTTAATTTAGTGTTGAATGGGGTATTACGGTTACACGAAGTTCTTCTTAGAGCACCTGATCCTGTTTCAGAAGATTGTTTGGATGGAAGATGGAAATGGTTTAAGGTACTTTTCTAGAATAAATTTTTATATTTGATTTTTTCATGTGTTAATTTGGATGAAACATTCATGAGTTTATTTGGATATTGCTTATAGAATTGCCTTGGGGCACTAGATATAAATGCTTGTTGTCTTTTACACAATTTTATTCGGAGAGAAATGCCTACCGACCCAATGGAAGAACAGTTAGACATAGACTTTGAAGCACAACAACAAAACGAAGATATTGCACATATTGCTCCTATTAACACAATTGAGGCAACTGATGCATGGTCTGCTTGGAGGGAAAACTTAGCAACAGAAATATGGAATGAGTGGCTAGCTAATAGACATATGAATTGATTGTTTTATTATTAGTCTAGTTATCATTGATATTATGTTGGAACATTTGCTAATTATATTGGATTGAATGACTTTCTATTTTGTTTTCTATTTTGGAACCTTTGCTCATTATGTTGGAGCCTTGCATATTGGAACAAATGACTTGATGGTTTATTTATATTTTGAAACTTTTGCTCATTATATATGTTCTAATCCTATATGTGATTTATTTTCTATTTTATTGATGTTGAACTGTTGAAATACTATATTATTTATAATTTGGTTGTACAATAGGAATGGAATCTGAGTTTAACACGCAATCAAGTAACAAGAGGAAGAGAGATCGTAAAAAGTGGTCTGAAAATGAGGATGAAGCCCTTTTGGATATACTGATTGAAGCTGTGAACACTGGTCTAAGAGGTGATAATGGACAGTTCAAAGCAAACACCTTAAGAACGGCGGAGGAAAAATTAGAGGAAAAGTTTCCTGGTTGTGGAATTAAGGTAAAGCCACACATCGAATCTGCACTAAGGAGGCTAAAGTTAGTTTATGGAACAATTTATGATATGTTAAATCAAAGTGGATTTGGTTGGGATGAAGAGAAAAAAATGATTAAGGTGGATAGTGATGAAGTGTGGACGGAATATGTGAAGGTTAGTGTTTATTAATTCATTTCAACTTCGTATATTTTAGCGAGTTCCTTTATGATTATTTGAAAAGTTATATTTTTTATTTATGTGTAGAGTCATCCAAATGCAAAAGATTATAGATATGGTCCAATTCCACTCTTTGATAAGCTAGTTCATGTTTTTGGGAAAGATCGTGCTACTGGTAAAGGGGGTGCTCCTCCTGCTGATAATGTCGAAGAGATAGATAAAGAAGAGGCAGAACAAATTAATGATGAAGAACTTGAAGTAGAAATTACTCAATCACCATCTCTTTGTCAATCACAATCTAAGAGAAAGAATGACCAAATGGAAATTCAATCAAAGAGAAGAAACAGAGGAGCACATATTATTGCTAATGGTATTTCTGAGTTAGGAAAAACTTTTGGGAATTGGCTTGAAAAAAGTTCAGAACGATTGGGTGAAGCTGTAAATCGTTTAGGTGTTGGTAAAGATGTGTTTGATGATTCAAGAAACATTATGAATGAGTTGAAGAAAATGCAGTTAACAGAACAAGAGCGTTTTGCTGCAGCAGACAAAATATTATCTGTGGCACATCGTTTGCACATATTTTGGGGTTGTGATGATGTTGATCGTCTTGCATTTGTTAAGTCGTTGATCTACTAATTCTATTTTTGTTTGATTTTACTTATCTAACTTTAGTACATTTTACTTTTGTTGGTTTATTTTGTATGATTTGTTGAAACATGTAAGACAACATATTATTCTTTATGATTCTTTATTGCTACTACGTAGTCGATAGTTTTAATTTGATAAAATGTGTTGGAAATTTTAATAATATATGTTTTTTAATATTATATGTTTTTAGCATTTTTTTTTAATTTTTCAAATATATATAATTACTTCATAAATTATTTACATTTATTTAATATTTTTTTTATTTTTTTATATAAAAAAATATATGAATGTTATTTTGATGTTATTTTAAAAGAAAAAAATTAAATAGATTATAAGGACAAATTTGTCATTTTATCACCATATAAATCATATCATTTGGTTATCTGCTGTGTTATCATGTTCGCATCAAACGCATGACACGATAACTCCTTATCATGTCCATATCCTATCCGGTCTCTATCCTGCTTCTTATCCTATCCGGTCTCTATCCTATCCGGTCCACCAAATGGGCCCTAAATGTATTTCGATAATTACATACTCCCTTATGTCTCAAATATAAATAAAATGCGACTAATCCTTCTATATTTAATGCTATAACTTATAAAATACCATTTAACTAATGTAGATTTTATATTTTAATAATTTATTTTATTTTCATGGAATAAGTTCCAATGAAAGACAATTTAGAAAACAATTACTTTTTTATTTGAGAAAATTAAATGAACCAAAATAATTTTCTTAAAAATGTGAGTTTTTTTGTTTGTTTATATATGAAGCCATTGAAAGTATGTACTAGGTGTTTTGTCAAAAAAATCTGTTGGATGTATAAATTAAAGAGATTAAGGACTACACAATATAAATATAAAGTCATTTTATCTTCACTATCAATCACAATTTGTCAATACATCAAATAATAAAAATTGAAAAAATGAAGTTATACAATTATTTGATGTGTTAAAAATCTAAAATAAATAACTATAAACTAACAATGCATGTTCTTTAATGTCTAAATTAAATGTAAAAATAAGCTTTAGCCTATCAATATATTTTTATTATTTAAGAAAAGGTTTATAAATTTAAGCTTTAGCCTATCAATATGCACATACTAAATGATATTAAATTGTCTAATATTTTAAATTTTGATGTATAAATATCCACGATGATTTCACCAAAAAAAAATAGATATCAAGTACTGTATCAAAGGCCAAAAAAATAGTACATGTTTGTAATATATAGTTTGAGTTGGTTCAACTAATATCAACAGCACCAGTGGTCTAGTGGTGGATTAATCTCCTTTTTGATGATGCACATAGTTTATATAATTCAAGAAAGCCATAAAGCATTATTTTTCATTGATATTTTTTTTAGAGAATTGCTAAGAGAGATAGAGAGTGTAGAGAGATATTTGATCTCGAGCATGCCTCCTATTTTCTTCGACACTTTCGACCAACTTCCTCTCTTTTTCTTTTGTTCGGTCTGTTAGATAATATTATTATATATTAGTAGTAAGGACATTTTAGACATTTCTATTCTCTTGTATATATACTCATTATAACTCTATTGACTTAAGCTTTTGTTCATTTTATGTTATGAAACCCTAGAGGGATTGTTTCTTTTCTTCCTCCTTTTTATGTTTATCATTGTTAACATGGTATCAAAGAACTTAGTTTGATTTTTGGATCTACTATAAAGTGGTCCACAACTTAGTGGTTGATTTTTGTGCGACCCATTTTGTGGCCGGTATCGATTTGCTTCATCCGTTTTTGACCCGAATCTAACTCTCTGGTTTTCGGCGCGATTTTGCTCTTCATTTTTCGGCATGGTTCTACTCTTCTGTTTCTGACATGATTTTGTTTAGTTCCTGATTGACTCTGCTATTGACAGGTTATCCCTAATTTCTTTTGTTTCAGTGATTGTGTTTGTCGTATTTTCTTGCCATTATTTGTTATAGCTGGTGCTAAGGATGACTCTCTTCAAGCTGTTAGTGTCCACCTCAATGAACAAAATTACACTTATTGGAATTATGTGATGAATTTTTTTTTTTTGATTGAAAAAGATATGTGGGGTTATGTTGATGGAACTTATGTGAAGCCTAAAGATAAAAAGGATGAAGCTAAATATGCAAAAGATTTGAAAACATGGAATGTTAGTAATTCAAAAATTATTACTTGGATTAATAATTCTGTTGAGTTGTCTATAGGTGTCAACTAGCAAAATATGATACTGCTAAAGATATTTGGGATCACTTGAAACGTTTGTATGTTCAGTCTAACTTTGTAAAACGTTATCAGTTGAAAAGTGATATTTGGTCCCTTAAGCAGAACAATATGACTATTCAGGAATTCTATTTGGCAATGATTAACTTGTGGGATCAATTGGCTCTTATGGAATCAATTGAGTTAAAAGCTGTCAAAGCTTACATTGATCAGAGAGAGGAGCAACGTCTGATTTGATTTATGATGGCTCTTCGTGATGATTTTGAGGGCCTTCGTGGGGTATTTTGCATCGCTCTCCTTTTCCTACTATTGAATTAGTAGTTAGTGAATTGTTGGCAGAAGAAATCAGACTTAAGACTCATTCTGCTGTGTTAGATAAGGGAATTCTCTAAATTCCCCCATCAGTTTTTGTTGCTCCTGTTCAAAAAGGAAAATCTCAAGGGAGAGTTGGGCTTAGTAATGATGAATGTGCTTTTTGTGAAGAAAAAAGTCATTGGAAAGCACATTGTTTGAAATTGGGAAGAACACATAAGAAGAATTTTAGGGGATCATCGTTCAATGTTTTGGCTTCTACTCCTCCTACCATTGACTCTAGTTTTGGTTCTGTATACTCATCAGAGATTGCTTCCCAAATATCTGATATTACAGATTAACTCAAAAAACTTCTTGCCACTCAATCACGTGCCATGTTTGCCTCCTCTACTAAAGGTTTGAACTCATCTAGTTTGTCAAATATATCTCATTCCATATGGATTCTTGATTGTGGAACATCTCATCATATGACATATGATGATAAATCTTTTATGTCTGTGAATCCTGCCTTGTCTATGTCGGTTATGACTGCGGAACATCTCATCATATGAAACTCCTATGCCATTAGCAGGCATTGGTTCTGTCTCCACACCTAACTTGTCTCTTTCTGATGTTTATTATATTACTAATCTCACTTTGAGTCTTGCTTTCGTTAGTCAACTATGTGATTTCGATTATTCAGTTATATTTTCTTCCACTTCTTGTTGTGTGCAGGATCCACATTCCGGGTGGCTGATTGAGACATGCCATAGACAAGGGGGACTTTATGTTTTGGATGACCTACAAGTCCCAGATACTGCAGCCTCAACAACCATTACTGACTTATTATCTAGTTTTGCTTGAATTCTTCGTCTTTTAGTTTTTATTTATGGCATTCTCGCCTTGGACATGTTTCAGCTTCTAGATTAAAATATTTGGCTTCTTCTGGAGCTTTAGGAAAGTTACAAACCAATGATATTTCAGATTGTCGTGGTTGTAAACTTGCTAAATTTTCAGCTTTACCGTTTAATAAAAGTGTTTCTATTTCATATGTGCATTTTGATTTAATTCACTATGATGTTTGGGGTCCATCACCTGTTCTCAGCAAAGGTAGATCTAGATATTATGTTTCGTTTATTGATGATTACATTCGTTATTGTTGGGTTTATCTTATGAAAAATAAGTCTGAATTTTTTGACATTTATCATATGTTTCGTGTTATAGTCAAGACTCAACATAATGCTGTCATAAAGTGTTTTCATTGTTAATTTTGGTGGTGAATATACCTCTCATAAATTCTTTGAATTACTTGCTTACGATGGCACCCTCCACCAGACATCTTGTACAGACACTCCTCAATAAAATGGAGCTGCTGAAAGGAAACACCGTCATATTATTGAGACTACTCGTTCTTTTTTGTTGTTTGCTCCAGTTCCTAGTGAGTTTTTGGGAGAAATAGTTCTTACTGCTGTTCATGCTATTAATAGAACTCCATCATCTGTCATATCAGGTTGTCTCCCTTTGAAAAATTGTATGCTTCTATCCCTAATTACTATTCTTTGAAAGTATTTGGTTCTACTTGTTTTGTTCTTCGTCCACGAGTAGAGCGCACTAAGTTGTCTTCTCGGTCAGCCATGTGTGTTTTTCTTGGTTATAAGGATGGTCAAAAGGGTTATCTTTGTTATGATCCTCATGCAAGAAAACTTTATGTTTATCGTAACGTTATTTTTCTTGAGAACATCCCTTTTTACTCTGTTTCCTCTGATTCTCAGATTACTAAGAGTTCAAAACTAACCCATATTGATCCGTTTGGTCCTAATAATAATGGTTCTAGTGATTGTAATATTGAGAATTGCAGGACAAATACTACTACTCCACATGACGACATCCCTCTTGTCCCCCCAGCTGTCCAACTACCTCATGCGATTGTTGATCCTCCTCGTTACCCCTCATGTCACCGTAAGTATACTCAATTACCTAATTTTGTCTATTCACAGTTTGTCTGAGCCCTCTTCCTATAAAGAGGCTATTATTGATCCTCTTTAGCATCAGACTATGGCAGAAGAACTCTCTACATTGACAAAACAAATACTTGGGAATTAGTACCTCTTCCTCTTGGAAAACGTGTTATTGGTCTTGTTGGGTATACAAGACCAAAACTAAGTCTGATGGGTCGGTTGAACACTACAAAGCACATCTTGTTGCTAAGGAATTCTCTCAACAATATGGTATGGATTATGAAGAAACTTATGCTCCTGTAGCCAAGATGACCACTATCTGTACTTTTATTGCAGTTGCATCTATTCGTCAACGACATATTTCCCAAATGAATGTCAAACATGTTTTTTTAAATGGTGAGCTTCATGAAGAAGTCTATATGGTCCCTCCACAAGGAGTTTCTCATAATCAGGGGAATTATGTAAGTTAAAAAAGGTATTCTATGGTCTTAAACAGGCTCCTCGAGCTTGGTTTGAGAAATTTTCTACTGCGATCACTTCTCTTGGTTTCTGCTCTAGTGAAAATGATTCTGCATTGTTTATAAGGTCCACCACTTATGGTCGCATTATACTTTCTTTGTATGTTGATGATATGATTATTACAGGTGATGATGTTAGTGGAATCAATGAGTTGAAATTGCAGTTAGCCAAACAGTTTTAGATGAAGGACTTGGGAACTCTTCTCTATTTCTTGGGGATTGAAGTTTCCTACTCTCTTATAGGCTACCTTTTTTTTTCTCAATCCAAGTACATTGCCAACATTCTTGACCAGACTTGTCTTTCTGATACTAGAGCAGCAGATACTCCTCTTGAGTTGAATATGAAATATGCTCCATCAGATGGTGTTCCTTTACCAGATCCCACTTTGTGCCGTACTTTGGTTGGCAGCTTGGTGTATCTTACGATTACCAAACCTGATATTGCTTCTGTTGTTCATGTGGTCAGTTAGTTTGTTGTCTCTCCCACTACAGTACATTGGGCATCAGTTCTTCGTATTCTTTGTTATCTTTGAGGAACTCAATTTCAAAGTCTTCTCTTTCCATCGTCCTTATTGGAGTTACGTGTTTATTTTGATGCTGATTGGGCTGGTGACACCACAGATCGTAAGTCCACTACATGATTCTGTATCTTTCTTGGAGACTCTCTTATTTCTTGGAAGAGTAAGAAACAAGACATTGTTTCTTGCTCTTCTACAGAAGTTGAGTATCATGTTATGGCATCCACTACTGCTGGAATATTTTGGTTGTGTTGACTTTTGTTTGATATGGGTATCTCTCTTTCTGAGCCAACTTCGATGCACTGCGATAACAAGAGTGCTATTCCAATTGCTCATAACTCGGTCTTTCATGAACACACCAAGCACATTGAGATTGATTGTCATGTTACTCGTTATCATCTTCCGCATGGAACCATTACTCTACCGTTTGTCTCTTCTTCCTTACAGATTGCTGATTTGTTCACAAAGATGCATTCCATTAAATGTTTTCGTTTTTTAGTTGACAAACTCTCGATGCACTATGTTAATGCATCGTGAGTTTGAGGGAAGATGTTAGATAATATTATTATATATTAGTAGTAAGAGTATTTTAGACATTTCTATTCTCTTATATATATATACTCATTGTAACTTTATTGACTTAAACTTTTATTGACTTAAACTTTTATTCATTCTATGTTATGAAACCCTAGATGAGTTGTTTCTCTTTTTCCTTTATTCTTCTTCCTCCTTTCTATGTTTATCATCGTTAAGATGACCGTCTTTTTAATTTTTTTTTTCAACGGGTGTTGTGCTGCCTTTGTTTATTGAAATTTCTCATGCTTAGAGGCCCCTCAAATCACCCTTACCAAAAGGACACTTTCGAATGACATTTTAGGGAAGTACACATCTAGTAGTATATAAAAATGTATAAATATGATAAGAATTTTTTAAACTTTATCTTCTCCAACATTCAATTTGTATATTTAGTGACAAAATATTTCATATAAAAATGTGTTAAAAATGATTAGTATTTATAATTATCATTTTAAATTATGAGATTTAATTTGAAGATATCAATTTGTATTTTTGTGACAAAAAATTACCATATAAAAATTTGTTAAAATATATTACTAATATTATAATAATTATGATGTCCTTAAATTAAAAATGTTGCACGGGAAACATGTTAATAAGGAATGGTTGAAATATATCAATAATATTATGATAACTATGACGTGTTTGAATTAATAATTAAACACTTGTTAATATATCCAAATTCCCTACAATTTCAAGTGTTTAATAT
>JBBPBQ010000004.1:37628213-37642720 GCA_037974755.1 Cicer yamashitae
ATAAAAGCTGCATTTAAGAGTGACATGAAAATAATCTCTAAAATGGGTATTATAAATTTTTGTTAAGTCTAACTTTTTTCGATTTTTTCTTTTTAGATATCAATGTTTTACTAGAAATCTAATTTGAAATAAATGTAAAATTAATAAGGAAATTATTTTACTTAATATAAACTAATACATAAAATAATTAATAATTATATTATATTAAATTTACTTTATTAAATTTCACCAACATAGTGTACCAACAAAAAAAAACTTAATATATTAAATTTGTTAAATTCAAATATTTTAATAATTATTTTATTATTTTAATCTAAAGTTATAAATATTCAATGAATAAGTTCAATCGGTTTCTATACTAAAAAAATTATGACTTTTATACTAAAGAGATTATTTTATTAATTTGATTTGTTTTAATTGTGTTATTTTCTTAAAATTAGATTTTAATATATTATTTATTTCTATCCTCATTATTTTATCATATTTTAACAATAAAAAAATTTTAAAAGTAAATTTTTATTACTAATGATAACATTAAAAATCATTTTTGTAATTGTCTTAAATAAAATTTGAACTCTGTCTCTTTATTGATATTTTAATTATAAATAAGACTAAAGTGAGTAGTGCGTTGTAAGTTGATGTTTACTGACCTTTTCAAAGTAAAATGGGCTCGAGTAGGAATCATATCCATGTTGCCTTTGCAATTCTATGCATTGCTTTGGTTTTTGCATCAGGTATCAAACTAGTTTCATAACTTAATTTTGTCTGTCAAAACCATGTCTTCTGAAATGTATGTAACACCTTTGAAATGTCAAAAGCTAATTCTTTCAGAATATTACATAAAATTTTCAACAAAATATTGAAAATGTTTCTTAATTCTCTATACAAATTTTCTTGAAAATAATTTCACTCTCTATGATGTGTTGGTTTTGTCTCAAATTAATTACAGGTAAATCACCATTTTAGTCTATAAAAGTGTATGACATTGTCATTTTAGTCTTTGACTTAATCAAAAATTCAATTAATCCTCTAATTATCAAAGTGTCAGTCAATTTAGTCCTTGACGTCATAATGGTTACATACTACTTTAATAGTAATCTGTATCTTTCGGAGACTTTTACGGTAGTAAGTTGTCTCTTTCAAGTATTATTTTGATAATTGGAGGACTAATTTGAAGTTATAATTAAGTTAAAGATTCAAATGACAACGTTCTACACTTTCAGGAAATAAAATTATGGTTTACCCAATTCATTATCTATTTTATGGTTTCTAGGATTTAGCATTTTAACTATTTTAGTAAGTAATATTTTAATAAAAATAATGTCTTTAAGTCGTAACTTAACCGACAAAATGTTGAGATTGTTAAGTTAGACATGATGTCCCAGGTTCGAACGCGAGTTGTGTGTGTGAGTTTATGCTAATATTTATCATCTTATCTTACAATTTTTTTAATTCTATCCAATTGAACGCCAATCAACATCTAATCATGTTAAATACACCATTCTTGTTCTCTAGTTTTGATAAATAAAACATGTAATATTCTCTTTTATTGTCTTTTTTTTTTTTGTAAGAGATTTATCAAATTATAAGATGTGTTAATTATTTTTTAAATATCACTAATTAAATGAAAGAGTTAAAAAATCATCCACTTCTCTATTAATAATTGAAAGATAATTTTAGAAAGATAATATATGACATTAAAAAAGTTGAATTAACAAATAATTACTTTTCTTAATTTTTGTGTTTTAATAATGATACTTTTTTTTAATGTAAACAGGAGGAAATGGTTTGACTAATACCAATAGTTATGAATGCTTCGAGGTTGGGCCATGTTATTCAGAAAAAGGGTGTATCTTCTATTGTTCTTTTGCACACTCCCTTGGCAAGTGTGAAGGAAAAACATGTAATTGCTGCGATGGCCATAGCACTTAGATAATCGATTTTTTTCAAAGTGTTTGTACAAGTGTGTTTACAAAGAATGAAATAATTTGAATTAAAGATTGGAGTTTGTTTTTTTACACAAAGAAACTCATGGAATCTATTATATATATTTAAAACAAACTCCCTACCACCTCATAGTAATTCTTTTCACGTGTACAAACATATTCCACCTTAGTAAAAATGCTGATGTATACGCCGCCGTTAGAGAGTTCTCTTGTGAACTGTGTTTCACCTCATTTTTTCTCTACTTAGTTTCTAAATAATTTTTCCCTCTTTTAATCCTTCTAATCCCTAATTTTTTTAAACGCTTTCTCCTTCATCTTAATATCCTCCAACAGTTTCTTCAATTTTTTTTAAACGCTTTCTCCTTCATCTTAATATCCTCCAACAGTTTCTTTTTTTCGATTCTAATGTATTCACTTCGTCGCTAAGATCATCCAACTGTCTCTGCTTCCTCATCCTCTTCGACGTCCCTCCGCGGTCAACTTCTGCTTCCTCATCCTCGACTGTCTGGCCAATTCACGATTCACAATCATCCTCTCGGTCCAAAAAACGTGGCAACGACCCTCTGCCGTCCGCTTCTGCTTCGTCATCATCGACCGTCTCGCCGATTCACAATTTGAAATCATCTTCTTCGACGTTTCTCTGCGGTAACTCTTTGAAATCGTGAAATCTTACCTAGATTATTATCAAATTGTATACATAAAACAAACCTCAAAATCTATTTTTTTGTCATCTTATTATGCAATTTTTTTTATAAATTTTTTTATGACATTATTATGCATTTCTCATTACTTTCAATTTATGTCAATCAATTTATATCAATTCTCCTTTCACGTTTATACACAATTACGTCCCTCTGCAGTAATTCTTCGAAATCGTAAAATCTTACCTAGATTATTATCAAATTGTATACATAACACAAACCCTCAAATCTATTTTGTTGTCATCTTATTATGCATTTTTTTTTATAAATTCTTTTATAATATTATTATGCATTTCTCATTACTTTCAATTTATGTCAACCAATTACATGAGTAATCTTTTACGTTATCAATCCTCCTTTCACGTTCATACACAATTATTCCAATTCAATTACTCATTACATTTTTCTATAATATTTTTATAATGCATTTTTTTTTTATTATAAATAATATTTTCCACTATCAATTTATTCCACTTAGGGGTGATTTCATAAATTGAAAATTCAATTACTCATTAAATTCAATGGAAAAAAAACCACCTAATCACTCATAAATATTGTCATAAATGTTTTTTATATAATTCTTTGTATTATCTCAATATAGTAACGATAATAAATTGGTACATATCAGTAAGGTCAACTCGGTCTAAAGAAAGTGGCAACGTTCCTCCATGGTCCGCTTCTGCTTCGTCATCGTCGACCGTCTCGCAGTGTCTCGATTCGAAATCATCTCTTTCGACGTCTCTCCGCGGTAACTTCGAAAACGCTCATACACAATTATTCCAATGATTTCATGCATTGAAAATTCAATTACTCATTATATTTTTCTATAATATTTTTATAATGCATTTTTTTATTGGGAGTAATATTTTACACTATCAATTACATTTATCAATTACACAATATCAATCCTCCTTTCATGCACAATTATTCCACGTAGGGTGAGTAATGATTTCATACGTTTAAAATTCAATTACTTATTAAATTTAATGGAAAAAAACCACTAAGCTCTCATGAATATTGTCATAATTCTTTGTATTATCTCAAATTGGTAACAATAATAAATCGGTATAAATAAGTCAAGGCCAAGGCTCGGTCCAAAGAAAGTGGCAACGTCCCTCCGCGGTAACTCTTTAAAATCATGAAATCTTATCTAGATTATTATCAAATTGTATACATAAAACAAACCCCAAATCTATTTTGTTGTCACCTTATTATGCATTTTTTTATAATTTATTTTATAACATTATTATGCATTTATAATTTTTTCAATTTATGTCAATCAATTATATGAGTAATATTTTACGTTATCAATCCTCCTTTCACGTTCATACACAATTACGTCCCTCTGCGGTAACTCTTGAAATCGTGATATCTTACATAGATTATTATCAAATTGTATACATAATGTTTAACAATTTTTATAAACATTGATGTTATATCTAAATCTGTCACAACTATTATTATATTATACTTATAAAACTTAAATTAATCGAACAATATTGATTGTCAACAATATATATGGCCATCTCACTTATGCCCATTCAATTACATATTCAAGTGTTTATGTAAGTTTTTCTCATGAGTTCTCTATATAACAACTATAGTTAGCTTTTTGAGAACTTTTAGTTATAAATTTTTGTTTGAAAACTATTACTATTTTTCAATACATTTAAACACACGGAAACTAAATTAATGCATATATAATGAAAATCTATATACTTTCAAGGACATGGATTCATATTCATATATACTTCTATACCTAAAAATTTCAATATCTACCATAGGCTATACCTAAAAATTTCAATATCTACCATAGGAGCTATACAGACTGTACTCATAATAACATCTTTTAAGAAACCAAACTCATAATATCTTTTAAGAAACCAAACTCATAATATCTTTTAAGAAACCAAGCAAGTCATAACATTTCATACAAGTATAATTTTACAAATAATTTTTTCATTTTCAATATTTTTAATAAAAATATCAAATGAATTTTGCGAATAAATAAAATATCAACATAACTACAATTTAATTACACAAACAATTAATTAAAACTTTTAAATACCTAAAACTATATTTAAAGTATATGTAAATCTTTAATAAAATAATTTTCAAACTCTTGATGAAATATATCCAATAAATTTTTTTCTTTACAACAACTTCTCATGCTCGCAATTAAAACATCATACTAATAAAACAAATAAATTTAGACTACGCTACAATATAATTCAAAATTAACATTCTTTAAAATAAAAAATATTAAATATTAAATCGTATTTTTAACTTTTTACATCTTATTTTTGGGTTTGTATTTTACATTTTATTTCATCAAATAAATACAAGTACTATTATATGTTGAAAAACAAATTGACAATCAAAGTACTAGGAGAAAAACAATCATCCAATATTATAAGTTATCATGCGAGTTTTACAAAAAGTTTTAAAAAATTAAATTAGATGATTGTGATAAACATTATTTTCCATCATTTTAATTTTCCTAATCATATTCAATTATTACAAATCAATAGAGTAATATTATAAGATAACTATATTTATAATACATCAAATATTACTTATAAATCTTATGAAATTAATTAATTAATGTCCGCGCAACACGCGGGCCATAATCTAGTTTCATTTAAAATAAGACACAAGCACTACTAGCAACATTGCATTTAATCCACCCTGCTGCTGGTGGCTGCCATGCTACTGCAGAATGCCTAACGCCTGCTAGCCGTGTAACAGAGCTGATGAGGTGCTGCCAGTCTACTCAAATAAATCTTAGTATCTACTCAAATATAATAATGATAATTGGAGCATATTTAATACAATACTCCCTCCAAATGAGAATTTTTTGGTTCTATTTAGAGCTTTTGCCACAATGTGTGCAACTATTTAAATATGTAGTTATAAAAATGAACACATTAAATTCACTACCTGCTTTTATTAATATACGTAAAAAAAACAATTAGTGTTTATAAAAAGACACCGACGAGTAGTAGTCGAGAAGGAGCACAATTTTATTAATCATTTGAGGCTCAACGGAGCCAAGGATCCATGAAACGATTTGTTCATCATTGGTTTCCCATGTAAGCCACACTACCTTGTATGTTGAAGCATAAGTCCTATTGAGACGACTGGACAATCCTTTCCCTTTCATACACATTTAAAACTGAAATTCTCATGCAACATAGTTTTTGCTGGTGAAGCGAGAAGAAAATATGAATCAGAACACAAACGACTAAGAGCAGCGAAGAAGGATTTGAATCTACCAAACTAGAAACGAAATACTTTGCTTTCAATTCTAACTAATTCTTATCATTTATATCCAATAATGGATACATTAGTGACATAATCCCAACACTATGTAGAAATCCCATAATTATAGAATTCCTTATTGAAAGTATTGTGACAACAAGAAATCAATTAGTATTGCCTAAAATCCAGTGTTACATGATAGAACCAAAAATGTGGAATCAATTTGTATATTCTCACTAAAGGACTATTTGGAAACAACTTTGAATTTTTTGTATATTCTCACTAAAGGACTATTTGGAAACAACTTTGAATTTCTCGTAGAAAGTTAGACATAATAGATATCTATACACCAAAGTTAAAGAGGATGTGTGATATGGCCATAATATTTGATTCGCTTTCCTTTTTTATTCTATTTACTTGTTTTCTTATTTGTTTCCTTTGTATTAATTAATATTGTATTATCTTAGAGTGTTTAAATGAGATGAAACAAATCACTTATGGCTTAATCAAAGTCTCGAGTTCGAACTCAAACTTAGGTATGTAGCAACATTAAAACTTTTAGGGAGAATTTGTCGCCCATTTAGGTTACACAAGAATAGAATTAATTAATATTACCTAAGTCTCATTTATAAGAAAAATAACAAAAAACATCAAAACTAATGTAATCATTAATTTTTTTAACTTTTTGATTATTTTTATATATATACCCTTATTGAAAACTGAGATATTAAATATCCACTAATAATATTAAAAAGACAAACATATTAAATAAGAGTATAAAAAGAATTTAAACATTAAATGCACCTCTAAAATCGTAACTTTTTCTTATATATAGAACCAAAAAATTCACCATAAATTATCTTATATATAAGAACGGGGAGGATTGTATTAAATCTGCTCCAATTATCATTGTTATATTTGAGTAGATACTAAGATTTATTTCTGCTACTATATTAAAGGCTGTGCCGTTCACTTTAAATCATCTGATAATAAAGAACAATTTTCTTTCAATGTTCTTTTAATATATTTAAATTCAAAAAACCTAATGAGCATCGATACAAATACAATTTTAATTTTGGAGTGCACATAGTCCATGACTTATTATTTATTCTACTACTTTTCTATTTCATACTCCAGATAAAATATTGAAGTATCACTATTATATAAGAAAATGAACAATGCAGTTATTCTAATTTTGAAAATGTAATCAACCTTTTATGTTTCTATTTTCTTAAAAATAAAGGAACCCAAAATTACACATTCACCAGAAGCTACAAGAATATGAACCAGAAAATGTTTGACACAAAATTGTAAGGCTAGATATTAATGAGTGAGATTGACAAGACATACAGCATGTTAGATTGGCAAATGTGGTTGACAAGGGATAGGAAATGTAAGACAAGAGATGAATGCAATTATCTACAATGACTGAGATAGCCATGATCATGTTATCTGAATAGAAATCCGCATCAATCATGCATTGTCTAATGTTGAGTCATAATTTGTCCTTCCATTTAGTGTTCTTCCTCTCCAATTGTCTTCTGTTAAGTGTTCATCAGAGGAACCTGCTGATTGAGATAGATCGGCTCTCAAGATCTTGTCTCCTTTTAGTCATTTAAGAACCAGATGAAACGTGCTTCATGCTCAGCTGAAAAGTGAGAATTCCTTGAAATAGACATTTCTATTCAAGAAAAGCTTCATAGGATGAGGATCCACTTGACGAATCACTGTCATATGATGGTAGCGTAGTTATCTCTTGTGGAGATGATGGTAGTGTAGTTATCTCTTGTGGAGATGATGGTAGTTCTTCTTTTAGTACTAAGGATGGACCTATAAAAATTGACTATTAGTCCTCAAGCTATGAAGTCAACAAGAAAGGAATTGATTAGCATACCAGCAAGATTAGAAAGCAAAATATCAAAATATTTCATCATTTGATTTGGACACAATTTTTATAATATTATATTATGATATATATACAAGGTGTACGTTAGTGGCATAATTTACACCCACCAAGAATTTATAAAAGAAGCATGCTGCTAGCATATACCTAAATATCAGATGCTTTTCTGATGTTTTTCTTAAAGGAAATTTATTTTCATCCTAATAATAACCTTTTGAACTAGAAGTGCATTATCTCGAAATTACAAAAGTTGTCCACAATTTGTGTAATGAATGTTACGTAGTCAAAAAGCAATGACTTGGAGTATGCTAACTTGTTAAGCAGGAAAAAAGCAATAACATGGAGTGGAAGAAGACAAACCTTTTTGTCCTTTAGAGTGGAACTTCTGAGTTTGCCGCTTAATAAGCTTTTTAGCTTTTATTATTGTGAGCTGCCTAGCAAAAGGAGAGATCTCTACATCATTTTCACTCCAATCTCCTTGAGTTTCATTTTCTCCTTCACCTTTCATTGTCTTGAGCACAAATGCCTTTGCCTTGCGTCGTTGAGTGTTAAATAGTCCTCTAACAGATGTTACAAATCCATCGCCTGCTCCATCAGTAGGACGCTTAGGCCAAGTTGGTGGATACTTATCAGGTTTTCCTGCATGGCCTTCATTATCACTTAAATGAAGGTCAATTTCCGGAACACTAGCTCCAATTGGCTGACTCTGACCTTTGTCTTTAAATTTCTTCCCCTACACAATCCATGACAATAAGACATTTAAATGAATTCATTATAAACTGTTAAATATTGTCACCACATAGGTCCTGGTAATTAGCATAGTATGCTTTTCTGGATTGGCAAAGGGCATTTCAAAAGGAATTGCAAAAAAAGTTCACTCGAGTTTGTTGTATACAGTCTTCATAAATTTTCAGTGGCAGGTATGAGTAGCGTAATAGAAAATATCAGGAGTATACAATTATTCTCACTAACAATAAAATTAAAAGAGAAAAGGAGAGTTAAAGCTACTTATCACCTGCATGCCAGTCACAGACTTTAGGACTCCCCAAATGATGTGCTTCTTAACTCGTGAGAAGAGTCTTCTCCAACTCCCGGTAAACTCGACTCGTTGAAATTGATCCATTAGTAATTTCATATCGTTTACAACAAACCTTGACCCTTCATACGTAACACACAATTCCACCTGCAAGAAAGAATACACGAGTTACCTGAAATTGACATGGTTTCAAACTACTAACAGCTAACAGGTGACAACTTCATCAAATGGTACAAAACTACTAACAACCTGACTAATTTTGATGTTGTGAAATTCCATTATCTTTGGTGGCCTAGATTTCTTTTCTTCAAGAGATGAATTACCAGCTTTTACACCTTTTGGATCTTTTAATTTACTCTTAGATGCTTCATCTAGTTTCTCAGTAGAGCCAAATGGACCATTTTTATTGGAAGAAAAGCTTTGTACGACGATTTCATCAGCAACAGATTCTGCCACAGTCTCTTCCGAAGTCCTATCAAAAGAAGATGTCCTTCTCAACTCGGGGGTTGAACCATTACCAGGAACTACTTTGACATTTTGTGCTTTGGATGCCTGCATGCATGTTGCCAAACTTCTTACGGAAAATCTATCTTGCATATTATTCTATTATGAACTCAGACAAGAAAAAAAACAGAGAGGAAAGTAGCTATAACAAAGTTTGGCATTGGCCTTCGTTGATTTTATTAATATTAGAATGTTGAAATTAAAGGGAGGTCAGGTAAGGAAAAAGGAGAGGAAAGAGATTCAGAATAATTAAATTATATTGATATTGATTTGAAGGATGGGTTGCAAAATAGAAATACTAATCCCCCGTACGAGGTTCTAAAATTTAACTTCAATAACGAAACAAATCATTAAATATAAGGAAATACGAAAAGCAATCCTAAGAAATCGCCTAAGACTCTCTAGTGAAATTACGAGGTATTTTTTGAAAAGGAAAGCTAGCAACACACAATTCGATACTTGTTTTTCAAACTCTATTATGGGATGAAATATTATACCGGCCTTCCTAAATAACTTGGACTCAGTTCCTGACAGTGTGGCCAACTCAAGTTTCACCCAATAGTATAAAATCAAATGTATTGAAAGAGGAGTGTCAATAAGTTTGTTGCTGACATTTATCTTAATATCATTATTTTAGAATCATATACACCACATTGTGTTGTCTTAGGCAAGTTCTTGGGTTCGAGCCTTGCGGATGGAAAAACGTAATTAGGAACGGAGAACCACTACTAATAAAAAGACTTCAAATTATAGCATGGTTATAAAAAAAAATAATCATGTATCAAACAATTCATTAAGTAATCACCTGGGCAGAACCAACTTGGACAGGAGGTTGATTGGTAGCAGGAAATAACATTGCAGAGATGGCAGATTTGGATGAGGCCTCAGGCTCTTTTGCTGGGAGATTGCTTGAAGCAGAAGCTTCATGGGATGGTGGACCTTTCTTTACACGCCTTGCACCAGCTGTGGTTGAGACCTTCCAAACTTCCTGCATAAACAACCATCACTCTAACATAATAAATCTGTGAAGTTTAGCCTTGGTTGTGGACACAAGTTAATGAGAGATTTGAAATTTTAAACCTACCTGCCGGCGTTGTGAATCTCGTTCTTCCTCTGGGAAGAAATATCCCCACATCATTCTGTACATTGTCTCTGTTAAATGGATCTTAAGTGGATATATCTCTACCTATAATGAAAATAAGTTCATGTCAGGAAACATTCCATGCAAACATCTAATAGGTGTCATTTTATAGTGAACTCCATTTACTCATCAGATTACAAATGCAATATTTAATATTAGTACTTTCTTTAGATATTTGAAGTAGAGCTATTAACAACTGCACAGGATGTTTAGTTAGTCTGTTATTCAGTTTATAGCCTTTTCTGAGTTACATATCTTATGAAGTTTATCTACAGGCGTATGTAGGTGTTACTATACTAAATATTATAATCACTGGTAGTCCCTTCACCTATTTCAGTAGTTCATATATTTTTGGGTCACTAGACCTATATCCAAGACCAAAATCCAGCAAGTCTATTCCCACAGGCCCAAAGTGAAAGGAGATACCATTTAACATGTGTTGAAGTTGTGGGATTTTAGAGAAAAGGAGGAGAGAAAATAATAAGGGTTTGAATATTATAGATTGTTGACATATAGCAATCAGATCTGATATGATTGTGTTTATTAGTTGATTTTCTATTTAAGTTTATTTATATTTTGGGAAATAATCAAATCACTCTGATTTGATTTATTTCCTAATTTATTTTTACTTTATTCTGCATTCATTAGATAGCTGGCAGCATTGTATATATATATATTTGTACTGTTTCTGTTTCAATAATAATAATAAGAAATTTTCCTTCCCTCCTGTTTTAACCTAGCTGCACCCTAAAACACATGGTATCAAAGCTTCGGCTCTGATCCTGTGGCAGCTCACCATGTCCTTACAAACTGAAAAAAATTGTTCCTCCACTACTACAATACCAGAAAAAAATTCTGGTGACCCTAAAATCGTGTCAACCCCTACCACAAATGATCCACTATCCATAAACTCTGGTTTACAGCTTCTAATCCAAAAGCTGAATGGCAGAAACTATGTTGAATGGGCCCAGACTGTGAAGTTAACTCTTGATGGCAAGGGAAAGTTAGGCTACTTGACCGGAGATACTCCTCAACCAGAGAAGACCGATCCAGCCTACCAAAAATGGAAGTCAGAGAACTCCCTAATCATTGGGTGGCTGATTCACTCAATGGAATCTTCAATTGGGAAGCCCTACCTATTCATTTCCACTGCAAAAGAGGTGTGGGAAGCTGTACGCGATTGCTATTCCGACTTGGAGAACTCCTCACAGATTTATGAACTTAAAACTCGTTTGTGGCAGTCCAAACAAGGAGATAAAGATGTCACAACATTCTTTAATCTCATGGTTGTCCTTTGGCAGGAGCTTGACCAATGTTATGAGGATGATTGGGAGAATTCCAAAGATGCAAACAGATTTAAGAAAAGAGAAGAGAATGATAGGGTTTATATGTTTCTAGCAGGACTCAATCCAGAACTTGATGAAGTCCGTGGTCGAATTTTGGGCAGAAAACCGTTGCCTTCATTGAGGGAAGTATTTTCTGAAGTAAGGAGGGAGGAATCCAGAAGGAAAGTTATGCTGCAAAACTCTGATAGTACAAGGGTGCAAGAAACTGAGAGTTCGGCTATGGCTGCAAAGGGATACGAAGCAGATGGAGAAAGAAAAAAACGACCTTGGTGTGATCATTGTAGACGACCATGACACACTAAGGAAACTTGTTGGAAACTTAATGGAAAACCACCCAACTGGAAGAAGAAGTCAAATGGAGAGGGTAAGGCCTTCCAAGCTGCAAATGGAGAAAATGTGGAGAATAAAGTTAACTCTGAGACATCTCCTTTCTCTAAGGAACAACTAGAGCACCTGTATAAGCTCTTTACCTCTATGTCAGTTACTTCTTCATCCTCTCTTGCTCAAAAAGGTATCTCTTTCTCTTCTGCTCTTTTGAGTTCCAAACCAAATTCAAAAATTCCATGGATCATCGATTCTGGAGCCACTGATCATATAACAGATTGCTCAAAATTGTTTTCCACTTATAGTACTTGTGCAGGTCATAAAAAGGTAAAGATAGCTGATGGTACTTTTTCCACCATAGCTGGAGTTGGTTCTATTCCTATTTCTAAAACTCTAACTCTTCACAATGTCCTTCATGTTCCAAATTTGTCATGTAACTTGCTGTCCATAAGCAAATTAACACAAGATCTTAACTGTTTGGCTATTTTTAACCCAGTTAATTGTCAATTTCAGGAGTTGAAATCGGGGAGGATGATTGGCAGTGCTAAAGAGGTCAATGGTCTCTATCTCTTCGATGATGAGGCTGATCTTAAAGAGGAATTTCATAGTAATTGTCTCAACTCAGTTTTGGTTCATAATAATGAGGAAATAATGTTATGGCATTATAGGCTAGGACACCCAAATTTTTTGTATTTGAAGCACTTATTTTCCGAGTATTTTAAGAATAAAAATCCAGATAAGTTTTTTTGTGAAGTTTGCCAATTTGCAAAGCATCATCGTTCTTCCTATTCTCCTCAGGTGCATAAACCATCTAGTCCATTCACATTAATTCATAGTGATGTTTGGGGACCTTGTAGGGACCCTACTCCTAATGGAAGAAGATGGTTTATTACCTTCATAGATGATCACACTCGATTAACTTGGGTTTACTTAATGACAACAAAATCTGAAGTTGAAAGTATCTTCAAAAGTTTTTTTCAAATGATTTTGACCCAATTTCAAGTAAAAATCAAAATTCTCCGTAGTGATAATGGAAGGGAATATTTTAATAAACACTTAAATGAGTTTTTCCTACAACAAGGTATCATTCATCAAAGTTCATGTGTGGATACTCCACAACAAAATGGAGTGGCTGAACGAAAAAATAAACATCTCCTTGAAGTTGCTAGGGCATTGTTGTTTCAAAATAAGGTTCCAAAGTATTTTTGGGGAGAAGCAATTCTCACTGGAACATATTTAATAAATAGGATGCCTACCAAAATTTTAAATTACAAAACTCCTTTTGATGTTTTCACATGCCTATTTCCTAATAATAAACTTTCATACACTCTACCCCTAAAGATATTTGGATGTATTGTTTTTGTTCATATTCATGATCTGAATCAAGGAAAACTTGAGCCTAGAGCAAGAAAATGTGTTTTTATTGGCTATGCATCCAATCAAAAAGGATACAAATGTTTTGAACCTATTTCCAAAAAGATTTTTGTGACTATGGATGCCACTTTCTTTGAAAAAACTCCTTTTTTTGGTAATCATCTTCAAGGGGGGATAATTAAAGAAGATGATGTTCAATATTTAAAAATTGCAAATTTGGATTTTCTAAACAATTTGGAAAAAACAAATTGTGAGAAAAGTAACATAACAGAATCCTATTTGAAAATACTAGAAATTGAGGAAAATAACAAAACAAAATCTTTGGGTGAATCTAGTCAAGAAAGCCATGAACATAATGTTGACATATAGCAATCAGATCTGATATGATTGTGTTTATTAGTTGATTTTCTATTTAAGTTTATTTATATTTTGGGAAATAATCAAATCACTCTGATTTGATTTATTTCCTAATTTATTTTTACTTTATTCTGCATTCATTAGATAGCTGGCAGCATTGTATATATATATATTTGTACTGTTTCTGTTTCAATAATAATAATAAGAAATTTTCCTTCCCTCCTGTTTTAACCTAGCTGCACCCTAAAACACATGGTATCAGAGCTTCGGCTCTGATCCTGTGGCAGCTCACCATGTCCTTACAAACTGAAAAAAATTGTTCCTCCACTACTACAATACCAGAAAAAAATTCTGGTGACCCTAAAATCGTGTCAACCCCTACCACAAATGATCCACTATCCATAAACTCTGGTTTACAGCTTCTAATCCAAAAGCTGAATGGCAGAAACTATGTTGAATGGGTCCAGACTGTGAAGTTAGCTCTTGATGGCAAGGGAAAGTTAGGCTACTTGACTGGAGATACTCCTCAACCAGAGAAGACCGATCCAGCCTACCAAAAATGGAAGTCAGAGAACTCCCTAATCATTGGGTGGCTGATTCACTCAATGGAATCT
>JBBPBQ010000004.1:37645980-37819786 GCA_037974755.1 Cicer yamashitae
TGGGCAGGGTCCATCACGGATAGAAAGTCAACATCTGGTTACTGCACATTTGTTTGGGGAAACTTAGTTACTTGGAGGAGTAAGAAACAAAATGTAGTAGCTAGAAGCAGTGCTGAGGCAGAGTATAGGGCAATGGCCCAAGGTGTTTGTGAAATCCTATGGCTTCAAAGAATCTTAGAAGAGCTTAAACTTCCTATAAATCTTCCAATGAAGCTGTATTGCGACAACAAGGCAGCAATTAGTATTTCTCAAAATCCTGTTCAACATGACCGAACCAAACATGTTGAAATTGATAGACATTTTATAAAAGAGAAAGTAGATGCAGGTCTGATTTGCATGCCTTTTGTCCCTACTTCACAACAAGTTGCTGATATCCTTACCAAAGGACTGTTCAGACCCAGTTTTGAATTTCTTGTAAGCAAGTTGGGCATGCTAGACATATATGCACCAACTTGAGGGGGGGTGTTGACATATAGCAATCAGATCTGATATGATTGTGTTTATTAGTTGATTTTCTATTTAAGTTTATTTATATTTTGGGAAATAATCAAATCACTCTGATTTGATTTATTTCCTAATTTATTTTTACTTTATTCTGCATTCATTAGATAGCTGGCAGCATTGTATATATATATATTTGTACTGTTTCTGTTTCAATAATAATAATAAGAAATTTTCCTTCCCTCCTGTTTTAACCTAGCTGCACCCTAAAACACACATAATATTCAAGAAAATGTTTTGACAGAACCAGAAGTTGAGAATGAGACAGTTGAGATTGGTAACGAAGGTATCCAACCATTTGACCACGTATACTTAAGAAAAAAAGTGCCTCAGAGAAGAGAACCTCAACACTGCCAAACATCCAAGGATCCAACAGGTACGAGTCTTTCTAATTCTGTTGTACCCTTTCAAAATTCTGAAAATTTTGATCATAATAATCTTGTCTTTGCTGAACCTGTTCCCAATGATTTTGTTCCTTTAGAACCTACCTTTGATAATTCTAGTCTACCCATTGCTGTTAGAAAAGGGATAAGAGCATGTACAAAACATCCTATCAGTAACTTTATATCTTATGACAAATTGTCCCCCACATTTAGAGGTTTTACTTGTGAACTGACAAAAACAGAGATCCCAAGAGATATACAACAAGCTCTAAGGGTTCCTAAGTGGAAAGAAGCTGTCTTGGAGGAGATGAGTGCTCTTATAAAAAATCAAACTTGGAAAGAGGTGGATCTACCTAGGGGAAAGAGAACTGTGGGGTGCAAATGGGTGTTTACCATAAAACACAAGGCTGATGGATCAGTAGAGAGGTATAAGGCCAGGCTAGTTGCCAAAGGCTTTACACAAACTTATGGTATTGATTACTCAGAAACTTTTTCTCCTGTTGCAAAACTTAACACCATTAAAGTTCTTTTATCTTTAGCGGTTAACTTGGATTGGCCATTACAGCAGCTAGACGTAAAAAATGCGTTTTTAAATGGAGATTTAGAGGAGGAAGTCTATATGGATTCACCCCCGGGGTTTGAATTTAAATTCAACCAAAAGGTCTGCAAGCTTCAGAAGTCTCTTTATGGCTTGAAACAGTCACCTCGAGCGTGGTTTGAAAGATTCACCCAATTTGTTAAGAAGCAGGGATATTCTCAATGTCAAAGCGATCACACCATGTTTGTGAAACATTCTTCTGAAGGTAAAATGGCTATATTGATCGTTTATGTAGATGATATTGTTATCACTGGGGATGATTCTAATGAAATAAAAAATTTGAAGGCATCTCTTGCTGCTGAGTTTGAAATTAAAGATCTTGGGTCTTTAAAATATTTTTTGGGAATGGAAGTTGCAAGATCAAAGAAAGGGATTGTTGTATCACAACAGAAATATATTTTAGACCTTCTAAAAGAAACCGGGAGGATGGGTTGTAGGCCAGCTGATACTCCAATAGATCCTAATCAGAAAATTGGTAGTGATGGCAGTGGTGATCCAGTGGATACATCTCGGTATCAAAGATTAGTAGGAAGACTAATTTATCTATCTCATACTCGTCCAGATATAGCCTTTGCTGTTAGCTTAGTGAGTCAGTTTATGCATTCACCTCATGAAGAACATTTAGAGGCTGTTTACCGTATTCTAAGGTATCTCAAAAGTTCCCCCGGAAGGGGACTGTTTTTCCAAAAAACTGATCAACAAGGCATTGAGGTATTTACTGACGCAGATTGGGCAGAGTCCATCACGGATAGAAAGTCAACATCTGGTTACTGCACATTTGTTTGGGGAAACTTAGTTACTTGGAGGAGCAAGAAACAAAATGTAGTAGCTAGAAGCAGTGCTGAGGCAGAGTATAGGGCAATGGCCCAAGGTGTTTGTGAAATCCTATGGCTTCAAAGAATCTTAGAAGAGCTTAAACTTCCTATAAATCTTCCAATGAAGCTGTATTGCGACAACAAGGCAGCAATTAGTATTTCTCAAAATCCTGTTCAACATGACCGAACCAAACATGTTGAAATTGATAGACATTTTATAAAAGAGAAAGTAGATGCAGGTCTGATTTGCATGCCTTTTGTCCCTACTTCACAACAAGTTGCTGATATCCTTACCAAAGGACTGTTCAGACCCAGTTTTGAATTTCTTGTAAGCAAGTTGGACATGCTAGACATATATGCACCAACTTGAGGGGGGGTGTTGACATATAGCAATCAGATCTGATATGATTGTGTTTATTAGTTGATTTTCTATTTAAGTTTATTTATATTTTGGGAAATAATCAAATCACTCTGATTTGATTTATTTCCTAATTTATTTTTACTTTATTCTGCATTCATTAGATAGCTGGCAGCATTGTATATATATATATTTGTACTGTTTCTGTTTCAATAATAATAATAAGAAATTTTCCTTCCCTCCTGTTTTAACCTAGCTGCACCCTAAAACACATGGTATCAAAGCTTCGGCTCTGATCCTGTGGCAGCTCACCATGTCCTTACAAACTGAAAAAAATTGTTCCTCCACTACTACAATACCAGAAAAAAATTCTGGTGACCCTAAAATCGTGTCAACCCCTACCACAAATGATCCACTATCCATAAACTCTGGTTTACAGCTTCTAATCCAAAAGCTGAATGGCAGAAACTATGTTGAATGGGCCTAGACTGTGAAGTTAGCTCTTGATGGCAAGGGAAAGTTAGGCTACTTGACTGGAGATACTCCTCAACCAGAGAAGACCGATCCAGCCTACCAAAAATGGAAGTCAGAGAACTCCCTAATCATTGGGTGGCTGATTCACTCAATGGAATCTTCCATTGGGAAGCCCTACCTATTCATTTCCACTGCAAAAGAGGTGTGGGAAGCTGTACGCGATTGCTATTCCGACTTGGAGAACTCCTCACAGATTTATGAACTTAAAACTCGTTTGTGGCAGTCCAAACAAGGAGATAAAGATGTCACAACATTCTTTAATCTCATGGTTGTCCTTTGGCAGGAGCTTGACCAATGTTATGAGGATGATTGGGAGAATTCCAAAGATGCAAACAGATTTAAGAAAAGAGAAGAGAATGATAGGGTTTATATGTTTCTAGCAGGACTCAATCCAGAACTTGATGAAGTCCGTGGTCGAATTTTGGGCAGAAAACCGTTGCCTTCATTGAGGGAAGTATTTTCTGAAGTAAGGAGGGAGGAATCCAGAAGGAAAGTTATGCTGCAAAACTCTGATAGTACAAGGGTGCAAGAAACTGAGAGTTCGGCTATGGCTGCAAAGGGATACGAAGCAGATGGAAAAAGAAAAAAACGACCTTGGTGTGATCATTGTAGACGACCATGGCACACTAAGGAAACTTGTTGGAAACTTAATGGAAAACCACCCAACTGGAAGAAGAAGCCAAATGGAGAGGGTAAGGCCTTCCAAGCTGCAAATGGAGAAAATGTGGAGAATAAAGTTAACTCTGAGACATCTCCTTTCTCTAAGGAACAACTAGAGCACCTGTATAAGCTCTTTACCTCTATGTCAGTTACTTCTTCATCCTCTCTTGCTCAAAAAGGTATCTCTTTCTCTTCTGCTCTTTTGAGTTCCAAACCAAATTCAAAAACTCCATGGATCATCGATTCTGGAGCCACTGATCATATGACAGATTACTCAAAATTGTTTTCCACTTATAGTACTTGTGCAGGTCATAAAAAGGTAAAGATAGCTGATGGTACTTTTTCCACCATAGCTGGAGTTGGTTCTATTCCTATTTCTAAAACTCTAACTCTTCACAATGTCCTTCATGTTCCAAATTTGTCATGTAACTTGCTGTCCATAAGCAAATTAACACAAGATCTTAACTGTTTGGCTATTTTTAACCCAGTTAATTGTCAATTTCAGGAGTTGAAATCGGGGAGGATGATTGGCAGTGCTAAAGAGGTCAATGGTCTCTATCCCTTCGATGATGAGGCTGATCTTAAAGAGGAATTTCATAGTAATTGTCTCAACTCAGTTTTGGTTCATAATAATGAGGAAATAATGTTATGGCATTATAGGCTAGGACACCCAAATTTTTTGTATTTGAAGCACTTATTTCCCGAGTATTTTAAGAATAAAAATCCAGATCAGTTTTTTTGTGAAGTTTGCCAATTTGCAAAGCATCATCGTTCTTCCTATTCTCCTCAGGTGCATAAACCATCTAGTCCATTCACATTAATTCATAGTGATGTTTGGGGACCTTGTAGGGACCCTACTCCTAATGGAAGAAGATGGTTTATTACCTTCATAGATGATTACACTCGATTAACTTGGGTTTACTTAATGACAACAAAATCTGAAGTTGAAAGTATCTTCAAAAGTTTTTTTCAAATGATTTTGACCCAATTTCAAGTAAAAATCAAAATTCTCCGTAGTGATAATGGAAGGGAATATTTTAATAAACACTTAAATGAGTTTTTCCTACAACAAGGTATCATTCATCAAAGTTCATGTGTGGATACTCCACAACAAAATGGAGTGGCTGAACGAAAAAATAAACATCTCCTTGAAGTTGCTAGGGCATTGTTGTTTCAAAATAAGGTTCCAAAGTATCTTTGGGGAGAAGCAATTCTCACTGGAACATATTTAATAAATAGGATGCCTACCAAAATTTTAAATTACAAAACTCCTTTTGATGTTTTCACATGTCTATTTTCTAATAATAAACTTTCATACACTCTACCCCTAAAGATATTTGGATGTACTGTTTTTGTTCATATTCATGATCTGAATCAAGGAAAACTTGAGCCTAGAGCAAGAAAATGTGTTTTTATTGGCTATGCATCCAATCAAAAAGGATACAAATGTTTTGAACCTATTTCCAAAAAGATTTTTGTGACTATGGATGCCACTTTCTTTGAAAAAACTCCTTTTTTTGGTAATCATCTTCAAGGGGGGATAATTAAAGAAGATGATGTTCAATATTTAAAAATTGCAAATTTGGATTTTCTAAACAATTTGAAAAAAACAGATTGTGAGAAAAGTAACATAACAGAATCCTATTTGAAAATACTAGAAATTGAGGAAAATAACAAAACAAAATCTTTGGGTGAATCTAGTCAAGAAAGCCATGAACATAATATTCAAGAAAATGTTTTGACAGAACCAGAAGTTGAGAATGAGACAGTTGAGATTGGTAACGAAGGTATCCAACCATTTGACCACGTATACTTAAGAAAAAAGTGCCTCAGAGAAGAGAACCTCAACACTGCCAAACATCCAAGGATCCAACAGGTACGAGTCTTTCTAATTCTGTTGTACCCTTTCAAAATTCTGAAAATTTTGATCATAATAATCTTGTCTTTGCTGAACCTGTTCCCAATGATTTTGTTCCTTTAGAACCTACCTTTGATGATTCTAGTCTACCCATTGCTGTTAGAAAAGGGATAAGAGCATGTACAAAACATCCTATCAGTAACTTTATATCTTATGACAAATTGTCCCCCACATTTAGAGCTTTTACTTGTGAACTGACAAAAACAGAGATCCCAAGAGATATACAACAAGCTCTAAGGGTTCCTAAGTGGAAAGAAGCTGTCTTGGAGGAGATGAGTGCTCTTATAAAAAATCAAACTTGGAAAGAGGTGGATCTACCTAGGGGAAAGAGAACTGTGGGGTGCAAATGGGTGTTTACCATAAAACACAAGGTTGATGGATCAGTAGAGAGGTATAAGGCCAGGCTAGTTGCCAAAGGCTTTACACAAACTTATGGTATTGATTACTCATAAACTTTTGCTCCTGTTGCAAAACTTAACACCATTAGAGTTCTTTTATCTTTAGCGGTTAACTTGGATTGGCCATTACAGCAGCTAGACGTAAAAAATGCGTTTTTAAATGGAGATTTAGAGGAGGAAGTCTATATGGATTCACCCCCGGGGTTTGAATTTAAATTCAACCAAAAGGTCTGCAAGCTTCAGAAGTCTCTTTATGGCTTGAAACAGTCACCTCGAACGTGGTTTGAAAGATTCACCCAATTTGTTAAGAAGCAGGGATATTCTCAATGTCAAAGCGATCACACCATGTTTGTGAAACATTCTTCTGAAGGTAAAATGGCTATATTGATCGTTTATGTAGATGATATTGTTATCACTGGGGATGATTCTAATGAAATAAAAAATTTGAAGGCATCTCTTGCTGCTGAGTTTGAAATTAAAGATCTTGGGTCTTTAAAATATTTTTTGGGAATGGAAGTTGCAAGATCAAAGAAAGGGATTGTTGTATCACAACAGAAATATATTTTAGACATTCTAAAAGAAACCGGGATGATGGGTTGTAGGCCAGCTGATACTCCAATAGATCCTAATCAGAAAATTGGTAGTGATGGCAGTGGTGATCCAGTGGATACATCTCGGTATCAAAGATTAGTAGGAAGACTAATTTATCTATCTCATACTCGTCCAGATATAGTCTTTGCTGTTAGCTTAGTGAGTCAGTTTATGCATTCACCTCATGAAGAACATTTAGAGGCTGTTTACCGTATTTTAAGGTATCTCAAAAGTTCCCCCGGAAGGGGACTGTTTTTCCAAAAAACTGATCAACAAGGCATTGAGGTATTTACTGACGCAAATTGGGCAGGGTCCATCACGGATAGAAAGTCAACATCTGGTTACTGCACATTTGTTTGGGGAAACTTAGTTACTTGGAGGAGTAAGAAACAAAATGTAGTAGCTAGAAGCAGTGCTGAGGCAGAGTATAGGGCAATGGCCCAAGGTGTTTGTGAAATCCTATGGCTTCAAAGAATCTTAGAAGAGCTTAAACTTCCTATAAATCTTCCAATGAAGCTGTATTGCGACAACAAGGCAGCAATTAGTATTTCTCAAAATCCTGTTCAACATGACCGAACCAAACATGTTGAAATTGATAGACATTTTATAAAAGAGAAAGTAGATGCAGGTCTGATTTGCATGCCTTTTGTCCCTACTTCACAACAAGTTGCTGATATCCTTACCAAAGGACTGTTCAGACCCAGTTTTGAATTTCTTGTAAGCAAGTTGGGCATGCTAGACATATATGCACCAACTTGAGGGGGGGTGTTGACATATAGCAATCAGATCTGATATGATTGTGTTTATTAGTTGATTTTCTATTTAAGTTTATTTATATTTTGGGAAATAATTAAATCACTCTGATTTGATTTATTTCCTAATTTATTTTTACTTTATTCTGCATTCATTAGATAGCTGGCAGCATTGTATATATATATATATTCTGTTTCAATAATAATAATAAGAAATTTTCCTTCCCTCCTGTTTTAACCTAGCTGCACCCTAAAACACATAGATAATAGCTTTATGCCATCTTGATTACAAAAGACTCAATACTAATCTCTATTTATAGAGAAACATAAACTCAATTCTAAATCAAGAACAAATCGTAATAATAGTGAGATATTCTAAGACATCTCTATGATTATAAATTGATCCTATGAAATAACTCAAGATACTCTAATATAATATAAAATATATTATAAGATATTTTCTAATATTCTAACACTTCCCCTCAAACTAAAGCTTACTAAGCTTTAACTTGTTACAAGAAAACAATGTTTTACTCCGCAAAATAATAAAAAGGATGGAAAGGCAACTCAGGGATGCAAGTGACGTCGGAGAGAATTGCTATTAATATAGACTAGCCAGATAGCCGGAATGATCATCAACACGAGAAAAATTCATAGCAAACAATTGAACAAAGCAAGGTCTGTTATTCTATAAAACAGCATTTGGAAGCTTCAAACGAATAATATGGGAGACTCAAAATATTTAAACTTAAATATGCTTAAAGGAGAGAGTTACGTGCTTCAAGGAGAGAAAGGCAAGACCAATACATTTGGGACAAAGATGGGGGCAGTGCATTTGGGACAAATTGTCAAGATAAAGTGAGTCATGAAAATAAAAGACACCGTCAAAATAACCATCAACGGAAGAAGAAGTCATCACTAATATGATTCATATGTGGGATAAGGGACACCGCCAAAATGATCGTCAGTGGGAATATGTTTGGGAATAGAAGCCACTGTTATAATCAATTAGTAAGAACTAAATTGCATGACAAACACCGAAGAAGAAGCAGCAAAACTCTAACAAAATGAAGCCATGATCAATCAACGGAGTGAGAAAATGCGTCCAAAACAGGAGAGCTAACTGTTGTTTGAACACGGACGCATATTTTCGTTGATCAAAGTTGGAAAGTAAGGGCAGATCTAGAACCATCGGAGAGAGAATAATCGTGCACCAAAAAAGTAAAAAAGAAGCCCAAAATGTTAACCACACCCAATAGAAGCAAATAATTTTTCACCCCAATACCTGCTGGGTGCCCTACATCTGCTTTACTCTTGTCCTTGTTTTGTGCCAAATACAAGAACCCAAATGCACTAACTATAGCCCCGAATTTCCCCGTTGCTAATGATATTCCATGGCAAGTAGATCGGAATCTAGAAGGAAAAATCTTTGCCGACACAACAAATGTGGTTGCATTTGACCTAAAATTTGCAAAGAAGGTCAACGAATACATGCGACAAATCCTATACGGTAATCTTTATGAGTCCTGTTGAATAAGAAAAAATGAGAGACATATGGTGAAACCGTGTGTCTAAACTACACAACGGAGTCGGTTTTATATAGGCTCAAGGCAATAAATACAAAAATAAATATGGGAGATATTATCCCTATTTACATGGTAAGTAATAAATATAAATATATTTTCAACTCTCCCCCTCAAGCTGGAGCATATAAATCATATGCACCAAGCTTGTTACATATATAACTGATTCGAGGACCTCTCACAGACTTAGTGAATACATCTGCCAATTGATCATTGGAATTAACAAAGCTAGTGGTGATGTCGCCTGATTCGATCTTCTCCCTTACAAAGTGACAATCTATCTCAATATGCTTGGTCCTCTCATGAAAAACCGGATTAGAGGCAATGTGCAATGCTGCTTGATTATCACAGATTAATGTCATTTGTGTTGCCTCTTCAAATTGAAGCTCTTTGAGTAACTGTTTTAACCAAATGAGCTCACAGGTCACTAATGCCATAGCCCTGTATTCAGCTTCAGCGCTAGATCTTGCAACTACACTTTGTTTCTTACTCTTCCAAGATATTAAGTTTCCTCCAACAAGTATACAATACCCAGAAGTGGATCGCCTATCAATGGGTGAGCCTGCCCAATCGGCATCTGAATAACCAACTACCTGAGTATGTCCTTTGTTTTCATAAATTAGACCTTTTCCTGGAGCACCTTTAATGTATTTCAAGATTCGTATCACAGCATCCCAGTGTTCTTGACAAGGAGAGTTTAAGAGTTGGCTTACCACACTGACTGCAAAAGAAATGTCTGGACGGGTGACTGTGAGGTAGTTTAATTTACCAACCAATTTTCTGTATCTCTTTGAATCTAAAAATGGCTCCCCATGATTAGGTAGAAGTTTGACATTCGGATCCATAGGAGTGTCAACCGGCTTGGCATTCAATAAACCTGTCTCTTCAAGAATATCCATGGCATATTTCCTTTGTGAAATTACTAAGCCGTCCTTAGATTGGGCTACCTCAATATCCAAGAAGTAGCGAAGCTTGCCAAGATCTTTAGTTTGAAACTGATGAGATAAATGTTATTTCAACTGGAGTATGCCCTGTTGATCACTACCAGTTATGACAATATCATATACATAGACAATCAAGTAAATGCACCCTTGGGTTGAGTGGCGATAGAAAAGAGAATGATCAGCTTCACTTCGAATCATACCAAATTGTTGCACTACTGTGCTAAATCTGCCAAACCAAGCTCGAGAAGACTGTTTAAGACCATAGAGAGACCTCTGAAGTCGACAAACCATGGTAGAAGAGTCCCCCTGAGCAACAAACCCAGGTGGTTGCTCCATATACACTTCTTCTTCAAGGTTACCATGCAAAAAAACATTTTTAATGTCAAGTTGGTGCAGAGACCAATGTCTGATGGCTGCAATAGAGAGGAGTAGTCTAACAGAGGCCATCTTAGCCACAGGGGAGAAGGTATCACTGTAATCGGGGCCAAAAATTTGAGTGTACCCTTTTTCAACCAAACGAGCTTTAAAACGATCAATCTTACCATCAGGACCAACTTTCACCATATAAAGCCAACGACATCCTACTAAAGACTTTCCAAATGGTAAAGGAACCAATTTCCAGGTACTACTACTCTGAAGTGCACACATCTCGTCAATCATTGTTTGTCTCCACTCTGGGTGGAATAAAACTTCAATTGGAGATTTAGGAATAGAAACAGAAGACAGGGAAGACAAACAAGTATAATGCAAAGGAGAAAGACGATGGTAACTCAAACCAATGTAATGAGTGGATGAGTTACGAGTAGGACATATACCTTTACGAATAGCAATAGGAATATCAAGGGTCGGATCCAATAAAGAAGGAGGTGGCGGCGAAGGAGCGTCTGGAATGACCTCGGTATCAAGAACAGGTGTAGGGACATGTACAACTGATGGTGGTTGACGACGACGGTATGTCTAAAGAGGTTGTACAGTTGGAGGATCCACAAGAGGAGTCTCAAGTGGGACAACGGGAGGGGCCACCGGAGGTGTCTGAGGTGGGACATACGTAATAGGCTCTAGTGGTAAAAGAGAAGGTGAAACAGACTCTGGTAGGTCCACAGGAATAGTTGCAAACAAAGGATCAGAAAACGACTTAGTATGTAACAGACTCAAAAAATGTGACATCAACCAATATGAGATATCGTCGAAGAGTAGGAGAATAACAACGATAACCTTTTTGGGACCGATGATAACCAAGAAAGACACATTTTAGTGATCGAGCTGAAATTTTGTCAAGACCAGGAGTGAGATTGTGGACAAAACATGTAGACCCGAAGACACGAGGAGGAAGTGAGTGAAGAGGGGTACGAGGGAAGAGGATCGAGTGAGGGACTTTGTTATCAAGAACAGATGAAGGCATGCGATTTATAAGATAGCACGCCGTTAGAACAACATTGCCCCAAAAGCGAGATGGTACATTACCATGAAGAAGGAGAGTACGAGTGGTTTCAATAAGATGCCGATTTTTGCGTTCAGCTACCCCATTTGGTTGAGGTGTATGAGCACAAGATGTTTGATGAAGAATACCGTTAGAGGTCATAAAACTTTGAAATTGATGGGACAAATATTCACGAGCATTATCACTGTGCAAAGTGCGAATGGATATACCAAATTGAGTTTTAAAAATGCTAAATAGCAAGGGGAAAATATTCAGGCGATACGGGCTTATTTTTCTGTAAGTGGCTAATGCCTTGAGCTAGAAGAATTCCTACACGGGAGCTCAATCTTTGGTTTTTTCTTATACAAACAATTGCAGTTTATATATTAATACTATCTTCCTCATTGGAAATAAGTTGTTCTTATCGTTGATAAACTACGTTTAGTTTCTGCTTTAACGCAACCTGACAACCTGGACTATTTTTTTTGGAAATATGAGTTAAACACCACAATGGCTCCTTAATATTATCCAAAGTAAATTACAATAGAGATCTCCATCTCCTAGTGCCAAAGCTTGTTTGAGTTGTTAAACTAAAAATCCTCAAAATTAGAGAACAAAAGTGCAAAATAATTTTGATACTAAATAAGATTTAGTATCTTGGGCAAGGCCTACTTAAAAAGCTCTTAAGAGAACTACATATGGTCTCAATTTTAAGCTGCAAAAGTAAAAAAAAAAAAGAAACGCCTAAATTAGAATACCAGATGGATTCTATTCCTATGCACTTAAATATCCTGATTTGAAGGAACAAAAATAGCCTCAAGGAACGCTTACTTGGAAAAGTTCAAAGGGAGAACTTCCATCCTTTGGAGCTCCCTGTCTCGCATCAACTTGAAGCATGACTTTTCTAGAAAAAAATACAAAAGAAAACATGCAATATCAAAATATTCAGACGATAAAGGGAAATTGAAAAAGACACCACTCTTTATAACAATAGAAAAACTAACATATCAATCTTATAATGAAAATTAAAAAAAAAATTGAAAGGAATAATTTTCTATACTATTCACTTAGAGAATATGTATATAGGTGATTTACAATTTATAAGCTTGTGCCAACAAGGGGAAATAAATGCTAAATATGCCCTGATGAAAGAAAAAGATATAAAGCTAATATTATGTCCTAAAAGTGTTATTTACATTATTTTACAACAAAACCTCTGAAGTTGATGAATGGATATCAACCAAGCCCTTAGTTGATAAACCCTTGGTTAATAAATCAACTGGCTGGTTCATGGAAGGAAATTAAACTGTTCAGCCAAATTCAACTTTTTACTCAATGAAGTGATGGTCAATGTCAAGGGGTTGTACAATAGAGTCATCCAAAAAAATATTCATCCATAATAGCTCACAAACACCTTGTACCATAGTTTGAAACTAGGCCTCTTGCTTTACTGAACAACTACATTTCATTTATTACTTATTAAAATGACCAAACTTAAACCTATAAATATGCAATAGCTTTATGTTGACCTTCTGAAAGGTATCCAACATATCTGGTGCATGTAGTTGATCGATTATGTTGTCTAAGCCCCAAACGTCAAAAACCTTGACTTTCTGTCTTCTTCTCCACTTTACCCTTGAGATACTCCCTTGTGGATCATCTCCTCTATCTGGGGTTCTTCCGTAACCTATTTCCCATTCATTTTCTGAAGGTTCTTCTGTGACGCATTTAATGGTTAGCCTTATAGCTCATCTTACCCTTAAACCCATTACCATGTTAGTTTTATGATGATGAACGATTCTGTGAGTTTTCGTTCTCCTCTTACAAGGTCATTCATATCTCTTGGAATCGTTCTGAAATAGATCATCTCCTTTACTAGAGCTTCCACTCTTTCCTCCAAGTTCTTTGGTGGTATTTGCTTCATCCTTCTTCTTCTCGCGCTGATCTATTCTTAAAGAAATTGCTTACACACTAATCCAGCAGGTCAGACCAGTATGATGCTAACCCGAATTACAGAAACAGCAAATGGAAGAAAACAGACCAATAATGGGAAATAAATAGTGTATTATTTCTAAACATCAAAGTAAACTACAATAGAATGAAGATTCTACTGTCGAGAACCAATGCTCTTTGTCCCTATTAAAATGTATGATTCTACTTGATATCTTTCTCTCTCCACTAAGCATCCTTATAACTAAATTTTCATTACACAATTCTTGTGTTTCTCTCCTCTCACTCTCAGTCACGTGGATATTTCTATTTTGTCCTACTCTATTTCTCTTAACATACACTCTCCACACTATGGGGCTGGGAAACTGATGTGCTAACTGGCCCTTTGGGCTCACCTTCTCATTTGGGGTCTTATCAAAAGGCAGCCCAGGATTTGCAGCAGTGAAGGAGAGTTTTGAAGGGAGAACAGAGTCCTCCAAGTTGACAGCTGTAAATCCTAACTGAATTAGTTAGGATGGTTAGTATAAATAACAGAAGCTTAGTCTTCAATAGGTAGGCAGTTAGAGAGTTAATTGGTTGGAACTGAATTGTAGGGCAATTGAGTTGGCAGATTCTGTAACTGTCACGCTATTCATTGTTGTCAATTTCAATAATACATTCTTGAGAAAAACCATTCTTGATTTTCTTTACTTCATCTATTCTCTTCATTTTTCTTCAGTTTCACAGACCAGTTCTAACACTGGTATCAGAGCACCGATCTGGTGCACTGATTTTGATTCCTTCTACTGCGCATTGCATGAAGACAAGAAGCATGGTGAGAGATACGAGTGATTGGGAGCAGGAGCGCGAGGAATGGCGCACACGATTAGAGTTGGCAGAGGCGCGCGCCAAACATATGGAGGACCAATTGGCTGCACTCGCGGCGAAGATTGATTCCAACAGCGGCAGGACTGTTCGCAGGGAAGAAGCGGAGATCAGCGGCGACGGGGGTAGATCCTTGGGTGACCACGTTAAGCACGACCGGTGGAGGAAGCTGGAGATCCCGATTTTCTCAGGCGACGATGCGTACGGTTGGACGCACTGTTTGGAACGATACTTCGAGTTGCGAAGCGTTCCTGAGGAGGAGAAGATGCGTGCCACTTTGGTGGCCCTGGAGGGTAGAGCATTGAACTGGTATCGCTGGTGGGCTAGGTGCAATCTTGAACCAACATGGGACGGGTTCAAGCTGGCGGTGGTTCGCAGGTTTCAACCTTAAATGGTACAAAATCCCTTTGAGTTGTTGCTGGCACTCAAACAAACAAGGACGGTGGTGGAATTTGTGGAGGAGTTTGAGAAATATGTTGAAGCTTTGAAGGTCATTGATCAAGAATTTGCACGAGGAATTTTCATGAATGGCTTGAAAGAGGAAATTCAAGTGGAGGTAAAACTTTATGAATTAAAGTCTCTGTCTGATTTAATTCAAAAGTCTATTATGATTGAGGAGAAGAATCTGGTTTAGACTAAGAAAGGAACCAACACTTTCACTAAACCAACCTCTATTTCTAAGGCTAGTTCTTACACTAAGACTGTGACGGTGGATACTAAGCCTTGGTTAGATAAGAAAACTGAGGGCAATACCTCTGCTACTAATATGATGAGTGTTCAGGCTAGGGAAGGGAATAAAACCAGGAGTGGTGATTTCAAACGGTTGTTCGGGGCTGAGATGAGAGACAAAAGGGAGAAAGGACTCTGTTTCAGATGTGATGAGCCTTATAATAGAGAACATAAATGCAAGAATAAGCAGTTTCGTATGATTATTTTAGAAGATGACGAGGAGGAAAGCAAGGCTGAGTTTCAGGAGGTTGAAACTTTCAATTCTCTGCAATTGTCTCTGTGTTAAATGGCTGGGCTGACTTCCACAAATTCTTGGAAGATACAAGGGGTAGTTCAGAACAATTCTGTTTTGGTACTCATAGATTGTGGAGCTTCTCATAGCTTTATTTCTCAGGAGGTAGGTCAGAAACTGAGCTTGATGGTGGAAGATACTCCTTCTTACATTGTGGAAGTGGGGGATGGTCATAGGGTGAAATGTAAGGGAAAGTATCCCAAGTTGAGTTTGCATTTGCAAGGAATGGAGATTAGGCAAGACTTTTATTTGTTTTCCCTGCAAGGGGTAGATTTGGTGTTGGGTTTGGATTGGCTCTCTTGTTTGGGAGAGGTCGAAACCAACTTTGGCAAGTTGGAGCTTACCTTGTCTAGAGATGGCAAGTTGATTACTTTGGTTGGTGATCCTTCCTTAACCAAGACTGAATTGTCCTATGGAGCCTTCATGCAAATTTTGAAGGAAGAAGGGGAAGGTTTATTAATTCAGTACGATTCTGCAGAGCAGAAACCAGCAGCGGTTCTAGTCATACCTGAAGCTGTTTCAGAGGTTCTTCAACAGTATTATGAGGTTTTTGAGGATCCGCAAGGTCTTCCACCCCAAAGGAGGTTAGATCATACAATTCATTTGAAGGAGGGGGCTGAGATACCTAATCTACGACCTTATAAGTATCCACATTATCAAAAAACAGAGATAGAGCGATTGGTTTCAGAAATGCTTGAGGCTGGAATTGTAAGACCGAGCATTAGCCCTTACTCTAGTCCCATCATCTTGGTCAAGAAGAAAGACGGGGGTTGGCGTTTCTGCGTGGATTATAGGGCTCTCAACAAAATTACTATCCCTAACAAATTTCCCATCCCTATCATTGAAGAGTTGCTTGATGAACTTGATGGAGCAACAATATTCACTAAGCTTGATTTAAAATCAGGCTATCATCAAATTTGGATGAAGGAAGATGATATAGAGAAGACGGCTTTCCGAACTCATGAGGGGCATTATGAGTTCTTGGTGATGCCTTTCGGTCCCACCAATGCTCCTTCCACATTCCAAGCCCTCATGAATGAGGTTTTGAAGCCTTTCCTCCGGAGATTTGTCCTGGTATTTTTTGATGACATTTTGGTGTATAGCAAGGATATGTCAGCTCATCTTGTTCATGTTCACCAAGTCTTGGCAGTGCTGGTGCAGAATGGGTTGAAGGCAAATAAGAAAAAATGTAGCTTTGGACAGTCTAGTCTTGAGTACTTGGGACATGTGATTTCTGGAGAAGGGGTGGCAGCTTGTCCGTCCAAGACTGCAGCCATGACTTCTTGGCCTATCCCTACGGATGTGAAGGGTCTTAGGGGTTTCATTGGAATAACAGGGTATTATAGACGTTTTGTCCAAGGTTATGGTAAATTAGCCAAACCCTTAACTGAGCTTTTGAAGAAAGACAAGTTTTGTTGGACTGAGGAAGCTACATCTGCGTTTCAGGCCTTGAAAACAGCCATGATTGATCTTCCCTTGTTGGCTGTACCTAATTTCACTAAGGTCTTTGTAGTCGAAACCGATGCTTCTAGTAAGGGGTTGGGGGCTGTTTTAATGCAGGAGGGTAAACCCCTTGCCTTTTGGAGTCAAGGCTTATCTTTGAGAGCTCAACAAAGGTCTGTTTATGAGAGGGAGCTTATGGCTTTGGTTCAGGCTGTGACCAAATGGAGACACTACCTTTTGGGCAACCATTTCATTGTGAGGATTGACCAAAGGAGCCTTAAGTTTTTGACTGATCAACGATTGTTCAGTGCTGAGCAATTTAAATGGGCTGTCAAGCTCATTGGTTTGGATTTTGAAATCCAATACAAGCCAGGAAAGGAGAAACTGCAGCAGATAGCTTGTCGAGGAGAGATATGTATGCTGCTCTCTCAGTTCTACATGTGGAAGATGATTCTTGGGATGAGGAATTGCAACAAGATCCTAAATTGCAGCAGTTGGTGCAGGGCTTAATTGTCTCTCCTACTTCTCATTCTGGTTATGAGTTCAAGAAGGGAAGGCTTTTGTATAAAGGTAAATTGGTGCTGCCTAAGGGTTCTAACAAAAAAAAACTTATCTTGGCTGAATGCCATGATTCTCCTTGTGGAGGACATTCAGGATTGTTCAGAACTTTTAAAAGGGTCTCTAGTTTCTTGTTTTGGGAGGGCATGAAGCGAGATATCAAGAAGTTTATTGAAGAGTGTGATGTATGTCAAAGGAACAAGTACTCCACTTTATCGCCGGCAGGACTACTTCAACCGTTGCCTATTCCTTGCCAAGTGTGGCAGGATATTTCTAAGGATTTTGTTGGTGACCTTCCACGAGTTAGAGGCAAGGATACAATCTTTGTAGTCATTGATAGACTTACAAAGTATGCTCACTTCTTTCCTCTTGGGCATCCTTACAATGCTAAGGAGGTAGCAGCTTTGTTTGTGATGGAAGTTGTGAAGCTTCATGGATTTCCTTCTACAATTGTATCGGATAGAGATGCGGTTTTTCTCAGCAGTTTTTGGAGGGAGATGTTCAAATTGGCTGGAACTAGTCTTAAGCATAGCACGTCTTATCACCCTCAAACGGATGGTCAAACCGAAGTTGCTAATCGGTGCTTAGAGACCTATCTTAGGTGCTTTGCTGGCCCTAATCCCAAGACTTGGTTGAATTGGTTGCATTGGGCTGAGTTCTGGTTTAACAGTAACTACAATATCTCTGCTGGAATGACACCTTTTAAAGCTTTATATGGAAGAGACCCTCCGTTGTTGATTAAGAGCTGCACCATTCCATCAAAGTTGGATGATGTCAATCAGTTGGCCCACCAACGGGATGATTTACTTGCTGATTTGCGACAGAATTTGCTGAAATCTCAAGATCAGATGCGGGCACAAGCAAATAAGCACCGGCGGTTGGTGAATTTTGAAGTTGGGGAGTGGGTTTTCTTGAAACTTCAGCCTTACAAATTGAAGTCCCTGGTTGACAGACCATATGCTAAATTGGCTCCTAAGTATTATGGCCCTTTCCAGAATCTAAGCCGCGTGGGGGAGGTGGCTTACAAGCTAGATCTGCCTCTTGAAACTAAAGTTCATCCGGTGTTCCATGTTTCATTGCTTAAGAAGGCTTCGAAACCGCAACATTCACCTCAGACCTTACCACCAATGTTGACTGAGGAGCTTGAATTGGTTGTACAGCCAGAAGATATTCTGCAGTGGAGGACTGATGTTGGAGGCAATATGGAGGTTTTGGTGAAATGGGCTCATTTACCATCCTGTGATAACTCTTGGGAGCGAGCTTCCAAGATGTTGGAGGTTTTTCCGTCTTTTCCCCTTGAGGACAAGGTAGTTCTTTTAGGGGGGGGGGGGTATTGATAGAATTGCTAGTCAAGCAAGGCTTCCTATAAGGAAGGTGTATGAGAGAAGGAACCAAGTTTAAATTCTATGTGTTAGTTCTGTTAATTGCTGAGTTGTGCCAGCTGTAAATCCTAACTGAATTAGTTAGGATGGTTAGTATAAATAACAGAAGCTTAGTCTTCAATAGGTAGACAGTTAGAGAGTTAATTGGTTGGAACTGAATTGCAGGGCAATTGAGTTGGCAAATTCTGTAACTGTCACGCTATTCATTGTTGTCAATTTCAATAATACATTCTTGAGAGAAACCATTCTTGATTTTCTTTACTTCATCTATTCTCTTCATTTTTCTTCAGTTTCACAGACCAGTTCTAACATTATGACACCGGTTTCACTTGTTTTCCGTTCAGTTCACTACTGCCGCCATCACTGCCATTGTTTCCGACGATTTTTCCAGCAAAAGACCATTCCATCAGCTTCGCCTCCTCTCGTCACCCACTCTCTCACTCTCTAAAGATTTCAGATTCAATGGGAGAGATGATGCAGCCTGGACCTGGCATGGGGCAACTGCCACCACAGCAGTACCAGCAGCCGCCGCAACAGCCATACATCATGATGCAACCTCAACAACTCAAAGTCACCATGGATGTTGAATCCGCTATGTATAATCTCGATGGAAAGAATAACGTTCGCGATTATCTCTCTGCTGGTAGAACCATTCTCCCTAGGGTTTACTTTCTTTTCTGTTTGGTCTATTTTACCTTCGCAGCTGTTTGGATCAGTGTTCTTTACAAAAAACGGTTATCCGCTTTTCGAATTCATTACTTCATGCTTGCTGTTATAATTTTGAAAGCTATTAATCTTTTGTGTGAGGCTGAAGATAAATCGTATATTAAGCGTACTGGTCGTTCACATGGTTGGGATATACTTTTCTACATGTTTAGTTTCCTTAAAGGAATTTCCCTTTTCACTCTTATTGTATTGATTGGTACTGGTTGGTCTTTTCTCAAACCCTTTTCTCAAACCCTTCCTTCAAGATAAGGAAAAGAAGGTTCTTATGATTTTGATTCCATTACAAATTGTTTCTAACATTGCTCAGGTTGTTATTAATGAGAGGAGACCTTATGGTCATGATTGGGTTACATGGAAACAGATTTTCCTCCTTGTTGATGTTGTTTGTTGCTGTGCAATGTTGTTTCAAATGTATGGTCTATTAAGAATCACCGTATAGGATTTATCGCATTGTATTCATTGACCTTCTTTGCAAATTTTGGGCCAAATGCTACCACATTTGTTGTGCCGGCATAGATTTTTCCGGTTAGATTCCGATCTACTTGCCATGGAATATCATCAACAACGGGGAAACTTGGGGCTATAGTTAGTGTATTTGGGTTCTTGTATTTGGCGCAAATCAAGGACAAGGGTAAAGCAGATGTAGGGTACCCAACATGTATTGAGGTGAAAAATTATTTGTTTTTGTTGGGTGTGATTAGCATTTTGGGCATCCTTTTCACTTTCTTGGTGCACGATTATTCTCTCTCCGACAGTCCTAGATCTGCCCTTACTTTCCAATTTTGATCAACGAAAATATGCGTCCTTGTTCAAACAGCCGTATCTCTCCTGTTTTGGACGCATTTTCTCACTTTGTTGATCGATCATGGCTTCGTTTCGTTAGTCACGTTGCTTCTTCTTCGGTGTTTGTCATCCAATTTAGTTCTTACTAGTAGATTGTAGCAGTGGCTTCTATTCTCACCGACGAGCATTCTGGTAGTGTCCCTTTTCCCACACATATGAATCATATTAGTAATGACTTCTTCTTCCGTTGATGGTTATTCTAACGGCGTCTTTTAATTTTATGACTCTTTTATCTTGGCAATTTGTCCTAGATGCACTGTCCCCATCTTTATCCCAGATGTACTGGCCTTGCCTTTCTCTCCTTGTCCTTATATTATATTATATTATATTATATTATATTATATTATATTATATTATATTATATTATATTATATTATATTATATTATATTATATTATATTATATTATATTATATTATATTATATTATATTATATTATATTATATTATATTATATTATATTATATTATATTATATTATATTATATTATATTATATTATATTATATTATTGTTGACATATAGCAATCAGATTTGATATGATTGTGTTTATTAGTTGATTTTCTATTTAAGTTTATTTATATTTTGGGAAATAATCAAATCACTCTGATTTGATTTATTTCCTAATTTATTTTTACTTTATTCTGCATTCATTAGATAGCTGGCAGCATTGTATATATATATATTTGTACTGTTTCTGTTTCAATAATAATAATAAGAAATTTTCCTTCCCTCCTGTTTTAACCTAGCTGCACCCTAAAACACATGGTATCAGAGCTTCGGCTCTGATCCTGTGGCAGCTCACCATGTCCTTACAAACTGAAAAAAATTGTTCCTCCACTACTACGATACCAGAAAAAAATTCTGGTGACCCTAAAATCGTGTCAACCCCTACCACAAATGATCCACTATCCATAAACTCTGGTTTACAGCTTCTAATCCAAAAGCTGAATGGCAGAAACTATGTTGAATGGGCCCAGACTGTGAAGTTAGCTCTTGATGGCAAGGGAAAGTTAGGCTACTTGACTGGAGATACTCCTCAACCAGAGAAGACCGATCCAGCCTACCAAAAATGGAAGTCAGAGAACTCCCTAATCATTGGGTGGCTGATTCACTCAATGGAATCTTCCATTGGGAAGCCCTACCTATTCATTTCCACTGCAAAAGAGGTGTGGGAAGCTGTACGCGATTGCTATTCCGACTTGGAGAACTCCTCACAGATTTATGAACTTAAAACTCGTTTGTGGCAGTCCAAACAAGGAGATAAAGATGTCACAACATTCTTTAATCTCATGGTTGTCCTTTGGCAGGAGCTTGACCAATGTTATGAGGATGATTGGGAGAATTCCAAAGATGCAAACAGATTTAAGAAAAGAGAAGAGAATGATAGGGTTTATATGTTTCTAGCAGGACTCAATCCAGAACTTGATGAAGTCCGTGGTCGAATTTTGGGCAGAAAACCGTTGCCTTCATTGAGGGAAGTATTTTCTGAAGTAAGGAGGGAGGAATCCAGAAGGAAAGTTATGCTGCAAAACTCTGATAGTACAAGGGTGCAAGAAACTGAGAGTTCGGCTATGGCTGCAAAGGGATACGAAGCAGATGGAAAAAGAAAAAAACGACCTTGGTGTGATCATTGTAGACGACCATGGCACACTAAGGAAACTTGTTGGAAACTTAATGGAAAACCACCCAACTGGAAGAAGAAGCCAAATGGAGAGGGTAAGGCCTTCCAAGCTGCAAATGGAGAAAATGTGGAGAATAAAGTTAACTCTGAGACATCTCCTTTCTCTAAGGAACAACTAGAGCACCTGTATAAGCTCTTTACCTCTATGTCAGTTACTTCTTCATCCTCTCTTGCTCAAAAAGGTATCTCTTTCTCTTCTGCTCTTTTGAGTTCCAAACCAAATTCAAAAACTCCATGGATCATCGATTCTGGAGCCACTGATCATATGACAGATTACTCAAAATTGTTTTCCACTTATAGTACTTGTGCAGGTCATAAAAAGGTAAAGATAGCTGATGGTACTTTTTCCACCATAGCTGGAGTTGGTTCTATTCCTATTTCTAAAACTCTAACTCTTCACAATGTCCTTCATGTTCCAAATTTGTCATGTAACTTGCTGTCCATAAGCAAATTAACACAAGATCTTAACTGTTTGGCTATTTTTAACCCAGTTAATTGTCAATTTCAGGAGTTGAAATCGGGGAGGATGATTGGCAGTGCTAAAGAGGTCAATGGTCTCTATCCCTTCGATGATGAGGCTGATCTTAAAGAGGAATTTCATAGTAATTGTCTCAACTCAGTTTTGGTTCATAATAATGAGGAAATAATGTTATGGCATTATAGGCTAGGACACCCAAATTTTTTGTATTTGAAGCACTTATTTCCCGAGTATTTTAAGAATAAAAATCCAGATCAGTTTTTTTGTGAAGTTTGCCAATTTGCAAAGCATCATCGTTCTTCCTATTCTCCTCAGGTGCATAAACCATCTAGTCCATTCACATTAATTCATAGTGATGTTTGGGGACCTTGTAGGGACCCTACTCCTAATGGAAGAAGATGGTTTATTACCTTCATAGATGATTACACTCGATTAACTTGGGTTTACTTAATGACAACAAAATCTGAAGTTGAAAGTATCTTCAAAAGTTTTTTTCAAATGATTTTGACCCAATTTCAAGTAAAAATCAAAATTCTCCGTAGTGATAATGGAAGGGAATATTTTAATAAACACTTAAATGAGTTTTTCCTACAACAAGGTATCATTCATCAAAGTTCATGTGTGGATACTCCACAACAAAATGGAGTGGCTGAACGAAAAAATAAACATCTCCTTGAAGTTGCTAGGGCATTGTTGTTTCAAAATAAGGTTCCAAAGTATCTTTGGGGAGAAGCAATTCTCACTGGAACATATTTAATAAATAGGATGCCTACCAAAATTTTAAATTACAAAACTCCTTTTGATGTTTTCACATGTCTATTTTCTAATAATAAACTTTCATACACTCTACCCCTAAAGATATTTGGATGTACTGTTTTTGTTCATATTCATGATCTGAATCAAGGAAAACTTGAGCCTAGAGCAAGAAAATGTGTTTTTATTGGCTATGCATCCAATCAAAAAGGATACAAATGTTTTGAACCTATTTCCAAAAAGATTTTTGTGACTATGGATGCCACTTTCTTTGAAAAAACTCCTTTTTTTGGTAATCATCTTCAAGGGGGGATAATTAAAGAAGATGATGTTCAATATTTAAAAATTGCAAATTTGGATTTTCTAAACAATTTGGAAAAAACAGATTGTGAGAAAAGTAACATAACAGAATCCTATTTGAAAATACTAGAAATTGAGGAAAATAACAAAACAAAATCTTTGGGTGAATCTAGTCAAGAAAGCCATGAACATAATATTCAAGAAAATGTTTTGACAGAACCAGAAGTTGAGAAAGAGACAGTTGAGATTGGTAACGAAGGTATCCAACCATTTGACCACGTATACTTAAGAAAAAAAGTGCCTCAGAGAAGAGAACCTCAACACTGCCAAACATCCAAGGATCCAACAGGTACGAGTCTTTCTAATTCTGTTGTACCCTTTCAAAATTCTGAAAATTTTGATCATAATAATCTTGTCTTTGCTGAACCTGTTCCCAATGATTTTGTTCCTTTAGAACCTACCTTTGATGATTCTAGTCTACCCATTGCTGTTAGAAAAGGGATAAGAGCATGTACAAAACATCCTATCAGTAACTTTATATCTTATGACAAATTGTCCCCCACATTTAGAGCTTTTACTTGTGAACTGACAAAAACAGAGATCCCAAGAGATATACAACAAGCTCTAAGGGTTCCTAAGTGGAAAGAAGTTGTCTTGGAGGAGATGAGTGCTCTTATAAAAAATCAAACTTGGAAAGAGGTGGATCTACCTAGGGGAAAGAGAACTGTGGGGTGCAAATGGGTGTTTACCATAAAACACAAGGCTGATGGATCAGTAGAGAGGTATAAGGCCAGACTAGTTGCCAAAGGCTTTACACAAACTTATGGTATTGATTACTCAGAAACTTTTGCTCCTGTTGCAAAACTTAACACCATTAGAGTTCTTTTATCTTTAGCGGTTAACTTGGATTGGCCATTACAACAGCTAGACGTAAAAAATGCGTTTTTAAATGGAGATTTAGAGGAGGAAGTCTATATGGATTCACCCCCGGGGTTTGAATTTAAATTCAACCAAAAGGTCTGCAAGCTTCAGAAGTCTCTTTATGGCTTGAAACAGTCACCTCGAGCGTGGTTTGAAAGATTCACCCAATTTGTTAAGAAGCAGGGATATTCTCAATGTCAAAGCGATCACACCATGTTTGTGAAACATTCTTCTGAAGGTAAAATGGCTATATTGATCGTTTATGTAGATGATATTGTTATCACTGGGGATGATTCTAATGAAATAAAAAATTTGAAGGCATCTCTTGCTGCTCAGTTTGAAATTAAAGATCTTGGGTCTTTAAAATATTTTTTGGGAATGGAAGTTGCAAGATCAAAGAAAGGGATTGTTGTATCACAACAGAAATATATTTTAGACATTCTAAAAGAAACCGGGATGATGGGTTGTAGGCCAGCTGATACTCCAATAGATCCTAATCAGAAAATTGGTAGTGATGGCAGTGGTGATCCAGTGGATACATCTCGGTATCAAAGATTAGTAGGAAGACTAATTTATCTATCTCATACTCGTCCAGATATAGCCTTTGCTGTTAGCTTAGTGAGTCAGTTTATGCATTCACCTCATGAAGAACATTTAGAGGCTGTTTACCGTATTCTAAGGTATCTCAAAAGTTCCCCCGGAAGGGGACTGTTTTTCCAAAAAACTGATCAACAAGGCATTGAGGTATTTACTGACGCAGATTGGGCAGGGTCCATCACGGATAGAAAGTCAACATCTGGTTACTGCACATTTGTTTGGGGAAACTTAGTTACTTGGAGGAGTAAGAAACAAAATGTAGTAGCTAGAAGCAGTGCTGAGGCAGAGTATAGGGCAATGGCCCAAGGTGTTTGTGAAATCCTATGGCTTCAAAGAATCTTAGAAGAGCTTAAACTTCCTATAAATTTTCCAATGAAGCTGTATTGCGACAACAAGGCAGCAATTAGTATTTCTCAAAATCCTGTTCAACATGACCGAACCAAACATGTTGAAATTGATAGACATTTTATAAAAGAGAAAGTAGATGCAGGTCTGATTTGCATGCCTTTTGTCCCTACTTCACAACAAGTTGCTGATATCCTTACCAAAGGACTGTTCAGACCCAGTTTTGAATTTCTTGTAAGCAAGTTGGGCATGCTAGACATATATGCACCAACTTGAGGGGGGGTGTTGACATATAGCAATCAGATCTGATATGATTGTGTTTATTAGTTGATTTTCTATTTAAGTTTATTTATATTTTGGGAAATAATCAAATCACTCTGATTTGATTTATTTCCTAATTTATTTTTACTTTATTCTGCATTCATTAGATAGCTGGCAGCATTGTATATATATATATTTGTACTGTTTCTGTTTCAATAATAATAATAAGAAATTTTCCTTCCCTCCTGTTTTAATCTAGCTGCACCCTAAAACACATGGTATCAGAGCTTCGGCTCTGATCCTGTGGCAGCTCACCATGTCCTTACAAACTGAAAAAAATTGTTCCTCCACTACTACAATACCAGAAAAAAATTCTGGTGACCCTAAAATCGTGTCAACCCCTACCACAAATGATCCACTATCCATAAACTCTGGTTTACAGCTTCTAATCCAAAAGCTGAATGGCAGAAACTATGTTGAATGGGCTCAGACTGTGAAGTTAGCTCTTGATGGCAAGGGAAAGTTAGGCTACTTGACTGGAGATACTCCTCAACCAGAGAAGACCGATCCAGCCTACCAAAAATGGAAGTCAGAGAACTCCCTAATCATTGGGTGGCTGATTCACTCAATGGAATCTTCCATTGGGAAGCCCTACCTATTCATTTCCACTGCAAAAGAGGTGTGGGAAGCTGTACGCGATTGCTATTCCGACTTGGAGAACTCCTCACAGATTTATGAACTTAAAACTCGTTTGTGGCAGTCCAAACAAGGAGATAAAGATGTCACAACATTCTTTAATCTCATGGTTGTCCTTTGGCAGGAGCTTGACCAATGTTATGAGGATGATTGGGAGAATTCCAAAGATGCAAACAGATTTAAGAAAAGAGAAGAGAATGATAGGGTTTATATGTTTCTAGCAGGACTCAATCCAGAACTTGATGAAGTCCGTGGTCGAATTTTGGGCAGAAAACCGTTGCCTTCATTGAGGGAAGTATTTTCTGAAGTAAGGAGGGAGGAATCCAGAAGGAAAGTTATGCTGCAAAACTCTGATAGTACAAGGGTGCAAGAAACTGAGAGTTCGGCTATGGCTGCAAAGGGATACGAAGCAGATGGAGAAAAAAAAAAACGACCTTGGTGTGATCATTGTAGACGACCATGGCACACTAAGGAAACTTGTTGGAAACTTAATGGAAAACCACCCAACTGGAAGAAGAAGTCAAATGGAGAGGGTAAGGCCTTCCAAGCTGCAAATGGAGAAAATGTGGAGAATAAAGTTAACTCTGAGACATCTCCTTTCTCTAAGGAACAACTAGAGCACCTGTATAAGCTCTTTACCTCTATGTCAGTTACTTCTTCATCCTCTCTTGCTCAAAAAGGTATCTCTTTCTCTTCTGCTCTTTTGAGTTCCAAACCAAATTCAAAAACTCCATGGATCATCGATTCTGGAGCCACTGATCATATGACAGATTGCTCAAAATTGTTTTCCACTTATAGTACTTGTGCAGATCATAAAAAGGTAAAGATAGCTGATGGTACTTTTTCCACCATAGCTGGAGTTGGTTCTATTCCTATTTCTAAGACTCTAACTCTTCACAATGTCCTTCATGTTCCAAATTTGTCATGTAACTTGCTGTCCATAAGCAAATTAACACAAGATCTTAACTGTTTGGCTATTTTTAACCCAGTTAATTGTCAATTTCAGGAGTTGAAATTGGGGAGGATGATTGGCAGTGCTAAAGAGGTCAATGGTCTCTATCTCTTCGATGATGAGGCTGATCTTAAAGAGGAATTTCATAGTAATTGGCTCAACTCAGTTTTGGTTCATAATAATGAGGAAATAATGTTATGGCATTATAGGCTAGGACACCCAAATTTTTTGTATTTGAAGCACTTATTTCCCGAGTATTTTAAGAATAAAAATCCAGATCAGTTTTTTTGTGAAGTTTGCCAATTTGCAAAGCATCATCGTTCTACCTATTCTCCTCAAGTGCATAAACCATCTAGTCCATTCACATTAATTCATAGTGATGTTTGGGGACCTTGTAGGGACCCTACTCCTAATGGAAGAAGATGGTTTATTACCTTCATAGATGATCACACTCGATTAACTTGGGTTTACTTAATGACAACAAAATCTGAAGTTGAAAGTATCTTCAAAAGTTTTTTTCAAATGATTTTGACCCAATTTCAAGTAAAAATCAAAATTCTCCGTAGTGATAATGGAAGGGAATATTTTAATAAACACTTAAATGAGTTTTTCCTACAACAAGGTATCATTCATCAAAGTTCATGTGTGGATACTCCACAACAAAATGGAGTGGCTGAACGAAAAAATAAACATCTCCTTGAAGTTGCTAGGGCATTGTTGTTTCAAAATAAGGTTCCAAAGTATCTTTGGGGAGAAGCAATTCTCACTGGAACATATTTAATAAATAGGATGCCTACCAAAATTTTAAATTACAAAACTCCTTTTGATGTTTTCACATGTCTATTTCCTAATAATAAACTTTCATACACTCTACCCCTAAAGATATTTGAATGTACTGTTTTTGTTCATATTCATGATCTGAATCAAGGAAAACTTGAGCCTAGAGCAAGAAAATGTGTTTTTATTGGCTATGCATCCAATCAAAAAGGATACAAATGTTTTGAACCTATTTCCAAAAAGATTTTTGTGACTATGGATGCCACTTTCTTTGAAAAAACTCATTTTTTTGGTAATCATCTTCAAGGGGGGATAATTAAAGAAGATGATGTTCAATATTTAAAAATTGCAAATTTGGATTTTCTAAACAATTTGGAAAAAACAGATTGTGAGAAAAGTAACATAACAGAATCCTATTTGAAAATACTAGAAATTGAGGAAAATAACAAAACAAAATCTTTGGGTGAATCTAGTCAAGAAAGCCATGAACATAATATTCAAGAAAATGTTTTGACAGAACCAGAAGTTGAGAATGAGACAGTTGAGATTGGTAACGAAGGTATCCAACCATTTGACCACGTATACTTAAGAAAAAAAGTGCCTCAGAGAAGAGAACCTCAACACTGCCAAACATCCAAGGATCCAACAGGTACGAGTCTTTCTAATTCTGTTGTACCCTTTCAAAATTCTGAAAATTTTGATCATAATAATTTTGTCTTTGCTGAACCTGTTCCCAATGATTTTGTTCCTTTAGAACCTACCTTTGATGATTCTAGTCTACCCATTGCTGTTAGAAAAGGGATAAGAGCATGTACAAAACATCCTATCAGTAACTTTATATCTTATGACAAATTGTCCCCCACATTTAGAGCTTTTACTTGTGAACTGACAAAAACAGAGATCCCAAGAGATATACAACAAGCTCTAAGGGTTCCTAAGTGGAAAGAAGCTGTCTTAGAGGAGATGAGTGCTCTTATAAAAAATCAAACTTGGAAAGAGGTGGATCTACCTAGGGGAAAGAGAACTGTGGGGTGCAAATGGGTGTTTACCATAAAACACAAGGCTGATGGATCAGTAGAGAGGTATAAGGCCAGGCTAGTTGCCAAAGGCTTTACACAAACTTATGGTATTGATTACTCAGAAACTTTTGCTCCTGTTGCAAAACTTAACACCATTAGAGTTCTTTTATCTTTAGCGGTTAACTTGGATTGGCCATTACAGCAGCTAGACGTAAAAAATGCATTTTTAAATGGAGATTTAGAGGAGGAAGTCTATATGGATTCACCCCCGGGGTTTGAATTTAAATTCAACCAAAAGGTCTGCAAGCTTCAGAAGTCTCTTTATGGCTTGAAACAGTCACCTCGAGCGTGGTTTGAAAGATTCACCCAATTTGTTAAGAAGCAGGGATATTCTCAATGTCAAAGCGATCACACCATGTTTGTGAAACATTCTTCTGAAGGTAAAATGGCTATATTGATCGTTTATGTAGATGATATTGTTATCACTGGGGATGATTCTAATGAAATAAAAAATTTGAAGGCATCTCTTGCTGCTGAGTTTGAAATTAAAGATCTTGGGTCTTTAAAATATTTTTTGGGAATGGAAGTTGCAAGATCAAAGAAAGGGATTGTTGTATCACAACATAAATATATTTTAGACCTTCTAAAAGAAACCGGGATGATGGGTTGTAGGCCAGCTGATACTCCAATAGATCCTAATCAGAAAATTGGTAGTGATGGCAGTGGTGATCCAGTGGATACATCTCGGTATCAAAGATTAGTAGGAAGACTAATTTATCTATCTCATACTCGTCCAGATATAGCCTTTGCTGTTAGCTTAGTGAGTCAGTTTATGCATTCACCTCATGAAGAACATTTAGAGGCTGTTTACCGTATTCTAAGGTATCTCAAAAGTTCCCCCGGAAGGGGACTGTTTTTCCAAAAAACTGATCAACAAGGCATTGAGGTATTTACTGACGCAGATTGGGCAGGGTCCATCACGGATAGAAAGTCAACATCTGGTTACTGCACATTTGTTTGGGGAAACTTAGTTACTTGGAGGAGCAAGAAACAAAATGTAGTAGCTAGAAGCAGTGCTGAGGCAGAGTATAGGGCAATGGCCCAAAGTGTTTGTGAAATCCTATGGCTTCAAAGAATCTTAGAAGAGCTTAAACTTCCTATAAATCTTCCAATGAAGCTGTATTGCGACAACAAGGCAGCAATTAGTATTTCTCAAAATCCTGTTCAACATGACCGAACCAAACATGTTGAAATTGATAGACATTTTATAAAAGAGAAAGTAGATGCAGGTCTGATTTGCATGCCTTTTGTCCCTACTTCACAACAAGTTGTTGATATCCTTACCAAAGGACTGTTCAGACCCAGTTTTGAATTTCTTGTAAGCAAGTTGGGCATGCTAGACATATATGCACCAACTTGAGGGGGGGTGTTGACATATAGCAATCAGATCTGATATGATTGTGTTTATTAGTTGATTTTCTATTTAAGTTTATTTATATTTTGGGAAATAATCAAATCACTCTGATTTGATTTATTTCCTAATTTATTTTTACTTTATTCTGCATTCATTAGATAGCTGACAGCATTGTATATATATATATTTGTACTGTTTCTGTTTCAATAATAATAATAAGAAATTTTCCTTCCCTCCTGTTTTAACCTAGCTGCACCCTAAAACACATGGTATCAGAGCTTCGGCTCTGATCCTGTGGCAGCTCACCATGTCCTTACAAACTGAAAAAAATTGTTCCTCCACTACTACAATACCAGAAAAAAATTCTGGTGACCCTAAAATCGTGTCAACCCCTACCACAAATGATCCACTATCCATAAACTCTGGTTTACAGCTTCTAATCCAAAAGCTGAATGGCAGAAACTATGTTGAATGGGCCCAGACTGTGAAGTTAGCTCTTGATGGCAAGGGAAAGTTAGGCTACTTGACTGGAGATACTCCTCAACCAGAGAAGACCGATCCAGCCTACCAAAAATGGAAGTCAGAGAACTCCCTAATCATTGGGTGGCTGATTCACTCAATGGAATCTTCCATTGGGAAGCCCTACCTATTCATTTCCACTGCAAAAGAGATGTGGGAAGCTGTACGCGATTGCTATTCCGACTTGGAGAACTCCTCACAGATTTATGAACTTAAAACTCGTTTGTGGCAGTCCAAACAAGGAGATAAAGATGTCACAACATTCTTTAATCTCATGGTTGTCCTTTGGCAGGAGCTTGACCAATGTTATGAGGATGATTGGGAGAATTCCAAAGATGCAAACAGATTTAAGAAAAGAGAAGAGAATGATAGGGTTTATATGTTTCTAGCAGGACTCAATCCAGAACTTGATGAAGTCCGTGGTCGAATTTTGGGCAGAAAACCGTTGCCTTCATTGAGGGAAGTATTTTCTGAAGTAAGGAGGGAGGAATCCAGAAGGAAAGTTATGCTGCAAAACTCTGATAGTACAAGGGTGCAAGAAACTGAGAGTTCGGCTATGGCTGCAAAGGGATACGAAGCAGATGGAGAAAGAAAAAAACGACCTTGGTGTGATCATTGTAGACGACCATGGCACACTAAGGAAACTTGTTGGAAACATAATGGAAAACCACCCAACTGGAAGAAGAAGCCAAATGGAGAGGGTAAGGCCTTCCAAGCTGCAAATGGAGAAAATGTGGAGAATAAAGTTAACTCTGAGACATCTCCTTTCTCTAAGGAACAACTAGAGCACCTGTATAAGCTCTTTACCTCTATGTCAGTTACTTCTTCATCCTCTCTTGCTCAAAAAGGTATCTCTTTCTCTTCTGCTCTTTTGAGTTCCAAACCAAATTCAAAAACTCCATGGATCATCGATTCTGGAGCCACTGATCATATGACAGATTGCTCAAAATTGTTTTCCACTTATAGTACTTGTGCAGGTCATAAAAAGGTAAAGATAGCTGATGGTACTTTTTCCACCATAGCTGGAGTTGGTTCTATTCCTATTTCTAAAACTCTAACTCTTCACAATGTCCTTCATGTTCCAAATTTGTCATGTAACTTGCTGTCCATAAGCAAATTAACACAAGATCTTAACTGTTTGGCTATTTTTAACCTAGTTAATTGTCAATTTCAGGAGTTGAAATCGGGGAGGATGATTGGCAGTGCTAAAGAGGTCAATGGTCTCTATCTCTTCGATGATGAGGCTGATCTTAAAGAGGAATTTCATAGTAATTGTCTCAACTCAGTTTTGGTTCATAATAATGAGGAAATAATGTTATGGCATTATAGGCTAGGACACCCAAATTTTTTGTATTTGAAGCACTTATTTCCCGAGTATTTTAAGAATAAAAATCCAGATCAGTTTTTTTGTGAAGTTTGCCAATTTGCAAAGCATCATCGTTCTTCCTATTCTCCTCAGGTGCATAAACCATCTAGTCCATTCACATTAATTCATAGTGATGTTTGGGGACCTTGTAGGGACCCTACTCCTAATGGAAGAAGATGGTTTATTACCTTCATAGATGATCACACTCGATTAACTTGGGTTTACTTAATGACAACAAAATCTGAAGTTGAAAGTATCTTCAAAAGTTTTTTTCAAATGATTTTGACCCAATTTCAAGTAAAAATCAAAATTCTCCGTAGTGATAATGGAAGGGAATATTTTAATAAACACTTAAATGAGTTTTTCCTACAACAAGGTATCATTCATCAAAGTTCATGTGTGGATACTCCACAACAAAATGGAGTGCCTGAACGAAAAAATAAACATCTCCTTGAAGTTGCTAGGGCATTGTTGTTTCAAAATAAGGTTCCAAAGTATCTTTGGGGAGAAGCAATTCTCACTGGAACATATTTAATAAATAGGATGCCTACCAAAATTTTAAATTACAAAACTCCTTTTGATGTTTTCACATGTCTATTTCCTAATAATAAACTTTCATACACTCTACCCCTAAAGATATTTGGATGTACTGTTTTTGTTCATATTCATGATCTGAATCAAGGAAAACTTGAGCCTAGAGCAAGAAAATGTGTTTTTATTGGCTATGCATCCAATCAAAAAGGATACAAATGTTTTGAACCTATTTCCAAAAAGATTTTTGTGACTATGGATGCCACTTTCTTTGAAAAAACTCCTTTTTTTGGTAATCATCTTCAAGGGGGGATAATTAAAGAAGATGATGTTCAATATTTAAAAATTACAAATTTGGATTTTCTAAACAATTTGGAAAAAACAGATTGTGAGAAAAGTAACATAACAGAATCCTATTTGAAAATACTAGAAGTTGAGGAAAATAACAAAACAAAATCTTTGGGTGAATCTAGTCAAGAAAGCCATGAACATAATATTCAAGAAAATGTTTTGACAGAACCAGAAGTTGAGAATGAGACAGTTGAGATTGGTAACGAAGGTATCCAACCATTTGACCACGTATACTTAAGAAAAAAAGTGCCTCAGAGAAGAGAACCTCAACACTGCCAAACATCCAAGGATCCAACAGGTACGAGTCTTTCTAATTCTGTTGTACCCTTTCAAAATTCTGAAAATTTTGATCATAATAATCTTGTCTTTGCTGAACCTGTTCCCAATGATTTTGTTCCTTTAGAACCTACCTTTGATGATTCTAGTCTACCCATTGCTGTTAGAAAAGGGATAAGAGCATGTACAAAACATCCTATCAGTAACTTTATATCTTATGACAAATTGTCCCCCACATTTAGAGCTTTTACTTGTGAACTGACAAAAACAGAGATCCCAAGAGATATACAACAAGCTCTAAGGGTTCCTAAGTGGAAAGAAGCTGTCTTGGAGGAGATGAGTGCTCTTATAAAAAATCAAACTTGGAAAGAGGTGGATCTACCTAAGGGAAAGAGAACTGTGGGGTACAAATGGGTGTTTACCATAAAACACAAGGCTGATGGATCAGTAGAGAGGTATAAGGCCAGGCTAGTTGCCAAAGGCTTTACACAAACTTATGGTATTGATTACTCAGAAACTTTTGCTCCTGTTGCAAAACTTAACACCATTAGAGTTCTTTTATCTTTAGCAGTTAACTTGGATTGGCCATTACAGCAGCTAGACGTAAAAAATGCGTTTTTAAATGGAGATTTAGAGGAGGAAGTTTATATGGATTCACCCCCGGGGTTTGAATTTAAATTCAACCAAAAGGTCTGCAAGCTTCAGAAGTCTCTTTATGGCTTGAAACAGTCACCTCGAGCGTGGTTTGAAAGATTCACCCAATTTGTTAAGAAGCAGGGATATTCTCAATGTCAAAGCGATCACACCATGTTTGTGAAACATTCTTCTGAAGGTAAAATGGCTATATTGATCGTTTATGTAGATGATATTGTTATCACTGGGGATGATTCTAATGAAATAAAAAATTTGAAGGCATCTCTTGCTGCTGAGTTTGAAATTAAAGATCTTGGGTCTTTAAAATATTTTTTGGGAATGGAAGTTGCAAGATCAAAGAAAGGGATTGTTGTATCACAACAGAAATATATTTTAGACATTCTAAAAGAAACCGGGATGATGGGTTGTAGGCCAGCTGATACTCCAATAGATCCTAATCAGAAAATTGGTAGTGATGGCAGTGGTGATCCAGTGGATACATCTCGGTATCAAAGATTAGTAGGAAGACTAATTTATCTATCTCATACTCGTCCAGATATATCCTTTGCTGTTAGCTTAGTGAGTCAGTTTATGCATTCACCTCATGAAGAACATTTAGAGGCTGTTTACCGTATTCTAAGGTATCTCAAAAGTTCCCTCGGAAGGGGACTGTTTTTCCAAAAAACTGATCAACAAGGCATTGAGGTATTTACTGACGCAGATTGGGCAGGGTCCATCACGGATAGAAAGTCAACATCTGGTTACTGCACATTTGTTTGGGGAAACTTAGTTACTTGGAGGAGCAAGAAACAAAATGTAGTAGCTAGAAGCAGTGCTGAGGCAGAGTATAGGGCAATGGCCCAAGGTGTTTGTGAAATCCTATGGCTTCAAAGAATCTTAGAAGAGCTTAAACTTCCTATAAATCTTCCAATGAAGCTGTATTGCGACAACAAGGCACCAATCAGTATTTCTCAAAATCCTGTTCAACATGACCGAACCAAACATGTTGAAATTGATAGACATTTTATAAAAGAGAAAGTAGATGCAGGTCTGATTTGCATGCCTTTTGTCCCTACTTCACAACAGGTTACTGATATCCTTACCAAAGGACTGTTCAGACCCAGTTTTGAATTTCTTGTAAGTAAGTTGGGCATGCTAGACATATATGCACCAACTTGAGGGGGGGTGTTGACATATAGCAATCAGATTTGATATGATTGTGTTTATTAGTTGATTTTCTATTTAAGTTTATTTATATTTTGGGAAATAATCAAATCACTCTAATTTGATTTATTTCCTAATTTATTTTTACTTTATTCTGCATTCATTAGATAGCTGGCAGTATTGTATATATATATATTTGTACTGTTTCTGTTTCAATAATAATAATAAGAAATTTTCCTTCCCTCCTGTTTTAACCTAGCTGCACCCTAAAACACAATTATATTATATTATAGGATCTTGAATTATTTCCTATGATCAATTTATAATCATAGAGATATCTTAGAATATCTATCATTATTATTATGATTTGTTCGTGATTTATGATTGAGTCTATGTTTCTCTATAAATAGAGATTAATATTGAGTCTTCTGTAATCACGTTAGCATAAAGCTATTATCGATGATATTCATACCCTTATTATTTTCTCTCCTACTTTTATCTAAAATCCCACAACTTCAACACCTATCTTAAAAAGATTAAAACATAAAAGGAATACACAGTTATTTTATGTTAAAATAGATCTATTTACATTAATTTGCATCATCAAATAAATTATTCAGAGACTCCTCATTTCCTGCCTTTCTATCGACACCTATAATTTCAATGGTGTAGGTGAATGTTGTAGTTTTAGATATACTTTTCTATATCTAATGTGCATCTGTTTTGTGCTTCCAGTATGTGTTTACTTTTCCATTTTAGAGAGTAGATAGAAGCCTAAGGGGAGAACAATGAAGTTGAACTCGAACATAAAAATCTAATCAGATGTAAACTTTCTGCAGAAATTAGAACATCTTTTGGAATAAAAAAGCAATAAATACCAATAATTCAACCTGGAAGCACCAGTAAGTTTAAGAAAAGGGTCAGGAAAAATTACATACTTTCCCCATTCAGCTGGAGGATTCCACGCTGACAAAATCATATCAGATTTGGCATTGGGAAGACAGTTTTTGAAAACCAAATACTTTGTTGTAAACCGAGAAACACCAACATCCTTATAATCACGGTCAAAGTCATAGATCTAAGTGCTCAGCAACGAAACTGAATTAGTATATTATTTCAATTTGAAACAAAATTCAAAATGAATTAAGAAAGGTAGGAAACTATGATCATAAAGGAACCACCATATGCCTAGGCACAGAAAGGAGAAGAAAGAACAACTAAACCAGAAAAGAACACTAACTCAGGGATAAGATATTTCGAGATTCAATAATTTGGAAACGGTAGAAAAACACTATTTGAGGTGTTGCAAATGCTTTTATATAAAATCCATGGAGAAAATTTGTTTTAAAGTAAGAATCTTTTATAATCTGTCTAATAAATATGAAGCCTGGCTCAGAATTGAGAATATTTGATGTTGAGATAGCAGTTCATACTTGGTGAGAAGCATATTTTTAAGTGGATTAAGTGAGTTTTGGAAGGAAAACTGGAAAAAGGGTAGAAGGATTTAGGCTTGCTAAATTAATTCTTACCATGTCATTGATTTCGGCTTCAGCAAAGGATTTACCATCAAGAAGCATGCTCCAAACAACTTTGTTAATTTGTAAAAATATGCGCATAGCATGGGAAGGACTTTTGTTCTTCTCCTTCTCCATTAGCCGCTGCTGTGCAGCTTTTTGCATAGCCACTCTTAATGATGCATATGCTTCCTTCCTGGATTTTTGTGCATTTACAAGTTCTCTCTTCAATCCTTGGACCTGCCAGTATTGGACTACTTTGATTATAAAAGGTAAATTTTTTCATATTAAAATTATCATATACCTATAAAAGTAGTGTACACATCTCAAAACAAGTTTGTTCACAAGAATTATAGAAAAAAGAGCACAGAACCAACAAAGATTTAAATTATTTTCTGTTATGTGGATTCTCTATCTTTTAGGTTTTTTAGTTCTTTTCTCCTATAATAACGGGATTTAGTTGTAATCATTGAAAATTATAAATAAGATGAGAGTAATTTCTCTCAAGCAATTCAAATAATCACATTCAACTACTTTCTCAAAGAAACAAGTCCACTTGAAGCAAAACCTTTTGAAACCCTATGGTTCCTAATGCTACAAAATCCTATCAGATGATGAATATGTTACTTCGTATATTGAATTATATAGAAAACTGAGTAAGCTTAACTAACTCAATCACACTCCTTTTAGTGCTTGTACTCTAACCCCAAAATTCAATAATATTTCACAGTATATTTTACACGCTGCATACTACTTTCCTTCTAAAGAAAACTTGCTTTTATCATTAATTAGCATTGGATACAAAAAAATTTAAGAACCACAACCTTGTGATTATCACTATGTAAAGTACTAGCCCGATTAGCTTTTGGCAGATAGAATCACCTAAGTTCAAAGAACAAGCATCTACAATTGAATTTAAACCATCCAATTCCAGCATTTAAAAGATAGTTAACAAGCTTCATTACTTACCAGCATGGCTATTCCACCATCTATCATCCACAATTCTGGTTCCTTTTCTGGTTGTACATCTTTGGATGGGTCACACCAAAAAGACAACCTTTTCATATCTTCAATAAGCAACTTTTGCTCCCTCTCCTTCTCTTCGAGGTTGATTTTTGCAAGTTCCACCTCTTCAACGCCATCAGGAACCACCTCATCAGCTTCCTCTTCGACATTTTCATCGTCTTCAGCAGCAAGTACCAGACTACTTTTTTTAGGCCTAAGTTGAGTATGATAACTTTAGTTAATTTGAAGGATTCTTCATAAAGAACATAACATTTCGGATTTAAGTTTCTTGAAGCGGAAAAAGGTGACTGAACCAAGGTAATATTCATACAATTTAACTACCTGGATTATCTAAATTAATACCAAAGTCATGAAAAGAAATCTATCCCACCGAGTAATAATTTCACAATCTGAACAGTAAATTTAAATAGAAATCTGTCGCAATGTCAACAAGATCTAACAATGCATCAGTTTAGATGTTTATAGTTGTTGAGAGTTCCACATTGAGTGTAATATAACTGTTGAAGAAAAGGGAAATCAGATTTGATTTTATATTATCCTGTTTACTTTTATTTTATGATTATGTCATTATTACTATTGTAATTTCTTTTCCTATATAAAGAGCTTAAGGCTATAGTAATAAGATATGAAAATATTTTGCTTTTTACTTTCTTCATGGTATCTAGAGCTCCTGGTTAGGGTTCCACAGCCTAGTGAGGTTCAGGGCTCCAAACTTAAAGGGGTACCAACATTTTATTTTTAATTTATGTACGATCCGTTTTGCAACCTGACCCGTTTTTTCATGGCGCACAATACCCCATAGAAGACAGCCCTTATGGGTAGCAGCAGCGGCCCAGGAGGGAGAGGCCCTGGTGGCGGCGGTGGCCCAGGCGGTAGTGGCTTAGGCGGTGGCGGATGGAATGGTTTCTCCAACAATGATTTTTCCAATTTTTTGGCCATGAAGGAACTTCTAATGCCCTAAAGGTTGTGTCTCAAACTCTTTCTTGCTTTATAGCTCAGAGAGGTAATTTTCCAAATACTGCTCTACTCAGTGTCAATCTTAGTCATATTTGGATTATCGATTCTGGTGCTACTGATCATATGACTAGAGAATCAAGTCTGTTTTCTTCTTATAGTCTTTGTGCAGGTAACCACAAAATTTAAATTGCAGATGGTTCTCTTTCAGCTATTGCAGGGAAAAGTTTTGTTATTCTGTCACCTGTGTTGACCTTAAAAGATGTCTTACATGTTCCTAATTTATCATGTAATCTGTTATCCATTACTAAATTAACAAAGGGTATAAATTGTCAAGCTAATTGCTTTCATTCTCATTGCACTTTTACAAATATGAACAATGGGAAGATGATTGGCAATGCTAAGGAGAGTGGGGACTCTATTATCTTGACAATGGACTCGACTTCAAAGACCAACCTCAAATAAGTACCTGCTTTGAATCTACTTTTGTTTCTTCTAATAATGATGATATTATGTTATGGAATTTACGGTTAGGAAATCCTAGTTTTCCATATTTGAAACATTTGTTTCCTAAATTATTTTCTAAGAAGGATCCACAAAATATAGCAGCTAATAAAGCGGACACGTTAACCCTTGAGAAGAAATGTGATCTTACCTACAATAATTTACAAAAGAATGATCAAACTTACATGGTCTTGTTAAATTTGATAGAGTAATAAATGGTGTAAACATACATGACTGTTTGTGGAAGGAAAACAGATAATAATAGATTTAAATGTGAACAAAGCAAGAGCATTCATCCATACTTTGGAAGTCGTGCAAATAGAAGATTGTTTAACACATCCAACATGACCTGAAACTGGCGAGATGTCATTGCTGCAGTAATATTATGAGAATTGAACTTGAGCTCCTTCAAGGGCTTCACCTGCAGACGTGACGTATGGATTTGAACCAGATTATTGACTACCATAGTCATGAAAATAGACATATACCAGATAAACATACTATTTTAAAGATATGCATATCTAGAAACTCGTGTATCAGACAAGAAATTCAATTTCTCAAATGACAATATAATAAGAGAACTCTATCCCTAGAGTTCATTTTTCAGAAATTGGATTTTGCATATCACAAATTTTGTTTCTCTTTACATTTTCCTTCATATTCTTATATTTTCATTCATCTTCGCACTCAGCACAAACCTTTCATGCCACAAAAAAGAAAAGCCAGGTTTGGAGATGATGACAGTTGGTATCCATTTTTATAGAAGAAATTCATTAAGAAAGAAGAGATATATACAAACATAGCAGGATAGATGTGATCCATATGAAAATTAACAAAAATAAAAAGAACCAGCAAAACAAAAAAATTCCATGGATGAAGCACTAATAAGCCAAAAACCTTATTCTTCATAAAATTTCTAAAGACAGTGAAAATGCCTAAAATTTCAAGCATTTTTCTTGATTTAAATGGAAAAAAAGAAGTATGAAGGTAGAACAGTTCGACCTCCTTTCTTCTATCAAACCCCTTAAGCCTAATTTTCAAGAATGTCTCTAAAGATTTATGACAAATCCAGTGTTCTTAATAGGTGATTGTATTTGATGATTAGTCATAATTAGGATTATACTATCTATTATCGTTGATATAGTTTTCTTAGTTTCCTATTTTTTTGTGATAGAGAAATTCTCTCTTGCAAATAAATTTCTACAACCTTATTGTGAAAAGCAAGTCATTCATTCTAAATTATAAGTTGGTAATAGTGCTCTTCGGTTCGTTCCTCCTTTTTTTTGCTCGACTTTTGTTAAGGTTCCAGCCACTATGTGCACTAATCCACTGGAGTCGCTGCCTTCCAATGCTGGATCCATCGCCAGAACCTCCGACAGAAACAGGCACACCAACTTTAGCCCAAACACTGCTGTGGTAGCTGCCCTCATGCATCAGCAAGTTTCATCACAGATTCACAGCCATGCATTTCCTCCAGTGCGTGAGAGCTACACACCACCTTGGTAGTAGTTGTTTACAACTCTGTTTCTTCTGTTATATTCACCGACCACTTCTCTTCCGGCTATAGCCCTTTTCGGCACTTGGGTCTTGAATTTCCACTGCCCTATTTTGGTTTTCGCATGGCTGCTTTCTTGCTTTGTCATTTCACCTTGCTGCAACTCTATTTTGGCTTTTACGCGTTCATGGTTAATTGTTGACTGTCCTATAGAATCCCCCATCAGCCACTTTGGCTTATTTTGGTAATTCTATTGTTTTCCTATTTCATTCAATGGGATCATGGTTTTCAGATTTTTGTGCTATTGATTTGATAGCAGGTAATTCATCTCTCATCTATAATTTGTCACCTCTGAAAACACCTTACCACAAGTCACATATAATTGGTATTGGTCAAACTTCACTACTTCCATCATTGTCTCAAATTCTATATATTTGTACTATTCTTTTTTTAAGCTAAAAATTTATTTAAAAACAAAAAGAAAACAATTGGGGGACATAAACCTAACCTAGGAAAGAAAAAAAAATGTGTCAAACAATTTCCTCAAATCATGTAGGTTTTCTTGACCGTTGGCGAAAATTATATACTATAGTGTCCTTCTGCATATTCTTTTTTCTTGCCTTAGAGGCCACCTCTGTAAAAGGCCCTTCATTGGCAGTAGAATGATTCTGCAAACTAATATCTGTTGCTTTCTCTTCATCTCTACAATGAATTTTGCGACCATCTCCATTTTTAAAAAAATTTCGCAATATCTCCAAGTCATGACATTTGGATATGTCATACTCGACACTATAGCCTTTGAGGTGACTTCCAAATTTGAAGAGATTTGATGGTTATGAATCTTGATTTTCTCTAAGACCGCATCACTTCAAGAACCAACAATACGCATATCTGGATATTGATGATCATCTTGTAGTCAACTTATTTGCTCTCTCAATTGTCCATAACATTTACTTTTGACTCTTTATACAGGATTGGAGTATAGGACAAACAATTTGAATCACGAGGTCTCTATTACCTTCAACCTCCATCCACTATATGCAGTGTTTCATCATCTCCTGAATGCATTCATAATCGTCTTGGTTATCCAAGTCTGGATAAGTTAAAGGTGTTGGATTCTCATCTTTCACATTTAAAGTCCCTGAATTTAAGTCCTCTCAACTTGGTAGACATGTTCAAGTATCTTTACCAAGTACTATGTCTCTTTCATTGATGACTAATTGAGATGCACCTGCATCATTTTATTGATGGACTGTTAAGGATTATTTGATGCCTCTCACACCTTTTGCTTAGGGATAAAGACTCAATTTGAGAAAAAAATTCAAATTTTGCAGAGCAGCAATGCCAAAGAATACTTTTCTACACCGCTCAACGCCTTCATGGTTTCTCATGGTATCATATGTCAATCTAGTTTCCCCCACACACCGCAACAAAACAGTGACACACAGAATAAATATCAACATCAAATAGATACAGCTAGGACTTAATTAATAAATTTTCATGCATCTTTGAAATTTTGGGGTGATGCTATTCTCATTGCCTAGTATCAAATAAACTGTTTTCCATCTTTGGTATTGGATAATAAGATTAATCACTTTCTCTTGGTCTCTAATGACCGGTTGTATGTTCTACTGGTCGTGATGAACTGTTTGCTCAACTATTAAGTGTGTCTTTCTTAAGTATCCAAAGTCCAAAAGCCAACAAGGATATCGTTGTTGTTCTCCATTTGCACATCTTTTTTAATGTCACTGCAGATGTTACTTTCGTTGAGGATACATCCATTTTTGCATCATTAGCTACATCAAATTCTACAACAGATGTTATTACTTCTTAGCTACTACCTATTCTTCTACTTGAAACAACTTTCCTACTCACAGTTCTCCACATTCACAGGGTGTCCATGAGTTGCTTTTTTTTGGTATTACTCATGAGCACCGACGCTTGAAGATACAGAGACCGATCCTACTGATTTCGATGATTTAGCTCGTGTTCCATCTTTTCTCCCACTGCCTCCCCACCTAATCCTTCCACTGACTTACTTGTTGCTTTTCGTAAAGGTAAACGATCTACTTCTTATCCTCATCCTATTTATAACTTTCCTTGTATTGAAGTCTCTTCTATATTGTCTATCGCTATTCCTAATCCTAAGATTGCTTAGACAATTTCAAATTTTCAACTTTCTGAATCCACAAAAAAACATAATAATATTCAGTACTTTACTTCAGACAAAAGACTTCAAATTATGTTAGAAAATTAGAAAATATCTTATAATATCTATTATATTATATTAGAGTATCTTGAGTTATTTCCTAGGATCAATTTATAATCAGAGATATCTTAGAATATTTCTCATTATTATTATGATTTGTTCCTGATTTAGGAATGGGTCTATGTTTCTCTATAAATAGAGATTAGTATTGAGTTTTTTGTAATCAAGTTAGCATAAAACTATTATCAATAATATTCAAACCCTTATTATTTTCTCTCCTCCTTTTATCTAAATCCCACCACTTCAACATGGTATATAGAGCTTATTTCGATTATCCTTGACCAATCTTGCCGTTGTTCCACTTCAGAGTTCCCAACAGTTTGAGAATATAATTATAGTTTCTCTTTTCCAACGTGACCATTCCTTTTTCAAATGCAGTGTTGTAGAAGAACGAACCTTGCTTTGTTCAATTGCTTGCCATGAATTTCTCTCATGCTGATGATTGTTCCAACTATCTGGCTAAACTATATTTATAGCAATTCTCTCTGACTTCACCTGCATCCTTGAGTTGCCTTTTCATCCTTTTTATTATTTTGTGGAGCAAAACATTGTTTTTTTGTAACAAGCTAAAGCTTAGTAAGTTTTACCTTGAGGGGAAGTGTTAGAATATTATAAAATATCTAATAATATCTATTATATTATATTAGAGTATCTTGAATTATTTTCTATGATGAATTTATAATCATAGAGATATTCTAAGATATCTCTCATTATTATTATGATTTGTTCCTGATTTAGGATTGAGTCTATATTTCTCTATAAATAGAGATTGGTATGGAGTTTTTTGTAATCAAGTTAACATAAAACTAATATCAATAATATTCAAACCCTTATTATTTTCTCTCCTCCTTTTATTTAAAATCCCACAACTTCAAAAAATTACAAGTAGTTTTGGATTTCCGAGTAAATATTACAAACTAGGTTATTACTATTGTTGATGAAAAAATAACTTACCTTCAATTCTGGGGTGCCACCTCTGTGTCTCGTGTACTGAAAGTACATGTCACAAGGCATAAAAACTCTCTCAAGAAGAGCACCTGTACGCATTACTTTTGGAGAGCCTCTAATAATTTTTGGTAGCCACTGCACCCCAGCCCCTAGATCAACATCTGTTGGAGCAACATGTGCCTGCACATGCTCCAACATAACAGACATCTCCGTTCTTTTCCATGCAATTTCAGGCTGGTATTCCCTAGTATGTTCATCTGTTGTACCACGTGCTTGCTCAATCATGTAATGGCCAACATGAAGAACTGAATGAAACGACTGGGCTAAAACGCGGCCACTTACAGCAGCAAGCAAAAACCTACCCTGTAAATGAATGTTTAAATGTATAATTGACGCATTCTTTTGAAAATTTCATATCTGATCAGATTGTTCAATAGTGAATATTATGTGTGATAGAAAATGTCAGAAAAAGAAAGAACTTTAAAACATATTTTCAAAGTGAATGTTATGCTTGATTGATACTGTTATCTGTATATGAATCAGTATATATAGCAGAGGAAACACGAGATCAGTTACAATGCTTATTTAATAAAAGAAAATTGAACCTCCTAACTAACAGAATGTAGAGTCTCTAGAAAAGCTGTTACCTAGTAAACTAACACTTGAGAATTAGAAAAGCTGTTACCTAGTAAACTAACACTTGAGAATTAGGTTTCGGTGCTTAATGACTTGAGAGATTAGCTCTCAGAATTAGGTTTTGTATTAATTTCTGAGGACTTCTTAGTGAGGTGATTTGAGAGTTTTTGTCCAAGAAACCACATCTTGACAGCAGCTGACCAATTTAAATAATTTTGACCATTAAGTTTCTCAGATGTTATAGAGGGATTGCCGGAGAAAACATATGTTACAAGGCTCTTAACAGAGGATTCAGATTTGTTGTTCTCCCTTTGCGAAAGATCTAAACTTGAACTCATCTTCAACAGACTAGAAGCCGTAAGAAGGCAGCAGAAGAAAGCACCAGAAATAAGAAGGCAGCAGACTAGAAGTCGTAAGAAGGAAGCCGTACAAGCAGCAAGAAGGAAGCAAGAAACAGGAAGGATGGCAGGAAGGCAGCAAGAAACAGTAGAGAAAGCACCAGAAATAGTGGGACCCACTGACCAAACTTGGCCAAAACAGGAAGGGCGGCAGCAGACGAGTGGAACGAGATTGAAGGGGACTTCGTCGGAGGTCTGGATGGTGGCGCGTGGCCTTCACGCGCCGACAGAGCTTACAACTGCAGAAAACGCGCGTGGCAGCGCGTGAGAAGGTGGATGAGCCAATTGAGAGATTGGACCGATAAATTCTTTGGTACATAGATTGGACCAATTAGACCTTTGAACATTGAACCTCTCCTTGATTCAAGGAAGAGAATTGATTGTAAGCTCTCTATATAAATAGTGCTTGACTGATAAATAAAACATAACACTATTTTCTCTATTGTTTTCTACAAGGTATCAAAAGCTCTAGGTACTCTGATCTAGGGTTTTCTTTCTTTTTTTTTTCCTTCCTCCCTGAAAAGCCAAAATGCTTGGAAACAAGCCTTCAATGGCACATCCCTTAACATCACCAGTGATGACTCCACCATGACTGTACAAACAAGTAAAAACTGTACAAACACGAAGGAACAAATAAAAACTGTACAAACTCCTCGAATCTCAAACTCCTTGTTCTATCGCTCAAAAAGGTAATTTTTTTTCAAACTACCCTTGTTAGTGACTTAGTGTCAATCCCAACCAAACTTGGATAGTAGATTCAGGAGCAACTAATCACATGACTGGTGAATCTACTCTTTTTTTTTTTGTTTTATAGTCCCTGTGTAGGTAACAAAAAAATAAAAATGATAGGCGGCTTTTTTCAGCCGTTACAGGAAAAAGTTCTACTGAATTGTCTCCATCTTTAACTCTTAATGATGTCTTATATGATCCAAACTTATCTTGTATTCTAGTGTCTATCAGTAAACTAGCCCGAGATAAGAACTGTCAAACTAATTTTTTTCGCTCTCACCGTGTGTGTCTTTTGGGATTTGAATTCGAGGAAGACGATTGGCAGAACAAAAGAGAATGGAGTTGGATCAGGACCGGAAAGAAGAACAGAGATACTCTGTTTTAAGAACACTCAATTTTGATTTCACTACTTGATTGATGATGAAGTACATGGGCATGAACCTTATTTATAGGTGAAGGACAACTAAAAGGATTACATGCAAGAAGAAAATGTATGTCATGCAACAATGCTAATGCTACTTGACTTTAAGCACATGCAATCTTCCACTTGCATCACATGCAACAGGATTAGGTGTCATTCATGCAACAAAGACAATGTGACAATTATGGACCCCCACAATAGCTTGGGCTTGGATCATTATTTGGGCCTATAATCATATGTTTGGGCCTTAATTAAGAGTACTCTACTACTTTTACATTGGATCACTAGCACAACAAATTTCCAAACCAATAAGTTCCTGCTTTGAATCTTTTATGTTACTAATAATGACAGCATTATGTTATGTCATTTACGGTTAAAACATGCGTACAATATATGTAAAATTCATATATGAACTACCACTTGTCTTTCTTGCACTGTTCTGCACTATAGTTAGTTATTGCATTGTACTACACTATATTTAGTTTCATTGCAGCAATATGTGATGACTATTGTAGAACAGTGCAATAACTAACTATAGTGAAAGCAAGACAAGTGGTAGTACAAATATGAATTTACATATATCTCTCACACAGGTCATCCAAGTTTTTTGTAATAAGGATTTTTCTTTGTTTAATTGCAAAGCCTGCAAATTTGCAAATCATTATTGTTCCCATTTTCCAATACAACTATAAACCATAAAAAAAATGCTTTCTGCTATTCATAGTGATTTAGGGGCTCTAACCGGATAAGTACACTCTCTCATAGAAAATAGTGTATCACATTTATAGATGACCACACGAGATTGTGTTAGGTGTACTTGTTTAAAGGGAAATCTGATGCTTGTCAGGCTGTAAGGGGTTTTTTTAAAATGGTGCAAAATCAATTTCAGACAAACATTCAACTTTAGAAGTGATAATGGCGAAGAATATATTATCACAATGTCGGGTGAATATTGTCTTGAAAATTTATCTTTATACACCTCAACAAAATGGGATTGCATAAAGAAAAAACAAACACTTATTAGAGGTGGCAAGAGCCTTACTTTTCTCATATAATTATGAAGTACCAAAATATTTGTAGGATGCAGTCATTCTAACTGCTGCATATTTAATTAACAGATCACACCTTATTCACAAAATTCTCCCTTGACGGAAAATTTACGGGCCTGATTGTAACTGCAAGTTCTGAGCTAGCACCTATGCTAACTGGCCAATGTAACTAACTGATCTGAAGGCAGATAGACAAGGACTGGTAATAATACCAGATCCAATTGTATTGTTCTCCAAGAATTCATTTTACAAGATTCAATACAAAATTCTGTTTAGAACTTTCTCTCGTTTTCTCTCACTTTCCATCATTAGTTCCATTTCTATTTTGTGTGTTGTCTAAGTCATATAAGGGGTACTTCAGCCATTTATAATATCCAATGGAAAGGAATTGATTGTCTAGGTTGAAGTTTCTGCCTAACAGGCAAGCACAATAATTAAAATGCACATGTTCTGTATAAGCTCTATCTAAAAGCAAAAAAATAAAATTAAGCTTACATTTGCACCCTCTGAGTGGAGATTAAATTGTGGTTCAATAACGTTAACCATGAAATGTCGAGTCCCCTCCTCTGAATCGTCTGTATTTTCATAAATAAACAAAAGGTTAAACAAACCTATCATTAAAAGTAAGGCAAACAATGAAAATATTTGTTGTGATAGAAAGCATATTTACAATTTAGGCAAAAATACACCTTTAGTTTTTTAAGTTTAACTTAGTTCCCGCTTAGATCCTGTAAGTTTTTTTTTTCTCCCGATTTGGTCCTTTAAGTTACATTCATTTGCACCATTAGTCTTTATGTTATAATGAATAACGCATGCAGTCCTTTAAGTTTGACAATCTTCTCGAATTACAATCATAAAATGTTAAGATATAATCAAAACATCGTAGTGAGTTGACTTTCCAAGCTACTTTGCTAATGGAGCTAGTTAATAACGTTAATTATGTGGATAGACATTTATTACAAAGTTTTGAAAGTTATACATGTGTCTAAATGGTTGTAGAGAAAATCGAGAAATATAGACCATTTATAAGGTTTGATTTTTATAAAGAATTAGTATGAGAGACATATTGTTGCAGTATTTGGTAGAGTTTCTAATAATCAAATGTTTTCAATTGCACAAATTGTTGTTGAAAATGAGACAAAGAACTAATGGTGCAAACAGAATGTAACTTAAAGTACCAAATTGAGAAAACAAACTTAAAGGACTTAGCAGGGAATAGGACTAAACTTAACAGAAGTGTATTTTTGCCTACAATTTAATTATTTTTGTATGTATTACTAGTTTCTAGTCTAACTTGAAAGTCAATCGATAACAGTTTCCAAAACATCTTGAACCATATGACATACCAGAAGGTAAGCTGTCCACCTCAAGTGAATGTGACGGGAATGAAGGGAATTCAGAAGTGCTGGCCTCCAGAGAAGGAGAATCTGAGACGTTACCAGTGGGAAGGGACTTACTGGCTTCATCTTGATGGGTTTCAACTCCTTCATCTTTACAGGTTTCAGCTCCATCATCTTGATGCATTTCAGTTTCATCATTTTGATGGGTTTCACATGCATCATCTTGACGAGTTTCAGTTCCATCTTGCTCGTTGTTGTTCTCATTTAGTTTTCTCTGTGCGTACTGCCGGGAAGGAGAAGGCTTGGCAGGTGCAACAGCTTTGGATAGACCGCCAGCCCAGAAACAAACTGCATCTCTGTTTTCAATATTCCACAAAAGCTTTAGACCATAGACAAATACACGCTGACAATTGTCGGCTATTATCACATTGAACCCATCATCTTCTATCACCACATTGTACCCATCTTCATCACTTCGGTCTGATCGCATATGCTCATCAGTTTCACTCTGTTTTTCACACTTAGACTGTACATAGGTCTTCTCAACGTTTCTTCTTCCAGCTTCATGCCAGGCTAATAAACTAGCAGGATCAGCCTTTGGAGACTGTTTCCGTATGGTAAAGTAATCACAAGAAAACAGAAATCCATCATCGTGATTTTTCTGTGCCAAATAACCCTTTTCAGATGGAGCTTTATCCTCGGATGCAGATTGTGAGCTTTTTGGTATCGCACTAACTGATTTAGCAACAGTTCCAGATTCTTCTTTAATTAGGAAAGCCTTGGGCATATGAAGGTCAATACCTTGGTAAACAAGATCAAGAAGTTCACGTTTGCATTCAAAAGTAAAATGTTGCTTGCCCCTACTAAAACATAATTCAAGCTTCAACTTTGTCATCTTGAAGGTCAGTCCTTTTGCTGGATCATCATCATGTAAAGGCATGTTCTTTATGCAGATTGGTGAGGAGTCTATACGAATCATAAATTCGGTCATCACTTTATCAAGTGGAAGATTTCCTGATCTCACTATTCTTGGAACTCCAAAACGAGGCCATCGTGAGAAGAAGCGCAGTTTATGTGGAGGAAGGTAGTTCAAGTGGCAGAATCTTACCAGCCATGCTAGATCATGAGCACCGAGTTTTATTGTTGGGGAAGCAGGTGAAACATTTTGGCAAATGCTAGGAGGATGAGATACAGAAACATCTCCTTCTATACTATCTCTTGCTGTAGAGGATGATTGTTTTTTTTCTGACAAAGGAAGAACAGATCTAAGAGATAAGTTCCATCGAAGCGAAAGAGAAGTGGATCTGAAGGGATCAAATACTTTTTCACGAGGTTTCCCTTCAACTGGAAATGCAAATAAATAATGATTCAAGGGTTTTCCAGAGTCACAACCCCAGTCCATTGTAACTTCAATTGTAAAGACTGGGACTTCCAAAAATGAGTCAGAGACACCAGCTGGAATTTTAGAACCATGTTTGTTTGCCATACTTTCCAAACTAGTCAAAAAAATCTTGAAATCTTCAGAAGAAACAAGAATACGACCATCTGACTGGTGAATTTCCATAGAGCTAGTCACAATATGAAGTTTATCAAGCTTTTCGTAAGGATCTGAACTAGCCAAAATATTCCATCTAGTTTCACAAAATAATAAGGAAATTCTTCCATGAATGTAATTTCTCATGTCATCCCACCATGGCAAACTTTTCTCCTTTTTTGGTGGCAGAATAAGTGGGCCAGGATTCCTAACACTTAGGTTAGCCCTCCGTAGCACCACGGTAAAAGCATAGCTAAGATCAGCAAAAACTGGTTCATAACCCACCCCAAATGACACTTCACCTTTCTGAAAATGTATTGGCAAATCTGAGTATGTCTTCATGGGTGGAGTTGTACCAGTAGCTGATCGAAGCATGCATACCTTTCTCCATCGCCCAACATAGACATCTTGAAGTATTTGAGGTTGAAAGCTAGTTGCCTAGTTTAAATACATAGAAGAATAATGATTAAGAAATATTATCTGGTTGATCATGATGTAATTAATCCCCCTATATAATGTAAAACAAACAAATATGAAGTTTGAGTTACAAACGGCTTATTTATATTAATTGAAAGTGACAGTGAACATATAAATTCAAGTGGACATTTACAACACAATTAATAGTTTATTGGGTCCCTTTAGGATCATGTTTATGTGTTAATAGGACCTTCATAACATAAAGAGAAGCAGAACATTTAAGGTAAGTTAAAATGGGATAGGCTGGTTTCGGTATTGGGAGGGGTTCTGTTAGTTGAGGAAATTAGAGTAACTATTGGTTTTCTAACAGCATTTGCAGAGAAATGATATATATATATATATATATAGGGCTCATAAGTGAGAAAAACCATATTATATGAGAGTGAGAGGAATCGTTTTCATCCATTAGATTAAAATAGACGGCAAAGATTAGAACTCCAAATTAAAAAGTCATGTGACTTGTTCTTTTCGTCACATCTATCAATGTTTATCTTTCGACATCTTGTTTGAATGAAGAGGCGTTGGCACGTTATAAAAAAACGGTGTCAGCTTGAACAACCCAAATCCACTTAAACGTTGAAACAAACTTCTCCCACTATTCAAAATCATCTTGTGGCACATCCTCACTATCTATTTCTAGTATTTTTTTTAAAAAACAAAAACAAAAATTCACAAACAAGTAAAGCGTGAAACTCTTGGAGATGAAAGGCCAAGAACAAGTCGAAAAGTATATATATAAATATATAAGGAGGGATCAAATTACACCAAAGTAATATTACACTGCACAATAACGTTTTACTCGATACATATTTTATAAATTTAACCGTTGGATTGAAAATTATATCATATAGATCATCTATACAAATTTTTACATAAATCTGAGGTGCATCAAAATTAACTTTATATAATAAAAGTGCTTAAAACATTAATTTTGATGCAGCTCAATAATGTATGAAACCGTTTTAGATTTATATCAACGGTGTGATCACTGTAGACGACCATGGCACACTAAGGAAATTAACACAAGATCTTAATTGTTTCGCTATTCTTAACCCAGTTAATTGTCAATTTCAGGAGTTGAAATCAAGGAGGATGATTGGCAATGCTAAAGAGTAAGAATAAAAATCCAGATCAGCTTTTCTATGAAGTTTGCCAATTTGCAAAGCATCATCGTTCTTCCTATTCTCCTCAAGCGCATAAACCATCTAGTCCATTCACGTTAATTCATAGTGATGTTTGGGGACCTTGTAGAGATCCTACTCCTAATAGAAGAAGATGGTTTATTACCTTAATAGATGATCACACTCGATTAACTTGGGTTAAATTAATGAAAACAAAATCTGAAGTTGAAAGTATCTTCAAAAGTGTTTTTCAAATGATTTTGACTCAATTTAAAGTAAAAATCAAAATTCTCCGTAGTGATAATGGAAGGGAATATTTTAATAAACACTTAAATGAGTTTTTCCTATAACAAGATATCACTCATCAAAGTTCATGTGTACTCCACAACAAAATGGAGTGGGTGAACCAAAAAATAAACATCTCCTTGAAGTTACTACGGCATTGTTGTTTCAAAATAAGGTTCCAAAGTATCTTTGGGGAGAAGCAATTCTCACTGGAACATATTTGATAAATAGGATGCCTACCAAAATTTTAAATTACAAAACTCCGTTTGATGTTTTCACAAGTCTATTACATAATAATAAACTTTCATACACTCTACCCCTAAAGATATTTGGATGTACTGTTTTTGTTCATATTCGTGATCCAAATCAAGGAAAACTTGAGCCTAGAGCAAGAAAATGTGTTTTTATTGGCTATGCATCCAATCAAAAAGGATACAAATGTTTTGAACCTATTTCCAAAAAGATTTTTGTGACTATGGATGCTACTTTCTTTGAAAAAACTCCTTTTTTTGGTAATCATCTTCAAGGTGGGAAAATAGAAGAAGATGATGTTCAATATTTAAAAATTGCAAATCAGAATTTTCTAAATAATTTGGATAAAACAGATTGTGAGGAAAGTAACATAACAGAATCCTATTTGAAAATACTAGAAATTGAGGAAAGTAACAACAAAATCCTTGGGTGAATCTAGTCAAGAAAGCCATAAACATGATATTCAAGAAAATGCCTTGACAGAACCAGAAGTTGAGAATGAGATAGTTGAAATTGGTAACAAAGGTATCCAACCCTTTGACCACATATACTTAAGGAAAAAAGTGCCTTAGAGAAGAGAATCTCAACACTGCCAAACATCCAAGGATCCAACAGGTAAGAGTCTTTCTAATTCTGTTGTACCATTTCAAAATTCTGAAAATTATGATCATAATAATCTTGTCCTTGCTGAACCTGTTCCCAATGATTTTGTCCCTTTAGAACCTACCTTTGATGATTTTAGTCTACCAATTGGTGTTAGAAACGGGATTAGATCATGTACAAAACATCATATCTCTAACTTTACAGCTTATGACAAATTGTCCCCCACTTTTAGAGCTTTTACTTGTGAACTAACAAAAACTGAGATCTCAAGAGATATACAACAAGCTCTAAGGGTTCCTAAGTGGAAAAAAGTTGTCTTGGAGGAGATGAGTGCTCTTATATAAAATCAAACTTGGAAAGAGGTGGATCTACCGAGAGGAAAGAGAACTAAGGGGTGCAAATGGGTGTTCACCATAAAACACAAGGATGATGAATCAGTAGATAGGTATAAGGCCAGACTAGTTGTCAATGGCTTTACACAAACTTATGGTATTGATTTCTTAGAAACTTTTCCTCTTGTTGCAAAACTTAACACGATTAGAGTTCTTTTATTATTGGTCGTTAACTTGGATTGGACATTACAACAGCTAGACGTATAAAATGCGTTTTTAAATGGAGATTTAGAGGAGGAAGTCTATATGGATTCACCCCCAGGGTTTGATTTTAAATTCAACCAAAAGGTCTGCAAGCTTCAAAAGTCTCTTTATGGCTTGAAACAGTCACCTCGAGTGTGGTTTGAAAGATTCACCCAATTTGTTAAGAAGTGGGGATATTCTCAGTGTCAAAGCGATCACACCATGTATGTGAAACATTCTTCTGAAGGTAAAATGGCTATATTGATCGTTTAAGAAACAAAATGTAATAGCTAGAAGCAGTGCTGAGGCAGAATATAGGGCAATGGCCCAAGGTGTTTGTGAAATCCTATGGCGTCAAAGAATCTTAGAAGAGCTGAAACTTCCTATAACTCTTCCAATGAAGTTGTACAACAATTAGTATTTCTCAAAATCCTGTTCAACATGACCGAACCAAATATGTTGAAATTGATAGACATTTTATAAAAGAGAAAGTAGATACAGGTTTGATTTGCATGCCTTTTGTCCCTACTTCACAACAAGTTGCTGATATCCAAAGATCTGTTCAGGCCCAGTTTTGAATTTCTTGTAAACAAGTCGGACATGCTAGACATATATGCACCAACTTGAGGGGGGTGTTGACAGATAGCAATCAGGTTTGATATGATTGTGTTTATTAATTGATTTTCTATTTAAGTTTATTTGTATTTTGAGAAAGAATCAAATCACTTTGATTTGATTTATTTCCTAATTTATTTTTCCTTTATTCTCTACATTCATTAGATAGCTAGCAGCATTGTGTGTATATATATATATATATATATATATATATATATATATATATATATATATATATATGTCTGTACTGTTTCAATTTCAATAATAATAAGAGATTTTCCTTCCCTCTCTTGTTTTAACCTAGCTACACCCTAAAACACAATATATATGCGCACACACACATATACATATATGTTGGGCACAATAAAAAACCAGGACTTGTTTATCTATAACTTGGTATGATAAAATAATTATAAAACCAAGATTCAATTTTTTTAAGTAACATCGTCCGAAGTGAAGGGCCGATGGTGTGTTGGGCTTAGTAATTTTGGTGCAGAAATCCATTTAACACTTCTCTAATTGTATGATTCATCACACCACACTTTTAAACTCTGATTCTTTCAATTCTGGGTGTGCAAAAGAAGAAGCAGAGCGGCTGTGGAAACTGGAAAGGTAAACATTGATAGATGTGAGGAAAAGAAAAGGTCAAGTGATTTTTTAATTTGAAGTTCTAATATGTGGTGTCCATTTTAATATAAGGGATGAAAACAATTCCTCTCACTCTCATATAAGATGGATTTTCTCATTTGATATGGCCCTGTATATATATTAAGTGAGAGAGAGAAGATTACGATCACAAGTGTTGTCAATTGCAGATTGCATAAAATAGCAGTTTGTTTAAATTCCGGCTATAGCGCCACAATAATGGTTGTTTGATAACAAATTTGTACTAAATAGCATATTGCGGAGCAATAGCGATTTGTTCAAATTCCGCTATGCTATAGCACCGCAATAACAGCTATTTGACAGCACTGTGATCATTCTAGACAGTTGCAAGATTTGTCTAGGTGGGAGTGATCAAAGGGACCTTGAAATCTGGAGAGCAATAGCAACAATTTGTATGCATCCTTCCTAACCTGGGTTCAGGGCTGATCTGGGGCCAAGGGAGTTTTTATCAATAAAATCATATTTTTTCTAATATTCTACTTCTAACATCTGAACTAGTGTGTGTCAATGTGCAATCAAAATAAACGAGTAGGTACATATAGAACAATGAAAGAAATTATATTTTTCAATATTACCTGCTGAGCCATCACAAGACAACCTTTACATTTTCCGGAATTTCCAGAAAAAAGAGGAAATGTGTAATTTCGAAGATGAACTGCAAGAGAACTCGTATTTAAGAGAATATTTGTTCCATACAGTCGGGAAAATGGTATATCACATTCAAGACAAACAGGATCAAGTTTCTTCAGAATGTCAATCATCCCAGCATCTCCACCATCAATTTTTGTCAAGCTTACATCTAAGTCTAATAGAGATAATGAAAAAAGAGAAGACCTTGAAGCACTAGGTTTGAAACCAGCTTGAAACCCATCACTACAAGCACCCGAGCCTTCAGAAAATACTAACTTCTGGCATGCTTCATAATATGATCGGAAAGATCGTTTATAAATTTCTTCTCGCATGGATTCAATAACTGAAGAATTATTTACATCAACCTCCATATCATTAAAATAAATTTTTTCCTCTTGAGAAGAGTTATTTAAATCATCAGAAGATTTTGGATCTTGCTTGGCCTTAGATATTAATTCATCTAGAAAGTTTAACCGGACAACTAATTCACCAGCTTCCTTCTTCAACAGCTGGTAGTGTTCATCAAGCCATCCCTGGATTGGTTCCTCTTCAATATCAGCAGTTAACTTACGTATGAAAAACTTTACGCATCCAAATTTTGTTGAACTGGGTTTTTTAACTTTAGAACTCTCTTTCTTCACAGGAAAAATCAAATTAGTCTTTGCTGCCACAATAAGCTTTAAAGCTCGCAACATATCCTCAAGAGCATCATCAATAGCACGCAATTCCAACCTGTATGGCAAACAAATGTTAACATCAAGACCTTGAATTACCCAGTCCCATGTTGTGGCTACAGGATCCTTTGCATCAGATGCACTAGCAGATTTACTAGGAATTCGTGAAATTTGCATCCTACTACTCTTCAAGATTCTGGCCCCGTTAAAGTTAATCATTAGTCCTTCAAAGAGCACTCCTATACGAGCATTCTCAGAAAAAATTGACTGCACCTGAACCATAGCATCAACTCCATCTCCAAGTTCAGCAGATATATTCAACATTTCAACATCAACGGCAAAAATAGAATCTTTCTTCTTTTCAAGATTCTTTGATTCCATGGTAGCTTCAGTTTTACAATTAGCATCTTTTACATTAGATGAACCTTCCACGTGTTCATCACCGTACTCCTCAAGCTTCTTATTGTGTACAAGTAGTTTCAACTGGAGAACAAGTTCAATTAGTGATAGATGAACGTCAGGCTCCCACCTCATTGTAATGTCCGTAGCACTGAAAAGAGAATAAGCTGCATTCTCTTTGAGGCCACCTAAGCATTTTACAAACTTAATATTTTGCATATCAAATAATGCCACCTTTGTTACCGGCCTATTTTCTTCCACATATTCCTGATAGATAGATCTGGCCCTTTCAAGTTCTATCTGTGTGGATTGTTTCACCTTGTTTATACATAACTTGATTTGAAAAATTTCAAGAGAGATGCAGTGCTTTAGCTTTTTGCAGTCACCGGAAACAGTGGACATTATCTTTGCACTTCGTGGGGTACCATCTTCCGACACATCTATTATAACTCTGCCACCCTGTGAACCATAATTAACTCGCTTTGGATCTGGAACAACTGTATTTTCTAATCCAGTCTCCCCCAATACATATACTGAACACTGTACAAGATTGCATTTCAACATTTGAGTTCCCTTACCCGAAGTTTTTGATGAACGTCCTCGGCTTTGAGACGATTTTTTCTTTGAAGACAAGCTTTTCATTAGAGCTTGAAAGGATATCGCTGTTGATATGAAGGATTCTAAACGCTTGATAGTTAGATAAACTCCCATGCTAGTAACATCAACTGATAAACCTAGCATACACATCGGACCATCTTCGGAGGAGGATTTCATATCCTTTTTGCCCCAATCCAAACTAACCTTTGTAATGTGAGTAATGGAGCAAGAATCTAATTCCACGTCAAAAAAGCTTTCTTTTGAGCATTCTTGATTTTCATTAGCCAACTGGAGATCGAACTCACCAAGTTCAATGTGTACTGAAGTCCCCATATTTGAAATGTTGTTTGCAGATAGATGTGGTGATTGTAGGCAACCCTAGAGTTGGAAAGCAGTACATGGATGCTTTGCAGTAAATGCGTTTACTCAAATCATTTAAATTAACATTAAAAAGAATCATAATAAGGATAACTTCATCCAAAAACAATAATCATTGAAGAGTCAAATGTTACAGAAAGAATATAATGACTTCATAAAAAGAATTTAGAATCAAACTTACCAAACAAAACACTTGCTAGAGAACAAGACATATTTAACACATGTATACATGTTTAATATGTATATAGCAATTACTCGTGTTGAATAAGAGAGAACAAGACATGCGAACTAGATGATGAAAGTATAATGTTTCAACTACGCAACAGAGTCAGTTTTACATAGTTCAAGGCAATAAATACAAAATAAATATAGGAGATTTTATTCCTTTTTACATGATATGATACAATATGATATTCCGATATAATAAATACAAAGATCCTAATATTATTTCAACAACTAGAAATTAGGGATTTGATTGATTCTTATGTATTTATGATCGATCCTAATGTACCCTAATATGTGACTATAAATAAGAATTATGTTAGGACATATGTTCAATATATTTTGTATCAGTAGTTTTGTTTTTTTTATAAATCCTCTTTGACTCAGCGCCTTTTACTCTTGAGTGAACAGTACTTGCGGCCACAGTGTGCCATCTTTTTAATTGCCACTGCCTCTCTTCTATATTTCATTTTTCATTTATATAATATATAGATGTTCATTATAAAATTGACACTAATATTATTATTTATTTGAAATTATTAACCTGCAACTTCTCACCCATAAAACTAACTTGTAATGTGAGTATTGTCCATGACTATAAATTATGCCTCTATGTAGATGAAGTCTCTAGCCAATATGGGACTTTTTTTCTTCGATATGGTATCAACTCAATGTATGCTAACATAGTATCAGATATTATGAGATTCTTTTTCATATCTTCTAACAAGTTCAAATAATATTATATTAGTAAACTAGTAAATAAGGACAAAACTGTTTAATTTTAATTTTCACTTAAACTTTTAAATTTATATCAATCACAACGTGCACAATATTACGTATAACTAGAATAAATTTATTTTGCAATTTGCAAAGCATGGCTGTTATGCCAGTTTTGGTTCATAAAATAATGATAAATTATATATACACAAAAACTTACATGATACACCGAACCAGCCATATTGTAAAGCATGATTGTTATCTTAGGAGTTGAAAATTTACATGCCCACGTGATGGTCTTGCTATCATTTGATTTTGGTTTTACAACAGAAGCTTCCTCTCGAAGAACCACTTTTTTCTTTTTGGTGGAGTGGACGAGCAACCAAGGCTTCAATCTGCTCATTATGATGTTGCATTGTAAACCTCCAAGCTTGATTTCAGTTTCAGCTCTAACAAGCGAGATTGACTGGAGGAAAGGACCCAAAAAAAGAGAATAAGTACTTTACACAAAACAAAAGAGATTAATGATAGTCCAATAATCTGGATCAAATGGACAATATTATAAAATATTTCAACTAAATAAATGGTTTAGGAATCAGATTTCCTTTATCCATGCTTCTCCCCCAAGCGATCCAGTCAAATATTTACTATTGCTTTGAATACCTATGGAATGGCATATGCAATAGAAAAATTATTGGCATATGTTTTTTAAACATCCAACATGAGGATCATATTTTATTTTCTTACTAATTTAGGAGAAAAAATGAACTAGTTTTACACTGACGTCCAATAAGAATTAAGGATCTGGTAGTTATTTTTTAAAAACGATGACAAAATATGATTACATGGTAAGATAATGGTTTATGATTGAGTGACAGAGTAAAACTATTACACCCTTAGTGCATAACCATTAAATTCTTAATTTGATATTTTATTCTTATTTTACAAATATATATACAACAAATCACTATAGATATTGATATTATACTCATAATTATTCAAAATCTTGCTTCAAAATTTTGATGCGCCTATCTAAATTTTTAAAAAAATTGATTAAAATATATTCATTTTAAATTTAGAGTTCGATTCATAATGACATTTGTACATTTATGTGAATGTGACATATCACAAAATAGAATGATGTTGTATCACAAAGATGCATGTCATCTGATTATATATTTTGATGAGCGATTATAAATTTGGATAAACCATATTACATAATCCCTTTTAAAACATGTAAATAACTATTTGTGTTCACCTGTAACCAATTCTATGTCGGGGACTGAAACTCAGTTTGTCATGTGTAAGAGATGATTTTATTCATTAATCCAAATACAGCTCCTTTTTTGCTTATATTTTACGACAGAGGGAGTATATATATATATATATACACTTCCATATTATAGTACAAAACAATGTATTTTTTTATACGTGAATATTAACTCATGTTTGGCACGGGTCACTTATGTTAGTAATAAATAGTTAAGAGTAATATAAGGAAAAGAAAAATAACTTCATTAAAAGAAACAAAATTTAATGATTTCTTTGCTATGTATTTAAAACAACAATTAAGAAAGAACAGAGGTAGTACACTAAAACAGTTCTATTTCCATCAAAGAGAAATAAAACAGAAGAACCCTACGTAGGGAAAATTCAGAAGTTCTTCGGTAAAAAAGGCTATTTACATTATTTGTAATGATCTAAGGGCCTATTTGATACACATGATACAAAAGAGTCAAAATAATATAAAGTTAGATAAGATATGATAACTATATCATATCTCGTCTCTTATCTTATCCATCAAACGGACCTTAAAAGTGCCCTTTTATTGCTCCTAATTGTATGAAATTGGTAAACACTAAAAAGTGCCTTTTGTTAGAATATTATATTGGTATGTAAATAAAATAGATAGTCTATAAGTATTCTTGACTGTAAGTATTCCTGACTGCAAGTATTCCTGCCATTATGTTTGTTTAACACTCATAGTCTATATAAAGAACTTCAGTTGTGTAGTTGAAACACACGGATTATTCAACATATCTCTCAATATTTTCTCTCCATTTAACACCTTTTATTGCTTGTAATTGTATGAAATTGGTAAACACTAAAAAATACAAATTATATAGATTGAAGGGGCCATATATGGATTTCAAACAACTTACCTGCACTGGGATATACACAAAGGAGACCAAATTCCCCTTCGATATCTCTAGGACAGAAGTGCCAGCTTCTCTAAGCAGCTATAATGCCAATGGTGTAAAATAAAATTTGTCAGCAAGAAGCAAAGTGAGAAAAATGGAAATCACACCACAAGAGCTTCAACAAATCAACAAACACACTACATACATGAATTTCTCTGAACTCCAGTTTAAAATGAAGGCGTGTACTCTCCCCAATATCTTTATTGGAGCGGGATTTGATGCTATTAAATTGGATGCCCGTAAGGTTATTTTCAACAAAAAGTCCATATTCACAATGCTTAAAACTCACATTCAGCTTTGATAGATTGAAGCCCACCTATCAATGCCAAGTATAATTCCACAGGTGAAATTAAAACTAATTGAAAAAACTTTGAACAGCTTTACGGTTAAATATTGAAATTTATGTAATTTTTGTATGTCTAATCATAATACACAATAATTTATGTAATTTTTGTATATCTTATCAGACTATACAAGGTTGTATATAAAGTATTTACAATAAATACAAGTTAATGTGATTGCTAATTCCAATCCTATTAGCAACGAACTACACATGCGCATATTTTACATGTGACTATTTTTAACAACATATTTTACATGTGACTAATTCTAACACCCCCTCAAGTCATATACACTAAGCTTGATACAAATAGATTCAACATGAGATCCTCTAAGAGACTTAATAAATATTTCGGCAAGTTGATCAATTGAAGGAACTTTGTCTCTTATAAAACGGCAGTTGTTTCATTCTCTCATGGAAGACTGGATTGGACGAAATATGAAGCACAGCTTGGTTATCACAAATTAATTTCAAGCCTTCACATCTCCTAACTTGAGTTGCTGTAGTAACTACCTCAGCCATGTAAATTCACAAGTTGTTGCCATAGCACAATACTTTGCTTCTTCACTTAATCTTGCAACTATATTTTGCTTCTTGCTTCACCATGATATCAAATTACCTACAACAAGAACATAATACCCAAAATTGGATCTTTTATTTAATGGTGAACCTTCCCAATTAGCATCAGAGTAGCCAACAACTTTGGTATTGCCCTTGTCTTCATAAAGTAATCACTAACCTGGAGCACTCTTGATATACCTAAGAATATGAATCACAACATTCCAGTGATATTGTCACATGGAGCATTCAGAAGTTGACTGACTACGCTTACAACAAATGTACTATTAGTCCTTGTCACTGTAAGGTAATTAAATTTCCAACTAGACGTCGATATCGACCAGGGTAGGCAAATGACTCCCCTAACTTGATAGTAGCTTGATGTTGGGATCCATAAAAGTATCACTTGGTTGGAAATCAAGCATGTTGGTTTCGTCAAGTATTTCAAAAGCATATTTTTCGCTGATTAATAGCTTCATTTGCCTTAGACTGAGCAACCTCAATCTTCAATAAGTATTTTAGCGGTGCCAAATCTTTAATCTGAAAGTGTAGAGTCGAATGTTGTTTGAGTTTATGGATGCCAATCTGATCATTACCTATGATGATAATGTCATCAACATAGACAAGCATGTAGAAGCAGGTGGTTGGTGAAGAATGAAGAAAAATACAAAGTAATCAGCTTCACATCTGGTCATGTCAGACTCCTGAAGCACAGTGCTAATCCTCTGAAACCAAACACGAGGATATTGTTTCAAGCCATAAAGGGATCGACGTAGCCAACAGACCAAGTGAGAGGTACCACCAACAGTATAATCTGGTAGTTGTGCAATATACACCTCCCCTAGTAACTCACCATGTAGAAAGACATTTTTGCTGTCAAATTGATGGAGAAATCATTGATGAATAGCAGTTATGGCAAGAAAGAAGCAAACAAGCACAATCTTGGCAATTGGAGAGAAAGTGTCTCTATAAACGAGACCAAAGATATGTGTGTATCCTTTTGCCACAAGGGGAGCTTTTAAGCAGTCAATATTTCCAGCAGACCAAACTTTAACTGTACAGACCCATCGTAATCCATTTGGTTTTGCCATCAAGTAAGGGTACCAAACCCCATATACCATTGAAGTGAAAAGCATCCATCTCATCTTTCATTTTCTGTCGCCAACCAAGATCAGACATAAATTCGCTATAGTTTAGGGAATATACACATAATCCAAGGAAACCACAAAAGTATAATAGGGTGTAGACATAATCCTGAACAAACATGATTCACACTCTTTGGTAGACATTTTAGAGAGACTCAGAACCATAAGATACATTTTTGGATGGCTAGGATGCCTTTAAATGTTGAATAACAATATGTGGAGACTCGATGGCTGAACAAGCAATAGGTGGCGCAGGTACCGAAAGATAATACAAGCCTTGAGACTCATGTCCTGCCTCAATTGTCATCCCAGTACTTCGATCTTGCGCAAGAACAAATTTTTTAGCAAAGGTAACAGAGTAAAATAGGGTATGAGTGAGTTTACATATGGATATTAAATTAAATAGACAACTAGGAACATAAAGCATATAGTCCATAGTAAGTATGGATAGGGGACTAGTTTGGCTAATGCCTTGACATTTGGTTTGTGATACATTAGCCAACGGAACACTAGGGAGTTTGTCCATAGAAGTAAGATGGGAGAAAAGCAATTTGTTACCAGACATTTGATATGAGATGTTTGAGTCAAGGCCCCGATATAAGCAACATTCATGACTTTGGCTTGCAGTTGATTAGTTTTGGTTCTGCATTAGGCCTCAACACGGCCAAAGCGATAGCAATAATTGCAATGAGGTCGAGTCCGATTATTTCCACATCCTCCTCCTCATCTTCTGCAATGCTAATAAGAGTTAGAGACGAGTGCAATAGAGTTCACTGACACATTGAGAGAAGCAGAGGATGGAGTAAAGGATTGAGGACTGAGAGACGCAACACCTCTTCGCCAACAGTTTCATATCAGGAACAATAGAACTGGACATAAGTTGGTTGCGAACTGAGTCAAAGTCCATTGTAAGACCGGCAAGTGCCAGAATAAGACCGGCACGTGCCAGAACGATAAGAACTTCCCACGTTATTCAACATGTTGTTTGGCACTGTCAGCAAAAGGCATAAGTGCATCAAAGTCAGGATCAAACTATCAAGTTTGCCCATATAGTTTTGCATGTCCGTGTCTTGTTTCTTTACAAAGATAGGATTAGAGACATTCTTTTATAAACGACTGATGTTGTTGGTCTATGTCTTCTTTGCCTTAGCCCAAACATCATATTATGTCTTAAACGAGCAATACTAAGATTGATGTTTGACATCAATTGAGAACCAAAGAACACCACAGAGAGAGGCATCAACCTATTTCCAATGGGCTTGATCTTTGGTGGGGATATCCTTGTACTGTTTGAGCAAACGGTCTTCAGGACCTTGTCCTTGAAACCAAAGCTCAAAGGCAGCAGCCCAAGTTGCATAATTTGCAGCACCTACCAATTTTTTCAAAGAGAATCAAAGAGTAGTGAAAGTGAAAAACACCTCCAAATGTGGCATAGAGGGTTCTGCAGTGGTCAGCACAAGAAGCTGGTGGCTGGAGTGGTGCCGCGTGTGTTTCTGGCGGTGGCGCATGGATCCCATGCACAGAGAAAGAGCGACGCATGGAGGCGCATGTGGTGGAGGGTGGCGGTGGGAAAGTTACCACCGTGCTCGCCGGATGATTCCACAGCGGTATGTGGTTGTGGCCGGGGGTAATTCACACTGGTAAAGGGCAACCTGGTTATGGCAAAGTGTCGAAAACACACCGCAACGAAAGAGAACACAATCATGAAGAATACACAGCAGCCCTAAGATGAACCACTAATGATACCATGTCATTTATGTAATTTATGTGTATCTGATCAGACTACACAAGGCTGCTTTAAAAGTATTTACAATAAATACAGATCTCATTAACAACTAACTACTCATGAGCATATTTTACATGCAACTAATTCTAACAAATATATGCAGGAAAATATAACACAACATATTGTCCAACTTAGCACCACAAAGAAGGCGAACACTTGATTAGAGTCTTGGTATTTCTAAATTAAATTAACCAAAATTAGCAAGAACACAATCATGATATTCAGAAAGAATCACAGAAATGTCCCCAAAGTCAAATACTAGAGTTCTGAAAAATGGAAAGCTCCTTGAAAAACTAAAACCATCCACAAGGCACCCAAAAGCCAATATACCATGCAAAAAGCTTAATGTTGGGTAAAGGCTATTGTGTTTTAGGGTGCAGCTAGGTTAAAACAGGAGGGAAGGGAATTTTCTTCTTATTATTATTGAAACTGAAACAGTACAAATATATATATATATATACAATGCTGCCAGCTATCTAATGAATGCAGAATAAAGTAAAAATAAATTAGGAAATAAATCAAATCAGAGTGATTTGATTATTTCCCAAAATACAAATAAACTTAAATAGAAAATCAACTAATAAACACAATCATATCAGATCTGATTGCTATATGTCAACACCCCCCTCAAGTTGGTCCATATGTCTAGCATGCCCAACTTGTTTACAAGAAATTCAAAACTGGGTCTAAACAAACCTTTGGTAAGGATATCAGCAACTTGTTGTGAAGTAGGGACAAAAGGCATGCAAATCAGACCGGCATCTACTTTCTCTTTTATAAAATGTCTATCAATTTCAACATGTTTGGTTCGGTCATGTTGAACAGGATTTTGAGAAATACTAATTGCTGTCTTGTTGTCGCAATACAGCTTCATTGGAAGATTTATAGGAAGTTTAAGCTCTTCTAAGATTCTTTGAAGCCATAGGATTACACAAACACCTTGCGCCATTGCCACTCTGCCTCAGCACTGCTTCTAGCTACTACATTTTGTTTCTTGCTCCTTCAAGTAACTAAGTTTCCCCAAACAAATGTGCAGTAACCAGATGTTGACTTTCTATCCGTGATGGACCCTGCCCAATCTGCGTCAGTAAATACCTCAATGCCTTGTTGATCAGTTTTTTGGAAAAACAGTCCCCTTCCGGGGGAACTTTTGAGATACCTTAGAATACAGTAAACAGCCTCTAAATGTTCTTCGTAAGGTGAATGCATAAACTGACTCACTAAGCTAACAGCAAAGGCTATATCTGGACGAGTATGAGATAGATAAACTAGTCTTCCTACTAATCTTTGATACCGAGATGTATCCACTGGATCACCACTGCCATCACTACCAATTTTCTGATTAGGATCTATTGGAGTATCAGCTGGCCTACAACCCATCATCCCGGTTTCTTTTAGAAGGTCTAAAATATACTTCTGTTGTGATACAACAATCCCTTTCTTTGATCTTGCAACTTCCGTTCCCAAAAAATATTTTAAAGACCCAAGATCTTTAATTTCAAACTCAGTAGCGAGAGATGCCTTCAAATTTTTTATTTCATTAGAATCATCCTTAGTGATAACAATATCATCTACATAAACGATCAATATAGCAATTTTACCTTCAGAAGAATGTTTCACAAACATGGTGTGATCGCTTTGACACTGAGAATATCCCTGCTTCTTAACAAATTGGGTGAATCTTTCAAACCACGCTCGAGGTGACTGTTTCAAGCCATAAAGAGACTTTTGAAGCTTGCAGACCTTTTGGTTGAATTTAAATTCAAACCCCGGGGGTGAATCCATATAGACTTCCTCCTCTAAATCTCCATTCAAAAACGCATTTTTTTACGTCTAGCTGCTGTAATGGCCAATCCAAGTTAACCGCTAAAGATAAAAGAACTCTAATGGTGTTAAGTTTCGCAACAGGAGCAAACGTTTCTGAGTAATTAATACCATAAGTTTGTGTAAAGCCTTTGGCAACTAGCCTGGCCTTATACCTCTCTACTGATCCATCAGCCTTGTGTTTTATGGTGAACACCCATTTGCACCCCACAGTTCTCTTTCCTCTAGGTAGATCCACCTCTTTCCATGTTTGATTTTTGATAAGAGCACTCATCTCCTCCAAGACAACTTCTTTCCACTTAGGAACCCTTAGAGCTTGTTGTATATCTCTTGGGATCTATGTTTTTGTCAGTTCACAAGTAAAAACTCTAAAAGTGGGGGACAATTTGTCATAAGATATAAAGTTACAGAAAGGATGTTTTGTACATGCTCTTATCCCTTTTCTAACAGCAATGGGTAGACTAGAATCATCAATGGTAGGTTCTAAAGGAACAAAATCATTGGGAACAGGTTCAGCAAAGACAAGATTATTATGATCAAACTTTTCAGAATTTTGAAAGGGTACAACAGAATTAGAAAGACGTTGGATCCTTGGATGTTTGGCAGTGTTAAGGTTCTCTTCTCTGAGGCACTTTTTTTCTTAAGTATACGTGGTCAAATGGTTGGATACCTTTGTTACCAATTTCAACTGTCTCATTCTCAACTTCTGGTTCTGTCAAGACATTTTCTTGAATATTATGTTCATGGCTTTCTTGACTAGATTCACCCAAAGATTTTATTTTGTTATTTTCCTCAATTTCTAGTATTTTCAAATAGGATTCTGTTATGTTACTTTTCTCACAATCTGTTTTTTCCAAATTGTTTAGAAAATTCAAATTTGCAATTTTTAAATATTGAACATCATCTTCTTCAATTATCCCCCCTTGAAGATGATTACCAAAAAAATGAGTTTTTTCAAAGAAAGTGGCATCCATTGTCACAAAAATCTTTTTGGAAATAGGTTCAAAACATTTGTATCCTTTTTGATTGGATGCATAGCCAATAAAAACACATTTTCTTGCTCTAGGCTCAAGTTTTCCTTGATTCGGATCATGAATATGAACAAAAACAGTACATCCAAATATCTTTAGGGGTAGAGTGTATGAAAGTTTATTATTAGGAAATAGACATGTGAAAACATCAAAAGGAGTTTTGTAATTTAAAATTTTGGTAGGCATCCTATTAATTAAATATTTTCCAGTGAGAATTGCTTCTCCCCAATGATACTTTGGAACCTTATTTTGAAACAACAATGCCCTAGCAACTTCAAGGAGATGTTTATTTTTTCGTTCGGCCACTCCATTTTGTTGTGGAGTATCCACACATGAACTTTGATGAATGATACCTTGTTGTAGGAAAAACTCATTTAAGTGTTTGTTAAAATATTCCCTTCCATTATCACTATAGAGAATTTTGATTTTTACTTGAAATTGGGTCAAAATCATTTGAAAAAAACTTTTGAAGATACTTTCAACTTCAGATTTTGTTGTCATTAAGTAAACCCAAGTTAATCGAGTGTGATCATCTATGAAGGTAATAAACCATCTTCTTCCATTAGGAGTACAGTCCCTACAAGGTCCCCAAACATCACTATGAATTAATGTGAATGGACTAGATGGTTTATGCACCTGAGGAGAATAGGAAGAACGATGATGCTTTGCAAATTGGCAAACTTCACAGAAAAACTGATCTGGATTTTTATTCTTAAAATACTCGGGAAATAAGTGCTTCAAATACAAAAATTTGGGTGTTCTAGCCTATAATGCCATAACATTATTTCTTCAATATTATGAATCAAAACTGAGTTGAGACAATTACTATGAAATTCCTCTTTAAGATCAGCCTCATCATCGAAGAGATAGAGACCATTGACCTTTTTAGCACTGCCAATCATCCTCCCCGATTTCAACTCCTGAAATGGACAATTAACTGGGTTAAAAATAGCCAAACAATTAAGATCTTGTGTTAATTTGCTTATGGACAGCAAATTACATGACAAATTTGGAACATGAAGGACATTGTGAAGAGTTAGAGTTTTAGAAATAGGAATAGAACCAACTCCAGCTATGGTGGAAAAAGTACCATCAGCTATCTTTACTTTTTTATGACCTGCACAAGTACTATAAGTGGAAAACAATTTTGAGCAATCTGTCATATGATCAGTGGCTCCAGAATCAATGATCCATGGAGTTTTTGAATTTGGTTTGGAACTCAAAAGAGCAGAAGAGAAAGAGATACCTTTTTGAGCAAGAGAGGATGAAGAAGTAACTGAAATAGAGGTAAAGAGCTTATACAGGTGCTCTAGTTGTTCCTTAGTGAAAGGAGATGTCTCAGAGTTAACTTTATTCTCTACATTTTCTCCATTTGCAGCTTGGAAGGCCCTACCCTCTCCGTTTGGCTTCTTCTTCCAGTTGGGTGGTTTTCCATAAAGTTTCCAACAAGTTTCCTTAGTGTGCCATGGTCGTCTACAATGATCACACCAAGGTCGTTTTTTTCTTTCTCCATCTGCTTCGTATCCCTTTGCAGCCATAGCCGAACTCTCAGTTTCTTGCACCCTTGTACTATCAGAGTTTTGCAGCATAACTTTCCATCTGGATTCCTTCCTCCTTACTTCAGAAAATACTTCCCTCAATGAAGGCAACGGTTTTCTGCCCAAAATTCGACCACGGACTTCATCAAGTTCTGGATTGAGTCCTGCTAGAAACATATAAACCCTATCATTCTCTTCTCTTTCCTTAAATCTGTTTACATCTTTGGAATTCTCCCAATCATCCTCATAACATTGGTCAAGCTCCTGCCAAAGGACAACCATGAGATTAAAGAATGTTGTGACATCTTTATCACCTTGTTTGGACTGCCACAAACGAGTCTTAATTTCATAAATCTGTGAGGAGTTCTCCAAGTCGGAATAGCAATCGCGTACAGGTTCCCACACCTCTTTTGCAGTGGAAATGAATAGGTAGGGCTTCCCAACGGAAGATTCCATTGAGTGAATCAGCCACTCAATGATTAGGGAGTTCTCTGACTTCCATTTTTGGTAGGCTGGATCGGTCTTCTCTGGTTGAGGAGTATCTCCAATCAAGTAGACTAACTTTCCCTTGCCATCAAGAGCTAACTTCACAGTCTGGGCCCATTCAACATAGTTTCTGCCATTCAACTTTTAGATTAGAAGCTGTAAACCAGAGTTTATGGACAGTGGATCATTTGTGGTAGGGGTTGACACGATTTTAGGGTCACCAGAATTTTTTTCTGGTATTGTAGTAGTGGAGGAACCATTTTTTTCAGTTTCTTGTAAGGACATGGTGAGCTGCCACAGGATCAGAGCCGAAGCTCTGATACTATGTGTTTTAGGGTGCAGCTAGGTTAAAACAGGAGGGAAGGGAAATTTCTTCTTATTATTATTGAAACTAAAACAGTACAAATATATATATACAATGCTGCCAGCTATCTAATGAATGCAGAATAAAGTAAAAATAAATTAGGAAATAAATCAAATCAGAGTGATTTGATTATTTCCCAAAATACAAATAAACTTAAATAGAAAATCAACTAATAAACACAATCATATCAGATCTGATTGCTATATGTCAACAGCTATGACTAGAGCACATGACCACCCGTTTACAAGGCAACAACATTACCATCGTGCTAAGGCTCAAGAAGTATACATGATGGTTAGAAAAGCTAATAATGTTTAAATTCCAAACCTTCTCCGGAAACAAAGAACTGTAGCGTGCTAGTTTTTCTTGCTTCGTTGAAGACTGTTTTGTGCTTATAGGATCAACATTTGACCCTATACTTTTGTCAGTGCCAGATGGAGATTCTGATGATTTTTTTTTTTTCACAAGCAACTGCTCATTCAAATTCACAGAAACTTCTCCAAAGGAAATATCCACATTTTTAATAATTATACCCACTTCCCTGTGTCCAAACAGGAGAGATAAAGCACAACTTAGAAGCCATAGAAGAATATAAAATGAAAACCAGGAAAGAATAAGAACATCCAAGTTAAAGTCAAGTAACCCTACTGCAACATGGCATAAAACAAGAACAAATGAAATACATGTTAGAATATTATAAAATATTTTATATTATATTGGAGCATCTTAAGTTATTTCCTAGGATTAGTTTATAATTTTGGAGAATCTTACGGTATCTTTTGGGGTTATATTTTATATTATTTATTCTTATTATGATTTGTTCTTGATTTCCTATTAATTTAGAATTGAGTCTATGTATTCCTATAAATAGGGCTTAGTTTTGAGTCTTGTGTATCAATTGTTGGTAGACCAAGTGTGAGTAAGAGTCTCACGTTGCATGGAAAAGTGAACATTGAGCATTATATACGTGAGAAGAGACATATACCTAATGCCTTGCGGTGTTGGATAAAGATGTGATGTTCAATCCACTTGTGTGGTTGCTCTTAACCAAATGTGATGATCTCTCGGACCCCCTTGTGATCCAACAATGGTATTAGAGCCGGTAGTTGACTATCTTCTTATATCGAAAGTCTTCCTGGCAATGGTGGCCAGGGGGCGTATCTCATTGATGTTGAGTGTCGGTGGTAGTGTAAGTGTATATAGATAAAAGGAAACATCTACTTGAGAGGAAGAATAACCAGATGAATGGAGAGACTCACACTTGAGGGGGAGATTGTTGGTATATCAAGTGTGAATAACTTTTTTACTCATACACTTTTGCACCACCGTTGGCACTCACCATCAACAGGATACGCAGCCCACACAAGTGAGTCTAATACCACGGTTGGGTCATGACGGAGTCCAAGGGATCATTACATTAAATTAAGAGCAATCACACAAGAAGATTGGACACCACATCTTGTGACTGCAAGAGAATGCGGGACAGATTCAATTAGGTGGAACCAAGTTCCTGAGTGTAGTATCGAAAACGAGCAAGATTTTCCTTGTCCAAAATAGTCTTCTGACGGGCCTCATAGAACCCAAAATCTCCAGAATGCATGTCTTGCTGGAGTATCCTTAAAAAATTTGAACTTCAATCCTGGCTACAACATTACCTCCTGTGTATCCCTACAGTTTGTGACAGGTTTGTGCACGTTATTATCCTAGGTAATGTGCCTCAACACATTGTTGGGAACTTCCTTAACAATGTGCCACTTCAGAGGAAAACAACCATTCCACTTGTCTTACTGCCAATACTCCAGACTCCTGTTAAAATCAACAGGGTGACGTTTGCACCTCTGTAGCTGCTGATGAAAAGCAAAAGCCTCTTTCTGTGGAAGCAGCTAATGGAATATTAGGTTTTTATATTGAATCTAACTCATCCTTACAAAACCAACTTGTAAGGTGAGAGCTGTTATTTGTAACAAGTTTAAAGCTCAGTAAACATTAGCTTGAGGGGGAGTGTTAGAATATTATTAAATATCTTATAATATCTTAATATATATTGTATTAGAGTATCTTAAGTTATTTTCAAGAATTAGTTTATAATGTTAAAGTATCTTATGATATCTCTTAGGATTTATTTTATATTACTTATTCTTAATATGAGTTGTTCTTTATTTCCTATTTATTTTGGATTGAATCTATGTATCTATATAAATAAGGATTAGTATTAAGTCTTTCGTATCAAGTCAGTATCAAACATATTTCATTACAATGATATTTCTTATTATTTTACCTCCTCTTTTTATCTAAAATTTCACAAAAACACAAGAAAAAATGGCCCTTTTAAAGGCAAACGCAACAAATAATCAGATAGAAATATAAAGATTAAGAAGCAGGTTCCGTTTTGACAGATCCCTTAACTTGAAAATTTCTGAGGCACAAGTCAAATACCTCCAGAATTGTGAACTAAACCAAAATAAAGTAATAGTTGATTTAGAATTTTCACATTTGGGTCCAGACCATGAAATATATGTTAGACTAAAAGCCTCTTTCCATTAGTTCAGCTCACAGTAGAGAGGTGCATCATGTGTATACTGACTTAAGCCATAAGGTTTACACCATACAGCGTGTGAACATCTTGCATACAGGTCCACTTCCTCTTCAACAAAGACTCAACAAGTGCAATTAATATTATGAAAAAAAACGTATAAAGTGAAGAAAAATACCTATAATGACCAAATTCACATGAGACGGAGAATTTTTCACAAATAAAAGAAGCAGAAGACTTTTCAATAGGAGTAACAGATGCCTGGCTAGAAACACTGCATCCTCCGCCACTAAATTTAGATAATTCATCACAACTAACTTTAGGATCACCAATGTTAGATAATTCATCACAACTAACTTTAGGATCACCAATGTGAACAACTATGGGCAATATCTGTACGCTAACAAACAAATTTGGCTCGGATCCACCACCTTTAGATATATCAACATTCAGTTTCTTGATCACAATAGTACCTTTAGGTGTCTGCAACAATCAAAATACTCTCAGGAACCCAAAGAAGATTTTCTAACCAAATCCCAGTCCCACTAGGAACATAAACAAAATAAATACAAGGTAATTTAAAAACATAAGTAAATATGTTGTATTAAACTATATTTTACTTCTCACAATTATCATTACGTTTGAATATCTGAAATCATTTCTAAAACATTATTGCATATCATTGAGTGTTTGTACTATTTTGAAACAATATTCATGTTTCATTTTTTACGAATTTAATGCTTCATTTCCTCTAATTAAGACAGATTTGCTTCCCGTAATATAACCCTATTCTAGGCCAGTAGCTATTGCCCAAGTCTGTATAATGTAAATTACCTATGTACAACTGTAATAATTGAGACTAGGAAATTGTATTTCTGATTAATGATTCTGTACAAGAGTGTTCAGAATTTATGGATACAACTTAAAGCTAGGCTGAAAGTAAGAAAGAAATCAAGCCAAATCTGAAGATATGATCCTAACTTCTTATTTACCAATATGCAGCAAATATCCTAGGATAGACTATCACAATAAATACAAATCAAATCTCTAAATCAAATATCCTACACATCTCTATAATCTACGACATATATCAACTGTAATTATACAATGATACACAGTAAAACATTCTTCCAAGTCATCTCTATAATCTACGACATATATCAACCGTAATTATACAATAATACACAGTAAAACATTCTTCCAAGTCATCTCTATAAAGACACTGAAAACAACAGTATAAAAAATCAGCATAAGTTAGGCCATACAAGAAGAAAAATTACAATGATATAGACATTCATACCTTTAGAACTAGCTCTGTCAAAGAAAGAGAAAAATATCTTGCAATATTGACTATAGTGTTCCACTTTCCCTTGCTTAAAGAACGAGTTTTGGATTTCTGAGTTTTCTTCTTCCCAGCCCTTCTATTTGTCGGCCTCATAACCACTTCTAAGTTACATATTAATAGTTGCAACTTTGGGTTCCAAGAACGAAAACCCACACCAGGTTCGACAAAGGAAAGGCATAAGCTGAGTTTAATTTCACCAATAGATACAGATTCAGTAGGACCCTGTACATGTCATAAAGCAACAGAATACATTGCTATGGAACCTTACAGACACAAATATGAAGTTCACTAGAATAAAAGCAAAGAATTTGAACTATGATATTCAGAGTGGGTGGAAAAAGAAAACCAGATCAGCTGAACTAAGTTTCATAGGTTTTGGATACTGGGGGAAAACTTTTCTTTATCCCACTTAGGAATATATAGCGGGAAGGGATGTCATAAAACCCACCTTGGTTTCGGATGCTGAGATTCGTGCAAGGGAACGTGAATGTGAGGAGGGTGGGGAAAGGAGAAAGGGGTATTTTTATTTGGATAGTTTGAGGTGTGGCTATTTCCATTGGGCAGTGAAGTCTCTTCAATGATACATTTTCGTTTCTTAGTTATTTCTTTTTCTTTCAATGCAGCTTGTAATCAGACTCTGTTTTATGGTTTCTCAATCTCTTCTATAGTAAAATTGGTTTTGTGTAAAATCCAAATGATCATTTTAGTTTGGGATGTTGAAGCAACAAGGATCAGTTAAAAAAAGTTATATTCAAGATAAAACATGTATATACTAAAAAGGAGCCTTGGCACAATGATTGAATTTGCTACCGCATGACTGAAGGTGGTTCGAGTCATGGAATCAGCTTCTTGCAAATTCACAGCAAGGCTGTCCAATATAGATCTACCATTGGTTGGACAATTCCCTAAACCCTGCTATGGCGGGACTCTATAGTACCAAGTTGATCTTTTAGGAAACGTATAGATATTCTCAAGGAGCAAATTCAGTCATGCAATACACACGGATTACCATAATAAAACCAGATCAATGAGTATGTTTACTATATCCAGCTTTGGGCTGAATGTGCCACAATTCCCTTCAATATTCTAAACATTGAAATAGAGCAGTGAATGAAGGTAAAGAAAAACCTTATTAAACTTCACGACCACGTCTCTTAAACTGTTGTACCCACCAACACAAAATCCAACAGATGCACCAAAAATACGGCTCAAAATCCAAGCCAGCAGTGCAGAAGAAAATCTGTAATAATATGTGCAATCAGAGTAAAGTAACAGTTATGATTTCCGGATATTGAACAACTAAACCAATAAAAACATGATCCAAACACTACAGGTCTTTAAAGCAGTAAATACTAAGTATAGTAAATGTTAGAATTCAAAGTATGATTTATTATTCTTTGACTGCACAACTTCCTAGGTTCATTGGTTGAACTCCTAGTCAAATACAAGTTCTTAGTATTTGAATGTAATTATTGTTAACTCATTATAAATAAAAGATGTGTGATCTTGTTTGAGATACACAAGAAATACATAGAAACAACATATTTTACATGGTATTAGTAGTGGTTCATCTTAGGGCTGCTCTCCTTTTTCCAGTTGTGCCATAACCCTTCCATTTTATTTTTCTTTCTCTTCAAAATTCTGTGTTCCAGCTATGCATGTACTGTTCCAGTGCAACCCACCACCACAGACCGCTGCACAATCCTCCGGCGAGCACGGTGACAATTTTTGTGCCGCCAAACACCGACGCATGCGCCGCCTCCTTATCCGCGCGTGAGACCCACGCGTCTCCACCAACCCCACGCGTGACAGTGCATGACACACCTCTGACCACCAACTTTTCAACGCCGGTCATCGCTCAGAGCCTTACGACACATTCCGAGGTCATTGTCAACTTTTGGTGATTTTTCAGCAACTTCTCTTCTCTTTCGCCTATCGTTGATCGTCATGTCCGGCACCGGACCTGCTGCTGCATCCTCTTCCTTTTCCAGTTTCACTATGCTTCCTCTGATTGCAAAAATTTGGTAGGTGCTGCCAATTACACAGGATGGGCAGCTGCCGTTGAACTTTGGTTTCAAGGACAAGATCGTAAAGACCATTTGCTCAAACAGTCCAAGGATGTTGCTGCCAAAGATCAAGACAATTGGAAACAAATTGATGCCTCTCTATGCAGCATTCTTTGGTTTTCAATCGATGTCAAACTTCAATCTCAATTTCGCTCGACAAATATAAGAGGTCCAATAATAGATTTGGGATAGGGTTTGATACCATCTTAGAATTTGGATTTTGTCCTAAAATAACCGCAAAAGCTAGCTCAAGTTGTGAGGATTTCCCAAGTCTTATAAGGGCTGATTTGGTCATATCTCTAGTCAATATGGGATCTCAACAAATGCAAATAGTGTACAAACTGTCCAATTATCAAACATCTCCTTTATGATGTTCCTATCTACTTCAAAATGCTTGGTTCTATTATGTTATTACAATTCAAGTTGGGGCTAAGTCAACCCCACATAACCAACATGAAAGACGAGGGATGCCCATCATTTATAATCATTGTCCACTATTTAGGTCATAATGTTGTATTACCATCCAATGTGGGACTCTCAAGTCGCAGCACACATCCTTCACATCCAGGATTGGACATTGGGAGCGTGACTTGGATGGTCTTGTCAAAATTTGTCTCTGTTTTATTATTTAAAAAATCCCTCAAGTATAGAGATTTGGTTGTATAGGAGTATTAATAGGGATTTGGTTATATAGGAGTACTAATTGGGATTTGGTTATATAGGAGTACTAATAGGGATTTGGTTGTATAGTAACCTTGTATATATATCATATTTTATGTATTGTCAACATATTTCAATTCAATAAAATATATTTTTACCCTAATTCTTGAGTTGGTATCAGAGCTCTCAGTTTTTGGAAGTCTCGTTTCCGCATAAACCTATCACCTTCATTGCGGCCCCGCCTTCGTTACAGCAACTTGAGATTTCTTTTTGGCCTAATCATTGCCATAGTGTATTCACTATTCACAGCATTACTGTTCACGTCCATTTGACAACCTTTGCCGCCTACTTCACGCCACCACCCACACCACAAGACTCGCCTCCATTAGATCTGCCAGAACCCAAAGTGTCGTCGTCAACGGCCTATTCACGTGCCCTCACGCGCGCCTTCCAGTCCGGTGCATGATGCCTACTCACGACGTCATCTCTAGCACGTGTGCACCTCGCGCCGCCTAATAAACCTCTATTCACCGACATTATCAACTAGATTGTAGATCGGCCGTTTCTCGTTTTGTTTTGGGTGTTCACTTTCCGATCGAAGTACTTTTGTTTGTGGGGCATTTTAAGCTCACACGATTTTTGCTCAGACTTGAATGTTAAAAATTTGGCCACTATTGTTATTGCAGCATTATAGCACACTTACAATTTGTGGATATTTTTTGGACGTTTGAAGTTTGTTTTGTTTGATAGATCAATCTTTCGTCTCTAATATCGTTTGTCTACTAGTTTTACGGATATGACAGCTAAAGAAAGCAAAATTGGACTGGCCCGACTTAATGAAGATGAAGTAGAGAAGATGAGATCCTTTCTTAGTAAGTTGGAGAAACCAACAAGGTACTAGTTCTCTAATATATACAAGTACACTTCCTCTTGGTAAGTTTCAATTTTCTTTTGGACTTAATGTTTTAGATACACCCTATAACCAATATTAGATATTGGTTTCTGGAGCCACTGACCACATGACACCCTTACCTACACACTTCCCTACTTACTCACCTTGCCTTAGCAACAAAAAAATATTTGTAGCAGATGGTATCCTTATAACTGCAGTAGGCCAAGGAGATGTCTCAATAAGCTCATCCATAACTCTAAGAAATGCCCTTCATATTCCTAAATTGTCCACTAGCTTAATTTCTATACAAAAACTAACACAAGACCTATCATGTAATGTTTTTATGTCCTTCAGAACAAGAATTCGGGGAGGACAATTGGTAATGTTAGAGAATGGAATGGTCTTTATTACTTGGATAATCAAAATCTTCCTCTCTACTATGCAATAGCAACTTCTTTTTTTCTAAATCAATAAAGACCACCAAGGACAAGGTAATTTTGTACCACTACCGCCTTGGTCATCCTTCATTAGAGTCAAAAAACAGTTGTCTCCTTCCCTTTTCAAGAAATTAGAGGTAGAAAGTCTTCATTGTGAAGTGTGTGAGCTTGCTAAACACAAACGTGTACCTTTTTCAGTTAGTAACCAAATGAGTGTTTCTCCGTGTCGTTTAGTTCATATTGATGTATAGGGTCCCTTCCAAATATATCAGAAGTCTGTTGGTTTGTAATCTTTATTGATGACTGTACTCGGGTTACTTACTTGGGTTTACTTACTAAAACAAAAATCTAAAGTCAGTTATGTATTTGTACAGTTCTTCTCCATGATAAAAAACCAATTTGGAATTAATGTCAAAAATTACTTTAATCACGGAATTAATTATTTTTGTCAAAAGGAGGGTATTATTCAAAAGTCCTCATGTGTTAAAACACTCCAACAAAATGGGATTGCTGAGAGAAAAAATGGGCACTTGTTAGATCAAACTCGAGCGATGTTATTTCAAAATAAAGTTCCCAAGAAATTTTGGGGAGAGGCAGTTGTAATTGCATCGTATTTCATAAACCAATTACATTCTAGTGTTCTTGCCTTCAAAACTCCAATGGAGGCCTTGTCCTCGTTCTACCCTAATGTGTCCACCTGTAGTAATCTTACTCCTAATATTTGGGTGTGCGTCGTTTGTCTGTATCCATAGTGATAGTAGAGGAAATTTTGAACCTAGAGCCTTCAAATGTGTTTTTATCGGGTACTCTTCCACCCAAAAAGCCTACAAATGCTATCATCTACCATCCCAAAAATTATTCGTCTCCCGAGATGTCACCTTCCATGAACAAGAAAGTTACTTTGGTCAAACTCATCTTCAAGGGCAGAATACAAGTAAGGAAATGAGTCTCTTCTATTTCCTGGGTTGACTCTTAAACCAAAAATTGAAACAGAAATTGATTTTGTAAAAGATGGAAATGAAGGAAATGACAATGTTGAGACTGAAATTGATTGTGAAAAAGATGCAAATGATGATACTAATGTAAGATATGGGAAAAATCTAGTATATACAAGAAGAACAAAGGTCAGTCATGAATCTATTCACATCCAAGAGTCTAATCTGACCTTACATAAGATAACTTCCGTTTACATTTCAACCTCTAGTGATCTAATCTATGAATTTTCCAATGCACAGGAATTAAAATCCAACACACCGCCAACTTATGATGACCTCCATATCCCAATTGCCCTTAGGAAGAATACTAGGACATATACCAATAAGCCACTCTACCCTTTATCCAAATACATATGTTTTGAACAATTTCCACCTACCCATAAAGCCTTCCTTACAAGCTTTTACACTACTATTATACCTAACTCTCTATATGAAGCATTGTTTGACAAGAAATGGAAACAAATTTGGCCCCTCTACCAAATGAAAAGAAATTTGTAGGATGCAAGTGAGTATATATTGTAAAGTACAAGGTTGATAGATCTATTGAGGGGTACAAGGCAAGGTTGGTAGCAAAAAGGTTTACTCAAATGTATGGAGTGGATTACTTGAAAACATTTGCTCCGGTTGCAAAAATGAATACCGTTCGGGTGATATTATCTCTAGCAGCTAATTACAGTTGGAACTTGCACCAATTTGTTGTAAAAAATGTTTTCCTCCATGGAGATCTAGAAGAGATTTATATGGACTTACCCCCTGGATATAGTGAGCATATTGCTGCCAACGCCGTTTGTAAGCTAAAGAAAGCTCTTTATGGGTTTTAACAATTGCCACGAGCGTGGTTTGGGAGGTTTGATAGAGTCATAGTAGGTCTAGGCTTCAAACAAAACCAAGGAGGTCATACTCTCTTTATCAAACACTCTCAATCAGGAAGAGTAACAGTATTATTGGTATATGTGAACGACATTATAGTGATCGGTGATGATGAAAAGGAGCAACAATTGTTATGACAACACCTAGCCAAAGAATTTGAGATTAAAATCTTGGAAAAATTGAAGTGTTTCTTGGGAATTGAAGTGGCTCACTCTAAGAAAGGGATTTTCATATCCCAACAAAAATACATCATAGATCTTCTACAAGAAACGGAAAAGACAGCATGCAAGCCAGCAAGTACACCAATAGATCCTAATTTAAAGTTGGAAAATGCAAAAGAAACATTGTAGTTGACAAGGAAATGTACCAAAGATAAGTTGGAAGACTCATATATCTTTCACATACTAGACCTGATGTTGTCTTCGTTGTAAGCCTAGTCAGTCAATTCATGCACCAACCAAAAGAGGTACACTTGCAAGTTGCACTCAGAATCGTGCACTATTTGAAAGGAACTCCAAGAAGAGGAATTTTGTTCAGATGAAATGATAATGTGGATCTTGAAGCATATACTCATGTTGATTATGCAGGATCAATTGTAAATAGAAGGTCAACCACAAGATATTGCACTTTCCTATGTGGAAATCTTGTGACTTGGAAAAGTAAGAAACAAAGTGTGGTAACCAGATCCAGTGCTGGAGTAGAATTTAGTGCAATGGCACAAGGGATATGTGAGTTACTATGGTTGAATATCATTTTGGAGGACCTGAAGATAAAGTGGAATGAACCAATGAAACTTTATTGTGTTAATAAATCTATTATTAGCATAGCACATAAACTAGTGCAGCATGACAAAACCAAGCATATTGAAGTTGACAGACATTTTGTCAAAGAAAAACTCGATAATGACCTAATATGCACTCCATATGTCTCCTCCCAAGGCAACCTTGCAAATCTTCTAACTAAAGGGCTAAAAAGCAGCAACTTTGAAAGAGTTGTATCCAAGCTAGGAATGGAGAACACCTATTCACTAGTTTTAGTGGGAGTGTCAAAATTTGTTTCTGTTTTATTATTAAAAATATCTCCCAAGTATAGGATTTTGTTGTATAGGAGTACTAATAGGGATTTTTCTATATAGTAACCTTGTATATATATCTAATGTATTGTCAACATATTTCAATTCAATCAAATATATTTTTACCCTAATTCTTGAAAGGTCTGATAACAGATGACTCAACGAATCTAAGATAAACTCTGATACCATCATAGAAATGGGTTAGGCCTAACAAAACTCCACAAAACCGACTTGTTCAGTGAGGGATATCCACCATGTGTAACTCCTATATAGGCCATGTCACCATCTAATATGCAACTCTCAACAATTTTCATCCATAATCTAATAGCTCACAAATCCTTAGAGTTTTTTCTCTAAATTTTTCCTATGCACTTGTCATCACAACAACATTTTGTTTTTTTCTCCTCCAAGTTACCAAATTTCCTCCAAGAAAAGTGAAGTTTTTAGAGGTAGATTTTCTCTCATCTATGGGTCAAACATAGCCGGTAATCTGTAAGCCTCTAAAATCATCTCCTTCACTATTGTATGTAGAATTCCTTTTCTAGGAGTTCCTTTCTAGTATTGCAGAGTACTATAAAATGTTCCAAAATTATATTTTTTGGGATTATGTTGTTATTATTGACTTATCGCTCCATCTGCATGAGCTATGACTGGCCTCTTGTGAGACAAATAGACCAAATTCTCAATCAATCTATGCTAAGATAGTTGCCGACGAATGCATCCTCCACCAATTCACCCAGATTGTGATTTTGTTCATAGGTGTCTTAGCCAACAATCCAGCACATACTTTTGTTGGGGCGTAAAATACCATGACGAGAATGGGCCACCACACGCTGCTTAAAACATACTTCAATCTACCAGACTCCTTACTCTCTAGTTCTCTTAACAAATATTCCTTCAACTCTTCCATTCTTGCTTGATCTTTTCCTATTTCAACTATATCATCCATGTAGACAATTAGTAACTTCCCTTGACCCAGAATGATAAATTAATGAATAATTTACGATTACCACCTTGACTATGCTTCTACCTAGCCTTCACCACAGTAGTAAACCTGCCTTACTTTTTTTAGAGTGCCTTCCTTAAGTTGCACATCTTTCCTTCCTCAGCTTTAAACCCAAGCGGGACTTCCATGTAGATTTCTTCTTCAAGGTTTTCATATAAAAAAGCATTATTCATATCAACTTGATGCAAACTAAAAATTATAATTTCTAACCTTTATTCAATTCAATAAACTAATATTTGATCACAAAATAGTGAAATACACATCATAAACTCAAGTGCATCAAAAATAAAAAAATAAAAATCGAAAATCATCGCTAATAATGCTGAAATTCGGTACAAAGACGCATTGAACTTACATGAATGTGAGAGAGAATGCAATACAAATGAGCGAGAAGACAAAGAGGAAATTGGCGGCAGAAACTGCCATTTTCGAACGGGAAAATCAATTGATGAACACGATTCTTCTATAGCGTAACTCTTTAACAGATTGCATCAAAAGAAGAATTGAGGAATGGAAAGAGGGAAAGAAAAAGAGTAGAATGAAATTTGTTTGGGAGAAAAGATGGATCCAAAAGGCTCGGTTTGTGTTTGAGAATGAAGATCCGTTCCGTGAGGTGCTCGGTGACGGAAGGCATGCCACTGGTAATGGCGCTAGTGTAACTGAAAATGAGATTATAATCGGGTGTGACGCGTGTACAGGAGGGGTTACGCTGCGTTTTAGGATTAGTGACCGTTACTGGTGTTTGCTTGGTTTATTTCTTTTCGTTTCCTAAACTGTACTTTTGATATTTAAGTTATTTTTAATTTTATTTTTTTATTTAAGTTTTAAGTTATAAATATTTCACACTTTAATTTTTTTTAACTATTTTTATTTTATTTTAATCTCTTAAATTACAACTATTAAACATTTTGATCTATTAAGTTATAACTATTAAATATTTTGATAATTTTTAATAATGTCTAACATTATAATCTAAACAACTAAAATGTCTATTTTTTTTGTAAATTAAGGAAATAAAATATTTAGGGCCAGTTTGATGGACTGGATAGGATAAGGAGCGGATAGAGACAGGATAGGATATGGGTAGGACAAAGAGTTATGATATCATGTGTTTGATGTGCACATGATAACAAACTTGATAAAATTAGTTTATCCTATTCAGTGTTTGATACACAACAGATAACAAGATGATATGATTTATATTTTGATAAAATGACAAATTTGTCCTTATAATCTATTTAATTTTTTTTCTTTCAAAATAACATTCATATAATTTTTTATAAATAAACAAAAGTGCTAAAAAATGTAAATAATTTATGAAGTAATTTTATATACTTGAAAAAATTGTGATTTCTCTATCCATCACAATTGAAGAATGACTCACTATCATAAAAATTGTGATTTCTCTATCTATCACAATTGAAGAATGACTCACTATCATAAAAATGTAAATAATTTATGAAGTAATTTTATATACTTGAAAAAATTGTGATTTCTCTATCTATCACAATTGAAGAATGATTTAGAGTTTGTTTGATTCAAATCCCAAAAACTCTATTTTAGTATTTTAAAATTCAAAAACTAAATAATTTGTTTGAATTACTTGATTTTAAAAACTATTTTGTAAAACTATTTTTAATATTATACTTTTTAAAACTAAAAAAGCAAACCAGATAAATGGTGTTTTACTTTTTATTTTTCAGTTTTTTTAATTCTCTAGTCAAAGACTGTTTTAAAAAATTAAAGTTAGCAAACAAATTTTTTAAAATTTTCTTTTTAAAAACAATTTTTTAAAATTTATTTATAAAATAGTTTTCAAAAACTAAAAAGTAAAACACAATCAAACAATCCCTTACTATCATAACATTATCTCGAAAGAAAATAATTATTATTTTTTATCAATTTTTTTTATATATATATATATATATGCAAAAAAAAAAAGGAAATCAACCTAAAGTGCCACATGGAGAATATAACACGAATCGTTGTTGTTGAGGCTGAGATAAACTCGAAGAATGATATCCGGAACGGATTATTTTAACCCATATCAAATTAACGATAAGAAAATGCGGCTGCAACCTGATTATTTAAAATTTTTTATTAACTTATTATATCCGATTGGTGCATTAAATAAAGGATTAGGGAGAAATAGGATACGTGTATCGTATTGTATCTAGTTATCCGCTGCATCAAACGGGCCTTAATGTTTATAATTTAAGGGATTAAAAAAACAAAAATAACATGGAAGGACTAAAGTGTTTAAAATTGATAATTTAAAGGACTAAAATAAAATAAATAAAACTTAAGAAACCAAAGTAAAACTTAAAAATAACTTACAAAACCAAAAGTTCCTCTAATATAGTTTAGATGCAGTTTTAGTCTTTGTAAAATTATTATTTAAAAAAATTTATCCTTCTAATTTTAAATTCATCAACTTTTAGTCTATATCTACTCATATAAAAATATTTACGTGGAAAAATGCTTTGACAAACAAATAACTTTGTTGTTATTTTTTAATGTGTCAACTTTTATTTTACTAGTTTAATAATAATTTATTATTACATAATAAAAATAAAATAAAAACATTTCACATTTTTCATCTTCGTCCCTTAGCCTACCCAACTCCACCCACCATCTCCATTTCTTCCTCAACTTTATCCTCACCTCCACAACCCCATTGCCACCATCTTTCCCACTCATTAGGTCTTCATCACCCCTGCCCCTAACCGATTGACACTTATCACAAACACTCTTACAAATTTCAACCTCATTATTTTCATTTAAACACAATAGTTATAGTCTAAAACTTCGAATGTCTATGACTTATTATTATTATTAGTTCTTAAGTTTATATTTAAAAGTAAATAGTTATGTTATATATATATATATATATATCGATGGGTTAAGTAGTAAAACATTAAAGTATGAGATATGCTAATAATTATCCCTTAAAAATTCAGATGTAGAAAAAAACTTGAAATTTGTGTAATCTAAACTTTGAAATTGTAAAAAAGTGAAACTTTTATATTCAAAAGATGTTTTTAATTTCCTTTTCAGTCTTCTTAGAGACACTTAAGACATTTTTTAATAAGTGTCTTTATGACACTTTTTAACAAGTGTCCTTATGACACTTGTTAGCATCAATCTTAAAGTATTTAAGATAGAATTAGAGAGATTAAAGCGCATTCTGAGCCCTTATGACACTCTTACGAGTTTCAACCTCATCATTTTCATTTAAACACAATAGTCATAGTGTAACACTTCGAATGTCTATGACTTATTATTATTATTATTATTATTATTATTATTAGTATTATTATTATTACTATTATTATTATTACTATTATTATTATTATTACTATTATTATTATTATTACTATTATTATTATTATTGTTATTATTATTATTATTATTATTGTTATTATTATTATTATTATTAGTAGTAGTAGTATTTAAAAGTAAGTAGTTCTGTTATATATATATATATATATAGTTGGGTTAAGTAGTGAAGCATTAAAGTATGAAAAATGTTAATAATTGTCCATTAAAAATTCAGATGTAGAAAAAAAATTGAAAGTTGTGTAATCTAAACTTTGAAATTGTAAAAAAGTGAGACTTTTACATTCAAAAGTTTTTAATTTCCTTTTTAGTTTTCTTAAAGGCACTAAGGACACTTTTTAATAAGTGTGATACTTATTAGCATGAATCTTAAAGTATTTAAGATAGAATTAGAGAGATTAAAAAGCATTATAAGCCCAAATTCTCAAGTAGTCCAATTTGTAATAAGGGCAATTTTGTCATTAGTTGGGTTACAAGGGATAGAATTCACCACTCCACCACATAGCTTGAACAATAGGATTGCATGCAAGGAAACTATCCACTCTTCCATTGACCACTAGAGTAATAGAGGAAATAGAGAGACAATTAAGAATCATAATAAGGAGAAAAAAAAGAGAGATGAGTGTGAGTGGGAAAAAAAAGAGAGAAGAGAAAAAAAGGTTTATCATGGAGTAGAAAAGGAAAATAGGCTTGAAGATATTAGAATATGAAGCATCTTGGAGAAAAGAAATTTGAAATTAAGCTAAGGTTCAAGGGAAGAAGATGAAGCTAAGAGTAACCTTTCTATTATTAAAGAACCAAGGTAACATAGAAAATACTCTTAAAACTTCTTTTAGGTGTGTTTAGGGATCTTGTTGGAAATGATGATGATATTAATGGATGAATGTTGGAAATAATGATGACATTAATAAGAGCTAGTGTTGTTGTGAATTGAAAAATAAGGAAGTCCCACATAGGAGGGATATCACACACTAGTAGTGTTTATAAGGTGGAGGTATGACACTTGGAGTGTGCCCCAAGGGGTACCCCAATTTTGTAAAGGAGGAAAAACCGAATTGGAGCGCACGTTTCTGTGGTCAATTGGAGCGCACGTTTAGTGTATCAGACCTAATGGGTCGCGCCTTATTCTCTGATCCAGTTGCGGATTTCCTCTATAAATAGAAGGTTCTCCTCAGTTGGAAAATCACACCAAAATCACTCTGAATCTGAGGCTTTTCTCTCTTCTCCCCCTTTCTTACTCACTTCTTTTTTCTTCTTTTGAGTGGTCTTAGAGCCATATTATGAGTGGTAGTCATTCGACTGCCATATTGAGGGTGTAATTCTAGAACGATTTTCTACGGTGCAGTATAACTCTAATACAGTGATCTGGGCTATTTTATCCTGGGGACTTCGTGATTGATAGTCTGCCTTGCACAATTTGCGTAGTGCCTCGAAACGTGTTAAAGAGAGCGACCTAATCTACGACTCAACCTAGTAATATTGTCAGTGGCATAAATTGTTTTTTTTTCAAAGTTTTTCGAAATTCAAAACTAACAGATCTTGATTACATGTTGCTAAGAAATGTTCATGATTTGCATGTTTGGGTATTGTGATAATCCTATTTGATTTGATATCATTGATTTTTAAGAATGCATGTTAGGTGTTTGTGTTAACTACTATGAAGAGTTGTGGTTTTATTATGATTTTTTAGTGTTGTGGTTGAGTTGATGATGAGATGATAATTGTTTAGTTATTATAATTAATTGGTTTTTATAGTGAATTTTGAATGTTATTTAATTAGTAGAGTAGATGAACTTGAGAACAAAAAGCTTGAAATGAAAATAATATAAAGTTATCCCTGAATCTGTATACATTTGGTATTTTGTTCATAACTTTTTCCATAGATAATGTTTGAAGTTGATTTCTACCCCATTAGAATCTAGACTTAATTATCTTCAAAATAGGCACTGATTTCACTAAATTTCGTTGAGAATTAATTGAGAAAAGTGAGTTATAAGATGGAAAAAATATGTTGTTCCATTTTTGTACCTATATACTGTATTTTATTAAACTGTACTTATAAACAAGAAATCTTAAGCTTTCAAAAGATATTCGTTTACTCAAATCATACATTGTTTGGTAGTGTAATTATATTGTCAAAGTTGAAGTATATTCTGCATAAAGAAATTATGACATAATTGAGTTAAAATGAGTGTAATAGGAGCTATAGGAGTCGGTTTTGAGTGAAACCAATTGGGTTTAAAATATTACACTTAGTAATTTGTTGTTGTACAATTTTATAAGTTTATATTGATTTTACAAAACATTTGTGATTTTATGAAGTAGAATGTTCTGTTTTATAATTTACTTTGCACTAGTCATCTTGAAATTTATATATCTTGAGCTAAGAAACTTATTTTTGAATGAAACCAATTGGATTTGAAAGAATACATATAGTAGTTTCATCTTGTTAAAGTTTATGATTTTACCAATTATTAAACTGGATCAATTGTATCGTAAACATAGATGTAATGTCATAAGATTATAAAATATCGTCACTTACTTTAGAATACCATAACTTGAGTTATATAGATCAGTTTTGAGTGAAACTAATTGTTAAGAGCATGCTTAATTATGTGAATGGAGTGAATATTTACTCGTATGTTATGATCAAATATATATATTAATATTATTATAGTTATATATTAATATATACACATATATATCAGGTTCATTCTAGCTAGATGAATTATGTCTCTGTAGTTAGTAGCAATAGTTGCATCTGCAATCATGCAGAGTGGAGGTTTGATGCTTCACAAAATGTCGTGGCGGAGCAAACTAGTATAGCGGCTATAGCGCTGCTCATGGCGGCGAAATTGTGGAGGAATTGCATAGAAAACATGGAGAAAATGCTCTCATTTTTATCACCAAAAGACTATAAGGCCCTCATTTTTATCGCAAATTGTGTTTATCGCAAAAGACTATAAGGCCCTTATTTTTATCACCAAAAGACAAAAGTGCCCTTATATTTATTGTGAAAAGACAGAAAACGCCCTCATTTATTCTACGAACAGACAAAATAGCCCTTGCATTTTATTCTTTTTGAACAAATTAGGGTTTTCCTTTTGTGATCTCTTATTTCTTCACGTTCACGACCTCTCATCTCCTCTGCTTGGCTGCGACCTTCATCTCTTCTCCTCTTTGCAACTTTTCCTAACATGTTAGTAAGACACGACTATGGACGACTATGGTGCGACCTTCATTTTCCTGTTCTCTGTACCACCAAACCTCTTCTTCTCCCCTATTTCTCTCACCCTAAGACTTGAGGATAACAACAATACCGCTACACGTTACATCGCAATAGCGCTTTGGGGGTCGTCCACAATGTTATCCGCCATTTACTACATAGGTTCAATCTTACCAAAAGAGGTTACTAACAAGTAGAGGGTATTGGGTATAATCAATGTAGTCTTTATGACTTACTTGCTGGATAAAGTTTAAGTCATTGAATTCCTCACATCTAGTGGCTTAGATTGTTTGAAGAGACCAGAGACATAAGAGGTTATTTTAGTATAACTTACAAAGAAATAGTATTTTTTTAAATTGAGGTATAGTTTTTTCGAGATGATTTTTCATGCTTAGCACATTGACATGGCTTAGAAACATCTGTAATTGTTTTATTAAATCTATGTTACTGAGTTTTATGCTCATTATGTTGGGGATGATATTTTCCAAGTGACAGGTATAAGTTGGAAATTTGGGGAGTATACAGATTGCTCACCAGTTTTTCAATGTCATGAGTTGGAGCTGGATCACATCTTGAATCTAGATTGGAGTTTATAGTTTAATTAATTCTAAAAGTTGTAAATATTTTAGTATTCCAAGTTATTTCAAGAGTTTAAAAAAGAATATATGTTATAAAATTAACTAAAATTATAGAGCAAAATATAGAACAATAGTGAAAAAGGAGAATGAGAGAGTAAGAGTTGTATTATGTTCTTCAACATGTATCCTTTACAATATCACATGAGTCATATTTATAGGACATACGTCTTATAACTTACAAATACATTTGTTATAGAAAACAACATTACATGATAGGTCTTGTGATAGTTTTTGTGTGGAAATGAAGCTAGTGGACAATTTAGAAATATGAAGGACATTTCTTAGAGTTATGGATGAGTTTATTTGGACATCTCCTTGACATGTTGCAGTTAGAAAGGTACCATTTGTTGTGGATATTTTCTTGTTGCTAGGGCAAGGTGAATAAGCGGAGAAGTGTGTAGGTAAGGGTGTCATGTGGTCAGTGGCTCCAGAATCCAGTATCTAATATTAGTTATAGGTTGTATCTGAAGCATTAAGTCCAAAAGAAAATTAAAACTTACCAAGAGGAAGTGTAATTCTATATACCAGAATATTAATAAATATGACTCTGGTATATGTAAAACTTACCTACAGATTTTTACTGTCACTAAATGTAAAATTTCTTGTAGTGTCTAGTATCTATTGATTTCTCCAACTTACTAAGAAGTGATCTAATCTTCTCTACTTCATTTTCTCTACTTCATCTTCAATGAATCGGGACAATCCACATTTGCTTTCTCTAACTTTCATATTCGTAAAATCAGCAGACAAACGATATTAGAGACGGATGGTTGATCTATCAAACAAAACAAACTTCAATTGTCCAAAACATATCCACAAACTATAAGTGTGCTATAATGCTGCAACATAAAAGTTTGGAGAAAAAATGTGTGAGCTTCAAATGACCCACAAACAAAGGTGCTCTGATAAGAAAGTGAACCCCCAAAGTGAAACGAGAAACGATTGATCTACAATCTAGTTGAAAACGGTGGTGAACAAAAGTCTAAAAGGCGACGCGTGAATAGGTCGTTGGCAGCAGCACTTTGGGTTTCGACCGATCTAATGGAAGTGAGTCTTCTGGTGTAGGCGGTAGCGTGAAGTATACGGTCAAACGGATGCAAACAGAAACGGTGTGAATATTGAACACACTATAACAGCAAAGGTGGCTAAGGTTTCAGGAAAAAAGAAACCGCAATGAATGCGACAAGTTTATGCGGAAGCGAGACTTTAAAACAAAAATAGATTTTAACATAAATGTTATCTAGTTTATTAAAAAAATTGAGAATTTCTATTTATAATAAGAGATTCTATATTATAAATTACTAAGTGAAAACAATTTATTTTTATCTCCTTTCATTCTGTATACTAAATGCAATTAACTATGAAATTCAAATCTTGATAAAACTTGCCAATGATAAACTATAAATATATTGGATTTCATATTATTATCATGTAACCGTTTGTCTTACTAACTTTGCTACATTCTTTTTGTGTAAAATATGTGGTTAAATATATAAAAATCTATTAGTGATAAAATTCTATAACCACCTATAGCGGTAATTTTGCTCTAGAAATTTAGTATTCTACTGTGAAATATTATATCATTAGAGTATTTATATACTTGTTGGTTCTAACAAGAATCTCACTCTTGTTTATATATGTGAGACCAGCGGGAGTGTATACACAAAATTTATTTATAATTACTATATTTTATCGCGATATATTTGTTATAAAAATTTACCATCCCACTATTAAATATTATATTATTATAGAGTAATTTTAAATAAGTGGACTTTCAATGAATAACCGAATCTTGTTATAAATATTGAATATGTGACAGTGCATATTATATTATTTTGAAATTAGTAGAATCTAAGAATCTGAATCTCGTTTGTATATATATAAATTAATGGAAGTACATATCTATACAAAGAAAATTCGACTTATTTTAAGAGACTATTTAAATTAGACTTATTCTATAGCACAGTTCTCTAATACTCCAAAGGAAATTTAATTTTGCATGATTCTCTAATTCTCAATGAAGCATGAGAATTTACGATCGACACTTCTATGAAACATGCAAATTTATTAGTAGCACTTTTCGATAAAGCATGTGAATTTTATGTTGCATGACTCTCGAATACTCCAAGGCAATTTAATATTGCACTAATCTCAAGTTATCAATGAAGCATACAAATTTATGATCAAAACTTTCAATATAGCAGCACTTCTTAAGGAAGAAAGCATAATGTTCTATACCGCAAAATTGTATCTCAAAAGACTCCCACAATAAGAATGACTCTTTTTCTGCTGTGATATCTCGCTGGACCACCTTCATTTCTGCTGTGATATCTGTCGTGGTTGCACTGCTTCACCATCCATTATCGTCATCCTCTTTTTCCTTTACTTGGTAAGTGAACTCTCAAAAAAATTCTTCTTCAATCTTTTAAAACCTCTTAATTTCTTTGAAAAACGTAAGTCCATTTACAATTCTTATCCTAATTATAGTCTTATATTAAATTACTGATGGTTAGTGTTATGGCCTTAATTTCTACTTTGTCCAAGCTTTTGACTCATCATTACTACCATGTTGGTGGATAATTCCTCACATGCATTATAGGCATGTTGCCTTTTTGTTTTCTCAGCTAATATTGTCTTAATATTGTTAGTAATAGTTAGGATTATTATGCAGTGGGTGAGAAACGAACCCATTACCTTGTTATTACCTTCTTTTCTTAACTCACCCACCTAAGTCAGTCACTAAGTCAACTATATATTCTCTTAAGTTTTTTTTAATTTTTCTATTGTATATGATTATTTTATTTTATGCTTCTTAAAGGACCAATATTTGTTTATGTCTCACATTAAAGAAGTAGATTTAAATATAATTTTGGTCATTTATCTTAACATTCGTTTTGGTCCTTTATATATGTGTGTGTGTGTGAATAAGGCAATAAACATTATTGGTTTTCTGACTGATTGATATTCGTTTTAAACATTCTTGGTTTTCTAACTGATTGATCTTCGTTTTAAACAACAACTGGTATCAGAGCACTGGTTCATTCGATTCAAAGAAAAGATGGCATCAACAAAGTATGTAATTGAAAAACATGAGGGGAAGAATGATTTTGGGTTATGGCGTCTCAAGATAAAAGCTTTGTTGGTTCATCAAGGTTTGGCAGAAGCACTGAGAGGAGAGAAAGACATGGCATCCACACTTTCAGAAAAGGAGAAGAAGGATATCATGAACAAGGCTCATAGTGCTTTAATCTTGAGTCTTGGAGACAAGGTTCTGAGGGAAGTGTCAAAGGAGACCTCTGCAGCAGGTATTTGGCTCAAGTTAAAATCTTTATACATGACAAAATCATTAGCTAATCGTTTATACTTAAAACAAAAGATATATATTTTCAAGATGCAATCTAGAAGATCAATTGAAGATCATATGGATGAGTTTAATAAGATTGTTTTAGATCTTGAAAATATTGATGTAAAATTGGATGATGAGGATCAAGCCATACTATTGATAAATTCATTATCAAGCTCTCTTGAAAATCTATGTGATACACTCCTCTATGGTAGAGATTCTTTGTCATTACAAGAAGTGCAAGCTGCACTAATCTCCAAAGAATTAAAAAGGAAATCAGATGGGAAAGAAGAAAGAAGTGGTGAGAGATTATTTGTCAAGGCCAAAACAGGAAAAAAGAATCAAAAATAGAAAAATAAATTCAAGAATAAAGAAAATGACAAGTCTAAAATGAAGTGTTTCATATGCAAGAAAGAGGGGTATTTCAAGAAAGAATTCCCCGATTAGAAAGGAAAGGAAGGATCAAATAGTGATGATGATTATGGGAATGCTTCAATAGCCTCTAAAGGATATGAAAGCACAGAAGTTCTTATGGAAAACTCAACTGAAATCATGGATGATGACTAGGTGCTTGACTCAGGGTGTTCATTTCACATGACCTCAAATAGAGATTGGTTCCTTGATTACAAAGAAACTGATGGAGGCAAGGTGATCATGGGGAACAAATCAGCCTGTAAGGTAGTTGGGATTGGGTCAATCAAGCTGAAGCTGGAAGACGGAACTATGAAGATTTTGTCAACAGTCAGACATGTTCTAGAGCTGAAAAGGAGCTTAATTTCTCTAGGAATGCTAGAAGAAGCTGGCTGTTCATACAAAGTAGAAAAAGGTACTGTAAAAGTGATAAAAGGATCATTGGTAATCATGAAGGGAAAAAGGGGATCATGGTATCTACCTCCCCAATGGTCAAGCAGTGACAGGAGTGGCTGCTGTGGCAGTCCAAGCATCAAGCAAAACCAGTCTGTGGCATCAAAGGCTGGGACATGTAAGTCTAAGAGGAATGCAGGTCCTAGACAGACAAAGCATGCTAGGTGGTGACAAGATTGGTGATCTTGAATTTTGTGAGCATTGTGTGTATGGAAAGATGCATAGAGTTAAGTTCTCTACAGGGAAACATTGCTCAAAAGGAATTCTAGAATATGTTCACAGTGATCTTAGGGGCCCTGCAAAAATTGCTTTACATAGAGGTAACAAGTATTTCATTACATTTCTTGATGACTATAGTAGAAAAGTATGAATCTACATGTTAAAAAGCAAAGATGAAGCATTCAAAACCTTTAAAGATTAGAAGTCTATGGTTGAGAATAGGACTGACAAAAGGATTAAAACTTTAAGGACAGACAATGGTCTTGAATTTTGCAGTGAGGAGTTCACCAGTTATTGCAAAACTCATGGTGTGAACAAACATAGGACTGTGAGAAACACACCTCAGCAAAATAGACTAGCTGAAAGGATGAATAGAACCTTGCTTGAAAGAATGAGATGCATTCTGTCAAATGCAGGTATGCCTACACAGTTTTGGGGAGAAGTTGTCTATACAGCTTGCTATTTGATAAATTTGAGTCCTTGTGGATTGGACATGCTGCTAATTACAATCACCTAAAAGTATTTGGGTGTGCTGCATACTATCATGTAAATGAAGGGAAGTTAGTTCCTAGAGCAAAGAAAGGGTACTTTGTTGGATATCCAAGTGGCGTAAAATGTTATAGGATATGGTGTCTTGAAAACAGGAAATGTATCATCAGCAGAGATGTTAAGTTTCATGAGGCTGATCTATATAAGTCCTTAACCAAGGCTGCTAATAGAAGCTCACATCAAACTGAAGTTGAGAAGTTTGATCTTGAGGTGGAGCAAGCTACAGAAAACGAGAAAGAACAACAGAAACCAAGAACGTTCTTAGTTTCAGAGCGACAACAGACTCAACAAGACAAAATTGATACAAACTCAGCTGAACATGCTAAGTTTCCAGAACATGACAATCCAACATAACAGGAATTAGATGACTATAACCTCATCAGGGACAGAGAAAGAAGAACATCAAAACCCCTCATAGATATGGTTATGCATACATGGTCAGTTATGTATTACATGCTACTGAAGAAACCATACAAGAAGATCCCAGGAACTATAATGAAGCTATCAGGTCTCAAGACAAAGACAAATGGCTTTTACCTATGACTGATGAGCTGAACTCACTAGAGAAGAACAACACTTGGAAACTCATACCTAAGACTACCAACTCTAGAATTGTAGGCAGCAAGCGGATCTTTAAAAGGAATGAGGGAATTCCATGAGTAGAACCACCTAGGTTCAAAGCTAGGCTAAAAGCAAAAGGGATTCACTCAAAAAGAAGGGGTGGATTACAATGAAATCTTTTCTCCTGTAGTCAAACATGCATCTATAAGAGTAATTCTAGCCATGGTAGCACAGTTTGACATGGAGTTAGAACAGATGGATGTAAAAACAACCTTTCTCCATGGTGATCTGAATGAAACAATCTTAATGCAACAACCAGATGCCTTTAGGACTCAAGGAAAGGAAGACTGGGTCTACCTGCTAAAATGGTCACTCTATGGGCTAAAGCAATCACCAAGACAATGGTATTTGAGGTTTGATTCATTCATGCTTAGTCGAAGTTATGCTAGAAGTAATTTTGATAGTTGTGTGTATTATAAACAGGTATCATCAGCAACATACATTTACTTGCTATTATATGTGGATGACGTGCTAATAACAACTAAAAGTATGAATGAAATAGAAAAATTGAAGAGCTAGCTGAAGAAAGAATTTGAGATGAAGGACTTAGGGCCAGCCAAGAAAATTCTAGGAATGGAAATCATCAGAATTAGATAGCAAGGAAAATTGATAATTTCCCAAGAGAGCTACCTTGGAAAAGTCCTAAATAGGTTCAATATGAGTGAATCAAAGGCTGTTAGCTCTCCACTTGCAGCTCACTTCAAACTTTCTTCAGTCCTATCACCAAACACAAACCAGGAAATAGAAGACATGAAGAAATTACCATATGCTAGTGCCATAGGAAGCATCATGTACATTATGGTCTGCTCAAGGCCAGACATTTCTCATGTTGTAAGTGTCACAAGCAAATTTATGGGAAATCCAGGGATGAACCATTGGCAAGCTGTCAAATGGATTCTAAGGTACCTAAAAGGAACTCAAAGCATGTGCTTGGTATACAGCAAAATTTCATAACCATCAAAACCAGTTCAATGATTTGCAGACTCTGATTTTGATGGTGACTTAGATAAAAGAAGATCTCTTACAGGATATGTGTTCACAGTGTTCAACAACACAGTCAGTTGGAAATCTAACCTTCAACACATAGTGGCATTATCAACAACAGAAGTAAAATATGTTGCTCTTGTTAAAGCTGTGAAAGAAGGAATTTGGCGTAAAGGATTTTTACTGTCACTAAAGGTAAAATTTCTTGTAGTGATTGATCACTGAACTTGGAGTCAAACAAGAGTCTGTTTACAATCACAACAAATGATATAACAACATATCGGTATTAGTCAATTATAATATTCTTTAAAAAAAATATCCATTTAATTCAATAATAGACTTGCACTTGAAAAAACTATTCTTACATTATTTGAAACATGTGTAAACTCTTTGAAATGAAAGACATTTTTCATAGCTCTCATGTATTTTTATCTCGTTGAAGTTTCACATTTAACTTTACAACTGATTCAATATTAGACCTCAACAGTACATAATAATAATCATATAATTATTTGAAATGATGAAAACGAGTAATATTTTTCATTTATAAAAGATAAAATACGAAAATAAGTTACAAAAAAAATAAATAATCAAAATGAATATTTAGTAAAAAATAAAAGACCAAAATTTTATTGAGACCAAACAAATATTATCAGCATCTTACATAATTGGCCGTGCATTGTACGGATGGACAATTTAGTTAGATAAAAATTACTCCCTTCCACTTATTTGAAGAAAAACCATCATAATTGTGACTTTTTTTTTTATATCCTACTTTTTATTTCACCTAAATGCCACACATTGAAAAAATAATATAGGAATGCTTTACTTTTTAAACCCAGTTGTTGATCGCAATTTGAGGATGTGATGACCTAAACCAAAATTTTTCATTCTTAATAGAAGGTCGTATCTTGGGGATGCGACCATGTACTAATATATATATATATATATATATATATATATATATATATATATATATATATATATATATATATATATGTATATATATATATTTCCATTTTATTAATACTGTTAATTATTATTTAATAAATTATAATTAATTAAAATATTTTAAAAAAATCAAAATACTAATAATAAAATAAAATACATTAATAAATAATGATAATAATTTTAATAATATTATTAATTTTAATAATAATAATAATAATAAAAAGAAAATTATATTAATAAAATAAAATAAAAATACATTAAATTGAAAGAAAAAATACATTAATTTTGAGTAGATGTGCCAGTAGCGTTTGGACAATGTTTCCTAGTATGACCAGAGACCCAACATAATCCGCACTTTTTGGGACTCTTTCTGTAGTGTCTATTTCTGTTCTAATGTGTTTGGTCTTTGAGCGACCTTTCTTGACTCTCCACATTAGTGGATTGTGACACACCTTAACACCTTCATATTCTGGCCAATATCCTTCGTTTGGTATAGGTTTGAACGTTTCGTCGAATACTTTTAGAACCGTTTCCACTTTGTACACATTAGGTATAAGGCTCCAATAATCATATTTGATGCTAGAACATGCTGCTATCACATATGAACAAGGCATATGTTTAGCTTGATATTTCCCACAGTCGCACCAATTGTTAAGAAGGTTTACACTAAAATGACCAATTGGTCGCCCTTCTCTTGGATTTACCGTCTTGTGGACCATGAAAGTATGGTTGCTCAGATCAAAACTATCGACTCTATGACTATTGGATTTACGTATTTCCGATTTCATAAAATTTATGCATGTTTCTGTGTATACCTGACCAGAAGCTAAAATTGATGTGTGTTGTTTTGCCATGGTTGGAAACAGTGTCCTATTTTATAATATGTTGATTGGACCAAAGCAGTGACGGGAAGGTTGTGTGGTCCTTTTAATACTCTGTTGATCGACTCCATAAGGTTGGTGGTCATCTGACCCCAACGGCTACCTCCATCAAATGCTTGAATCCAATCTTGTCGCGGTATGTTGTCTAATCATTTCAATGCTTCTGGGTTTACTATGCCAATTTCTCTGCAGTAGTATCGATATGTAGGCTCATTGATTGAGTAACCTGTGTTGAAAGACAATGCATTATTACACTAATTATAAAAATTAAGAATTAAATTATTAGAAACTACATTAATTATAAGAAGTAAGAATGAAATTATTACCCATAGAAATAACTTTTTTCTTCAAAGCATTATCCTTAAATTCCCTTGCAAAATTTTGTGAAATATGTCGGACGCAGAACACATGTTTTGACGGAGGATCTTGCCACCCATTATTCGGATTATTATAAGCATTCTTAATAGATTCGTGGCTATCTGAAATCAAACAAATGTTGGCTTGTGGAGTGACATATTTTTTCAAATTTCTCAAAAAGAAACTCCAACCTTCTTTTGTCTCACCTTCCACAAGAGCATAAGCAATAGGAATTACATTGTCGTTCTCATCCTGTGCAACTGCTACCAATAGAGTTCCCTTGTACTTGCAGTACAACCATGTCCCATCAACTTGTACAATTGGTTTGCAGAATTTAAACGCAGATATGCACGAAATGTAAGCCCAAAATAGTATATGAAAGATCCTCATCCCAGTTATCAAACTATTCTTATGATAAGCTGGGATCGTTTCCATTTGAATTTTGGTTCCTGGAGAAAACGTTTGCATAACCAACAACCATTGTGGGAGTTGATTGTAAGACTCTTCCCAATTGCCATAAATTTGTTCGATCGCTTTATTTTTTCTCAACCAAGCCTTTCTATAACTAACTGTGTAGTTGTGTAAAGCCTGAATCTGAGCAATAATGACCTTCACTTTTATTGACGGGTCCACTCTCAGAACTTGCATTACGCTTGTACATATCATGTTAGAATCTAGCTTCGTATGATCTTCTGAAAATGAAAAATTTGTGCATGTATGAGGCGCATTCAATTTACCAATCACCCACAATTCACTCTTTTTGCGTTTTGAAGCTCTGCATCTAAATAAACAATTTGGACTTGAACAATTAATAACGTACCTTTCTAAATCTGATTTTTGTACCACAAAATTCAATGATTGTTTTAAATGGTAACGTTTGATTGCATCTACGCATTCATCCTTGTTCTGAAACTTCATTCCAACTGCAAGAGTTCCATCTACTGCTGGGACTTCGTCAATGAACATGTGATCAAATTCACTTGGTTGCTTTGTAGTGTCTAAATTGATGTTCTTCATGTGAAATGGTGGATCGAATACAGGTAAGATAGGTTGATCTTCTGCTTCCATATCTTCGTCAACATCATCGTCGTCAGAATCACCAGATGATTCATCGAAGTAGGTTTCATAATCTTCACTATAGTCGCATATTTCTTCCTCATTGATGTTATACAAGACACTAAGAGGAAGATCACATTGTGGACTTGTTGGAAAAGATTCATGACGGAGTTGAAAACTTTCTGGATGAGTTTGTTCTATTTGGCTAGAGTATGGTTCATAGTGTTGTAATGGAGAATGATAAGGGATGCTTTGATCGAAAGATGGGATGTAGTCGGGTTGATAATGATCGAACAATGGGGTGTCGTCGGGATTAGCTATGTTTGAGGTTAATGGTTGATCAATATTTGTTGAAGTAGGACCACCCTCAAATGTAACATATAACTCGATGGTGCCGAGTTGTGACCACTGTGCATAAACATCAAACATCAGTTGAACATCTTCGTCATCGCAAACCTTCATCAGTTCAAACCTGGTTGTATTTTCACCAAAAAAGACAAGGTGTCGATAAACTATATCAGTTATCATGACTTTGTCGTCGAGCAGTAACTTTTTTTTTAATGACACGAGCAAGGTTGCTGCCATAATGTACTTTGAACGCCTTTTGGTAATCATTTGCAAATGTTTCACCTTCAACTCCATCGACAATTGAACCATTGTAATAAACAATACAAATGACTTGTTGAGCAGCCATGATTAAGTATGAAATGTTAGAAGGTATGGTGAGATAGAAGGTGTAGTGAGATAGAAGGTGTGGTGAGATAGTGTGATCTAGTTTTCTATTTATAGAAGGTGTGGTCGAGATTAAAGATTTAATAGATCAATTTGATTGGTCCAAATAAAATAACAAGGATTCATACATTTCTACTGCACCATCCACATCCGTTGATAAATTAAATTGGATGGTCAAGATTAAAGATTTAATAGATCAATACTTTTCTACTACACCATCCACAACCGTTGATAAATTAAATTGAATGGTCAAGATTAAAGATTTAATAGATCAATTTGATGGGTCCAACTAAAATAACAAAGATCCACACTTTTGATTGTAACAAGGATCCACAACCATTGATTAAATGAAATGAGCGGCCCGGATTTGTCACTAAGGGTTCCTTAAGGGTTCGCTACCTGGAGATGTGACTTCCCTATGGGTTCGCTACCTGGGGATGCGACTTCCCTAAGGTTTTGCTACCTGGGGATGCGACTTCCCTAAGGGTTCGCCACCTGGGGATGCGACTTCCCTAAGGGTTTGCCACCTGGGGATGCGATTTCCTATATAAGGACATCAATCCAACGTTTTCAATCACACTTCCTCCAACATTCTCAATCTAAATTTCTTAAGTCACATAGCTGAAAATTTCTTCAACGTTCAAAGTCAAAATTTATGATTTACTGATGGAATTATCTACGAATCACATAGCTGAATTTCGATACATTAACGCATTTGTAAGTATTTTATATTAGTGTCATATATATTGAGTATTTTATATTACTGTCATATATATTATTTTCAAATATATTAGCATAGTATTTTATATATTATTAATTTCAGATACCCTCCAAGGACAAACTGAAATGTCATGGTCATGTCAACAAAAAATCGAATGAAGCCATATTACCGTATTTGCAACAGGCCGGATTTGGCGAAGTGATCAAACTTGGAAACTACAAAATAGATGTTGGCCTGATTACTGCTATGGTTGAAAGATGGAGACCAGAAACTCATACTTTTCATCTCCCAATAGGTGAGTGCACAATAACTTTAGAAGACGTATACTACATTTTAGGATTAAATGTTTCTGGTTTTCCTGTTAGCGATTCGAATTTTGTGAATGTTAAAGATGTCTGTCAAGAATACTTAGGAGTTATCCCACCTGAGGGAGCAACAAGGGGTAATTTTATAAAATTAAAATGGCTTAAAGATACTTTTGACGATGTCAGTGAAAATGGATCTGAATTAGAAAAACAAGCATCGTGTAGGGCATACATACTACGTATGATTGGAGGATTGTTGATGCCGGACAAATCCAACAATCGTGTACATTTAAAGTATCTTTCACTCTTGGGCGATTTAAATAAAGCATCCCAATATAGTTGGGGTTCGTCAGTTTTAGCAACGCTTTATAGAGAATTATGCCTTGCTACGAAACCCGACGTAATGTCTATCGGAGGATGTGAATTGTTATTGCAAAACTGGGCATGGTATCGTTTGACTTGTGTCGCTCCAAAATCACCCAGTGCGTGGATATTTCCACTTGCACAAAAGTAACTATTGCAAATAATTTTTATATATTTTTCTTTTTTTAAAACTTACTACTTACCGTATTACTAATTTTATTATATTTTTTATTTTTTATATATTCGACAATTTAATTCCGGCGGTCTAAATTTCAGTAGAGTTCCTCACAACGACATAGAAGGATACCAGATTATAATCAATCATATAATTGTTCAGGAAGTAATATATTCATTCACATTTAGTTGCACTTTTTTAATTATATTTGTTTTATACCTTTTAATATTTACTTTAGTCTATTTTTAACATATTAGTTTTGTTGGAGACCGTATCCCGGGTTCCAACACGAGGTACCCGAACAAAAGATGAACACTTGGACTGCATATACCTATCTGCATTGTTATCATATCGTCGAGAAACATCATGCAAATAGAGTCGCACTTCAGTTCGGCTTCCATCAACAAATTCTGCAACCATCAGATGATATGACAATCTACCATGAGGTCGACATGAGGAGTGACATTGATGATAATTGGTGTGTGGTTTGGAAAAATGAGATTCAACATTGGAATGAACGTCAGAATTACGTATTACAAGGTCAATTCGTAGAAGGTGCTTTACGCCACAGTAAAGAATATATGAATTGGTTCATAAATCACACCAAATTATATATCTTTGGAAAGATATCTACGTGATCCACGTTTGCAACCTTCAACATATCCTGATGTTCACTCAACCCCACAACAACATACCATGTACCAAACACCGTCTTTATCATCACCACCACATAATCTGCAGATATACCGACTCAATACTACATTCCTTCAGTGCCAACAATACCAACCCCCGTTCATCCGTAAAGGAGCAGAATTTTCTATAGTTTGTTTGGTACTCATTGCACAACTTATGAGTCGGCTTATGCTGTTTTTGATTCCATGTATAACGTCGAAACTCAAAATTACACGGAAGCAGGTGGTAGTGGTTCTAATCCACATACAGATTATAACGAGGATAAAGATCAAATTGAGGATCAACCACAACAACCTCAAGTCGTACGAAGGGATAGACGAGTTCGACGACCGTGTAGATGTGGAACTAGATGACATTTAGATGGAAATAATAAATTTAATTTTGATGTATTTTTTTTCAATTTGTGGTATTTTTTCCTTTAATTTAATGTATTTTTATTTTATTTTATTAATATAATTTTCTTTTTATTATTATTATTATTAAAACTAATAATATTATTAAAATTATTATTATTATTATTATTTATTAATGTATTTTATTTTATTATTAGTATTTTGATTTTTTAAATATTTTAATTATTTATAATTTATTAAATAATAATTAACAGTATTAATAAAATGGAAAAAAAAATTATATACTAGCACATGGTCGCATCCCCAGGATGCGATCTTCTATTGAGAATGAAAAAAATTTGTTTCAGGTCGTCGCATCCCCAGGTGTTGATCAACAACTGAGTTTAAAAAGTAGGGCATTCATGTATTATTTTTTCAATGTGTGGCATTTAGGTGGAAAAAAAAAGTGGGATATACAAAAGAAATCCATAATTGTTTGACCTTAAATATAAGGAAATGTCACAAAATTCAATTCTATTTAATATCATTGTTTCAAAAATACCTCTTATGAATTCTCATTTTTCTAGGATGAGTACATAGATCTAATGTAAATTTTATGTGTGATATTATTATAATAAAGTAATAAAAAATGACTATAAGATCTCATATCTATACGTATTTAAATTAATATAAAAATATTAAATGGTTGAATTGATAAAATTTAATATTTACAAAGAGTTATTAAATGGAGTAACTCAAGCAAAAAATTATTCAAAAAAGAAAAAAAAAATAAAAAAAAATTCAAAAATAGTATCATATCATGGAGGTTTTTTGGTCTTGGACAAATAGAGAAAATTATATAATATAGTTTTCTTTTGCATAATCTTTTTCTTTTCATTTGAAATAACCTCCGTAAAAGACTTTTCACCGGCAATAGAACAATTCTGGAAAGTTGTTGCCTTCTCTTCTTCATCATCAGTATCTTTTCTACATTGTGTTTCGCTAACATCTCTATTTTTTTTTTTAAATCCTACAATATCTTCAAGTCATGAACATTCTTGGTATCTAAATTATTGTCCATAGCAATAACACTTGAGTTGACTTTCAAATCCAAATAGATTTGATAGTGTTGAATATTATTCTCCTTTGATACTACATCTCTCCAAAAACCAACAATACACATGTTTGGATATTGTCATATTGAAGATGATATGTGTTAGCTGTATTTGATAAGTTTGGACCAAAAACCTCATGAATTACATTTTAGGACTCCGTGTAGCCTAGACCTCAAAGTCCCAAAGTGTCTCTAGAATGTTTAATGATTCTCCAAAATCAACTAAATACGAATCAAAAGCTTCATCGCGATTCTTATCAGTCTTTTCTTGAATAGCAGTGGTGCCTCCAAGTTCAACATTGGAAATATGGTCAACAAAAGGAGAGGTAACAACATGATAAGTATTATTGTCTCGCATATCTTTGTTTGTACCTTTATTTTCCGAAACATTGCTTTTAGGGACATACTTCTTAATCACTTTCTTTATTGTTGCAGCATCTTCAACAGGTTGAGCTCTTCCATGACCATATCTTTGAAAATTTGTTATGGAATGCTCTACAACCTTACAAGAGTCCCAAAACAATGGTAATTTTCAAAATCAATGTAAACAAAAAAACACATGGCCTTGACGTTAAACAAGAATGCAATCTCTCAACTCTTGCAACATGATCAAATCAACCAAAACTCGAGTGAAATATTCCAACGTTTTTTGAGTTGGTTGCTTCATCTAGACATAAAGGGGTGTTAATACCTGAAGATATAGTGTGAGGCATAAGTTTCCCTTACCCTTGCATCTCTACTACTTTCTCAAAATCTCATCCTTTAATATTTATATGAGATTGTATGAGATTGTGCATTATTCTCTAAAAAAATAAAATCATCATTTTTTATTTATTTAAATGCTTATTATTATTATTATTATTATTATTATTATTATTATTATTATTATTATTATTATTATTATTATTATTATTATTATTATTGATAGGCGAATGTTAGTAAATTCATCGTTATGTTAGTTTTTTGAGTTTGAATTCGAGATCTCCTTCTTTAACTCCTTCGGTATCCGTTAGTTTAAAAATCAAACTATCTATACATGATCGTAAATGTAAAATTTGTACATTATCAATCAATCACAAATGTATGACTTTTAATTGAGATATAATGAAAGTCAATTTTTTTAAATTATTAAATTATTATCATTGATTTACGGTGTAAAAAATCATTATACAATCCGTGTTTATAAATTAAATCATATTAATAAAAAATAATTAATATAACTTGAAGTCTTAAAAATGTCCTTGAGGTGTTGATTCAATAAAAGAGTTTGACTCTATAACAAGGATCGAGTTGAAATCTTATTTAGACAGTTGTAAAATGACAATTAATGTCATATTTATTAATAATAATTTCTCATTCCTCAATTTCCATTTTAAAAAAGAATTTAATAAAGAAAAATTTCATAAAAAGTATCTTGCAAAATGACACTTTGATCGTGGAGAATCCCATTTTTGAGTTGACTCATTTATTAACTTTCAATGATAGTACTCCCCGTCTAAGATTAACTGGTGCATTTGATTATTCCACACAAATTAAGAAAATATAATAAATGAAAGTATCTATTTAGCATCAAGTCATACGAAGTTAAGACTCTCCCATTAGAAATGATCTTAAAAAAAGAATCTTGATTACACTTTTCGTCCTCTTATTTCATCATATTCACAAAAATTTATTTCATCAGACTCACAAAAATAATTCTCCTGTTTTAAAATCGAACTTTCTGGTTCTTCAACTATCACACTCATTGTAGTTTTGATCCCAACCTATATTGTTTACCTTAAAAATTGTGATTTTTGACCTCAAAGCATGGTGATTTATTGCCCAAATTATAGATTTGAAGAAAATAATACCACTTTAGGAGCAAAAATCCTCATTTTTTAGACTAAAAAACATCATTTTGTGGAGTAAAAATAAGGAGTTAGGATCAAAATTACAATAAATATAATAGTTGAGAGATAAAAAAAATCGTTTTTAAAATAAGAAAATAATTACAAGTCAAAACAATGGGCTAGCTAGGTCTTTGTGCGGCGCCCCTATTCTCCTTTAGATGGGTGATTTAGAGCTAATTTTTGGTTTGAAATCACTCTACTAAACCATTTCTTAATCTCTTTTATTTAAATATGTGATTTTTTTTTTAACGTACTTAGTTTTTTTCGTGTTTTCGTCGTCGTTTTGGTTTTCCGTCTTGTTATAATGTTTTTTGATTCAGAACATATCAACTTCGATTCAATAACTGTGAAGACATTGAAGACACTTTTATTTTATTATATTTGTAAACGGTCACATTTGTAGATATTTTGCTGTGCTATTAACTCGAGCTTTGTGAATTTGTTCGCAAATTAATAATTTTCAGTTTTAGTGATTTTAAATTGTAATATTTTCCATCTATATAATATCTATCAATTAAAATAAATGAATGTTAATTTTCAGTAAAAATAAAATCAAATCAAATTGAGGACAAAAATATAATTGAACCTAAAAAAAAAAAAAGAGAAATAATTGTATGATCCTCTAATATTTGTCTTGCCTTTTGATTCCCCTATGAATGGGGCGTAGTTATTTGGAATTTGGATTTTTGGGAACCGGAAAAGACATCAGAAATTCAAGGAAGGAAAGGTTCCATTGACATTGACTTATGGTCTTCTCTTCTCCCTTCTTTGTTCCTTCTTTCAAAGCGCTTATGTTACATTTTTTTTTTACAAAAGCACTTATGTGTACTTTCTCTACCTTTAAGCTACTAGTATATATTTGGACTTCAAGTGAAAGGAAAAGAATAATAAGAGAGCTTAAATAAATGGAAGAAAAATTAGAAACAAATGGATTCGGAAACTTTTTATACAATCTTAACCAAATCACTCACCGTCCTTGTCTGGTATTCTAACTCTTCTCTTTCTTTTCTTTTTGTCTTAACCCTCTGATTTTCGTGGAAACATACCCTAGTTAGAAATTCAGAGTTTGCTTGAAGTTAAGTAAAGTCTAATTAAAGATTGTTTGTTTAGAATTCGAACGGACAAATAATTCTCCTTTTGAGTTGAAACTTGCATGTACTTAATGGTTCATTTTTATTTTATTTATTCTTTAAAATTAATATCTGTGCTTTTTTATTTTTATTATTACATGCAGGCCTCCAATTAGTTTGCTTTGTCCCTTGTAAGTAAATTTATAAATTAATTTTTAATTTTTTTAAAAACAATGGAAGAGAATTTTGTAATAGGACTATGAAATTTAGTGTGTTTTTGTTGTAGATACGTTTCTGTTCGGGCATTGGAGAGTGATTGCCGTTCAAGTAATCAACGACGTCTTGCTTTTTGGATTCTGTTTTATTTGTCTATGATCATGGAATGTGAACTTGCCGTGTTATTTACCTGGTAATTTTAGTTTAAGTATGTATAACTGTTATTAGTTTGTTTTTATCTTCCAATTATTAAGTACTCTAAAACCGCCAATTTTATATTTTGACATCAAATTGGAAGGAGATGTTGAAAAGTGATATCAAAGAATATTCGTTGTGATGTGTAATAATCATTTTAACTTCAACTATAACTCCAGTGATATAAGGTTGGTTTGGTGTTTGGGAGTCAGAGAGTTAGAAAGTGGAAAGTGGAGTGATAAGGAGGTCGCAGATTTGATCTCTATCATCAGCAAAATACTAACAATACTAATTTTTGGCCGTATGTCTGGAGGATATATAAGAGATGTGACGTATATGGATTTGGATTTGCTGCAGTTAGCAATCCACCCATTTACGAATTCAATATGTTGGTAGTCGTTGGGTTGAGATTGGATGATCCATATTTTAATTCAGTATTTCAGTTTTTATTTTAAATGAAAATCTGCATTAGAATTTAGGTCGTTTGATCTTTGATCCCACAGGGTGGCTGTGGTTGTGTGGAATTGCTTACGGCAGCAAATCCAAATCCAACTTATATTCTCAATGGCTTAAAGTTTTGTGTAGGTCGTGGTCTCTTGACAACCCAGCAGTTATCTTAAATCATTAAATTCAGAATTCAATTCATAGGTTTCTTGTTGGAGACATTTTAGGTTGTCCAACATGAGTGTTTACAGCTGATCACTGTAACCCTAACAGAATTGCATTTTATATTATATGAGGTTTTTCTAGATGGTAACAAGTCCTAACATTGCATAATTGAGTATCACATTCACATGCATGTTGGTTTACTTTGTTATTGCCTTTGAACATTTTATGAACAATTTCTGAATTCAACTTCTTATTGAAATCATTTATGGCAATAAAGTTAAGAGGTCTAAGAGGGTAATGTTTTTGGCTCAAGTAACATTAGAAACAAAATACAAGGAATGAAAATGATTTTGGCTCAAGTAATCCGCTATGTTCTGAATGAAAACACGGTAATGTTGTCAATTAGGACTATAGCGCATAGCAGAATTTTAACAAACTATTATTGTTTCGCAAGATGCGATTTAGTACAAATTGATATAAAAAACTGGCTATAGCATAGTAGCACTATAACACAGGATCATAGCAGATTTGAAGAAATTGCTATTTTCTGCAATCTGTGATTGATGACACTGGGAAAAGGAAAAGTAGTCTACTAATTTTATCAATTCTTATAGTTTATCCGTCTGACAATTATCATTGGCTGTTGCTCATAACCAATCATCACTACTCACTAATACTTCAGTTTGAATTTTCTTATTTTTAATTTTCTACTTTCATTTGTCCTCATTTTGAACTGACTTGTTGATGCAGGTTCCCATGGTGGCCTCATGCAAAAGCCATGGCAAGCATCCTTCTGTTAATACCTAATTTTGGTGCTGTGCCATACATCTACAAGTTTTTAATTAAACACTACTATACTTGGAACATTTGTGCATGGACATTGAACATCTTCGATCAGAAAATCACATGTTTTGAATCGGATGAGGACAGCGAAAAACTTTCGGAACAAGAGGAGAAAATCTTAGTATATCAGGTATAGTTGTTAAGTTCTTGTCTTAATTCAGAACATAATACTGACTGATTATGCTTATTTGTATATCAGGATAAACTCTTAGTATATCAGGATGACATTTGATGATTTTAAGGGTTTAACTTATTTGTTTGCTGCTTTTGATTTCTCAATATCCATCAACTCCAAATATGCATTCATCATGCTAAATCTTACAAAAATCTACAATTCATGATAGTAAGCTTTCACTTGCAATCTATGCAGCACTGAAACTTTAGATGGAAGTCATTTCCAATGTCTGACATGTGTCACTGTCCTACAACTGACAACAACAGGACACTGGCACATATGACTACACTCAATCACTTCTATTTTATTTAAATTATTATCAATGTCTACGTGTTAGCGTCGTGTCTGTGTCAGTGCTTCATAGCTTGCAATTGTATCACAAATTTATATAGATGTTATGGTAACCACCACATACTAGGAGATCTATTAAGCTTTTTATTCCATCTGATTCTTTTGTTTTGTTGTCCTAATAGATATATGATATATTTCTTTCTAAAAAGTTGTTTGCATCAGGGAAGAGATGATCATGCTGATTGTGACAAGACAAAAAGCAGTTATGCAAGTAAAAAGCAAGTCCAAAAGGAATGGAGCTGTGCTTTATGTCAAATTAGTACTACAAGTGAAAATTGCTTAGTGGAACATCTTCAAGGGAAGCAACACAAAGCTAAGAAAAAAGAACTTCGAGTAGGGTTACGTTTAATTAATAGTCCGTATATGTTATCCTTTACGCAAGAAAGAATCAAAGGAATGGCTCTACTTAAAAATCTCAACCAAATTGCAAACATTCTGAGTCCAGTTTCTAGATCCACAATATGGTGTGAATGGCAAAAGCCGGAATTCGGATGGACAAAACTAAATACTGATGGTTCTGTAAATAAAGAAACTGCGGGTTTTGGCGGGCTGCTTCGTGATCACCGTGGCGAACCGATATGTGGTTTTGTCTCGAAAGCTCCTCAAGGAGATATTTTCTTGGTTGAACTTTGGGCTATATGGAGAGGCCTTGTTCTCTCCTTCGGTCTCGGGATTAAATCAATATGGGTTGAGTCAGACTCCATGAGTGTTGTCAAGACTATCAATAAAATGCAGCCTTGTCCGAAAGCTGAAAGCTGTTTGGAACAAATATGGAAACTGTTGAGTAAGTTTGATAAATATCGGATTTCGCACTCGTGGCGTGGACTAATAGAGCAGCAGATCATCTTGCAAAGATGGCTCTTTTGGGGAATGATGTGGTTTTGTGGCCAGTTGATTTTCCGCATAGTCTTTGCAATATCATTCAAGACGATGCCAAAGGAACGAAATATCTAAGACGGTGATACTTACTGATATCTAAATCTGAAAGTTTTGTTTGTGGTTTCCATTTTGATGGGGTTGGTGGAAAAGGTAATGTTAGAATATAAGATGTTTTGTCTTATATTCTAACAGATAAGATTCAAATGATATGAGTAAGTCATAGGAAGAAACTAATGCTATAACTGATGCTAATAGAATTATAGTTTGTAATGTAAATTATAGATGACATATGTGTTATCTTTTCCTTATCATGACACTCCATATTTTTACTTAAGTCAGTATAATTTTAATTTGTAATATACACATCATTTTTGAATGAAAAAGGAAAATTTTATACAAATTTTAAAGGATAAATGACCTAAATGTACAAAATATAAATAAATGATTAAATTGTTAAAAAAAAATTAAAAGATCATAACGTGTACATTATTTTAATTTAAACTTAAAATAAAATTAAACTTAAATTTTTATAACAATAATAAAAATTAAAAAAAAAATTAATGGCCATAAATTAATAAAAAAAGATAACGGTCATAAAATTATTATTATTAATAAATTAAAAAGAAGCTAATAGTCATAAATTAATAAAAAAAAATATATTAAAAATGTAACAGTTATAATTTATTATTATTAAATTATGAAAGTCTAATCGATTTGTCCTCCTATAGTCTCCCCCTGCTAGCCTCATTCCTTGGAGGCATACCCTTCAGGGCCGTTTGGCCCCAATGCAGTGGTCCAAGCCCGGATCCATTTGTCGCCGGTAAAATTAAAGCGCGACAAGCGAAGGGTTCTGCCCTTCGCGATGGGATCCCGATGGGGCTTGTCCCCATGCAAGGGATCATAAGAGCGCTCTACCCTTTCTTGCACTTCTGTCGTCGTCGAAGGAGGTAGCGACGTGGCAGAGCCACCTTTGCTTGTCGCGCTTTAATGTTACCGTGACAACCTCCTGAGTGACGACCCTCTCTCCCTTACTTAGGGAGGGAGTGCAAGTCTAATCGACTTGTCCTCCTATAGTCTCCCCCTGCTAGCCTCATTCTCTAGAGGCATACCCTTCAAGGCCGGGTGGCTCCAATACAATGGTCCAAGCTCGGATCCCTTTGTCGCTGGTAACATTAAAGCCCGACAAGCAAATGATTCTATTTCTTCCTGACGTACCGGTGATGCACAACTCCAACGGTGAACTCGCCAAAAACTCAATTTTATGTATTTGCACGTTGCCGGATGAACGTATTTAACAACCGTTAAAAATATTTTATAAAAGACAGATATGAGTGCTGAACTTAAAGAAAAAATAACGTTATAAAAGCAAAAGAGTATATAGGCAAGAAGTTAGGGACACGTGGCAAGAAATCCACAAATGAAGGAAGCAATAACATCATTGATCAATAACCAATATGTAACAAAGTTGTAATATAGTTTAGGATGTGCGCAAAAATATAGTTCATTGAACCACATTGATAAATTGAATTGCACTGCATTATAAAAATCAACCATTTAAATGGTTCATAAATTGAACCACATATTTAAAATAATTCAGTTTATCAAACTTAATTCAAAAACCAATTTAACAATTTTAAAATTTTTTTAACTTCAATTAAGATTTTTTTTCATACAAAACTTTCGAAATTTATTTTTCTCGAAAAAAATATAGAATTTATTTTTTTGAAAAAATGGAAAAAGTTAAATCATTTTTTTCTTGAAATTTTTCTGAGAAAAATCGAAAACATTCTTTTTCTGAAAAATTTTCGATTTTTCTTTTGAAAAAAAATTGAAACTTTTTTCTTAACATTTTTTATATCTATTTTTTTCGAAAAAATCGAAAACACATTTCTTGAAAAAAAAATTTTGAAAAATTTTGCCAAAACAATTTTGAAATTATTTTTTCGAAAAAAATTTTTATCGGAAAGTTTTTTAAATTTATTTTTCTTGAAAAAAAGTTGATATTTTTTATCAAAAGAATTTCAAAATTTTTTTTTCCGAATAACTATTTTGAAATCAATTTTAACTAAAAGTTTGTTCATAACAGTAAACTAGTTTATATTTATAAATCAGTTTAAACCGGTTCAGAACTGCACTGAACTTAAAATACAGTTCGATTTTTGCACTATACACACCCCTACTTCTATATAACATTCTCACCATGGTAAGTATGGTTATCTTCTCCAGATCTCTGAAGTTCTATTCCCTCTGCATGAAGCCCCCCATCCCCATTCTCTTTGCAGGCTCTCTCCCTCTATTTTGCTACTAACTCATTTATCTTGTCAAGATTTTTATAGGTCGTAGGTTTAGTTTATTTGTTTACACTTGGTTACGTTGGTTTAGTAGATGGGCGTGGTGGAAATCAATTCTCAATCTACTTGTCCTTTTGCTATTGGACCAATGGACCACACCCTCCTTTACTAATTTTTCTTTAGTTGTACATAGTAAACAGTTCTAGTGCAAGAAATAGTTTTAACATATTTTATGCTCACAAAGTCATTTTTGTCTTCGTAGTATCTTATTTTTGTGCTTGCGTATTTGAGCTTTTCTCAATAGACTATTTGTATTGTGTTGAGTCAGCGAAGTTCCATCTGGCCCCTATTTTTTTTAATGGAATTTAGTTGAAAAAAAAAAAAGATGGCCACATAGAAGTAAATTTAGTATTTATTTATTGCAAGCTTCTTACTTCTTCAAGGAGTAATTTACAATGTCAAGATGAAACTATAATATGGGATGTACCTAAGATGGTTTTGGATGATTTAATGATCATGAAATTCTTAAAGCTGTTAATTTGTCTTTTAGGTGAACCATAGTCTGAGAGTGTCTTTTTCATTGAGGATCTTTTACTAGGGGCCTTAAATTGAGGATCTTTTACTGGGGGCCTTAAATTGACCATATAATATAGTACATAGTAATTTGTTATTAAGACACGGGTAAATTTTCGCATGGAAGCTGCCAGCTTGATTTCGTAATACCACTAAACAAAGTCACAGAAATGAACAATATATCATGACGTGGCAAAATGGTTAGTTGAAAAACTGCCAAACGGCATTTTCCATTGCAATTTACTACTGTACAATATATTAAGATGATATTTGGAAAGGAAAAAGAAATTCAAACCCCTGTACCACTCAATTCTATTCTGAAATAACTCCTAATCTAATAAATGTAATACAAATACTCCCTCTGAAACATTTCAACCAAATCCGAATCCCTCACTTGCTTCATGAATCGCCAGCAGTAACCTATCCTCCAAATGTTGTTTAGATGGATACTCCGGCAAATCTAATTGATTAAAACTGCACCAAGAAAAATTCATGTTAAATTAGTTCAAATCAAACAACAACAACAACAACAACAGCAACAGCAACAGGGGTGAGCAGGGGTGATGATGATGATGATCGATCAATTGATAACATAGCATGCAAGCTATATAAATTATCCAAACAGAAAGCAAATATATATAGTGAATTGAAAAGGGAAAAAAGATGTACCAAGTATGAGCAGAAGGCAAATGATCAGGACTTCCATATGCTTTGTGTATCTGAAACTTCTGAGAGCCTGAAATTCCTTGAAGAGCGCTAAAACCTTCCAGAGGCACCTGAAATATCAGTGATGAAAATCAGAACCCCAAACCGCACTATAAATGTTTTAACCACTATAATAGGTGTCAATGACATTCATTTTGCATCAAGTAGGATACAGGTTCTGTCTAGTGTGGAAAAATCACTTCCTGTTTATGTATTTGTTTAAACTAATAGTAATAAAATGGTATTTTCATCTCCTCTTTAACAAATTTTTACATGAAAAGGTGAATTTGAAAACCAGAAGCAATGTAAAACAAGGTGATATTTTAATAATTATTAGTGAAGATAAGAAGTGAAAATAGAACCATACCTTGGATGTGCCAGTCACAAATTGCAAAAGCCGAGCCTTGTCCTCTTTGCTTAAATCTTGAACAACCTCCCAAAACCATTGGATAACTGGCGATGCAGCACTATATCCAGAATATTCTGTATTTGCTCTCAAGTCATCCACTGAAATGAATGCACAACTGTCAAAACTTCCCGTTTCATGCAATTTAAATACTGGTTTACAGCAAGCAAGGAGAGAAAATTAACATTAATCACATCAACAAATTATAAAAGAAATGGAAGTCTTACAATCAATATCAGGAAGTCCACTGATCAGTAATTCTAGCTCTTTGTCATTGAATATGGATATCAACTCCCTTGGAATTAATTCACTGAATCCTTCCAAGAAAGCATTTATTTGAGGTCGAATAGCAGTTGTCAACCGATGCTCCGCAACCAAATCAACATACTGGTGCTTATTCTCCTCGGTAACTTTGATATTCCGTCCACCAGGAATCAACTCATAATCAGTCACCTAGACATATTCGTCAAGATTAGACTAAAAATGCACTATCCATTATATACCATATATCAAAAAGTTTAAGGGCACATACTTCTGTCCGTTCATATAAGATCCATTTTTCCTCATCTGCATCAATGCTAAAAGTAAGATCCAGAATTTCGCTGATATCATTCTGTAATCATACCAGAAACAAGAGATGACATTCACATCAACAATTAACAAAAAGTGGTGGCAATAGTGAAAAAGGAGAGAAATGCACTTGCCTCAAGCATCCATTTCAAATTTTTGAAATAGTCGGGATCAATGGCTTCAATATCATGATATGTAACTTTGACCCCAAGTATGTGCTTGTAGAATGACCGAGTAAAATGGACATCCAAAAGCTGACCATCAAATAGTGCTTTACCAACCTGGACAGTGTAAAAAAGGGGTAAGAAAGAACCGTAAATGACCAACAGAAAGCATTAAAAGCAGATGCTTATGGACTCACCACTCTACCAACAAATTTGAAATAAGATAAATGTTCTGTTTGATAAACAGAGTTAGGGTTTGGTTGAAATGTTGACTCATTGCCCACTGTAGTAAAAAGCAGTGCTCCTTTGTCAAAAATAACTCTGGACAATAATTGATACCACTCCCTTGTAAGTCCTCCCGCATCAATACCTTCCTCCCCTTGAAAGTGAACAGTCAACCTTCCCTTCAAATCTTGAGTTGGTCTCATGCGAAGTTGGTTATAAGAATCTTCTAGAACATATGCCCTTCTTACTGATATTCTTAAGGGGCTATGGTGATGGTCATGCTGATGCTTAATTTTTGATCGGAAGTGGGCCCGCTTGTTATCAAAATCAATAAATCTTGGAACCTTCAGCATGAGTGAGAAAGATTTCTCAAGCAAACCAGGATTTTGCCTTATAAAAGCATTTAGAAGTTTCCTATGTTTCTCTGAGAACCTAACAAAAGGCATATGTTTCTCATCTACTTTCACAGCAGGTCCAGGTACTTTCTGCTGAGATGCAGATGTGCTTGCATTCTCAACATCAGAAATAACAGCAGTACTTGAGTCATGACTAGCACCTGACTCTGGGGGATGCAATTTCTCACAAACCACAAAGAAAGATTCTATGTATGGCAAGATATTTTGAGAGCCAGCTGGAAGTGGAGGCATGGCACCAGATGGTGTAGAAACAGATGGTGATCTAGATGGGGGGAAGAAGTCAGACGGTGTAGACTCAGAGTATGACTCTATCTTGCTTATGCAACAGCTCAGCTCGTGCCACAGTGGTTCTAATGTTGAATTGATTTGCCAAACCTCTGAAAGAGCAGCAGGAGTAACTCTATCACCCTGGTTCTCAGTTAGAGTGATGACAAGTGAACTCAAGGCTTGCAAAACTCTCAAAATTGCAGCTCCATCAGTAGATGTAGTACTAAGAAGAGCTTTCATAGCTTCACCAAAAACACGTAACTCGTCCATTGCAGATGATGTCAAGTTTTGAACTGCTTCAGCCAGCTCAGTGACAAAAAGTTGACAATGAGTTGGAGCAATGGCCACCAATTTCTTCACTACCTCCGCAACAAGAGTATATGCATTATCTGACAAACTGTGAGGAATGCATAAAGTATCAGATCAACTCCATCACTAAAACATTAACATAGTCAATATGTCACAACAACAATAATAGCCAAAACAATCCGGTCTGGTTATTGATAAGAAAAACCAGCCAACTGAATTTAAAATTATTTAGGAGTTCCTAAGTCATTATTTTTTATCATCCCTACGCTCCCCCAGAACCCGGAGGAGCTCCTACTCATGGTAAATAAAAACTAGGCATATTGACAAAAATGCTAACAAAAGGATTTAACACAAATCAACAAGCGAAGGCCTTAGCATACCCTTCTTGTGCAAGCAATGAGCACAGGAGCCGAAGTTCAGATTGTGGCAAATTACTCAATACTCTCTGAGACTCAGACTCCGTAGTAATATCGGAGGGTGTGGGTTTGGATGAATCATTAACTGTAGTAGATGCATCAGCCACAGAAGTCAAAATACCAGAACCTGTATTCATTTCTGCCTCCACAGCAGAAATTTGAGGTGCCGATGGTGGCTTTGAAGCCGAAATCAAGGATTTATCAGATGGAGTGGACTTGCTTCCAGCGCTATCAATGATTACATCCAGTAAATTTAGCAGCTGAAAACATAAGCACAGGTACAAGGTAAATCATGTCAGTAATTATCTGTAAGCATTAAATTGAATGGCATGTAGGCCATAAAACCAACCAAACCATCACCTGCTCAAGATGGGCTATGCTCCTCAAATAAAGTGGTTGGTTCAAGAGACCCAAAAGCATTGCAATAGAGATGTACCCTCTATTACTTTCACCTATATCAACTTCATCTTCAACAACCATTATGGCTTTGCCACGTGCATCACTAACATTATTTGGTTCTTTAATCTCAGGATGAGGAAGCCTGGACTGAAGCACGTTTTTTGCCACATATAGATGATTACGAGCAAGATAAGTGAGGGTTTCAAGTATCCGACGAGACAGCAATGGGGGTACCCCTGTGTAATCAAACAATATGAAGGGTATTCATTCAAACTAATTTACCATTAAATAACTAAAAGTGCCCAAAACAATATAAATGGACAATTTAGCCAAAATAAAAATCAGAATAAGGAAAAGATTGTTTCAGAGATTGCTTACTAGGGAAGATTCAAGAATGCAAGCACCAACTAAAAAACTACATTTATATAATCAGGATAGTATAAATAAGATAATTGAAGTATTCTTACCATCAAAAGACTGAGGACGTGAATACATTACATTGCTCTGACAACCATATAATCTATATGGTGGCTCAACAGTACCAACAGAACTGACAGGCCTTCTCACATCAAGCATTAGCATGTCCATCAGAATTTTCACCAAAGATAATCTTGTTTCACTATGAGCACAAAGATTTAAAAGAAGCCTCTGCAATTGGCCTTTATAAAGTGGCTGCAAAAATGTAAGACAAATTATAGAAGATAATATAGGAATCATTTAGTAGGGTTTCTTATATCATAAATTACTACCTGCACCATGCGAAATAACCGAACCATGGCATGCAAAGCTTCCGTGTCAACTAGTGGTGCTCCATCAGCTTCAACAACCTTAGCTCCACTGGACCGGCGTGAAGAGATAGTTCCCCTTACAGCATCAAGGCCAGAACCAATACCTTCACTGCGTCTTGAAGTCTCACCTCTACGACTTCTTGGATACATACCAAAGAGGGTACGACTGTAACGATGTGCATACCTCTCCCGCAACATATTTGCCTCAGCAACAAGGGCAGGTGTAAGATTGGCAAGTATAGTATCAGGTGAAGTCAACAGAACCTGAAGAAAATAAAAGAAAAAAGACACAAAAATCAGATACAATTACACTTTTATATAAATGGCAGTCAATTGATGAACTTGCCTCTTCTCGTAAATCTGAAGGAAATGTTGCAATTATCGAGACTGTATCCATTTCTACAGGTTGACCTTCCAACTCCTGTGACTGATTCGACCTCTGTGCTTGCTGTTGAGCTAGAACTTCTGCTCGAATATCTGCAGGGAGGGCAGCAAGGAACTCTGGATCAATATCACCAGAGTTCTGAGACTCAACATTTGATGGCTGAGCCACTTGACCTTGCTGAGCTGAGAGGACTTCAGCCCGCAGCTCCTCAGGAAGAGCATCTAGGAAAGCAGGATCAATTGCTCCTGATCTAGCATCGCTATTCACCTGCTGCTCTGCGGCTGGACTCACTTGATCTGCATCACGACTTGAATTCTCAGAAACTTCAGCAACGCTGTGAAGGGGTGCATCTCTTCCAACAACAGGGGGAAGATGACCCGGAGGAATAGTAGCTCTTCTTGTGCGTGCAGCCTGTGAATCACCAGTTATTCTGTCTGCAGAAACCTGCCTTTCCCCACCGTCATCATGGCCATCAGCACTTCCAATCTCAACATCTAGGCTCCGGAGGCTTTCACCAAAAGTTGCGCCACTACCACTACTCTCCTGGCTCACAGCTTCAACATCCCTCACAGCACCATCATTATGCTCGAACTGAATCTCAACAGCCTGTGTGTGATTGTTTGATACATTTGTTTGCTCTCCTGTCACTGCAGGTCTGACATCAGCATTATTACTGTTATCAATTATTGAGGGAGTCATTGCACTAACTCCTTGAATAGTATTACTCTCAACAGGGATTTCTGGCCTTGCACCACCTGAATCTTGTGCCTCGCTAGTTTCAACTTTACCATGAGAACCTGCTTCTGCTACATCCTGACTGGGTGAATTTTCTGGGTTTCGTTGCCTTAATTGAGAGACAAGCAACTCCTCAAGACCTTGTGGTACAACACTGCTGTTTGATCCACCACGCTGCTGGTTATTATCAGTCCACAAGTTCAAACGATGTCCATGACGTCCACTTCTCAGTGATCGAAAAATATTATCAAGACCTGATGAGTTGTTCTCCAGTAAACTATCTGGAAATTTTTAATAAGATACAAAAAAGAAGAGTCATTTAAAACTACATATACGACCAATAGCAATGAAAAGATTAAGGAAATACTCATGATTGGAATAATTTATCAATTGCAATAAAATCCTAAAGGAACTAGCCTGGTTGCCCCATAGATGGGGGGAATGAGGAAGACGGATCAACCAAGAGTGGATGACGGGATGGAATAACAGTATCACCAGTTATTCCCAAAAGACTATTAATAGATGTTGTCCTCCCTGGACGTCTGGATCCAAAAACTTCAACAGGCATTACACGAAAAGCTTCATTTGGAAAACTATTATCTCTGCCAAGAACCTCAATGTGGTCAAGAACATTAATTCCATTAATGCCCTCCTCAAGTCGCAGTATAACACCATCCTCATCTTCCTCATCTTCCTCGTCCTCTTCTTCCATTACTTCGTCGTCAAATTCATCATCATCAATCTCATGATCATCTTGATCAGTGTCAGGATGTGGCAAGTGATGGACTTCATCTTCCAAGTCATTACGTTCCTCATCATCATCCTCATCTTCATCTACATCTTCGCCTTCATCTCCAGACATATCATCATCCTCATCACCATCTTCATCAAGATTCTCTTGGTCATGAGGTTGGATTTCAAACTGTAGGCCCACATTTTCCGTTACATTTTCAACATCTCTTGCATCCTCAGAATTTTCATGCATGTAATCATCCTCATTAGCAGGAGCAAAATTTCCATTGAGATCTTGATCCTGTTCCATATCATCGGTAACAGTTTCAGACCCACCATAGGTCTGACCTGTGTAAGGCCCAACTTGGTCAGCTTCACGAGAACCATGATTGGCTTGAGATGTCACGTCCATGGACTGAGACATCTCACCAATATTATCTAGTCTTCCAGGTTGATGTAGATCAGAAGGTTTTGCTTTCCCTGCATTAGAATCAGCTAAATTGACATGCTCCTTGGTAACCAACTCAAGAGCTTTAATAATACCAGGTGCAACTTTAGATGAATCAGCATGATCCAGGTCCAAAACATGGAGAGTACGAGTGAACGATTTAACCAAACCAGCATCAATAAAAGTAGCAGAGGCCTCAGCAGAGATGCATGAACCAGCAGGTGTGCGAGCAGCCAAAACATCATTAATCAGATCAACAAAAACCATAATTTCATTGCCTGGAGGCTTAACGCCATGACATGAATCAACAAACTCATTGATGATGGAACTAATCTCACTAAAAACCCTCTTCCTTGCCTCTGTGGAGCGGACACAAGCAGCCACCATAAACTGGTTAGCCCTGGTTGCTAGTTTCTGCCTCCAATCACCGTCAACTTTCTTGTCCTTTTTGGAGTTTCGAGAATATGGAAGAAAATTATGAAGAATGTGGTAGAATATTCCACCCATTCTTAAACCAATAGGACTCTTCTGATGAGTGACCCTACTGCTGCTCAATTCAGCATCTCGTCGAAGTAGAACATGAACAGATGATGAATACATCAATAATATCTCTGTCAAAAGCTTCAAAATAAAGACAATCTTCGCAAGTGAAGCAGATGCTTCCTGACTACTGGTTTCATTACCATCAGGCACAGTAGCAACTGCTTTTCCTTTTCCCTTATTCATAGAGACATCAATGTCCATGTCACTTGATGTTGTAGTCCCAGCAAGAACACTGGGGGCATTGTCGGGCTTCAAGGGGGGAACAAAAGTGCATATAGATTCAAGAAGCAGTTCTACGACATCAATAAAACTTTGACTAGGTTTTCTATGACCTTTGATATTCTTGGTATTTGAATCTTGAGTTTTGCCATGGCCATTGCCAGAAGCTGCTGTGTTTGTATGCCCCACACCAACCTTACCATCACTATTCTGTATTTTGTCTTTCTCCAATGATTTATCCTTCTCCTTTTCTTTCTCCTTCACTTTGTCTTTATCTTTCAGCAGGACAATGTAAGGTCTTTCACCTACCATTTCAACTTGGCACACAGATTGTGCAGCTTGCATAAAAACTGCGGGATCCCGAGAAATCACAGAAGCTAAATTTAAAAGGAAATTGCGAGGATTGACCCTTCCATTTGGATGCCGATTGGGAACAACTAGAAGATTATGTTTTATCTCAGATTCCATTGCTTGCCGGAGTGTTTGCGGATCTTCAAGAACATGACGGACAATACTAGCAGCAACATTGTCAAACCCGGAGAAGAGGCTACTGGTTGGCAAAGAAAGAAGTAGACTTAAACCACCAGCATCCAAAAAGGCAAGGGCAACAGAATGATTCCTTGTAAGATTGGAACATAGGAGCAAAACAGCATGCATTGTGTCTGAGGGAAGTTGATTCTTCATACAACTACACGCAACCTCAACAAGTTTCTTCTGCTCATGTATATCGGCATACTTTGTAGAGAGTCCCAATGCAGACTGTAACTTGTTTTGCCTATCTTCATCAATAGTAATTGATGTCTGCTGGCTATTGGCAATTTCCTTCTTCAGCTGCTCTGTAATTTCAGAATTTAATTTTTGATCTACCTGCAACAACCTGTCTAAGGCAAGAAAAGCAGCTGTCACCCATTTTGGCACCTGCTGTTTCTCCCAGCTATCAAGACTAGAATCCCACTGGTAGAGTAGATCAGAGGCAATTTTGATCAATCCACTTTTGGAAGCAGCCTCCCGTGCCACAGTATCCTCATTAAGAATTAAAGCAAGAACATGAAAAAGAGTAGCCAGCATGATGTAATTTTCATTGCTAGAAACCAGACCACATTCTTTGATCCGGTCAACAATAAATGTGACAACACTAGATCTATGTTTACCATCATCCTGAGAGCATATCATCACAAGCAAGTCACGGACAGGAAAAGCAAGAGGTTCTTTCATCAGAAGTTTTGTGCAAGTGGATAACAATTCATCAACAGACGGAAATTGGACTGTCTCTTCTTCAAGCTGCTGATCATTTGCATTTGCATTTGGAACTGCATCCTTGGTGTCTGATTCAGAGTTCCCAAGGGACATCGCAAGTGCACGGGCAAGTTCATCATCTTCTTGTACTTCCTCTGGATGTGAGAACAACCACTCCATTGCCAACTCCACACTATTTGACCCAACTTGCCGCAAAGCTTCCTCTGCTCTAGACCGCGAAAAACCCATCTCTACAATGGTAGAAATAGTTGTTTCATTAGGAGGCGGTCCAGTAATACGAGAACCACCACTACCATTTACGTTTTTCACTTCGACCCCTGAATAGACATGCCGGATGATAGAGATAACAGCAGAAATAAATTCTGAACTACAGTCACAAAAGTGGGGATGAGTCCAAACAGGAAGCACAGTCTTCAATACTATCGATTGGAGGACTTTCATAAAAGTCTCAGCATCCCTTGGGAAAGGTGTGTCACCATTTGTAAGGGGCTGTGCAAGCAAATGCTTTGTGAATGATGATAATATAAACGAGGAGGTTACTAGATGGTCCATCAATTTTCCGTAACTAGCTAAAGAACCATAAATCCATGAATTATTTGCATCCTCTTTGTCATCTTGTTTTGCATTTGCATCATCAGTATCCATAGGGGAGGCAGGGGCCCGATTAACTGCAAAGAGAAGCTGACTAGTAGCTTCAAAGGTGGTCAATACAGATTGAATAACTCCACGTCCATATAAGCAATTCAACAGAACAGGATTGCAAGAATCTGGCCTCTCCATTAGCATACTATCTACAAAGTCAATCACTTTCCCAAAATACCGACACTTTGTCGATATGGATTCTTCTGTTCCCGAAAGATTTACATGGCCCCCATAATTCATGTGATCTAGAGCAATTGATGCCAAAGTAGAAGCCACTGATTTTGAAGCAGGACTTACATTCACAATATCATCACGTCGACGAGAAGGTAGCAACATTACTTTTCCCAACTCTTGGAACAAATGGGTAATGTGAAATGTAAGTGATCTGGCCATGTCACAACAAGAGGTATAATACGACCTATGCTTGTCAGATTCCTTCTTATTAACAGTCCCAGCATTATCGTCAGACCCAGGGAGCAACTGATTACTGGAACTTGACCGCAAGTTCGGCCCAGCAGAAATTGATCTATGTTGAGAACCAGTGGAACGGCCCAAATCTCGATAAAGATTTATAAGGTCAAAAAACTGAGATTCAACACTCCATCCTGATGTCCTTCTCCTCAATAATGGATCAAGTAGCTGCCTAAAAGAATTGATCCTTTGATCCTCGGTTTCACTTGCATCCCGTTCTGCCTGTTGTGTGTCAGAAGAACAGCCACTATCTTCTTCAATCCCTTGCTTCTTATTTTCAAGTAGAGAAATTTGCCACAGAACTTCGCGGTGGACACGTCCAATGTCTTCAAGAACATCCTTACTGCCATTACCAAATTCTGTAAGCAATGCACTCACCCAACGGTTGTCTTTCGCCGCAGCAAGAAAGAGTAGGAACTCAACCAGAAAAAGTGAAGAAAAGATGCCACCATCATTTGTCATTTTAGGATCCAGCAACAAAGGTTCTGAAGCTGCACTAAACCCAGCTAATGCTTTCTTCAAGTGCTCTCTAAGAGAGGAACAGAAGACGTGTGCCAGAGGAGTGGAATGATGTTGAGCAAATCCCTTAAATACCATGGTGCTGTGTAAAGCGATGGACATACCATCGGAGGATTGTGCAATAGTGGGTCGTAATAACAACTTCAACAAAGCTTCAATTCCTGATTTTTCCACAAATAACCGGCATGTTTCAGAATTTTCCATAGTCCTATGAACCAATACCATCAAATGAAAGACACATAGCTGAATAAACTGCTCATCACTGATGCCTTCTGCAGCTGAATATGACGTGCCTACAAGGCAGCCGTGGCCTTCATTCTCTTTGACTTCGGAATCTGTTTCCATTGCAGTATCCTCGTTAGCTTTTCCAGAAGATCCTGTACCATTTTCATCGCCAAAAGATGCAATCTTATGGATGATTTCAATGATAATATCAACACCAGAGCTTCTCAATGAAGACACGTGACGTAGAAGTTCCTCCACAGCATTTGCCAAAGGAACAATAGCCTCATTCATGGCTAAGACATACTTTTTGCTAGTGAAAATATCAACAAGGAACCGCAGTGATGAAGATTCTCTAACAGCCTCTAACCCTTTGGCATTGAGACAAATGGCCCCAAGACCATTTGGAATGCATGTCAAAGCCTTTGATGAAGGAAGTAGTTCAGAACCAACTGACAACAAAAAAGCACCAGGAAGACCCATATCATGCAAAACAGAAAAACATGTAGGATCTTTGTGGATTATTTCGCTCATGACAGTAACAGCTGAGTAATAAACGTCACCTCCAAACTTATCTACATTCTGAAATATTAAACTTAGAGTAGCAGGCAATGAATTGTCATGAGATCTTGTGGAGTTTGCAGGTGCATATGTTGCAGAACCAAGTGCCTTGAGGGAGACCTTTATGAGCCTCTTCTGAGAGTACAATTGATCAGTACTATGCCTTGAACTTTCACCAGTGAGAAGCATGTTATCGTTTTCTCCAACTAAATCAACAACCCTTCGTACTTCTTTGTGTAACCTCTGAGCCAAAAGCTCAATGCCCCCCAACTCTTTAAACAAAGATACAGCTGAGCTACTATAGTCCATCAGCTTCTGAAGGGTTTTTACAGCAAAACAGACTAAATGAACATGTGCAGGATCAGAATCCTCCAGAAGTGGCAAGAATGTAGGAACCATGCCAGAACCTCTAATACTACTCCCAGAAGTTGATGTTGAAACCACATGGAGCAAGTAGAACTGAAGAAGTGCCTCAACAAAGGCAAGGGTCGATGGATCACTAGAATTCTTCAATGACAAGATAGCCCTCTGAAGCACATTCAGGAGCATCATGCGGTTCCCACCAGCAAAACTTGTGCTAGATCCACTAAGTATCCGTGCTCGTTCATGTGATGAAGTATACGCTGCCAACTGGGCACCTAATGCAAGCATTGCAAGTGTTCTGATAGATCCAGATATAGTTTCTTCAGATCGTACAATTCTAATCAATTCATTTGTATATTGTGGTTCATTAGCAAAAAAGGACACAAGTTCATCATGAGCATCGCCAGATTGGACCAGCACAATGAAAGAAAGTAGGCATATCCTGCTATAAAGCCTGCATATTCTAGGAGACCGAAAGGCATGAGCATATCTAATTCTAGAGAGCAACGAAAATCTGAGCTCTGAAGGAATGTTATATTGTTCAATGCATTGCTTCAACAATGACAAATCATCTTCTTTGCGAAGATGCAAATCTGGCATATGTATAACTCTCAGGCCAGTGGAAAATGTGTCTGAACTGTGTTCTTCACTTTGTACACTAGGTCCATGCAATTCAAAATAAAGAGTGGTGCCTATGCGATAATTGGATTGATCACTGCCAATCTCTACGTCAGAAGGAAACAAGCTCAGTGCTTCATTTTGGGCTTTCTCATTTGCCATTACACAAGAGTACAATCCCAGGCCCTCCTCCTTGCTTCCCCAGCCCTGTGCTAGGGACAACAGATAATTGTTCACTGAACCACAACCAACCATCTTTACACTTCCATGAAGCTTAGAGGGATTAATTTTTACAAGTGCAGAAAGAGTTTCTAATGTAGCAATAAGAATCTCAGGATCTGTTGATGCTAGTAAAAGCTTGAAATGCTGAAAAGATACAGAGTAAGTATTAAAAAAAAGTTTCAAATATATATATATAAATGAACAAACCATTGTACTAAAATAAAATTAAATCAATAATTAAGACCATACTAAAAAAGAAGACATAATTTCTGTCCAACTAACCTCTATGCCATCAAAGGTACTCTTGTTTGGACAGTTCTCTAAAATTATTTGCATCACCCGTAATATTTGCAGAACTGCATGTTTCGGCAATGGGCTGTCATCTTCTAGATTATCTAACAAAGTCAGGTCATTTCTACACGACAAATATGTCTTGAAGTATGTATCAAAATGAAGTAGCAATGGTCTCCAATGATGAAAATTTCCCTGATGTGAAAAGCAATGTGTTAGGCACTGTGAAAATATAATGAAGTACTTGATGCAGCAAAACAAGCAGGCTATTACGATAATATTACCTTGTCATACTCCCAACGAAATCCAGATAGTGGTATAGCTATATCTTGTAATGGACACTGGATGACCTTCTCAATGAAGGCTTTGATCTTAGGTGGCTGAAACCAAATTTAAATGACATTATATGGATGAGAAGGGGAAACATATGATTATACATGTATAAATTTATGTTCGGATTGGATTATTTGAGTTTATCTACTAGCATAAGCATTTGAGAGTCTGTTTGGGAGTACTTATGGAAACAGCTTATGACAAGTCCATAAGTTGTTTTCAGCTAACTTACAAAGCTATTCAGGATATCTTATGAAAACAGCTTATAGATCATGTAAAAATTTATTTTACCTTGAGTTATAAAAATCGCTTATGCTATTAGCGCTTAGGTTATAAGTTGTTAAATAAGTTTTTTAACCAAACAAGGCCAATTATATTTTGTATCCACAAACAAGAAAAATACATACAAATAAATGTAAGAATACAAAAATCAGTATTGTAAAATAGCGGCGCTATAGCGCTATAACATTGCAAATTTGAACATTCGCTATTGTTCGGCGATACGCTATTTAATACAAAATATTGTTAGGTAGCCGCTATAGTAGCACTATAGTATAACGGAATTTGAACAAATAGCTATTTTCCGCAATCCGCAATTGACAGCAATGACAAAAATTATGAATGTAATTTAATTTAAGAAAATACTTAATTGACTTCATGAATGGTCCGTGATAATCAATTTCAGCTAAGGAATAATCATATATTATTAATCAATCAAACTTATAGAAAAAGAAAACCATTACACCATCTAACAATTATTCTACCAAAAGGAACATATCAATATATGCAAATGGGTCTCCCACAATTTAATTGAACATCCTAAGGAACTTGCCAATGAAGAAAGCACAAGCATAAAAGAAGTACCCAATTCTAAAGACATACAAAAGCCAAAAGCTAGTACTTTCTTGCTCTCTCAGTAAGAAGGTAAATTTGTATTTCTGTACATAGGAAATAATGCTCATGTATGAATAAATACAACCAAACCATAGAGTGGCAAGCAAATATGCAAAAATGAGATACTAACAACTATTTTGGACACACCAGTGTGCACACTGGAAATGCAATGCAAGTGCATTTTATTTCACAGACTTGCAACTAATAGATCCTCAAAAGCAAAAGGAGGATAAATACAACTAGTTTATAATATTTAGTCATTCTATGTTTAGAAATTTGGAACACCACAAAAATCCATCCATTAGGCCTGAGAGGCATTATTGGTTAATTATATTTCGGGATATCACTTCCCTTTATGAGTAACACATGCTGGACGTTCAAATGCTGATCAAACCAGCACTAACAAATAACTAATTAAATTAGGGATTAGTATATGCCAGTGATAGAGTGCATCCTAATCAAACAATGAGGTAATGGTATCTTAATTATATTCTTAGTCCAGTCAGACAAGAGATTTAAAAAACTGTTTAAATTTGTTTTTGGCCCCTGCAAATATATCAATTTTTACTTATAAACCCTATAAAAATATTTTGTTTTTAGCCCTTGCAAATATTCCACTTTTTGCTTTAGGTCCTTGTAATTTTGTTTTAATCCTTGCAAAATGTATTCATATCGGAATTGGTCCCTATAATATGTAGAATATTAGATTTTCATCCCTGTAAAAAAAAAGGTTAAATACAATTTTGGTTTTTTATCTGGTACTTAATATTCGTTTTGATTCTTAATCTTTATTTTGATTCATTTTGGTTCTTTATCTTTTATAAGTGATGTATTTTAAGTGTACAATCTTAATAAGGATGTGGTTAAAATACAGTAAACTTTGATAAATGTCATGCAAGAAGAATTTTTTCAAGTGCAAGCCTATTATTGAGTTAAATGAATATTTTTTGGAAAGAATATTATATTGGATATATATTGGCAATTGTTATAAGGGATTCCAATGACCGGATGATATTATAACTTTTGTTGTGATTGTGACAAAGACTAAAATACACCACTTATAAAAGATAAAGACCAAAATGAATTAAAAAAATGAAGGACCAAAATGAATTAAAAAAATGAAGGACCAAAACGAATATTAGCTAAAAAATAAAGGAACAAAATTATATTTAAGCCAAAAAAAAATTGTCGTTATTTGGAGGGACTAAAATCAAATATTCTACATATTACATAGATTAATTTTAATATGAACAAATTTTGCAGAGACTAAAATGAAACAAGTACCAAAACAAAAACTAATATATTTGCAAGGACTAAAACAAAAACAAAAAAAGTACAGCAACTAAACACAAATAATAGTATATTTGCAGGGAATAGAAGCATATTTAAACCTAAAAAAATAGAAACTAAAGTAACTAGGTCTTAGTTGTCTATTCTTTTAGTAAATAACTTTTTCATAGGCATCCTACATGCATTGTAATCGGAGAAAGCAAAACTTTCAAAAAAATGAAATACAAATCCAAAAACCAAAATCAGAAGAACAATGAACTGAGTTGCTTATACCGTTCAAACTTGCTTCATAACTTTCATTGTTAGCTTAGCTGTACATAGTTTTTAGACAACTATCTATTCAGTCAATCTCGACCAAACTCATATGGCTCATTTTGCCATTCAAACACAATAGTCCACTGTTAAAAAATAGTATTAAAAAACCAGTGATCCAACAATAAGTATATTCTGCACCAAAGATTATTGATTTGATCATATGCAATATCAGTTTTCTTGGCTACGTATCCCATCTCAAGCAAAACCAGTAACTCACTTTTCTATTCAAATAAGCTATTTCCAATTAAAAAAATAATTGGATAAGATATCTTGGAGTAACTGCACTACTTCAGTTTATACAACTTCTGCAATAAGTTTCTGTTTTATGCTTGGTCGGCTAGCTGTTTCTGTGACTGTTGGGGAAGCCTGGTTTGAGTAGGTTGTGAACAACTTAACTAAAATTGTAGCACAGATACACACTTAACAATTCGTTACCATGGTAGTATCAAAATTCTTTGGTAACAGTTTCTCTCGGAGAGAACATCTAATTAGTACCAAAAAGTATTGCAAGAAACAAATGACAAAAATCAGGCAACCAATCATGTTATTATTTGTATGGGATGTGAATGATACAAAACAAGAAGAGTTAACATAATGGTGCATGAACTTGTGCTTTGTTTCGCATAAAAAATTTTGAAACATCCAGACCTAATCTTCTCTAAAACATTTTCTCATTCTTGTTCATACTTCCAAACACATCATTGATTTCTATCAAGCTACAAATTTCGGCTTTTTAGCAAAGGCATATAAGATAGTCGGCATGTTTTTTAAAGGTCGGCGCCAATAACTTGCACAAAAATCAATTACTAAATGCACAACATTCAAAATTACCAATGATGCTGCATATTGCTTCATTTTCCCTCATGCATAAAAGCATTCATTAACTTTTAGATTTAAACAAAAATGCTACACAAAATATACACATATGAAGCAAGTGCCACTTTCAAGTTTGCAAATGAAAACAAATAGTAAGATACAATACACCAAGGGTTGAAAAACAAACATAAAGGGATGCATGGATAAATAGCTTAATTAAGCCATTATTCAAAACAAGATTTCAAGCAACTGAAACGTTGAAAAACAAAACATAAAGGGATGTCTTGATAAATAGCTTAATTAAGCACTATGTTTATCACAAATGAGCTTACGCATATGTTGTTTCTACAACTTAAAATGGAACAAGGGTGAACTTCACATAATATCTATATAAGTTGTTTTAGTAAACTATTATGGGAGCATATAAAAATTATCTTACAACTCATGGACATATATATGGTGGATGCTACAGTGGACCACTTTGATAGTGGTTTGTCGTGGACCAGTACTTAAAAGTCACTGAAACTCTAAGGAAAAATAAAAAGATAGTCTTTCTAGTTTTTATGGCTGAGACAATGACTCAATCGATGTCAATTCGAAAAAATAAGAAAAAATGAATGTGTCCCTCAAACCGCAATTAGTCTCGAACCAATACCAATCAGTTTATTGTCTCAGCCGTAGAGACAAAGGAGAGCCGTTATAATTATATTTCTTTATAACATTTCTGAGGAGTGTTGTCAATTGCCACGGTGGACCACCTATCAAGATGGTTCACCATAGAATTTCCCTATATATATATATATATATATATATATATATATATATATATATATATATATTCATAACATATTACAAGATAATTCAAATAAGCCCTTCAATCACCACAAAGCCTTAGTAGGAGGACCAATGACAAGAGTTAAATTATCACATAATATTAAAATAAATTAATAATAAGCAGAAAAAAAAAAAGCATTGAATAGGTTTTAACTCATCAGTAAATAATCAATCCCATTAAACCCTATTAACGAATATCACAAAAATCTTTAAGCGAGAGTACACTTACAGGCTCAGAATCCAGCTTGATAGAAGGACCAATGACACCTTCACTCGATAGAAGTTGCCGCAGCCTTGAAGGCCAACTCGATCTTAGGGTTGTCATCTGACCACAACTTCTCTACTCTCAAACCACTGCCTTCAAAAAACGAAAATAAAAAAGTTAATTTATATAAATAATACTAATTATAATCAGAATAAGAACAAAAACAATAACTTACTTAAATTAAAGCAGATTAAACGATAATAATCGGTGATTAAACTAAACCGAATAAAAAAAACACGAAAAAATAATAATAATTTGATAAAGACGAGAGCGAAATCAACAATTGAATAGATCAAAGTTTGGAAGATAGAATAAAGAACGATAGGTAGGTTATTTGGTGAATAGAGAAAGAGATTAACGAATACCTGAGAGATGAGAGAGAAAGGGGTTAGGTTCATACGCATCCGAAGGGAGAGTGAAAATGGAAGAGGAGGCGCGAGGGAATAAGAGCGAAACGAAACCCCAAGGGGAACGATGAAGAGAGAGAGAGAGAGAGTGGGGTTGAGAAATTTGTTTAGTTTGTAATAATAACACAAAATTTGGGAATTGTGTGAGAGGAGATGAACATATATAGTGAGAAAGTGAAGAAGAGTTACTAATATATTGCTTCTAGAGTGGCCTCTCTTCTAAACACAAGTTAATTTCATTTTTTCCTTTTTCTTATTTCTTATTAGCTTTGTTCCCCTTAGATTTATGTGGAATTTATTTCATGAAAATTTTACCTTCAATCCCACAATTATACCTCTAGCTCACGCTTATCAAACAATAGTAATAGTCTTGCTGACCCGTAAGATCTCGTAAATGTTTACAAAAATAGAATGAAGACTCGTTTTAGTCTCTCGTAAAAAAATATAAAGGACACATTAATTTCTGACAATAATTATAATTATTTTTAGTACTTTATAAAAATAAATCAAGATGTATTAATCTATTAATCAAATATTAGTTTCTGAATCGATGACTTTAACAATGTTAGTTGACAAAAAAATAAAAGACAAGTTAGTCTTTGGTTAATTGAAAAGAAAAAAATATTATTATTTTTAAAAAAAAAATTAAGAAAGAGAAAATACAGAAAAGGGAATACGAGAATGTGAAAAACACTGAAATGGATATAATACAAAGTCTCTTATTTTTTCTTATTCTTTCAAAATTTAAAATAGAAACCCTAGTCTTCAAAACTCCTTTCTTTCTTTCTCACAGAGAGACGTCAGTCATTGCGACGATGATTCAGAAAACAACGAGTGAGAGCAATGATTTAAGGTCATATTAGTCTATAAACTAAAAAAAAGAAGCAAAAAAATGTATGTTTCTAATTTTAATTTTTTTTTTAGGACCATATTGTCCCCATAAGAATTGTTTTAGGGACTTAAATGTCTCTAATTTTCGTATTAAACACACGTGGACATTTGTATGATAGTTCAAGTGTCACGCATATGCGTTTCATGGTTCAAAAACAAACACACAAAGATGGTTGGATGAAAAAATTGACATAATGGCTAACGTGTCCCAGTTTATTTATGTGAAGACTAATAATGGTGATTTTTTTGTCAAGAGCTACTAATCTATACTCCGTAATTTTTGTTATGAACTAAAATGGATATTTACTCTAAAAAATAAATAAAAATTCTATTCTCTCACATACTTCCAAATATATTCAAGAAAACTCAATCTTAAAATGATTCAAAATTAGAAATACAACATTCTACGAAAATTATGTTAGATGTTCAAAGTTTAAATTTTTTAAAATATATATGTGTTTCTAAAAACTTAAATTGAATTTATCGGTACAAAATATTTTTAAAAAATATTTAGGTTCTGAAAAACTTTGGTAAAGTTTGTCGGTTTCTAAATTGTTTTGGTTTTTGCTTAGAAAGGTAATATGAGTGGTTTGAATATAATATTGGATACGGGTATAACTGTATGGTATGGGTTAAAATATCTGTATTTCAATTGCAACTTGGTTTTCTTGTAAGTTTGCTTCCATTCGTTCATTCATTTATGAATCTTTCTGTTATCTTTTTAAAAAAATCTGAAGTGTTGGGCATTGAGGTTCATTTGATTAAAAAGAATTTCAAAATTTAAAAATGTTTGTAGCAATATTTATCAACTTAAGAAGTCTTTATATCGACAAAAAAAATCAAATCTACATCTTGTAAGAATATGATTAAATTTTCATTAATAAGATTTATTTTCATTAGTTGTTTCTTTTTTATGAAATGTAGGTGTTTATCTATATATTTAAAACAATTTTGTTAGAGAAGTAATAGATATTTATTTTTTAGTGAGGATTAAACTACTAATTTCTTTAGGTAAAGACATGGAGTGACTAAGAGTTGTGAGGATCAAGTTACTAAATGAAGAAAAATACACTAGAAAGTTTGAAATTTTGAAGACATGCATATTTTTGCCTCATAAAGAATTTTGAAGGTAAATGAAATAAATAAAATATTTAATATCATTTCGAAACTAAATACTCTACAATTATTGTATGGTGTAACAGTTGTGAGAATCGTTAGATTAAGTGAGAGAAACTTTATCTCTCTAAATTTAATAGTTCTCACAGCTATTGCATCATATAATAGTTGTAGATAATCTAAACATATCATTTAAAAATGAAAATATCTTTAACAATATCACTTTTAAAGGATGGAAATACAACCATCGAAGAAGAAATCAATTTTTGCTTATGTTTTTAATCCTTGGGAAGAACTCTTGATAACTCTTTATTTCTTTCATTTAATTTATTCACTGTGCTATGTATAAATTTATTCCTCCCTTTTTTGAGATTATGGTCATTTGACACAAACGCATTTATTTAATTTCTACAATTTATAAATGGTAAGTAATATATTTAAATGCATTTATTTTATTAGACTAAATAACACGCAGGAACTAAGATTTCAATGTAGCTCTCAAATAGAGAGTAATCGGGATAAAACATTTTATATTCACTTTCTTTCATTACCTTATTTATATTCAACTTTATCATTAAAATTATATTTTGTGTTTTCAAGTAAGGGTCTAAATAAAGTTTTCTAACATAATAAGACATATTTTTTATGTGTCTTAGTCTTCTAATAGACAATGTCTTAGTCTTCTATCTCATCCTCATAAATTGTAATTATGTGAATCGTGTTTTCACTTGTTTATATTTTAATGTCAAATGATGATTCAATTCTAGATGGAAAAATTGTTATCTCATGAAGATGAAAAACCCAATATTTTTTATTTTTTGGTTTGAAAAGAAAGGAGGAATTTTAATATTTTTGAGAACTAGTATTTTGATCCTTTTAAATCGTTACACACGTTGCTTATTAATAGGCAAAACATATTGGTAACTTGCAAGTGATTAGAATAAACCTTTCACCTAGTAAAAATAGGAACTCCATAATTTAAGGATTATGAAATGAAAAAACATGTGTGAAATGTGTTAAATAGAGTATTTTCGGCCAGCATAAAAAATATCTCTTTGAACATTATTTTGATAAAATAATAAGCCTCTCCAATGTGGGACTAAAAGGAATATAAATTTTTGAAATAACTTTAAAAACACAACAATCTCCCACTTACTTAAAAAAATAAATTATAAACGAAAGACAATGCATCAAACTGGTGTAGCAAGCTATATGAACCAGTGTTAGAGTGATAATACTTAACACACAATGAAATTGGTGAGGCAAGCTATATGATGAACCAATAACACTTGGTGTATGTTAGCGGTCTACCAATTACATTACACCTTGTCATTCTTGTTGTTGACGTTATTGTCCGCTAATAGGCCATGCACGTGTCTAGTCTTTTATGAGTGGTCCAGAGATTTTGCCAAACTCCCCACTTAACACTCACATAGGTGATTCCATCAAGTGTATGTTGTAAATCATATATCACCCATAATGGATATAAAAATAATTTAAACTATATAAGTTTATCTTCTCTATAATGCAGTATTTAGCACTTTCTCATTCACACCATAAGAAAAAGACAAAAACAAAAAATAATTAATTTTTTTTATGCTAACAGAACTAACAAGTGATTTGTTATTACCCATATGAATCTTTTTCATAGGATCTCCAGTCACATAGGTTAGCTTCCTATCACTTGTTAATTTCGATTAGCTTAAGTCTCATTCCTCTCGTGTGTCACAAATTACTTTCCTCCCAGGGGCTTTGTCAGAGGATCAGCTAAGTTCACTTCTGACTTCACATAATCGATTGATATTGTTCCATCATTTACAAGGTGTTTTACTACATTATGTCTCAATTGAATATGTCTATTTTTACCATTGAACGATTTGTTCTTTGCCACAACTATTGTCGATTGACAATCACAATGTATTGACATCGATGGAGTTGGTTTTATTCCTAAAGGAATATTAGCTAAGAGATTTCGTAGCCACTCTGCCTCACTACCAGCCAGTTCTAGAGCTATAAACTCTGATTCCATAATTGATCTAGCAATTATAGATTGTTTGACTAATCTCCATGTTGTGGCACCTCTTCCGAGTGTAAATACATAACCACTAGTGGATTTTGTCTCATCTGAATCTGAGATCCAATTACTATATCCTTATAACACGGTGTGAAATCTACTATACTCAAAACCATAATTCATGGTACCTCTCAAATATTTCATTACTCTAACAATTGCCTCCCAGTTATCTTGATTAGGGCTATGTGTGTGTTTACTCAATCTACCTACTGCATATGTAATATCAGGTCAAGAAAAGTTCATTAAATGAAATAAGCTCCCAATAATTTGGGTGTATTGAATTTGATCAACAAGATCACCTTTATTCTTTTTTAAATGAGAGTTAGCATCATAAGGGGTACTCATAGACTTAGAGTCTAAATGACCAAACTTTAGAAGTTTCTCAACATAATGTTCTTGAGATAGTATTATACTATCATCCTTCCTTATATTTCAACTCTCAAAATAAAACTTGATTCCCCCATGTCTTTCATATCAAATTTAGAAGCAAGAAAATACTTGGTTCTAATTACAATATCAATACAAGTATAAAAAATGACCATGTCATCAACATATAAACATATAATTACACATTCATCGTTCACATATTTAGTGTGCACACATTTATCAACTTCAATTGATGAGAATCCATCGTTACTCAAAACTTGATTAAATTTTTTATGTCATTGTTTTGGTGCTTGTTTTAAATCATATAATGATTTAAGAAGTTTGCAAACTTTATTTTCTTAGGCCATAAACTACACATCCTTTGGGATGTAGTATATAAATTTCTTTTTCTAAACCACCATTCAAAAAGGTTGTATTTACATCCATATGATAAATAACAAGTTTATAAATAGAAACAAGAGCTATTAAAACACGAATTGATGAAATTCTGAGTAAAACCTTTTGCTACTAACAACTATTTAATTAATGATTTTGCAGTAACAATTTCTGCAGTAATATTTACTATTGTGTATCCATGATTTTGTAGTAACAACTTCTGCACAAATATTTACAATTTTTTTAACAAATGATTAATTAAATATGAATTTTCAATTTTTTTAACTTAAAAATTCATATTTAATTAATCGCTTGTAAAGAAAATCTAAATTTTAGTATAAATTTATTTTTATAATGCTTCAAGTATTATTGCAAAAAATCATTCAAAAATTCGAAAGATACACAATAGTTGGTATAAAATCAAAGACCAAAAATAAAACGAAAATTTTTATGAGACTAAAAATATATATGGACTTAACTACAGAGACACAAATTTCAAAATAACTATCATATTATGATATTGAATTATCATACACGAGATAAGTTGTTACTAGTGAAGTTAACAATCATACGACACAAGTTCTCACGCATAAAAATTTCAAAATATTTATCATACACAAGATAAGTTGTGCTTTATGAGATTAAGCTATCATACACGAAACAAGTTTTCACTGATAAAAATTTCAAAATAATTATCATACAAAGGACAAGTGTTAACTAATAAGATTGAACTATCATACACTAGATAAATTCTCACTAGAACAGGTTGTCATTGATAAGATTGAACTATAATATACGAGACAAGTTCTCACTAATTAAAAATTCAAAAATAATTATCATATACGTGACAAATTGTCAGTTATCATATTGAATTATCATACACGAAATAAGTTCCCACTTATACCAATTATAAAATAACTATCATACATGGTGTAAGTTGACACTTATGTGATTGAACTATCACACGTGGTATAAGTTGACACTTATAAGATTGAACTATCATATGTGAGACACACTCTCATTGATATAAATTTCAAAATCATTATCATACACGAAATAAATTATCACCAATGAGTGAACGTTTAATAAATTTTATCTCTTCAATTATGCTTAAATTTTATCAACTTCACTCTAATTTAAAAATTTATCAGATAAATAAAACAATGGTGATGCCATATTTTACAAGTCTAATTTCTCATTATTTTCTAAGCATATTTACAATTTATTTAAGTTGGTATATTATTTTTAAGTCTCACATAAGAAATAATATCTTCTTTATATATAATAAATTAGTCACATAACCGCATATCCGTGCAAACACACGTATTATTTTGATAGTAGGCTTTAAAATATAAATTTTTAATGAATTGTATTTAACTCAAGAGGAGTAAAGATATTTTAAATGATGTTTTAAAATTTGAAACCAAACACAAAATCTTACCGTCCCTCTCCTCAAAAGCCTTTCAACCAATCAGACTCTAACGAGTCCTACTTGTGTGCTGGCCATTTTGTGTGATGTCTTGGTCCAGTCATGTAATACCTTTATGTTTATATAAGGAAATTGGTTGAGTTAATTTGTATGTTTTATATACTTTTGTTGTTGTATTTGGTTGGACACACAGAGAATATTTCAGCTCTTAAGGCAATAACTATTTTGAAAGGAAAAAAAAAGGCAATAAATAAAACTAGCATATAAGGTATATCAATGGAAGAGGTGGGTTCTTCATCTTCAACTCCTTTATCAAATCACAACAAGAGTTCTTTGGGGTCTCGTCTCAAGAGAAGTTGCTTATCTTTCGCCGTTTCTACACAAGAAACTTTTAGATATGTAAAAGCTTTCTTTGTGGGTCAGGTCAGATTCAATATCCAAACAACCCCTATCTATTATTATTAAATCAAATTAAGATGAATATTACATCTACATCATAATTAATGATGAGTTTGATCAAATAATTAATAATCTTTAAATTCTATTATTAATAATTTATTTTCAAATGGTGTGGAAAAAACAGGCAAAGACTATAAGTGCAAGAAATGAGAAGGAAGCAAGTGAAGCTGAGCTTGAGGCTACCAAAAAACAGGTTGAGGCTGCTGATGCTGCTGAAGATATCAAGAATAGACTCAATCATCCTCCTAATGTTTAGATTTTTCATTAAAAAAAAAACAGAGATTCAAGTTCAAACATGAGATTATTCACTTTTTTTATATATATATATTTAAATGAGATATGCAAGTCTAGCTAAGTTTCTTGTCTAGTTTATTTGGAAAAAAAAAATACTAGTCTAAAACAAAATTTACCCTTTTTCTTGATCTTGATCCACTGTATGGATGAGTTAGGCTCATGTGAAACAAACATATCTTTTAGTAATTGTTGGATACAAACCGTGTGTAATTAATTTTACATTCACTATAAATTATGTCCTATATCTTAAAGATTTGAAAAGATCTATTCAAAACGTTAATACTTTGTGTTAAAGTTACTTGTAATCATGAAACATTAATTGTAACTCGAACTCCCAAGCGTGACTATATTGTTACTAAGAATCATGTTTATTTTTCTTTTTGACAAGATTGAGTCATGATTCTTGATAAGCATAGAGATGATAAACACTTTACTAGTATACTTTTAATTTATTTGATGTTATTGCGTCTGTTGATAAGGGAGAAACAAATTTAAGACAGGTGTGATTGAGACCGACCTTAAGTTAGCGGTGATTGACACATATGTTGGACAATCTATAATAATATAAAAAAAGGCTAGCTATTGTTTATATTTTTTTTTATTGGTGTTTGTTAATATCAATATAAGTTATCGAATTCAGTTCAACTACATATTAATATATTTCAATATATATGAAATACAAATTTAAAATAATTTAAAATATTACAGTTAGAAGAAAAATAAAAAATGCTATATTAAATTAATGTATAAAATAACGACAAAAAAAAATATATATATATATATATATTTTGAAGTCAAAAAATAATATGAAACCACGCGGTTATACTACAGAATCTAATTCACATACTCATCCACTTTGGGGCAACTTTAGCCAGGCTTCCAACTTTACAGACTTAGTTGAAAAACTCAATTTCACTATGTCCTTTTGAAATCGTTAGCTTCTTCGGTCCCTAAAATTTCAAATCTTTTCGATGTTCATTTGGACAAGTTTTTTTTTTTTTTTTTAATTTTTTTTTAAAATAAATTATTCATTCAAATTCCTTAACTAATCCAAATCTGTATTTAAAAAAAATGCATTTGAAAACAATGTCTAAGCCCAACCGTATAAAATCTGTGGATTTGACGGTCCGACCCATGGTGCAACATTTAAAAAAAGAATTGAAATTATATTATTTATGATTCTCATATTTAACATAAATATTATATTTTATAATTTTTTTCTTCATTTTTAGCCATTTAATTCTTATAAGATATTACCTTGAGATATTTAGTTAGACTTATAGTTTTTGCTTATTTTGCGAAAGAGTGACGTTCATTTCATACTAAATATATTATTGAACACTAACCTATAAAGATGATAATTGGACTAAGATTCATCAAGCATCCGTAAAAAAGTCAATTTTTTTTTACTCTATAAAAAATTGTAATGGATAAGATAAGAACTTGCTTTATGGGTATGTATATAGAATGGACATGAGTAATTATTCATATAAATGAGCCGTTATAGGTATGGATACCCTAGTACCATTTCTTCATGTACCATCATAATATATATTTCTATTTTTCATTTTATATGAATATATAAAAGATATGTATATATGAATAAAATAATAGTTTGTGTTTGTACTTTGTATCTTTTTAATAAACAATATATTATAGAGAGTATAAGGATATTCAAACTCATTACAAAAGTTGGAATCAGTTACAACTTTTTCAATATTAATTATAGGATTGGAACACCAATTAGTAAAACTATAATGTAATCTCCTTACTTTAAGAGCTTCAAACAAATTTCATGCCAATGACTTAATGTGATTTAACAATCCCGTGCCATCAAAAACTTCACCCCTAAAAATATGATTTTATTTCCATGGAGCTAGAGAGACACCAAATAGTTACTAGCCATGCAACATGGTTTACCTTACTTGCCTTTTTTCTTTTTAAATTAAACCTATTTTACGGTTTGTGTTATTATTATGACTAGTTCTTGGATCCATACGATGTACCGGAAGATAATTGTAAATAGCTAATATTTTTAGGTATAAAATATAATATCAATCATAAATAAACTAATATACACATTATAAAAAATAATATACTATTATAAAGAATAGTAACAAAAATTGTAAATGACTAATACATTGTTTAGCATTACCATAGGAAAACAATTCCACCTATCACCAAATATGGGGAAAACACAACATAAAAAAAATCCTTTTAAGAAGAAAATATATCATGTAAAAAAATGTCAAAACGAAATATGTTATTACCTTAGAGTGTATTTGTTTCATGGTTTTGAAATATACTCACAAAACGAAATATCTTGCTCCTACATATTTACAAAATAGTTTCATGAAAATAAATATATAAATGGATTATTTATTTTATCTAATTAGTTAATATAATGCATACAAATTAGATTGGAAATGATGTTATGGGTGTTAGTGGGGTAAACATATATTAGTTAGTCCACGTAAAACTGATTACAATATCATGGAAATAAAAGTTTCCCACCCTCATCACTTAAGAATAAAAATCATACCATCATGACTAAAAAAACTCTTTGAGTATAATTTGTTCTTTGGAATAAATTTTTTGTTTTATAACAAACATAGGAATATTTGTTTCCATCCTTCTATTCTTAGGAGTAAATTTTGCAAATCCGAAACAAACACACTAATAAATAAAATACAATATATAAAATGGAAAACCGTAATCAATCTTGACACATGCAATTGAGAAAGATGCATTTCAGTATGGAATAGCAAAAAAAAAAACCTTCACATTTTTTTAAATAGCCCCCCTCACCTTGTTAACTGAAACATAGGACAAAAGTAAGAGAATGAAATCCAAATATGAGAAAAACAACAACACAAGTTAGTGGCTGTTTGGACCTGATGTCTTAGAAAAATGAAGAGGTGTAACAATTAATATCACTAAATCACTAATGCATATACTCTGTAGTATGTGTTATGTGTGCCATACTCATACTCTTGTTGAAAAAAATTTAAATTAAATAAAATGTCACAAAACAAAACTATATAAAAAGAAATTTAAATTCGTTGGGGGAAAAAATAAATTTTGAGCATGAGAAAGAAGAGTTTTGGTTTTTCTTAGGCAACATATAAAACAAAGAATTGTTTACCAAAGAGAAGAAGAGTCTATTTATTTTTTTCAAACGCAAAATACCACCATAAGTTCATATACAAATTGCAAAGTCACAAATTCGAATGTGGGATATGATTTATTAAAAAAAAATAATGCTTTAATATGAAATTGAAAACATAATAAGACTTAATGAATATCATTGCTAAAAAACTAAATTCAAACATTATTACTAATGCATATAAAAAAAATCTTAGTGGGTATATATATATTTTTTAGGAGGAGGTTTGGTTATATGTTATGTGGTGCATAAAATAAAGCCATATAATTAATTAGTAAAATTGATAATAATAAATAATAAAGAGGCAAAAACATATTTTTATAATCCAAATTTACCCATACTTTGAGCGGGAAAATATTTGCTTTAGTCATATAAATTTTTTTAATAATTGATTATATTGATCATATTTTTGAAAAATAGTTGCTTAAGTCATGTAAAAACTTTTTAATAATTGATTATGTTCATCATATTTTTAAAGAAAAAATACCGTTGACATCAATTTTTATGTATAAATAATAAATCTCGAAGCAATTAAAATAACTAATTTGGCTAATGCAAATTTTAAAAAAATTATCCAATTTCCATATCTATCATCACCATACACACAACATTAATGCATTGTGGCTCTCAAGTTCTAATATAGAGGATGCATTATTATTTATTCTTCGCAAATAGATGGTAAAATACCTATGTACATATCTAACAACATTAAAGGTCTTTAATCAAATTATAATGTGAAAAGACAACAAATTAAATTCTTATGCGTTGACAATAACATTAAAATATATTTTTATTTCTTACTATATATATATCTACGCTTTATAGAACTCCACCCAAATCGCAAAATTCAACTTTGCAGAGAGCTAATGGTTTATGAACCCTTAAATTCACGTTATATATTCACTATAATCCATTAATACTATTATTACATTACTAATACAACTCACTTCAATGATGGACTTGTTATGAACCGGAAACAACTTCACATGACATTAATCATTTATATTTCCGTCATACTCCCCGTCTCACAATAATTGAGTAAAATTTTTTTATCTTCAAATAAAAAATTCTTTTAATTTTCAATGTAATTTACTATTATAATTATCTTTCAATTTTCAAAATACGTTTTTTTAATTGTATTTTTTTAATCTAAAAAAAGAGGGTAAATTCCATCACAATTAACTCATACAAGGGTTCAAACTCACATCCAACTTAGCAATATTGACATTTTCCAGTTGAGCTAGGACTTAAATACTTTTTAATTGTACAATTTAATTAATATTATTTGCATCATTTTCAATGCAATATCTTTTTCTATGTATTTGTGACATTGATAATGCATCAATATTTAACAAAGATAATTTAGTAAAAGTAGTATTTTTTTTCTTTTATTTATATTTTTTTTTTAATATATATGAAATGATCAAATAACTCAATTATTTTGTGACAGAAGAAGTATTAGATAACAGTCATATAACAATACATTTTTCACTCTACCAAAACTATAATAATTATTTGGTTTAATTATGTTTTTGGTCCCTGTAAATATAACCTTTTTTGATTTTGGTCATCGTAAATTTTTTTTTTTGGTTTACATCCCTGTAATATCAAAAAATTTATTTTTGGTCTTTAACGTTAAGTGGACGTTACAAAAACGTTAATTGACAAATGGAAACAGATTTTGATCCTTGTAAATATAACACTTTTCAGTTTTAATCCCTGAAATTTTTTTTTTTTGAATTTCATCCCTGCAATATTCAAAAATCTCCTTAAATATAAAATAACATACAAATTGATCTTTATTAATAATAAACTTATGCTAAGTAATGTTTAAAATATTTTCACTTCAATAATTTAAAATTTATTAATCTTCTGTTTTATTTATTTATTATTATTAAATTAATTTTCATTTTCTGTTTCAAAAAAATCACTAATTATTTATTTATTTATGCATTAAATAGTAAAAACATTCACAAACAACATCGATGTTCAGGATTTTAACTCGAAACATTGTTATTTGTTAGTTGATTTAAGCTTTATAGATAACTTATTTTCAAATATATTCAACACATATATATTAATTCTAATAACTTTAACAATACAGTTAATAAAAAAACATATATACAACAATAAATATATAATATAATATTATAATTAAAATAAATTAATATAATATTAACTACAATTATATTAGTATAAAATAATGATTAAAATAAATCTATCACCTAATATATATTTTATTTATTTTAAGTTATAATGAACAAAATCTAAAGCGTAAAAGGAGTTTTTAGTTAAAATTATAAAACTTAAATCTAAAGTTATTTTAATCATTATTTTATACTAATATAATTAATTTAATAATAATAAATAAATAAAACAAAAGATTTTAGTGATTTTTTTGAAACAGAAAATGAAAATTAATTTAATAATAATAATTAAATAAAACAGAAGATTAATAAATTTTAAATTATTGAAGTGAAAATATTTTAAACATTACTTGGCATAAGTTTATTATTAATAAAGATCAATTTGTATGTTATTTTATATTTAAGGAGATTTTTGAATATTGCAGGGATGAAATTCAAAAAAATAATTTTCAGGGACTAAAACTGAAAAGTGTTATATTTACATGGACCAAAAACTGTTTCCCTCTCTCAATTAACGTTTTTGTAACTTCCACTTAACGTTAAGGACCAAAAATAATTTTTGTTTAATATTACAGGGATGTAAACAAAAAAAAATCACAAGGACCAAAATAAAAAAAGTTATATATTTACAGGAACAAAAACATATTTAAACCTAATTATTTTGTATGTCATTGACCTCAAGAATAATTTGCCTAAAATTAATTATATGAATTTGATAATATTATGAGTTAAAAGACCAATTTAAGTAAACAAATAAAGGACTGATGCCTTACAATAAAAATATAACTTTCTTTTGAACAATATAAAAATATAATTTAAAAAGATCAAATCACCCATTTGCCACACTAAATATAATCAAGCCTTCAATTTTGTTTAATTAATGGGAAGAAAAAGGGTCAGGGCCTTCCAAACGAATATAATCATACATTATTCCTTGGAAGAGGGCCAAGGGGCCAATAGCCATATTTTGTGTTAGAAATATAGTGTTATCACCTTTGGATAGAAGAAGACTTGGCACATCAATGTTGAATAACCAATAGAGTCCATGAATTCCATGTCTAGCAATTGCATTGTCCTTCCCAATCACCCCAGTAGTAAATAGTGGAGGGTCCAATTGTTTTAGATCATTCACTCTTATCTTTAAATTCAAAACAAACAATATAATAGAATGTGACATGGTAACACATAATGATAGCATTTAACTAAGAATTGAAAATTAAAGTAGTTAATGAGTTTCAGTTGAAAACGAATTGTTTAAGAAAATTCGAATTTAAATTTTGGCTGAAATAATTATTGATCAAAAAATAATATGACATTGATTGATAGGATCTTGAGCACCATATATACTCAATAAAACTCTAAGGTACTAGAGTTTTCACTTTTAAACAATTCACGATTAAGATTAATTTTTATGCATTTAGTGTGATTTTTTTTTTACATGTTTATCCAATTAAATGACATTATGCATCATGTTACTTGCATGGTCGTTTCAATGTTTTTGGATGTCATGTTCGAATTTAAAAATCGGGTCCTTAAAATCACAAAATCCTAACATCAAGATTCAAGATTATAACATTTGGTGATGGGTGATGGCGCCTGATAGACTGCCACCGCTGTCAGATATTCATAATAGTGGGAAACTAGATATTTATTATAGACATAAGACACAAATACTAGAGTATTCAGCGTATAAAATTAAGATATCAATGTAATTTTTTAAAGTTAGATTATTAAATAAAAAATTATCAGAACCCTCCCTAATTGAGGATTTTATGTCAATGTTTGTTGCATTTGTACTTAAATATATATCTCTATAAATACTATATGTTGAGATGTGATTGATGCATATGTAAAAAAAATTAAGCTGAAAACGCATACAAATTAAATAATTCGTGATTACATTGGAAAACTAATTGAAAGTTTTTGATGAAGTTCCTAACCTGTAACTCAGAGACATTTGCATTTGCAAGAGCCAATCGTAATTTATAAATTCCACTTGCATCCACATCATGCAAGTTGAACTTAATTTGCCATGTAGTTCCTTGGTAACTGCCATCATTTTTCTTCCTGTATTTAAAATATTATTTATATAATAAAAAAGATCATCAAAATATAAACATATATACATGATCTACGTATAATTAGAATTCCAAATAATAAAAGTAATCAACTTATCTACAATATTTGACATTTAATTCATCTGAATTTTCTAAATAATTAAATTCTACAATATTTGACATTAAACCAATATGAATTTATTAAACTTTACTAAACTAAATCCATAATTCAATTCCTACTACTAATATTTTTTCTTCTCTCTAATATTTATACTAACTACTAACATTCGTATAAACAAATAATTAACTAGATGACAAATGACTCTTATCCTTTGATGCACTTATTTTATTAGTGTACCTGGTGACTTGTGCATAGAACCAATCTTTTCTATACTCACTAACACCGATATTGTAAATCAAATCTTCATTTGGATATAGCTCTGCATATCTTTCCCACAAGCCATACTGTCTAAACCTGTGATTGATTAAGAGAACTTATCATTATAAATGGTGGTTTGACCACATATCAAAGATAAAATTAAAATGTTGAACTTTCAGAGCATGTTTGCGAGTTGGTTTTGAAGAGAAGAACTTCAAAAAATTAAGTTTATATTTTAATATATATTTGATATATAAAAAAAATTAAAAGAACAATATGATATTATATCCTCATTTATCATATTATTTTTTCAAATTTTTAAAATCTTTTCCTACCAAACCTTCTAAAATCCAACTTGCAAACAAACCCTTAAAGTTCAATTTATTTCTTAGACAATGCTTATTCGGCACGAAAGTAAAAATATTGTTGTTTTTAAAATAAGCAACAACTATCTTTCTAGACTATCCTTATACTTAAAATCATTGTCAATCCATTGCCTAAAATTTAGATAACAAATTTTTAATTTCTAATCATAAATTTTTGTGTGTCTAAAATATTTTTAGGGAAAAGTGACTAACTTGTTGAGATGATCTATATATAGCTTGTTTATGTATTTTGGATTAGGATCAGGAATATAAAACTCAGCAGCAGAGCGATCAGGAATACCGATCTCCCATAATGTTGGACCATCTCTTGGAGGCTCATAAATAATGTCACCCACATTTATTTCAGAACCTGCATGTTGCATAGTATTCAACAAACATTAAACAATATTTGACTTTAGTTGCAAAATATGCATTTAAAGACTTACATACTTTTGAATTTTTATATGTTAAGATCATGCACTTTAAAAATCCCTCTAATTTTTTGTTTTTCCTTTTCTTTAATAAGTATTTTAGCTTAAAAAAAATCATGCACTTTAAATTATGTTAAGTGTGTGTATACTTCTATTAGTGTATTTTAAAAAAGAAGTTTACTTTAAAGAAGTTTTACCTTTGGTGATACATATAGTTAAGGATCCGATTTATTTTTTTAAGCAAAGAATAGACATGCAAAGGAATCACAATGCTTACTAGCATCTAATTATGTTTGCATTTTAATCTAATATTCTCAATAAATATAAGTTTCATTCGACCAATGAAAGTTGAGTCTAAAGAAAGAGGTGAACCTAGGTTTGAATCCTCGCCAAAAGAAGTACTCATATTTAGTATCTAATGTGCCTTAAATAGGATATTTTTTATAGAGAGACTTATGTAAAACTAAAAAAAAAAGAATTATAAGTTTCATTCCCAAAACCCCTAAAAATATCACTTGATGGATAATCCATTGACACATTAAATTTTTAAAATGTAGGCCTATATCTATTAATATTTTCTTACAAGAAAATAAAAAACGGAAAGCCTTATGTTTAAATCTAGACCCACATTGCACACAATGTATCATTTTTGTCGAATATATTTTTTAAATAAATTAATCTGAAGTGTCTTGTAACTGAAGCAAATATTTTGCAATAATTGTAGAAGATCCAAACATGCTTTATACACGAATATAAAACAAAGCCTATGTATATAGAAGTTTTTTGTTGTTGCAAAAGCCCATAAATATTGAAAAATTAACCTGAGGTTATTTTGAGGACAACATTGTTCCAATATTCTCCAATAAAACCAGGAACCCATGCATATAGATTGTAATCCCCACTTTGTATATTATTGATTGAAAAGTAGCCTTCCTCATTTGCTCTAGTCCAAAATTGGTATCCCTAACCAAAAAGTCATTGTGAGTAAAAAAATGTTGGCCCATTAATCAGTATCCATAAATCAATATATATATTTGGACAATAGAGAAATGTTATATAGATTTCATCAAATAAAAAAATAAATGTTAGTGTAAATATTGAAAAAAGAATAACCTTGCATTCTATTTGCCAAGATCCAGCATCTCCTGGTGGTGCCAATCCTACATATGCATCTTGTGCTATTATGTACTCGTCACTTATATACCTGAAAATCATCATTTTTATAGCTTAAAACGATGCATTTAATTGTACAGATAGATTTTAATTGGTATGCAATTTTAGTTTTTATTTTTCTTGATAAATATATACATTGTTAATGTAAAAAAAAATTATGCAGATATTCTTTCATATCTTATCATTATGTGATTTGAGTTCATAATTATCTTTATAATAACTGTCTATATAGATAAATATAATTGGATGCATGTGTAAGACGATGCACACTATTTTTTGTTGTTGAGGAAGGTGCATACCAATTATACTCATTGTTAAAACATACTATAATTTTTCACAAGTGTAGCATAATTTTTCACAAGTGTAGTATAATTTTTCATTGTTAAAACATACCAATTATACTCATTGCAACCAATTAAAATATTAAAATAATAATTCAATAATTTTGCTTTGGAAAAAAAATAAAATAATTTTAACATGAATTTAATAGTTTTACTTTTAAACATAAGCTTAAATGCAGTTTTAGTCCCCTTATTTTAACTGATTTGTAATTTTGGTTCCCCTATTTCTAATGTCACAATTTTGGTTCCCTTATTTTAACTGATTCGTAATTTTGGTCCCTCTAATTCTAATTTCGCAATTTTGGTCTCCCTATTTTAACTGATTCGTAATTTTGGTCTCTCTATTTTTAATTTCTCAATTTTTCTCTCAATTTCTAAAAATTGAGACATTTTGTAAATCTAATGAATCACATTTTTTTTAATAAAATTTAATGAATTACATTTTAAAATATATATAACATTAAAAAAATATTAGATATTTATTTAAAAAAATATTTTTTATTATAAAAAAATACTTAAAAAATAGTTTTTAATTATTTTAAAACTAATTAAATCTAAAAATGGTTTATTTATTACGTTTAAAAACTCATTTCAAAATTTCTTATTTTAAAAACTGTTTTTAAAAGAATTTTTGATTATTATTGTTATTAATTCAAATATGTTTTTTTTTTAAAATAATGATTAATAATTAATAAATTATGATTTTTTAAAATAATGAAAAATATTTAAGTTCTATTTTTTATTTAAAAAAATATGTTTTTTTCTTAAGAAAATATCTTATTTTTTAGTAAAATTCTGTTTTATAATAAAAGTAAATTTTTATTTATATTATGTTTTCTTTTAAATATGATAAAATATATTAAAAATATAATAAAAATTCTGTTTTATTATAATAAATTTTGAAATCAGTTTTAAAAAAATAATAAATAAAACTATTTTTAGAATTAATCAGTTTTAAATAATTAAAAACTATTTTTTAAATAGTTTTTTATAATAAAAAATATTTTTTAAATAAATATCTAATATTTTCTTAATGTTATATATGTTTTTTAAATGTAATCCATTAAATTTTATCAAAAAAAAGTATGTGATCTCTTAGATTTACAAAATGTCTCAATTTTAAGAAATTAAGGGACCAAAATTGAGAAATTAGAAATAGAGAGACCAAAATTACGAATCAGTTAAATTATGGGAACCAAAATTGTGAAATTAGAAATAAAGAGATCAAAATTATGCATCAGTTAAAATAGAGGGACCAAAATTACGAAATTAGAAATAGAGGATCAAAATTGCGAATCAATTAAAATAGAGGGACTAAAACTGCATTTAAGCCAAACATATATAAATCTTTAGATTTACTTTGTACCAACAAAATATATTAAAATTTACTAGATCACACACACACATATATATATATATATATATATATATATATATATATATATATATATTTGTCACAAAATTATTTGGGTGCATGTTACCTGTCACGAACTAGTAATGTGCCACAAACGCTGCCCCGTTGACTAGACTTTTGAAAATCATCTGAAGCTGGAAAATCATAGGGCCAACTTTGAACTTCCTCGTTCATCTAGAGATCATTTAAAGTGGTCTTAGTTAGTATTTAATTAATGTGAATTATTTTGTTACATTATTCTTCCTAAATAAAATTAAAATTCTCCATTCTGATTTTGAACCTTATATTTGGCATCCTCCCAAAGCTCTAGTGGGTCTTCATGATCCAACAAGGTATTAAGATAGACAAAAGTTGGCCCAAAAACTTTTTTCCATGGCTCATTGGGCTGGAGTTTAAGAACTATATCCTCTCCTGCGTAATGAGCACTAAGAAACATCTGACACGTACAAAAAATAATGCAAACTCTTTCCAATTAGTTGATCAACTTTAAATACATGTAATAGTTTATTTTTGCAATGTACCATCTAATTCTTTAAAATTGTAGGAGTTTGAAATTTTAATCTCTAAAAATTAACAAATTTGAAATGGTTATTGAAATTGAAAATTATTTATCACATTAGAACACCTACAATAGTGGTTTCTATAATTGAGTGTTTAAGTGAGTCTCGTTTGAGTACTATGTTGAGTCGGAGTGATCGACTATGCTAAAGAGAATCAACATCACATTACCCAAGAATTGACCAGATGAACACTAGAAGACTCGATGTGGCATATTTGCACTCCTCCAATGAGCCATGACATCCTCCTCATGCACCTAATCAGCCCTAAAAGAAGGAGCATGAGGGGATCCTTAAGTAATTCTAATGTGTCTTGGATCTCCAAATAGAGATCCCATTACCTAAGATAGATTGCATATATAAGGAGATAGTTACTTATGAGGCTAGAGATTCTCTTCTTAGAAAAAAAAAGGCCTAAAGAACGTATTATCATTTTTGGTGACTATCCCTTAAGTTTGGCCCTAGAAGCTATGATAGAACTCACCCCATAGTATATTGGGTTTATATTCTATCTGGTATTAAATATAAATTAAAAAAAATTGTGGTATTAAATATAAATGAAAGTTAATTAATTATACCACATTTTATGTTATTATTCTTACAATACCCTTTCTTTAATTTAGATGTTTTTTTTAATAACTTTTTTTTTTTTATATATTTTTTATCGGAGAACAAGTTATCTTAAAGGCAATTTAGAGAATACAATTGATTTTTTTTATTACTTAAATATATTAAATAGGATTAACTACTTTTTTTAAAGGGTGTGAGAGAGTTTTATTTTTTCTTTATAGAGGGAGTATATTTTTAGAATAATGTTAGCAGCACTATTTAACGCACTTCTTTTCATTGGTTAAATTTTTTGGGGATCCCATTAATTTTTTTGAGTCTCACATAATTTAGTGGGATCCATGTAAATTTCAACAAATAATATGTTAGAAAATATGTTCCTACACTCCTCCATTAAACTCTCCACCCATGCAGACAAACGTCTCTGCCACCGCCACCCTTGAACACCATCCCTATGTAAAATATCCAACATCACATCTACATATTCATCTTGTTGGAAATACAAATTAAATAACCTACTATACTTATCACATAATACCCTGCCCACCAACCAATGATGCTTCCAAAATAAAGTAGTATTCCCATCCCCAACAACTCTAAATAATTTTTTATCAAACCAATCCACTTCAAAACTTGTTCGGCCCCTAATGATATCTTTCCACGAAACAGACCCTCTTATAGGACCCCATGACTCCACCAGACACCACTCCATATTTATTTTCCAACACCTTAAGCCAAATACTCTTCGACTCTATTTTTAATTAATCTCCAACACCATTTGCCCAACAAGGCTATGTTAAAAGCTTTCAAATCTCTCACACCCAAACCTCCTTTCTCTTGAGACAAACACACCTTACCCCACCTAACCCAATGAATCTTACACGTTTTCTCACTCCCACCATAAACAAAAGATTTAAAAATACTCAAAATGAGAAATGATACATGAAGGAGCCTTGAAGAAGGAAAGGAAATAAACTGGAAAATGAAGCCAAGACATATTTAAGAAGAATTAGAAGGCTACCCATCGATAAATTTTCTAGACTTCCACCATGATAACCTGTTCCGAACCCTATTAATAATTGGCTTCCAGAATGCCAGTCATCGGGGATTATCACCAATAGGTAACCCCAAGTATTTGAAAGGTATGACACCCATCTTAAAATTAAGCATTTCTACTACGATTTGAAGCCAAGAACTATTAACGTTCACATTCACAACCAAAGTTTTGTGAAAATTAATCTTAAGCCTTGATAGAAGCTCAAACCACAACAAATTAGCCTTGATAACTCTAATATTGGCCCATATCTTTTCCCCCATAATCAGAGTATCATCTGCGAACTGTAAATTTAACAAAAGTTGATTGAGATCAAGCTATTATATTCCCAATTTATTGTCTTAGCCTATTAGCCAACACTATAGACAACACTTTATAGATGCACCCCACCAACGAAACGGGTCTAAAACCTAACAACACCTGCAAATTATCCTTCTTTGAAATCATAACTATAAAAGTGCAATTCGTACCTTTTACCAACCTCCCTTTCCTATGAAACTCGACCAAAAATCTCATGAAATCAGCTTTGATATCCTCCCAGAACTCTTTTACAAAACCAAAATTAACCCCATTTCATGATTTATATTTCTATCTAGAATATTCTTAAGATTTGCTAGGCTTTTTTTTCCTCATTTTCTTATTTTAAGGATATGATATAGAAATATGTTATTGTATAGAAATTTAGCTTTATATATAGAGCCTGGGCCGGCCCAAGGCCGAAGCTAGTAAAGCTAGGGCTTTAGGCATCCGAAAAATAATTAATTTTTCATGTATATTTAGGCCTCAAATAATTAAAAAGTTTAAGTAGTCAATTAGTAAAAGGCTTTACAATTATAAAAAAGATACAACCATTGACATATTTAATTAAAATACTTTGTATAGCACTAAAACAAGAAATGTAAAATTTAAATAAAATTATAGTAAAATATTGTTTTTAGTATTAAAAGGGCCTCAAATTTTTTGTTTTATCAAAACTTTACTTTAGAATTTGTTTTAGGCCTCAATAAGTGTTGGACTGGCCCTCTAGAGATTAATTACATACAAGTTTATGACATTAGATTTCACAAGAAACTTTGATTATAGCCATACATCTTCATGAAACACATGAAAAATGCAGCCTTTGGTTATTGGCTATAAGCCAAATTGCATTTGGTTTGTTTTTCTTCCATCTTCTTCTTCCACTTCTCCTTCCATTTTCAAGGTCTGAGTATAAACCTTGACTCTTGATACCACTGATGGATTTGGTTGTTTCTATTTGAGGAAGTAAATTATATGTGATATATTTTGTACAAAGAAATATTTTCTTTTTGTGTGAAATCTAATGTCATAAATTTTATTGATTACTTTATATATAGAGTTTAATTGCAATATAATAACATACCGCTATATTATATCCTAATAACATATTTCTATATTATATCCTTTTAATAAAAAAAATAAAAACCTAACAAATTTTAAGAATATTTTAACAAGAATATAAATATATATTCTAACGGTGTCTTATTTTAAATCTAAAATAAATTAGTTATATAAATCTAATTATAAATTTTTCTAAAAATATTTAAACATATTAATCTCAATACTTAGTTTCTATGCAACATTACAACTAAATTGTTCCGACCCAATGTAACTAAATGTGATAAAATATTTTCAATTTCACATAAACATAAGATTTTAAAATTTCCTTAATTTCAGGGATGAAGCTGTCCGACAATTTCATTTTTTTTTTACTTAAATAGTTTCATAGACTTAATAATGGTGATACATGAGAACTATGAATATATATACTTTGAATAAAGTTAATCGGTTCACTTTTTTACAAAGAGGAATACTTACTGCAAGGCTGATGGGGCCCACATGAGAGGTAAGATTCTGTTTAACAAGGCCACCTGATCGAAACTCATTGCTGGGTATGATTACCCAAAACCCCATGGCTGGATTGGTCTCAGATTCTTGACTTATCCATCCATGAACCTTAAGATCTTTGTTCTCACTTGAGTATTGATATTTGTCATCCACCTTAAATTCCAAGAGAAAATTGTATTAACCAAATAGAATGATCCAACAAAAAACGTCCTACCAAAAACAAAGAATGACCCAACAAAAAACTTCATTATTGTTAGAAAAAAAAATAAATATAATTTTGATCCATTATATTTTATCTAATATTTGTTTTGTTTATATATAATATATATATATATATATATATATATATATATATATATATTTTATTCATTTTTATTCTTTATCGTTTTTGTTTTTATCGCAACTCTTTCGTAGAATTGTATAATTATTGTTATGAACTATTGAAATCAAATATTGGATGAGTGAACTATTTAATAAGAATAAAGTGAAAATACAAGAAATTTTGATAAATATCATTCATTTCAAAGAGTTTACATATGTTTCAAAATATGTAATTTTTTTTTAAGTGCAAACATATTATTAAATTAAATAGATGTTTTTTTTTAAAGAATATTACACTAGATACATATTGACAATTATTAAAAGATACTTCAATGACCGAATGTTGTTATAACTTTTGTTGTGATTGTGACAAAGATTAAAATACATTACTTATAAAAGATAAATGACCAAAATGAATCAAAATAAAGATAAAATATCAAAACGAATATTATATAAAAGATAAATGATTAAAACTATATTTAAGCTTAAAAAAAAAAGAGTAAGATGATATTATGAGAAAGATAAAGAACATATTAATACTTTTAAGAATTCATGTTAAAAATATATTAAAATATTTAAAAAAAATTTGTGTAAAATAAATACATCATACTCTATCCGTAGAGTTTGTGAATGATTTAACTAGTAATTACTCTTTTTTGACCAATAGCGGGTAAGTATTTGTTATCAATGCTTAACAAATTGAATAGTAGATAACTCAGATGATGAATTAAAATACTTCATTTTTTTTTAAGAGGGAGGTTTTAGGTTGAAAACCAGAAAACCAATATAACCACTAAATTACTTGCAGGGCGGATTTGGGTGCGGGTTGGATATCACCACCCCAAACCTATCCCCTAAATTTTAATTTCGGAGAACATCCGCACCAACACTCAATTATAGTCAGTTTTATCTGTCCAAATCAAACGGATTTTGGTGGGTACCTGCGGATGCAGGTTATGTTGACATCCCTACACAAAATGAGTGAGTAAAGTTTTTCCCAAACAATGGAAGTACATATTAGTGAAAAGCCAATAATACAAACTAACATGAATCTAGTCTCATAAAATCTTTGAATAAAAAGTACCTCTCCTTTGAATTCAGGCTCCACAGGATTTACAAGCAAAACAGCTTCTGGGGGAACAAGTTCTTTTCCTCTTCCGGGTAATCGATCATCAGGGAGAGGCATTAGCCTTTGTCTATTATCCCCTACCGCCATGTAATGAAACCTATACATCACCTCTATAAATTATCATTGCAGAAATTAATCTAATTTAATAGTTCTTGTTAAATTAAATGTTAATTTAAGGCCATTTATGAAGTCCATACTTGTCTTTTCGAAGCTTATAAACAATCCTAATTTGAGGTATGTTGAAAGCAGGCCACTCCTTTAGGTGTTCAAAGATAGCATATGAGTAGAAGCCTGAGGAATTTCGAAGCATCACATACCTGCAAATTCATTCATTAATTGTTGAAATATTTATACTCTTTTTTTTTTATTGGATAAGCCATATTTTAGTTCTTGAAAGTGTAGGCCGATATTACTTTGATCTCAATGTCGGACAAAGATTAAAATTAGTCTTAAAATCATCAAAATAGTCCATAAAAATACAATTTATTATCATAAAAGTCAACTAAAAGTACAACTTATTTTTAAAATAGTCTATGACTATTATAACGTCAGATATTAAATTGACTAACGTGATTCGAAAATTAATGAGTTTTTGGCAGTGATCAAAGTGACAACGCCCTACATTTTCACAGGCTAAAATGGTGGTTTACCCTATTTTATTTTAACTAGGTAACCTCTATACGACACAACTGTATAGACTAATCTCTCGAGTTGGATATAACCATATTGAGATAGTAAAACTCTTTGAGGAGAGTTTTAATGCTGCATTTTCAAGACTAAATTCGAATCCAAAATCTCTAGTTAAATTCGAAGAGACGCGAGTCATCTAATTCAAGCACAATTGAATAAATATCACTATCTTATTTCTCAAATAATTGATAACTATGGATTAGTTTCAATCTTAATTAGGTAACCTATGTAATTAATAGTACCTTTTGTCTATATTTAGAGGTGATTGCTTTCCCTTTAGAGATGAATCCCATATTCTTGTAAATGATACTTCAACTTGTTCCTCTGTTTCCACTATAACATTAAAACTTGTTCCTACGATCCTGCATGTGTAACCAATTAATTGCAAACCAGTAAACAAGACATCAATTAAGTCAGAGTACATATGTTTTAGTAAAAAAATTAATTTTTTATAGTAAAAAAAAAAATTAATCAACAAAAAAAAATATTATATCCAATTTTACATACAAAATTGGAGATAGATTTCCTATTTTTCTTCTATAATTCAATTTCTCTCCGCATTACTAATTAATATAAAGATTTTCTGGTGAGATTTTTTTTATAAACTAATGTATCTTATGCATGTGAAAATTAATCTTCTGAAATAATTGATATCTATTTAAGAGATTAACATTTTCTAACATATATTTTTTCAAATATATGGGAGTAATGATTGAATTCTAAACCAAATAATTAAAAGATTAAAAATCTACCATTTACGACGCACTATGTTTTTAATATCTAGCAAGATATATAGGTCAAGAGAGAAATGAAAATTATTAATGCGCATTAATAATTGGAGATAGATTTCCTATTTTTCTTCTATAATTCAATTTCTCTCCGCATTAATAATTAATATAAATATTTTCTGGTGAGATTTTTTTTATAAACTAATGTATCTTATGCATGTGAAAATTAATCTTCTGAAATAATTGATATCTATTTAAGAGATTAACATTTTTTAACATATATTTTTTCAAATATATGGGAGTAATGATTGAATTCTAAACTAAATAATTAAAAGATTAAAAATCTACCATTTACTACACACCATGTTTTTAATATCTAGCAAGATATATAGGTCAAGAGAGAAATGAAAATTATGAGAAACAATAACACATACCGCTCAAATGTCCCGGTTGTTCCGATACTTCCTGCTTCACTCCAAACGACATCCCAATACCTATTAATCCATTGAGACCAATGTTATACTTTCTCCGTAGCAAAATATAAACAAAAAAGTAGTACATTTATTTAAATAAATAAAACTTGTCTCGTATATGTATAGTGATGTACCCTCTATTATTCTTTTCGTTAAGAGTTTCAAGCAGATTATCAATGCCATTATATTGTATTCTAGTCACAAATCCACCCGGATTAGATAAATACACTTGTAGTATACCATTGTCCATAACCACCTGAAATTCAAAGATCAAAAGTCTCAAGAAAATTCAAATTTATACATTAAATTAATTCATAGTATTAGTTAATCCCAAACTCTACTTATGTTGAAGGAAAAAACAATGTCTTACATGATTATCCTTGATATGCAACTGCACTGCTTGTGAGGACATGTTGAAGGACTCTTCACTAGTTGCTATATCTAGTTTTACAAATGTTTTTTTGCTACAATTTGATTTTTTATTTGTTATATTAGTTGTTGAGTTCATAAGAGAGTTTAGGATAAGTAGTTGTTGGGCAACTACTTTTTCTTACCTTATAATTTTTATTAATTCGGTTTTAATGGTCAATTCTTTACTCAATCGCCACTGTAGTCGTGTACGTTTAAGTTTTTGTGGACAAAAATGAAACTGAAAAGTTAGAATATAACAATCATGTTTGATGCACCCCAACCAACATCACCAAATATTCATTTACTTTTGTGAATTGTGTTCGCATTTTGGGTAATATATTTCTTCAATTTACTAGAACATGGGTCGAAACTTTCAAACCTTTTGTTAATAAAATGACGTAAGCAAAAGTGAGTAAAGACTTAAACGGCGAAAAGAAAAACTACACAAGAGAACTGATTTATTTTTTAAGAAAAAAATGAAGGGAGATATTTTTTATTAATAAGGCGGATACTAGTGGAAAAACTAAACCCTTACCAATGAACTATCACTTCCAATATCACAAGAAAACTGATTTATTTTGATGAATTCTTCATTTTGATGAAAACTGATTTATTTTGATGAATTCTTCATTTTGATAGTTTGAGCAAAGTATAACAAGAGACCAATTTTTTTTAACTTTCATTAACTTTAAGAATAATAATAATTATTACTAGTTGTCTTCAAAACCAATTTTAAAATACTAATTATTTTTCCAATGTTTTGGATTTGAATATACTAATTATCTCACTGGTGCCGAGAGCCGCGCCTCACAATTAAACTCTGATACCATATTAGAAAAACAAAAACGGTGAAATCATCATTGGAGAAGGTGAAGATCAAAGAGAGAATATTTCTGATTAATGGTAAACAGTTACAGTTCTAGCACCAGTTAGATTCTATTTATACTAGAGCAACTGATCTGAATTCAGTTACAGTGTAGGGTAGCTAACTTTTGCTGACTCAGCAGAGTTAGTTACAGAGTTTGTTATAGGCTTAAAGCCTTGTTTGGCAACAAGCAATTGTTCCTTTTCCTGACTTGCTCTAATAAATCTTATATCAGATAAAGACTCAGATACATCTCTTAGTTACTTGAATTTTTCTTCATCAAATGCAGAACTATATTAACCATTTTCAATAATGTTTATATTTGGTTATATGATATTTATTTATATATATAATAATGACAATGCCGATATGTTATATAAATAAATACGCTAGAAAAAGTAGATCTCATAAGACTTCTGAACCAGGCCAATGAATTATTGTACAGATAAAGTGGATTTGTGAGATCATTAAATGTTTCCTCTGTTGCTAATGCAGCTCACTGGGATCTGCCTTTTTCTGTAGGAAAATGGATCCTAAAATAACAGCAATACCGGTGATGGCTATTGTGAAAAGAAGACGTTTAGTAGAGAACTCATTCTGCTGCCTTCGTCGTCGAACACCTTCGCCTCTTTCAACTTCCCTCACATTCCTTCAAACAAAACATAAGTAAATAGCTAAATTACAATGTAAGTGAAAAACTCCTCGCAATAAAATGAAATAGAATTGAAATAAATTGTTTCATACATGGTATGCTACAATAATTCCCTAAATAAGTAAATTCACAAATATAATCTAGTATTTCTTGATTCATTTTACGTAGACAATGAAATGAACTTTAAAATAATGCTAACAAATCCTCAGAATATGGTTTTAAATTGCGGTTGCAATGCTGTTGCAGAATTCTCTAAATTTGCAATATTGCAGTCACAATTTGAAACTATGCCTCACACATTGTGAAATTTGGATGGAAGCCAATTATACAGTTGAACTTAACTCTTCAAAACCAAATTGTAAGGTGGGGGATACCTCTCACTTATAAACACATTCTCGGTCATATGACATCCAATGTGGCATACTGAACATAAGAAAAACACCCACACGCATAAAAGAGAGTACAAACAAGGGGTACTCAAACCCAAATACGCATATGATAAATCCCCCTATTCATGACTTGGTGCAGCATATCTATGGCTATCAACAGTATTGAATGCTATTTTATCCATCTAATCATCATAACCTCAGACTTTCATAATGCCATCTACTTTGCTTCAATAGAACCAAGGTTTACTTGGGAACATGAATTATGCATGTTAGGATAGTGAGGCATCATATCACTACTAAATGAATGTGTACATCTCAGCACTCATTTGAAATAAGGAAAATACTACAGTAGCAATAGAATGTTCATTATAGGGAAATGATGCCAATTACTGATTATAGAGTATAGACAATAAAAACTTATGAAGTGAATATCTGTTTATTGTGCCATCATACAGCTCAGAAGCCATTAATCAGCATCATGTGATGAATGACTTTGAATCATGAAATAGATGCATGAATCAGTGCAACTTGTTTATGAGTGATTTGTTATTTTATCTTGTTTTTCTTTCACCAATTCACATCAACGAAATTGAAAAGTGAAATAAGCTTAAATTATCAAGTAGAAAGAAACTAAAGGAGTACTATTGAGTACATTATTTAATTATTTTGAAAAAGAGGCTTCACACACTCATTCACTTAGTCATGTTACAAATGTTCACGTTGTTTACTAGTACAACGTACAGAACCTTTTTTATCTGTACTTTCGTTCTGTTTTCATTTTGACTTGTGACATATAACTTAATCTTTTATTTTGTTTTGTGAGACACATGGATATGTTGTTTTGCCAACTCCTAATTTAAAATTATTAAATCAAGCACTATGCATAATTTATGTCATATTTTAACTATTTTTATTTGTGTTTCAGAATCATATGACTCTACGATTTATGATTCAATACTTGAGGTGCTAGCTCAGTGGTAAGAGTTTAGCATTGTAATCTCAAGACATTGAGTTCAAATCTCCTTGGGAATTGTTGTAAAATGGCCATTAGTGCCACCTTGATTAATAAAAAAATTTCCCCTTCCCCAATTTCTTTTTAAAAAAAACATTGACAAATACATTATTTGAAGGGATGATCAATCAGACTTTGGAGAGAGTATGTGCCCTCAGCTTGATGGTTGAGCTTGAGTGCATGGAGAATAATTATTCAGCCTTGACAGTGGCAGATAGAATGATGCAAGTCAAGGGTTTCATCTCAAGATCACACAAAAGCTCAGACACCATGCAGTGAACCAACTCTCCCAAAGGTTTTTTGAGTATTGAGTGAAAGCACATTAGTGGTAGTAAATTAGTAATAGTATTCACATGAAAAATGAAAGCTTATATAAATTACACCTAATTGCTTCTATCAAAAAATTAAAATATTTCTATAACCTAGTGACCTAAAAAAAGCAAACATTGGAACTATAGGTACTTTTCTAGAGCAATGTGATTTGAATATCGATTTGGGACACCTAAATTCGACAACTTTTGATATGGTAAACACATTTCATAGACGTGACTAACGAAGTGTTAGGTTAATATGCCGAACCCTCATTAACCATCTATTGAACTTCATAAACCATGAATGTGAATACGATTAACTATGATTTTTAGGGTTCAAATCTGCATGTAGTCGGAAGCTGGAACACCTGAAATCGTGATTAATACCGTTCAAATTTGTGGTTAATAAAGTTTAGTTGATGGTAATGAGCTATCCAATCTTGATATACCTATTAACCACTCATTGAATTGAGTTAACGACATGTGTTAACTGCACGAACCGTGTAAAAAAGTTGCCAATTTTGGTGTCTCAAACTGTTGTTCAAGTAACACTACTGATATGATAGGCTCATTACATTGTATATAAGAGGAGAGGGAGGGAGGAGCAAAAGAAGACGTTGGTGGACCTAAGAAACAAGGCTTGCTGGTGTATGAAAGGAGGAAACGTGGGGAAACCAAAGAAAAAAGAAGTCGATGAGGGGGAGAATGGGCATAATGGAATTGATCTCTGGCGCAAGGAAGTTAGAGGGAAGGATAGGTGAATCATAGAAGGGGAAATTAATGGAATAGGCGGGCAATCATTTGGTGAGTAGTTTGGTTGGTCAAGCTGAGGGGAGAATCGCTTATTCCTCAAGAAATAGGGTTAGTCTTTCATTTCCATTCTGGCATGGAGTCTACGTCCATCTATAGTTTGTTTCCATTTCATAGTCATTGTCTCTACCATTGTAATAGCGAAGGAACTGTTTTGAGGCTTCTACAGTATTAATATAATTCAATTTTGCAGTAGATAATTCTGATCCTATCACAATATAAAACATGGAAAACAAGAAGAATAATGTTAAGTGATTTAATTTGTTGTTATATTTAGTGACAACTGTCAAGGACCTAATCACCTAAAAGTTGAAGCTATTAGATGATAATAGGTTCAGTATTAGCTTTATTCCTCTAATACACAACATCATGCAAGATTAATTTGGGGTTCAAGTGTGGACAATGCACAAACCCATTTTAAATAATATGCTGAAATTCAACTTAATTATGAAGACAATCGGGATAATCAATCATTCCTTAAACCTCCGGACGGTTGGTAAATATCAAAATATAAATATTTTGTTGAGATTCATGTGTAATGACTAAAGAGAGATGATGATAGACAAATTGCAGGATTCAGTCTATGAACAATTACCTATAGTCAACAAGTGAAAAAAAAAAAAATGAATTAGAGAATTTGTTAATGTTAATGATTATATGTCTTACCTTGAAGAGCCGATAGCGGCAGCACTATCTTGAACGCCATTGCACCTAACTTCATGATTGTATCGCTCACGAAGTCTAACATATTTGTTACAAAGGTGACAAAGTTCTGTTCGATTTCCGCATACTTCCTGCAAAATATAAATTAGAAACTGAAATTAGTGCAAAGGCAAATATGTAAATAAAATCTTGTAACTCAAAAGTTCTTCATAAACATCACCTGATGCTCAGCTAGATCAATTGCTGGCAATGGGAATTCACAGAAGTCACAAGTGACAATCCTTTTAGGGCAATTTTCACCTTTATGGATATCTATGATATCACGATCCATTGTCTCACTGCACAATGAACAGGATACCTACACAAATACACATTTTTTTTGTTTAGAAGACTAACAGAAGTGGATTTAAATCTTATTTTATGATGTTTACAGTGTGGAAGGTGTCCCTGAGGTGTCAGTTCAGTGATAAGAACTTGACTTTGTACCCTCAAGGGGCGGAACTCAAATCCTCTCGATGACAGTTGTAAAAGGGTAAAAACAACACAAACTTGACTTACTGGCGCATGAGTGGTTAAATAGTGATCCTCTGCAATTTTTTTGGGAACCATATCACCGCAAAGTTTGCATTTTTGAAGGTTCCGGGAACAATGAGCATAATGCAAGTCAATATTTGCAGCAGGGATAGGTCGATCACTGAAACCATTAAATAAAAAATGAATCATCATCAGGTTTCTAAACAAAGCACAAAGCAATTCTAAACATAAAAATTTGATTTTACATGTTTTGGATGAGTTAGACAGGAATTTATAGCTTTTAACTCTATCAGTGATTTTTACATTCAAATTTATTGTTCAACTCACTTTAATGTTAATGAATCCAAACACAAATCACATAGCAGTCCACTCATTTTTAATTTAAATCAATTTTCCATGTGTGTGTGTTAGGATGAGCAGCTAGTTTGACAAAATCAAGTTGGTAATCGTGATTTTGTTAAAGCTCCAAAGAGTAGCTTATGCTAAAATCACGGTGGCACCATGATTCAATCAATCACACCGCAAATCCAAACATAAAATCAATACGGTCAAAATCAATTTTTCTCTCTTGCTAAATCACCGACACACTAAAAAATTCAAACTAGCATATAAAAGTCAAATGCAATTCACATTTTTCTACTTAACTTACGAAACAAATAATCCCAATTTCCTATAGTTTATCATTTTCTTTTCATCTCTTATTTAATTAAGATTAAGCTAACGAAGAAGTAAATCGTAGACATAAAATTAAACATATATTAAATAATCAAGAGAGATAAATAATTCAAAAATTTAATTATAGGGAATTTGAGGTGTTTTACCAGTGAGAACATGTACTAGTTGTTTGATCCAACATAGCTTCCATCGCAGAAGATAGAAGACAAAATCGAAAGCGTCTTTCTAAAACCAAATACTCAGAAAGCGAGGAGAGAGGGTAGATTTAGATTTAGATTACTATATAAGAGAGAGATCTTATTGTTATAACAGAAAGGAGATTTTCGGAATATACGAAGAAGAAAAAGATAAAGTTGTTGAGTTTTTGCGACAACGTCGGATTCTGGGCGAGGAATTCAGTGGATCTTTAGGTTCTGTTTCTATTTCTATGTTGGAATTAATTTCTGGTTGAGATGATTTTTTTTTTTTTTTGGATTTAATTAATGATTGATTGAAGATTGAAGGCTTTAATTAAGATGGTTAGAAAAAGATAGAAGAAAAAGAAGCTGTTTAGCGTACGCGCTATGAAGCGCAGTGAACGATCACGATCCGTGAAGTTGGGCTAGAGAGGTTTTTGGATTTTTAGAAAATCGATTAGATTATGAATAGTTATATTTTCAAAAGTCTTCAAAATATTTTTTCTTTTAAAATAATTTAATTATAGTTTTAGTCATTTAGTTTTATCTCTATAAAATTGGTCTCTTTAATTTAAAATGATGTAGTTTTGATCTTCATTCTGATTTTTTTTTAATTAAAAAATAATAATATGATATGTTTTAAATAACATGACATATGATATGATGATATAAAATAATTAACATCTATGAAATTACAATAAAACTCCATAAAAACTTAACTTTTAACTTCATTTTTTCCCTTCATTTTTGTAATTTAATTAATGAAATGAATAATAAATGTATCTAGATGATTCTATATCATGAAATTATATGCCACATCATTTAAAATATGTTAAATAGTCGTGTTTTAGGTCAAAATATATGAGGGAGAGACCAAAACTGTTGACTTTTTAGATAAGGTGACCGATTTCATGAATTGGTGAAAATAGAACGACTAAAATTGGAATTAAGTCTTTTAGATAATATTACTATGTTCAGATTCATCGATCTGGACGAGATATGGTTGAGTTCATCATTCTGGACAACTTTGTCTGAATTCATGAATCCAAACATACTGCGAACCCAAAATTCAAAAACATTAGCTTCTTCAACACTCTATCTCAAAACCTCAAAAAACCTTTAAAAAAAAATTCATTCACTTTATCTACACAACTTTTATTTTATATCAAAGGTAATGTGACTCTATAACCTTTTTCATTGTGGCTTTTATATCTTTTTGGTTATGTACGTGTTTGAAACTAAGTTGATACGTAAAGGGTCTAATTGGTTGTTCCGGACATATCGGAAACCACATATGGATCAACCAATCCAAACACAGTGTTATTTTACAAAACTAACGTCCAGATTCGTTAATCTGGACTTTGATTTTCCGGCTATTTAATTTACAAAAGCACTATGCATTTTAGGTATGGATGATCCTCCTATTGATTTGAAACCTGACATCCCCCTGTTGATTTGAATTCTAATAATCTCCCTGTTGATGTGAAACTTGACATTTCTGAACCAGTTGTCAATTCTCTCGATTTTACTTCTAACTTCACTACGTTCAATAACTTTAAATGTAGAGACGATATGTTAAAGTGGGTTCGAGATGAAGCAATCAAATTAGGATTTGTTATTTTTATTGCTAAGTTAGATCACATATCAAGTAGAAGAAACTAGCATCTTTTAATGGGCTATGAAATGGGTGGTGTGTATAAAGAATACAATAAGGTGTTGAAACGTCAAGACACGAGATTCATAAAATACAAGTGTCCATTTAGATTGCATTGTCATCTTTTGTGCTTTGGTGTATGAAAACTTAATATAGTTTATGGAAAACATAATCATGAGATGACAAAAAAATTAGAAGGTCGTCCTTCTATATGTCGTTTAAATGTGGAAGAGAGAAAACTTGTTAATGAAATGACAAGTAATGTGGTTCTTCCTAAAAATATTCTTATGAATTTGAAAAGAAGAATGCTTGACAATGTGACTACTATCAAGCATATTTATAATGCATATGTCACAGATGCAACAAGTATATAAGGAGTCCAAGATCAGAACTGGTGAAATATTTGGATCATGATAAATATGTCTACAAACATAGAATGGGTGGTGATTCTGACAAAATCTAGGATATCTTTTGGGCTCATCCGAACTCTGTTAAGTTGTTTAACATATTTCCTTTTGTGTTGTTGATGGTTTCAACATACAAAACCAACATCGGTTACCTTTTCTTGATTTTGTTGGTGTCACGTCTACTAAAATGACATATTCGGTTGTATTTGCTTATATGGAGTCTGAGAAGGAAGATAATGTCAGTTGAGCTATAGAGATGTGTCGTCACATATTGAAATATCCTGATAATTTTCCAAAGGTAATTGTGACTAACCGAGACAATGCATTGATGAATGTTATTGCTAAAGTATTTTTGAGCACTTTCACATTTCAAAAAATGTGAGAGCTAGATGTGAGTTGAATGTCAAAGTCAAATATTACAAATCTAAAGAAGTTTGGGACAACATCATGAGTGCATGAGATGTTTTAGTCGTTTCTAATTCAGTGGAAATATATATTTATTCACTTCAACAATTCAGAAATGTGAGTGCAAATTTTCCTAACTTCCACAAGTATGTGGAAAATACTATGCTAGATCCAATGAAGGGGAAAATTGTAAGTGCATGGACAAATCGTGTGATGAACATTGGTAATACGACTACGAACAAAGATGAATATGCTAATGGTAGGTTGAAGAGGTATTTGATGGATAGTGTGGGTGATTTGCAGCATACTGAAATCCAAGCTTCGTTTCAAGTTAATATTATTAGGTTAGAACACAGATGAATAGACAAAATTTTGTACTCAAAATTGGTTAGAAATATTTCAAAGAATGCACTGGATTTTATTGCAATTGAAGCAAAATGAGTGAGTGAGTGTGGTATTGATAGTTCTAAATGAGGTTGCAAGATCAGAACAATTTACGGTTTGCCATTTGCTTGCATAATTGTTATGAAGGTAATGCATGGTATACCTATTCATTTGGATGAAGCTCACATGTACTTGAAAAGATTATGATTTAATGATGATTGTATCAGAAAAAGAAGTCAACTAGGTGTTTCTATTGTACCAGAATTCGAAGCAATTTGGGTTCGATTTATGTATTATAATGTCGACAAATTGTAACTCTTTAATTGTCATTAAAATCTTAACATTGAAATATTTTCATGTTTTTCAAACACGCATTAGCAGTGCTGATTGCAATATGAAGATATATATCAAGGAGCAACTACGTTAAATAGTTTTTCCAGAAACGACATCACTAATTCCACCAATAGATAAGGCAAAAACAAAAGGTGCAACAAAGAGGTTTATGTCCACTCTTGCCGATAAAGCTCAAAGTTCAACTAAACGTTCGTATTCTTGCTTTGAAACGTGTTGACTCATTATGATCTAATACGACTACTCTGGAGTCTAAGCCGCAATCATCATGTCCACCTTGGAAGAGTGCACGACAAGGTAATCCATCACCTAATTCAATGTCGTGCAACATAACTTATATTGATGAGAAGGCACTCTTCATTCATCCATATGTTGATAAAATTGTTGACATTGTCGAGGAAGGTAATTGTGGATTTTCGTGTTATTGTTGTAATCTTAGGTAAGAATACTAAAAATTGGCCTACCATTTGTCTTGATATGATAAGACAGTTGAACACTCACCAAAGTGAATACGTTGAAGTATTTGAGTTGGAAAAATGAGTGAATGAGATCATAAAAGGCTTGTATCCTACACAAGGCGGACACACACCTAAGGAAAAATTGATGACATTTTCAGAAATAGGTTTTCTTGTTGCACAACATTATAATAAAGTTTTAGTTTTATTAATAAGATTTGGGTTCTCTGAAATTTTTTCCCATTGAGAGGTCCTCTACCAATGGATCCAAAATTGATGTGCTTTGGATTTGTGAAAGGTTATCATTTTATCCAGATATATCTAAAGTACGACTATTCTTTACATGCTCCTCTAATGCCGACATACCCCTCTATAGACATAACCTACAATCATGTGGGAGTAACTTGTCATATTCTAGTTCATAGTTTCTAAACAAGATGATGCTAAAATGGTGTATGATCCATATTGTTACAAACATGTATCATGCAACATTTTAGTTGCATCTCGTATACGATCTATGAGGTAGAGTATGATGAGTTTCTCCCATGTGTTCTATTTGTAAAGGGGTATGTTGACAATAGAACCTTATTGAGAATGCATCGATCAATTACATGTTGAAGACGTCTGGTTTAGTCTTTATGAAGACCACCTAAGTACGCGTCAATTGTTTGATATCTATTTTTACTCAGAGTAGGTTATGTGTAGGTCTCAAATCATGCACTAACATGGGATCCATGTATATCAACACCTCTTTTGATGTCTCCATTAGATGTTAATGCAACATACGTAGATTATGAAGAGCATATATTAGGAGAAGAAGTTCAAGGTGCCTGTGTCATCAATCCTTGGGATTGAGCATTTGGATTCATGAGTTGGTATATTTGGATGTCACACCCTTTCTTGATACCAATACCTTAGGGCGAGCCAATAAGGCCAGTTTGGAATTATTTGAGGCTCATAGTATGGAGGAAGAGACTATGGCCATGGATCTATTGCCTAGATGTGCTAGGATCAGAGACATGGCACATGGTAAGATTACTAGAGGTAAGGTGCAAGAGATAACTCCAACGTACGACTCATTGTATGCCATCTTAGACGAGGCTTATGGTGTACATATCAACTTAGTTTCAAAAATGTGAAGAACAAAAAAGAGATAAAAAACACAATGATAAATGATATAGAGTCACATTACCTTTGATATAAAACAAAAATAGTGTAAGTAGAGTGAATTGATGAGATGATTGAGTAATGAGAATGAATTTCGTAAAAATATAAGGGTTTTTTTTTAAAAGGTGTTTTGAGATAGAGTGTTGAGGAAGTTGATGTTTTTGAATTATGGGTTAATAGTATGAAAGAGCCTGTGCAGAACGGTGAATCCAGAATTTGTAAATTTGTAAAAAAAAAAAGTTTTACGACTTTTGAGATTATAGGGGGGAAATAAACTCTCTAATATTGTTTCTTTTATCACCATTTGTTTCTTTTTTATTTTTTTTTATTTTTTTTACAATAATAAGCTTACTGCATTTAATTCAAAATAACATTTGTAATACAAGTTGGGACTAAATAAAAAATATGGGAGCTACCATAAAACCTTGATGTCCCCGTAAAAATATGAGTAACAAAATTTGTTTGCCTTTGAATGAAACTAACATTTTAGTTTTGATAAATATGCATAATGCCTTTGTAATGCTGCAAAATAGATTCAAATTCAGTTACAATTGTTAGATTTTACATTTTACTTATACTCTCCCAACTCTAGTTTATGGCATAACAGTTCCACGTTTTGTTCTGTCATAGTATTATTTGTTGTAGTTTTCTTCCGTGCTAGTTGCTATTCACGCAACATCTCACGAGAAAGTGTAATTGACAAACAAACTGTTTCTCGATATTATCCCATACCTTATCATTACGTCTATGCCAAGTGCAGAATAACTGCACTACAAATTTAAGCATATGCTGCAGTGAAAGTGTGGACATAAGCGTGAAAAAGAAAATTCATTAAAACAATGTGTAGCAACAACTACTCCAACAAGCTAATCCCAAATTCTAGCCTTTCGCAAAACTTCTTCAACATATGCACATTTGAAGAAAATATGCTATTATGTTTCCTCAGCTGAGCTGCAACAGGGACAAATGTTGAGACAACAAACATGTTTACGTTGAGATTCATTATAGTAGGAAGACAACCACTAGCAATCCTCCATAAGAGAACATTTATCTTTTGTAGAACTTTCAATTTCCATATACTCATCCATCCCCCTATTTGCAAAGATGAGAGTTATTTATTAGTTCTTCCAAGACACAATAGTATGTTGACTTTACTTTGAAAAGACCGTCTCTACTCTTGCACCAAATCAATTTTTCTTCACTTTCCAAATCGAGTAATAGAATGTGTTCAATACACATAGTCTCGTTGTCATTAAATAAAGCATTCATTAGAGAAGTGTTCCATGTACGAGTAGTATGATCAATTAGATTGGCAACATAAAGATCTCCAATTCTTGGAATAACATTTAACTCCACATAAGGATTAATATTTCCTATTAACCAAGGTTCTCTTTTCGCTCCCTATCCTCCATCTAGCTCCTAATCTAGCCACCACTTGGGAAGAACGGATGCTACACCATCATAACTGGGATTATGGCCCAAGTGAGCCTCCAAGAAATATCCCTTTGGAAAATATTTGGCTTTGAAGACACGAGTTACTATAGCATCTTCATTGGTTGCAAGATTCCAAACTTGCTTCCCTAACATGTCCAAATTAAAGCCATTAACATTTCTAAAACCCATTCCTCCATATGCCTTTCTCATTGTTAACTTTTCAACTTATCCATTCAATTCCACTTCTCAAATTCGTGCTAGATCCCCACCAAAAAGGAATTAGTTATGTTTCTAGCTCTTCACAACATGTAGAAGGAAATAAAAAGATACTCATGCAATATGTAGGAATAACTTGAGCCACTTATTTAACCATGATCTTCCTTTAGCCTTGGATAGGTGTTTACCGGACCAACTCTGAATTTTCTTTCAAAATTTTCCCTTCAAGTAACTGGACATTTGCTTCTTGTTACGTCTCACCATAGAGGGAGACCCAAATATATACTTGTTCAAAGACACTCATTTACAATAAGTTTTCTAGTAACTACAACTCTCATAGCTTCTGGTGTGTTCTTATTGAAAAAATACCTCTTATTTTTGTAAATTGATAGTTTGGTTTAATGCCTTCTCATATGTTTCTAGGATCTCTTTCAGCTCTTTGGATTCTTGTTCATTAGCCTGACAAAATAAAAAATAATCATCAGCAAATAAAAGGTGTGTGAGGATGAGGGTACTCAACACACTTTGACAACATGTATATCTCCTTGAGCCCCATCTCTTTTTAAAATAGAGGAAACGCCTTAAACACAAATGATAAAGAGGTATGAGACAATGGGTAACTCTGCCTAAGAACTCTCCTTGGTGAGATTGTTCCCATTCCCTCTTCGTACTTTTTCCCAATATTTAGCCATTACGTTTTTTCCCAAAGACATTACACATAGTGTAAACATTCACCACATTAAACGGTTCTCCATCATTCAACCAAACACCCACACACCAAATGGTGTTAGAAAACAAAGTCGAAGGTAACATGTTAACACAATTTGTATCCCACATGACTAACAAACCTCCCGATCTCCAAATAGGAGATTTAAAAGAAAAACTGGCTCATTTGAACCCCACAGTTGGATTTTTTAAGATTAATTAACTCTCTTATTTCCTTCGTTTTTGTCGCTCCCCTAAACCTCGTACATTGTAACTAATGATCTTCATTAAAACAACTACAACTCCCCTATAGCATCACATGCCCTCAACATCACACGACCCCATTTCAAAACCCCTCTCTCAATATTACTCTTATCTCTTTCCTCCAAGTATCTCCTTCTCTCCTAAAAAATTTAACCCAATAGACTTTCCAAAATTCCACACATCCTCTCCCACCACTTCCTCATCATTATTTAGAGTAACCCAATTCCTCCAATCCCTATTACTCTTAGAATCATTTGAATTATAATCTACTTAGTTGGAAGACCCTTCAAAAGTCTCCTTTAAAACAATGTTCTTTTTTTCTAATCATGGCTCCCAATTATTCTTTGCACTCTTATCCAACAATCACACAATATTCTTCGGTTTAGAAAATTGACATTTACACCTACTCAAGCTTAGTGGAACATCATCTCATTGATCACAATTAGACTTCACCTTTGGCATACTTTTCACCTCTTCATTTCCAAATACCACCATATTATGAGAACAATTAAAAGAACTTTTTTGTCCCCCTCCCTTTGAAGCACACAGCTGTAATAAAAAAAAAAAATAGTGTCCAGCGCATTCTCAAAGTATTATTGAAATATCAACACAATTTTACTTATAAAAAATTATGTAAAACAACCATTGCAAAACACAAATCTTAGCAACAATTAAACCGAAAGCTTTGTAAAATTACTCATAAATTAATGCTGAAACAAATTCTAAATAAAAGTCTTATTAAAATCCATATAAAATATGAAGTCGTAGAAATTATTACAAATAAATTGCAAAAAATAAAACAAGATAAAATAAAACCATGTGTTAATTAAACAAACACAACAATCTCAAAATTAAATTCACTAATAGATTGATATCTCCAAATTATTTGAAGCCTTTGGAGACATAAGAAGAAGTTCAGCAGCTTGACGACGGGTAGCAACTTTCTCATCTTTTAGTATATCGATACTCATCCTTTTCAAGTTCCTTCCATGAACGACAAAATAATTAATCACATTAAACTCATTTTTAGTTCCCTTAAAGCCCTTGATCTCCACTTCTTTTAGATTTACTCTCACACATTTGTAAAGTTTTGCAGTTTCAACCCAAAATGTATCTGGGTCAACGATAAACACTGGTTCATAACCCTGCAATAAAAACAAAAACTCAATGTTTTTAATTTTGTATAAATAACTAATTCAATATAATATATTGGCAGATACTTCCGTGGTCCATCGTGAATTGAACTAAAAAATAACTTGAAATTTTAATGATGATTGACGATATTTTTCAGAAGTAGAAATTCAAGGTTCTCCTTATCACTATAGTTAAGAACAGTAATCTAATTGTTGCTGTTTCGAAGAGTTCAATTTTAAATAACACATTTTATTTTATTTTTATTTTATCAATCCAATATCTATCAAGTCATTTTATCAACGTTAATAACAAGGAGAACGATGAACTTCTACTAACCTAAAACAACAACGATATTTGTTGAAGTTTTGAATAATTTTCAATTCCGATTCATAGTTCACCACTTATCAAAAGTGTTCCACCTTATAGTTTGTTGATATATAGAAAATTAATTAAAACAAATTAATTTTGTGTAAAACTTACCAACAAAACTTTTTGGTCACACATTTCAATAGTGAGATGCTCTAGCTTAGGGCAACTATTTAACATAAATGTGATTCCCATAAACTCATGGTGGTGAAGAGCAGTCTTCATTATCATATGTCTCACATTCATGTTACGATACATACGTTTTGGTCGTCCTCCTGTATAAATTACCTTAGCACATCATACACAAAAAATAATTAGAGATTATTTTTTATAACTATTCATTTTCAGCATAAAAATTATGTTTTTTATAAAATTATTTTTTTTTTAAAACTTACACAAATATAATTAAAATAAGAAAAAAAATGGTTTTTTTTTTATAAAAAATATTTCCGAAAATAAGTTTAACAATATGAAATTTAATCTATTATTATGTAATAAGAATAAGAATATTTTAGAAAAGGTAAAGAAAATGTACCTGAAGTAAGTAACTGCATACCATCAAAACTTGAGCAGGAGCAAGTTGACTTAAAAATTGGTAAAGATAATGACCATGTCCTTGACTTCCATGTTCAAGTGAAAAGTCAAGATTAACCTTTTCCAACCTTGGTGATCGAATATCAATCACAAAAAGTGTCATCAACCCATGATAATTGAAAACCTTCAAATTTGGAGCATTAACTCTTAAAATATTAAACTTAAAATGACACCTATTGATAACCAATTTTTTCAGCCCCAAATATTCTTCCTTTAAATCAAAATCATCATCCGAATTCCAACACTTATAAAAACTCAAAGTCTCCAACTTTTTACAATTGGTCAAAAGTGCCTCAATAGCAAATAACCTTAATCTCATATAACCCAAAGAAATCTCTTTGAGTGAATGAAAATTAACCACTTCACTAGCAATAAAATTACATGAATACAATTTCAAATATTCAAGTCCACTATATGCATAAACATATCTAGGCAACTCAACCATAGCCACATAAATATCATAATAAAAATTATCTTCCATCCAAGTTGGATAAGTAAAATCAATCTCTAAATGCTTAACTCCTTTACTTATAGCAAATGTAAGACAACGATCTATGAGTTGAACATAAATATCAGGCAATGTTAACGATAAACTGAATTTTTCAATTACGGTTTGGTCGCAATTTTGGATCCATTTTTTAGTAAAATCCGAAAATGCCCTTCTTTGAGCATCTATGATATCAAGAGAGTTATCATATTTAACAAAAAAGAGTTCATTGAACTCTATGTTTGTTGTTGATTTGCATATGTTAACCCAATTTTTTGATAAAATAGATGTTCTCACTGCTTCCTTAAAAGTGAGAGCGGAAACAATGATTGAAAGCAATGAATCGGGTAACCAACTCAACATGTCAATGCTCACTCCCATGGCTATGTTACTAGAAAAAAATGAATTTTTTTAATTTTTTTTTATGAATTTGTTACTAGAGAATGAAGCTATATATAATGCTAATGGAGGAAATCTCGATGAAATATAATATAATCTAGTTTTTTTTTTTGTTGCCCTAAGTTGCTTTTGTATCTAAGGTAGATAATCTTGTTATAATGTTTTTTCTTATTTTGTTTTTTTCCCTAGATTTTATATGTATTTTAGTCACATATGATGCACTGTACGCCATTGTACATGTTAAAGCTTTTTAAGGAACGTGTACATGAAAAAAAAAATGCCAAATAAATAAAAATTAATTTCTTTTTCGAATAATCTGCTTACAACTTTTTTTATTAAAGTCAAAGACTTTTAATGTTTTTTCTTTTGAAGGAATTGCTTTTAATGTTAATTTTTTATAATTTTTCCTAAACAAAAATTATTATCTATATATGGTGTATAGTAATAATAGTATAATTGTTATTATATTATCATTACTACTACTATGATTATGAATAATTTATTGTCGATAAGGAGTAATTATAGATGTCAAATTAATTTTAAGAGATTTTTGTTCATGTCCATTGGTCCTTTTACTATGGGTCTAGGTATGAACAGAGGATTTATTAGGAAAATAGTTAAAACTTTAAATACAATGAATGGTACAATTGACAAAGATATGAAAACTTTACTGATAATATTTTAATTTAATATATAGTCAAATGATCTATTGTATTTATAAGAGTATGTTCATCAAATTTTATGGGTAAATTAGAGAATCGATCGACTATTTAAAACTATTGAATAAAAAACTATTTAAAAATATTCAACTAGTATAACCAATAAGAGTACGTAATAGAAAAAAATTGAACTAATATAACCAATAAGACTAAGAGCACGCATATAGTGCAGCGAAAAATTATTAAATAAAAAATATGATTTTTAGTCACAAAGATACCACCTTTTTTTTTT